>CM056050.1:479086872-479686872 GCA_029574335.1 Rana kukunoris | reverse complement strand
CCTTTAAGACCCTTCTACTGTTTGTGAAATCTGAACGGGTCGTGGTTGAGTTCCTGTACCTATTTTCTGAGAAAAAAAGCTCTGTTTAATTATAATCATCACCTATAGTCCATGCAGGTGTCATCCATGCCCTCCCCTCTGGCTTCCGTGGGAGTTACCACTTCTATGGTGGCCGTGATGTTTGAGTTTAATTGGACACCTTGCCCTTAGATTGTCTCCTGATGAAGCGATATCCATCGCGAAACTAGACGAGATCTTCCGTATCGTGACTCTAACCTTCACCCAAAAAAAAAACCCTCTCTATCGTGGGGATTGCACCTCTGGTGATGTGCTTGTTGTCACGTTATGTGCATTGTTTTTAAAATACTGTCAATGTCTGTTTTTTATTTCTTGTTGCTGTGTTATTGTATTAATAAATTGATGTATATTTTTTTGAATCTATTGCTTTTTTTGAGTTTATCTGTTTATCGTGTACCGCAACAGTCCTCCCCGCCCACTTTATTTTGTTGATACTCTAGGGTCTTTGGGGTTCACTGGGTTCTTCCGCTATTCTACCATGGAGTATGTGTAAAAAAAGCTTTGAGGCTAAACTGCAAGGCTAAGAAGAGGAGGTAGTTGCTATGGGTAACTGAGAGGAAGAACAGCTACAGCAACCAGTTATTGGTGTGGCACCTGGTTACGTGACAGGTCCTCTGGTAGTGAGGGGATCATTGCTCTAACTCCCTCCCTAGCTGCCCATCTCTTCCAGTCACTGGGAGCAGACTAACATTTTGGAGGTAAATGGCCTGATCATCAGGTGCAGACAAGAAAGTGTAAAAGGGGTCGTAACCCTAAAAAAAAAATGGATCCTGTTCCTTTAAATCATTTATGGACCGCCCGCTGCAGGAATATTTTGATGAGAAATACAGTTGTTATGGTATCAGCTAGCTACCATAACCCTGGTACCCTCTTCAAGAAAAAGTGGTCCGCTTTCAGATAAAAGTGGTCTCTGTGGCAGATCGCTTTTATCTGCGGCAGGAGAGGGGGCCCCCCACTGCTCTCCGCAGCTTACCAAAGCTGTCGGCTGAGGCGATAGGATGCTGTCCCTGTCTGAGAATGGAGATGAGTGAGGGGATGATGGCCCCCACCCATCTCAATATCATAGCAAGGCGGAAGCGATGTCAAAACTTCACTTCCTCTCTTAACCACTTAAGACCCGGACCAAAATGCAGGTAAAGGACCTTGCCCCTTTTTGTGATTCGGCACTGCGTCGTTTTAACTGACAATTGCGCGGTCGTGCGACGTGGCTCCCAAACAAAATTGGCGTCCCTTTTTCCCCACAAATAGAGCTTTCTTTTGGTGGTATTTGATCACCTCTGCGGTTTTTATTTTTTGCGCTATAAACAAAAATATAGCGACAATTTTAAAAAAAATGCAATATTTTTTACTTTTTGCTATAATAAATATCCCCCAAAAATATATAAAAAAACATTATTTTTTCCTCAGTTTAGGCCGATACGTATTCTTCTACGTATTTTTGGTAAAAAAAACGCAATAAGCGTTTATCGGTTGGTTTTCGCAAAATTTATAGCGTTTACAAAATAAGGGATAGTTTTATTGCATTTTTATTAATTATTTTTTTTTTACTACTAATAGCGGCGATCAGCGATTTTTTTCGTGACTGCGACATTATGGCGGACACTTCGGACAATTTTGACACATTTTTGGGACAATTGTCATTTTCACAGCAAAAAATGCATTTAAATTGCATTGTTTACTGTGGAAATGACAGTTGCAGTTTGGGAGTTAACCACAGGTGGCGCTGTAGGGGATGTGTGACCTGTGTGTTGTGTTTACAACTGTAGGGGGGTGTGGCTGTAGGTGTGACGTCATCGATCGTGTCCCCCTATTACAGGGATGACGCGATCGATGCTACGGCCACAGAGAAGCACGGGGAAGCCGTGTGTACACACGGCTCTCCCCGTTCTTCCGCTCCAGGGACGGATCGCCGCACTGCAGCGGCGATCGGGTCCGCGAATCCCGCGGTCCCGGTCCTGGAGCTTCGGACCGGGTCGCGGGCGCGCGCCCGCGGGCGCGTGCCCGTGACCCACGGCTGGGTACTAAAATCAACGTATATATACGTTGATTTGCCCAGCCGTGCCATTCTGCCGACGTAAATGTGCAGTAGGCGGTCCTTAAGTGGTTAAAGGCCATAAAAAAATATATATATATATATATTGCGTTTTAGTCTAAATATGAGATCTGAGGTCTTTTTGACTTTAGATTTATTTTTAGGAGGAGCTGTCATGCTTTTTCCTATTAAAAGGGATGTTTATATAAGGAACAAATTTGCACTTTTTTTTTTTGCACTTTTTTTTACAAACACTGGCGCATATAATGTTATTTAACACAAGGGATTGTATGTACAACCACTTTAACTTTAACTAAGACACAATTATACCTGCTTTATGTGTCTGATGGGGCTTCATTCCATTACTTGGAAGTGAGGTGACAGAGGTATGCAGGGACTGGTGGAGTGGGCAATGGCTCTGCATGTTCCTTTGAATGTAACACATACATCAGCACAAGTGTGTAGCATCTTATTGAGGACCTCCATACATTACTGCTACACACAAGTGGCTCATCTCTGAGTCAGAGACTTAAAGTTCCACCCAAAAATGGAACTTCCGCTTTTCAAATTCTTCCCCCCCTCCGTTGTCACATTTGGCACCTTTCAGGGTGTAGGAGGGAGCAGATATCTGTGTAATAAGGTATTTTCTCCCACTTCCAGGTATAGTATCTGTGGTTGACCTACACTTATGTCTGGCAACGCCTCCGACCCCCCGTGCTGTCTTCTGGGAGACACATAGGTCCCAGGAGACATCAGGGACCAGTGGAAAGGCTTCACTTCCCGATTCCCTTACCAAAAGGATTTCTATTAAGTTGAGGTCAGGACTCTGTGAAGGCTAGTCAAGTTCCTCCACCCCAAACTTTCTCATCCATGTCTTCATTGACCTTGCTTTGTACACTGGTCCAAATTATTTGGTGGAAGGGGTGTTATGGTGTGGGGTTGTGTATTAGGGGTTAGGCTCCAGTGAAGGGAATTCCTAAGACATCAGCATCCCAAGACATTTTGGACAATTTCATGCTCCCAACTTTGTGGGAACAGTTTGGGGGTGGCCCTTTCCTGTTCCAACATGACTGTGCACCAGTGAACAAAGCAAGGTCCATAAAGACATGGATGAGAAAGTAACCACCATCCCCTTTCCCCTTTTGTTTTTTGATATGCAGCTGATTGGGCCTGTGGCCTAGTATTACAGTATGTTACGGTTTCCCCGCAAATCACTAGTTACTGGGAATGAAAGTGAAGATAAATTTTAAATCTTAAAATGCTGCCATAACAGATATAGAAGGGAATCTTTCAAATTTGGACACCTCCTCCAGTGACAATGGTCTAAAATGAGGCATATCCCACATTAGATAACCTCTCAAATTGTATATCTTCTCACTTTCTGTTGAGCCTACAAGAAATTAAGAGAAATCTCCCTAATGAGACACAGAAATTAGAAAAGTTGCCAGTGATTTTAACCCTACTGTATGCTATGCAAAAATGTTTTTACCTTTGGGCCTATGTAAACCTTTGTGCAGCTCCTGGATAAATGTCAGTTCAAGACATTATTTGGATAACCACAGCTGGAATCACAGCTTTTAGTTTTTAAATGGAAATAAAAGACACATAATTAAACAATGTCTGTTCTAGTTTTCAGTTGTCTATGAATAAGTCTTTCTCAGGCTTGGAACTGGCCGCATGGGTATTTTGGATCTCTTTCCTCTGTTAGCAAAACTGAAACAGAGTGGATGCAGAATTCAAAAAATAATGACCCAGCTGCTTGATAGATACCTTGTGTGATAATAATAATTATTATTATTATTATTATTATTATGCAGGATTTATATAGCGCCAACAGTTTGCGCAGCGCTTTACATCAGGGAAGACAGTACATTCACAATACAAATCAATACAGGAGGGATCAGAGGGCCCTGCTCGTAAGAGCTTACAATCTAGAAGGGAGGGTCAAGTGGAACAAAGGGTAGTTAGCTGTGGGGGATGATCAGATGGACTCAAATGAAAAATGCAGTTGCTAGGTGTGGGAAGGGTAGGCTTCTCTGAAGAGGAGGGTTTTCAGGGATCCTCTAAAAGCTAATAGAGAGGGAGATAGACGGATAGATTGGGGTAAGGAGTTCTATAGGCTTGGAGAGGCTCTTGTCAGTACTGGATCCCTCTAGGACCCAGCGCACTCACCTGACACAGCCTTGGCTGGGAAACACTGATTGGCCAGCTCTCCTTTAAAACACCTGTGTTTTCACCCAATCAGTGCTCGTGATAGAGTTACTCTGCTTGCCTTGTGAGATCCAGCCTGACCTGTTTATCTGTAAACTTTGTGTATGACCCGGCTTGTTTGACCCTGCTTGTTGCTTCCGATTTGGTACCTTTCAAACTCTGATTTATCCGTGTATGACCCGGCTTGCCTAGACCACGCTTTGCCTGACTCCTGTAAGCAACATCCATTGCAGCGGTGCACTACTAGCACCAGCAACACCACCAACATCCATACCTGCGGTGAACTACAAGTTGCAGCTTTCCTGCTCATCACAACACCTACTTCAGCAGTGAACTACAAGTGCCAGCTGTCCTGCTCGTCTCAACCCTGCATCCGTGGTGAACTACAAGTCCCAGCGCTGACCTGCTTCTCAAGACCTGCTCATGGTATGTGCTCTTGTTATTGAACTATAGGCATATTAGCACACCTGAACTGTTGTCTGCTGCTAGCCTGATATGAAACCTGACAGCTCTGGAAAAGTCCTGGAGACAAGCATGGGAGCAGGTGATGAGAGAGCTAGAGTGCAGGAGGTCTTGAGAAGAACGAAGAGAACAATTAGGTTGGTATTTAGAGACTAGATCATTGATGTAGCTGGGGGCAGAGTTGTGGATGGCTTTGTAGATAATTGTTAGTAGTTTGAATTTAATTCGTTGGGTGAGCGGAAGCCAGTGGAGGGATTGGCAGAGAGGAGCAGCAGAGACAGAGCGGTTGGTAAGGTCTGGCAGCAGCGTTCATGATGGACTGAAGGGGGGTAGAGTATGCAGCGGTAAGCCAGTGAGAAGGGAGTTGCAGTAATCGAGGCGAGAGATGACCAGGGAGTGAATTAATAGTTTTGTGGTGTCATTGGTTAGAAAGGGGCGTATTTTGGAGATGTTGCGAAGGTTGAGGCGGCAAGATTTTGACAGCTATTGAACGTGAGGTTTAAAGGACAGTTCAGAGTCTAGGACTACACCTAGGACCTTGGCATGTGGGGATGGGCTGATAGTTGTGCCATCAATTTTGACAGAGAGATCAGGGGAAGAGACACGTGGGGGAGGGAAAATGAGAAGTTTCGTTTTGGATAGATTGAGTTTGAGGAAGTGGTGCGACATCCAAAGTGATATATCTGATAGTAAATTAGTGATACGTGAGGAGAATGAAGGAGTGGGTTGAGGGGTAGAGCAGTGTTTTTCAACTCCAGTCCTCAAGGCACACCAACAGGTCAAGTTTTCAGGATTTCCCTCAGATGAAATGGCTGTGGTGATTACTAAGGCAGTGAAACTGATCAAATCACCTGTGCAAAATAATGGAAAGCCTGAAAACATGACCTGTTGGTGTGCCTTGAGAACTGGAGTTGAAAAACACTGGGGTAGAGAAATAGAGTGTTGTCAGCGTAGAGATGATATTGGAAGCCGTGGGAGGCTATCAGCTGACCCAGGGAGGAGGTGTAGATTGAAAATAAGAGAGGTCCAAGAACAGAACCTTGGGGAACCCCAACGGAGAATGGACATAACACAACAATCAACATAACACAGGCCATTGAGGTGATTGGTGGGCCCAAGTCCATCCTATGTTCTACTGTTATGTCTCATTGCTGTCGTCACACTTATCTGGATTACTGCTTATAATTTTAGGTTTACAAATCCTTTCATTGACAAGCAGTGGCAAGTACATTATAATTATTACTCATCTACCCATAATTACTGTTACCAGACAACATGTGTAGGCCAAGTCTAGTAGGCTGAATATAATAACAATAGACATGAACAGAACGCTATATGGAATGTTCTATGTTTTATGACTTTAACTATAATTTATTATTTGTATCAATTTTTAAACTTGAAAGGAAAAAAAATGGAGGCTCTAGTACTTAATTTCCATATTTTAAATCTAATTGCACAAGTCATGGTCCTTTAACTTGTCAAAGGCAAAGTCATTTTCAAGATGATTGAAGTCATTTGTATTATATAACACATCAAGCACTGACAATATGTAATGTGGTTAGAAAGGATGACGAGGCTTTCAATCTTCTTTTTGTCTAACTCATTATAAATGAATCAGTCAAGGCCATCAGCTATAACAAATTATGTGCAATACAATTTATGTGCAATAATTCTCAAATCATATGCTAGACAGATTTAAAGACACAACCACTGATATGAATAATGTGAATGAATTAAAAAAATATATATATATATATTTGTAAATCATTCAAGGGCTCTCAGTGCTTGCCCTTTAGTGTCTTACGTTGAGGAAGCAAGTTGCGAAAAAGAGGATTTAAGAACTCCAAATGTATCAAAATGTATCACATAACACAACTCAGGCACAATTCTAGAAACACATACTATTTTTTAAGGACAACTAGTCACACATAGGTATTTGCCATAATCTGAATTTTAAGTCTTGAATAATTATAATTCAATAGTAGGGATGAGCTTTATGTTCGAGTCAAACGTGAGTTTGACTCAAACATTGGCTCTTCGCCCTTTCGCGGAACAATTTGGGGTGTTCGTGGCAAATTCGAAAAGCCGCCAAACACCCTTTCAAAAACCATGGAAGAAATCAAAAGTGATAATTTTAAAGGTTAATATGCAAGTTATTGTCATCAAAAATGTTTGGGGACCTGACATGTTTTAAAAACTGATTTTTTTTTTTGGGAGCAGTAATTTTAATAATGCATAAAGTGAAACAAAAAAAGTGAAATATTACTTTAAATTTCGTACCTGGGGTGTGTCTATAGTATGCCGGTAAAGTGGCACATTTTTTTAGAAAAGTCCCTGCACAAAATGAAATTTCTAAAGGAAAAAACGTCATTAAATAATTGTCAGGTCCCGGCAATACAGATAAAAGTCATTGGAAAAAACAGCATGGGTGCTCCCCTTAGTCCATTACCAGGTCCTTTGGGTCTGGTATGAATATTGAGGGGAACCCTGAAATAAAATTAATAAAATTAAAAGAAAAAATGCGTGGGGGTCCACCCCAATTCCATATCAGGCCCTTCAGTTCTGGTATGGATATTAAGGGGAACCCTGTACCATTTAAAAAAAATGGTGTGGGGTTCCCCCCCTCAAAAATCCATTACAGACCCTTATCCAAGCACGCAATCTGGCAGTCCACAGGAAAAGAGGGGGGTGAGAGAGTAACCCCCCTCCTGAACCATACCAGGCCACATGTTTTCAACATGGGGTGACCCTGCCCCCTCTGGTTTCCCGTGGTGCGCCAGAGGGGGCGGGGTAAATGTCACTGGAAAACCCTGGGCTTTCTCTTGCGTCAGAGTGGGCGGGGGCATCCACACACATGGATTTTTGGGGGGAACCTAACCCCATTTTTTTTATTTAGGTGCAGTTTTTTCCTTTAAAATCCATACCAGACCTGAAGGGTAATGCTAGTCCACTCCTGGTGACTGACAGAGATAGACAGCTAGGGAGGGAGTCTAAGCACTGAAACCCCTCCTCCCCTTGCTACCGCAGAACCTATCAAGCACCATGCCAATGACTGATTGGTGTTTCTTCTTGTAGTTACTCATGAACCTTTGCTGAAGCAATGTTATGCATTCCCCCTTATTGTGGTTGCCGACCCAAGTTCCTTGATAGTATGCCTAGATCTTACATGCACCACTTAGAATAACTTCAGACCAGGCTCTGAAAAGTTGAATCAATATTTACTATTCCATTACTAACTGAACCTAACTGTAGCTGCCCCAGGTTACCTGCAGAGGTGTTTCTTAGAGGAAAGTAAAACTTGGCAGTGCTCTAACAGAGAAGTCCATGTTCCAGTGTTCTTCTGTTGAATCTGCATGCCAGAGTGGACCAGAGGTCCCAGTAAGTATTTTGTGTGCATTCCTTATGTGTTTCCCAAGTGACCCTGTAGCCCCCCTCTAGAATCTGGACCTCTTCCCTTTTATATAACATGGGAGAGAGGCTGGACCCCAGAAAAGGCACATGAATCTACCAGTGAAAAGGTGGCCCTGACATGGGCAGCTGGATGCTAACTACATATACAGTAGGCAACCTGCCTACAGATCAGCCACTGCAGCCAATGACTGATCAGTGTATTCTGACAGTGAAGGAGTCTCCCCTGTCAGAATACAATGACAAAGGTGATTCAGACGCCTAACCCAGTTTTTTTAAGAGGTCGGATGGTGTGATGTTTGGAGAATAGGGAACCCAGATGAGCGGCAGTACTCTTGCTTCTCGAGCTCATACTCCACATTGTCTACAATATACATGGCCCTGAGAAATTGGGAAATGTTGCAGTTAGTCAAAATTGATTATTATCCAAGAGGGGTGTCGAATCACTCCGCACTGGTGCTGACAATGAATACAGGGAAAAAGTGTCCCTCAAGTGACTGGAAAATAAGCCCCTTCTGGTTGGAACTAATGGAAAAACCAGAGGAGAAAGGGATAAAACGGAAAGTTTGTTGATTTTAATTCAGGGACAGCACCGGTGGGAGTGATATGGGATGCCCTGAAAGCCTTTCTTAGGGGAGTATTGAGTAAACAAGTGGCCAAGATTTAGAGAAACTCCAGGGAATGCGAAGAGAAGATTAGGAAAGAGGTGTTGGAGGCAGAAAAACGATATGTGGAGGATCCAACCTCGTCGAAAAAAAAGGAGATGGCTGGAGAAATAGCAGGAGTACAAAATAGCAGTTATAAGGAAAACTGAGAAATTAGGACACTGGGGGGTGTGATATCCTCCCAAACATCTGTAATATATGTGTGCGCCAGAGTCACAAACCAATATACGCCTAAAAACTGTCTACCCTACGCCGACGTATCTTACTTACCCCGGCGTAGCGTGGGCGTACTTTTCGTCTGGACGTATGTTGCTGCTCCCATTGATTAGGCATTCAAACATGCAAATGAGGGGAAATATGGCGATTCACGAAAGTACGTGCGCCCGACGCATGCCGCGCGTAGACTGTACGTCGGGCATAAAGATTTTCCCCACACATGCAAAGGTCTGCCCCAGAGAACACAGGCTGGCATATTGGGCGTACGTTATGTTCACGGCGTACCTGATTATCCGGCGTAGCTTAGGCAGTTGTGCCGGCGTAGTTGTGAGCATGCGCATAAGTGTGCAGTTTCATGTGTCCACGTGACTGCAACGTCACGGCGCACGCGCAGTTCGTGATACGCCGGGCGTAAAACACTGCACCATGCTCGGACAATTATTTACATGGGGTCACGCCCACTTCCACCTACGCCGGCCTACGCCTTTGAAAAATACACCACACCGACGCATCGCTGGGAGCAATAGCTTACTAAATACAGTGCATGCCTCTCTGCGCTGCGCCGGCGTAGCGTACTGTGTGTGCGCTGCGCCGGCGTAAATGTGCGCCCAATCTCTGTGACTCTGGGCCAATGATTCCAGTTGCAACTGCTTTTAATAGGATCAGATCAGTTAGTGTAAAGCATATGTGCATACGGACAAGGAAATCGGCAGCCTGCCAGTGAACCATCTATAACTGCTAGCTGACTCTGCATGGCTGGACATCCCTTTATCGTAATAACATGTATAGGCATTCATACCACTTAACTAGCAAGTCTAAAACAAAATCCCTTTAACATAAGGGTATAAACACATTAAAATTCTCGTTAGCTCAAGTTTGTCAGTAGTATCTGCTAACGCACTTTATGTTTTACACCGGAAAAAGAAGAAAAAAAAGTTAAGAGATACACAGATATAGAGGAAGTATGAAAAAGTGTGTGGTATTTTAGTAATCATAGTTAAATATGTGTCTGCTATCGCGATACAAATTATATTGTGAAAAGAAACACATTAACCACTTAAGACCCGGACCAAAATGCTGCTAAAGGACCTTGTCCCTTTTTGCGATTCGGCACTGCGTCGTTTTAACTGACAATTGCGCGGTCGTGCGACGTGGCTCCCAAACAAAATTGGCATTCTTTTTTCCCCACAAATAGAGCTTTTTTTTTGGTGGTATTTGATCACCTCTGCGGTTTTTATTTTTTGCGCTATAAACAAAAATAGAGCGACAATTTTGAAAAAAATGCAATATTTTTTACTTTTTGCTATAATAAATATCCCCCAAAAATATATATAAAAAAAAACGTTTTTTTCCTCAGTTTAGGCCGATACGTATTCTTCTACCTATTTTTGGTAAAAAAAATCGCAATAAGCGTTTATCGGTTGGTTTTCGCAAAATTTATAGCGTTTACAAAATAAAGGATAGTTTTATTGCATTTTTATAAAAAAAAATTTTTTTACTACTAATAGCAGCGATCAGCGATTTTTTTTCGTGACTGCAACATTATGGCGGACACTTCGGACAATTTTGACACATTTTTGGGACAATTGTCATTTTCACAGCAAAAAATGCATTTAAATTGCATTGTTTACTGTGAAAATGACAGTTGCAGTTTTGGAGTTAACCACAAGGGGGCGGTGTAGGATTTGTGTGTTCCCTGTGTGTGTTTACAACTGTAGGGGGTGTGGCTGTAGGTGTGATGTCATCGATCACGCCCCCCTATAACAGGGATGACGTTATCGATGTTGCGGCCACAGTGAAGCACGGCTCTCCCATTTCTTCAGCGCCGCTGGAGTGCAGCGATCGGGTCCACGAGTCCTGCGGTCCTGGTCCCGGAGCTTCGGACCGGGTCACGGGAGCGCCCCGCGGGCGCGCGCCCGTGAGCCACGGCTGGCTACTAGAAACCAACGTATATATACGTTGATGTGCCCAGCCGTGCCATTCTGCTGACGTAAATGTGCAGTAGGCGGTCCCTAAGTGGTTAACAGCGCTACTTTGGCCTATATAAAGCTCAAAAAGGGGACATTATGTTGCCATATCCTGCTACATGTCAAGTCTCTAATAGGATATGCCAAAAAATGTTAGCACGTATAAATAGAGAAAAGAAGGTAAATAAGTCCTTAGTGGGGTATCAAAAACTCCAGTAGGTTAAAATGAATAAATCATTAAATAAACTGATAATAGTCCATCCAATATCCCTGGAAGAAAATCGCATCAGCTATACAAATGAGATCTATAGGTTGACTCGTCGGGATCCCCTGTAGGGTCCTCACTCACCAGATAGAAGTCATCATGGGGCAAAACACAGGCTGTCTCTCAGGAGTTAAAGGAAGGTCAGCTGGATCACTCCTATGTTGCTCTGCTTCCTCCTGGACGGCTCTGGTGTCTCTCATAGATAGTGCATATATGGATGTAGTCATGTAAATATAAGAGGGAGGCTCCATATAGTGTAAAAAACGTTTATTATGTAGAAAACACACACTCTTAAAAGTTATGCTAACAGCAGTTAGTATGGTAGCAGCGCTTGTCACAATCACCAGCTGAGCGGCTCTCACTAGTTTGCTATTGTGGGGATTCCTCCTCCTGACGCCGTGAGTCCCGGGATCCCGCTCAGTGGATGGTTGAATCACGTGGCCACGCCCTGATGCGTTTCGTGATTGGATGCACGTCTTCAGAGGGCGTGGCCACGTGTCGTGATAGAACCGTTTATATAGCGCCGCCTTAGTAAGCCGCCCGCCCATTGCCTGACGTCGACTAATTGGTAGCACCCCTCCATTTCGGATGTATCTTATCAACACCCCAACATTTTAATCCAATAGGATCACAGTTATGTTTATTGAAGAGGTGCAGAGAAACGCTGTGTTCCTCATAGCCTGACTTGATGTTATATATATGTTCTAAAAAACTCTCTTCCCTAGGGTGCGTTTGGTGCGGCCTATATACATAAGGCCGCATGGGCATTCTAAAGCATAAACAACATGCGTCGAAGCACAAGTAATACATATCTTAATCTGGTAGTTTTTACCATTTGTAGTTGAGGAAAAATTGGTAAGGCCACGTAAGTGGGTCGATACCTGCTGGCAGACTTTACATCATCTGCATGCGTAGAACCCCTTTTTGTCCCAAAACATCTGTGGGGGTTTGGGCTGATCAAGCACCTTTTTAATAACTTGATCTCCAAAGGATGGTGTTTTCCTATATATGAAAGTCGGTACTTCAGGTAACGCTGGTTTGAGTGTTTTATCCATTAGTAAAATGTTCCAATGTTTTCTAAGGATATTTTTCACCTCCCTATATTGTTCGTGATATTGGGATATGAATCCCCATTCATGTTTCTGATTGGGCCCTCTCTCTAGCCTGAACATTTAAGGGCTTAAATATAGAGCTGGACCTTAATTGCTTTATTAGCAACCATTAAAATGAGAGATATGGATTTATTATTATATTTTTTCATATTCTGTAATTTATTTTAAACTCTGGCCGTAAGGTATTTGTCAATGGGACACAATAGCCCCTCATTCAATAAAGGGACACATATCCTGCCCGGGTAAGATGAATACAATAGGACCTAAGGATTGTGTCAGGCAACTTTATCTGCCTTATAGCCATTTAGAGATGAATATATGGATGGCTTGGACAGATGACATAACCCCTTTGAGTCTTTTTTTTGGCCAGAGATAAATAGCTTTATAAATACTTATTTTTAAATGGTTGTCATTTTTTATGAGACATTTTTTATGAGAAATTTTGTTCATCTGTATATACAGTCTAACAAAAGAAACCCAATGAGATTGCGCATAAGGGTAATAATGTTCTAGGGCAGCCCTCAAAATTTGTACTCGCCTGCTAGCATTTGGCGAGTACATATTAACCTATTGCGAGTAGCAGAAAAGATGCCCAATCAAGTGGAACGACTGGCTTTCTCCTGTTGTCTACCAAGTCCCGCCTGTCAAAACGATTGGTTGCTAGTGTCCTAACAACCAATCAGGTGTTTGGAGGACCCGGTGATGTAAAATTTCATCGGACCTATGAAAACCTCGGACCCGCGTCACTTCCGGTGCTCGTACGTCAGAGCACAGCTGATCGCGGGTCCACGGCGCATGCGCCGCGCATGCGCCGACGCCTTTTTTGGTCCATGAAAATCCTCGACTTGGGTGGGCGGACGGAGGCGGAGCTGGATTCTCAATTACAACACCGCCTCCAGCCCCGTCCCTAAGCATAGGCTTATTGAGGTCCGAGAAAAATATAGACTCGGATGGGCGGGCGGAGGCGGAGCAACATTCTGAATGACATTATCTCCAGCACCGCCTCCAGCCCCGTCCCTAAGCACAGGATTTTTGAAATCCATGAAAAACATAGACTCGGGTGGGCGGGTGGAGGCTTTTAAAGCATCAATAGCCATCCATGTATAATAACATGTTACATTGTTTTTCGACGTTGCGCGGGTGTGCGCAATATTAATGTAACATGTTATTATACATGGATGGCTATTGATGCTTTAAAAGCCTCCACCTGCCCACCCGAGTCTATGTTTTTCATGGATTTCAAAAATCCTGTGCTTAGGGACGGGGCTGGAGGCGGTGCTGGAGATAATGTCATTCAGAATGTTGCTCCGCCTCCGCCCGCCCATCCGAGTCTATATTTTTCTCGGACCTGAATAAGCCTGTGCTTAGGGAGGGGGCTGGAGGCGGTGCTGGCGGTGATGTAATTGAGAATCCAGCTCCGCCTCCGCCCGCCCACCCGAGTCGAGGATTTTCATAGACGAAAAAGACGTCTGCGCATGCGCGGCGCATGCTCTGTGGACCCGCGATCAGCTGTGCTCTGACGTACGAGCACCGGAAGTGACGCGGTCCGATTTTTTCATAGGTCCGATGAAATTTTACATCACCGGCATTCAGAGGAGGAAGATGCAACTTCCTTCTTCCCGACCTGCTGACAACGGAAGGGAACAGGAGAGGACTTGCTTGCTGTCTGCCTGGGACACTTCTGAGATGACTGTCTGTAAATATAAGGCAACCTGTGTGCTGTCTGGATCTGAACACTGCTGACGATTTGAGTGAGGAGAAAGTAAACAGAGGAGTCCACTCAGAGCAGGGGGAGGGGGAACAAGTGTAAAGGGAGGACATGCTTTCCCAGGTCCTAGAGCTGTGTACACTGAGCTGCAACATCTATCACCACACCATCCACAGTACCTGTACCTTGCCTGCATTCTCTCTGGCCATTCTCCCTGTCATGCCTGCAGTCTCTCTGTCACGCCTGCATTCTCTCTGGCCATTCTCCCTGTCATGCCTGCAGTCTCTCTGACCATTCTCCCTGTCATGCCTGCAGTCTCTCTGTCATGCCTGCAGTCTTTCTGACCTTCTCTCTGTCATGCCTGCAGTCTCTGTCATGCCTGCAGTCTCTCTGACCTTCTCTCTGTCATGCCTGCAGTCTCTGTCATGCCTGCAGTCTCTCTGACCTTCTCTCTGTCATGCCTGCAGTCTCTCTGACCTCTCTGTCATGCCTGCAGTCTCTCTGACCCACTCTCTGTCATGCCTGCAGTCTCTCTGTCATGCCTGCAGTCTCTCTGACCCACTCTCTGTCATGCCTGCAGTCTCTCTGTCATGCCTGCAGTCTCTCTGACCCGCTCTCTGTCATGCCTGCAGTCTCTCTGTCATGCCTGCAGTCTCTCTGTCATGCCTGCAGTCTCTCTGTCATGCCTGCAGTCTCTCTGTCATGCCTGTAGTCTCTCTGTCATGCCTGCAGTCTCTCTGTCCTCTCTGTCATGCCTGCAGTCTCTCTGTCCTTCTCTCTGTCATGCCTGCAGTCTCTCTGACCCGCTCTCTGTCGTGCCTGCAGTCTCTCTGACCCGCTCTCTGTCATGCCTGCAGTCTCTTTGACCCGCTCTCTGTCTTGCCTGCCATCTCTCTGACCTTCTCTCTGTCGTGCCTGCAGTCTCTCTGACCTTCTCTCTGTCATGCCTGCAGTCTCTCTGACTCTCTCTCTGTCATGCCTGCAGTCTCTCTGACCTTCTCTCTGTCGTGCCTGCAGTCTCTCTGACCTTCTCTCTGTCGTGCCTGCAGTCTCTCTGACCCTCTCTCTGTCATGCCTGCAGTCTCTCTGACCCTCTCTCTGTCGTGCCTGCAGTCTCTCTGACCTTCTCTCTGTCGTGCCTGCAGTCTCTCTGACCATCTCTCTGTCGTGCCTGCAGTCTCTCTGACCATCTCTCTGTCGTGCCTGCAGTCTCTCTGACCATCTCTCTGTCATGCCTGCAGTCTCTCTGACCTTCTCTCTGTCGTGCCTGCAGTCTCTATGACCCGCTCTCTGTCGTGCCTGCAGTCTCTCTGACCCGCTCTCTGTCGTGCCTGCAGTCTCTCTGACCCGCTCTCTGTCGTGCCTGCAGTCTCTCTGACCCGCTCTCTGTCGTGCCTGCATTCTCTCTGACCCGCTCTCTGTCGTGCCTGCAGTCTCTCTGACCCGCTCTCTGTCGTGCCTGCAGTCTCTCTGACCCGCTCTCTGTCGTGCCTGCAGTCTCTCTGACCCGCTCTCTGTCGTGCCTGCAGTCTCTCTGACCCGCTCTCTGTCGTGCCTGCAGTCTCTCTGACCCGCTCTCTGTCGTGCCTGCAGTCTCTCTGACCCGCTCTCTGTCGTGCCTTCTGTAGTGTTTCTACAGTGGGCACAGAAATATTTGCCCAGGGTCCAATTAACATTAGATGACCCTGCATACCATGTATAATCTGAATAAAATATGATTATTTACAAGGGGCACGGTTGGATAGGGCAACTTGTGGCGAGTAACTCTTAAGGCCTGGCTAGTAGCTCAGGACTTGAAATTTTGAGCCCTGTTCTAGGGCATTATTTTTAATTTGAGAGACGTGAGGTTTTACCTTCTCGGAGTTTACACTGTGCCTATTAGGTATGGATTTAATTATATTTTTATTTATTTTTATATCCAAGTAGTACTTATAAAATACAGCACCGACATAGGATAACATACACTGTGTTTATCTCCTTTTAAAATAAGCTGTACATTGTCTTTTAATAATATGCACTATGTAATGTGACCACTGGGGGCGCAGGCGTTGAGTATTAGCACTGTGTTGGAGCGGATAGGGAAAGCTATCCACAGCAGCTGAAGCAGCGTGTACAGCGTAACATCAGCTGTTTCTCTGAACACAGAGTTTGTCCCTGTAGCCTAGCAACCAGAGAGCCGGCGTCATGAAACGGGCGGGCGGCACGTAGTGTCATTTGCGCGAACAGTGTGGGATGAGCTCTCTTTGTTAACACAGAGCATCCCTGTTTCTAATCTACCAATTAGTCGACGTCAAGCAATGGGCGGCCGGCTTACTAAGGCGGCGCTATATAAACGGTTCTATCGCTTCCTGTACAATATATATATATATATATATATATATATATATATATATATATATATACACCATCGAATGTAGCCACTAACTTTCACACAAACCAATCAATATACACTTATTGGGATATTTTTTTTTACTAAAGACATGTAGCAGAATACATTTTGGTAAAAATGTTTTAAGAGATTTGGCTTTTTTAAATTGTATGGGATGTTTTCGAAGAAATTCGATTTGTTTATGTTTAATTCAATTTTTTTTTTTTTAGCAAAAGTAAAAATTATAAAGTAAAAATGATTGATCTATTTTAAGTAAAAAAAAAAAAAAACAGCGGTGAAGCCAGGTTATAAAACAGTGGTGGTAGCATGAACCTGCTGTGTTATCATTGTGAACTTCTTGCTAGTTAAGGTTTACTCTTTTTGGAGAGGCATGTTTATCATGAGAGGTTTCATCTGCCTCAAGGATGTTCCACTCTCTTAATAAAGTGAGACCTTCTTCCCCCATGTTTATAGTAAAAGGTTCCCCCTATGCATTATCCTCGGTTTTGCTGGTTAATCCCAGTATTAGGGAATTTTGTGGTTACAGAGGGGCAGGGGCATCGGTAGGGGGTGGCTAGGGGGGGCTGAAGCCCCGAATGTGACCCCGAAAAGCCCCAGGTCTCATGGTTCCATTATTAGCCCCGAGCGAGCGCCGGGACCGATCTGATCCTGAGCACCGCCGAATGTGGCCAAGTGTAGCCGAGTGCCATAGCAGCAGGTCCCGCCTTCTGGAGCCAGCGCAACACCTGGTCCAATGCCAGGTCCGCGGGACGTCCATCATAGGCACTGCAGAGCTCCAGAAGGCGGGAATTACAATTACAGTGCGTGGGTACCGAGCTGATAAATTGAGGCCTGATCATTCGGCTCCTCCACCATCACAGGGATAACAGCACGGCGCCACTCAGCAGACTGCCTGCAGTGCACGGAGTGTCCCGGTACCCGCGGACATGGCAAGCAGCTTGAGCTTCTAACAACAAGAAGCTGCCTGCCACACTTCTATCCCTCGGAGCGGCCGAATCCACAAGATGGCACCGGCAGCAGCTCATCATCTTCTAATAGCGGCTCCTCACGCTCTGCACACAGCCCTCCACAGCATAAAACCTCCAAGTCCAAAGCTTCCCAGCCCTGATCGCCTACAGTCTCCACACCGCTGTGATGGAGCCCTGCAAAAAGCAAACCAAGGCAAGCCTTTTAATTTCAAATACAATACCTATTTCTAACACCACTCGGGACTTAGCTGACAACATTCAGCTCTTTTCCTGCCACAACCCAGCCTCTGTCAGAATTCAGAAACAACCCTGAAAGTCGACATGCTAGTGTTCCTAAGAGCTTCCTTACATGCTGTTCTCATGGAATGTGTAACTGACATACATACACACACTGACACTCACTGACTTACACACACTAACTTACAGTACATGTAAGTGTGTGTATGTATGTCAGTGTGTGTGTGTATGTCAGTGTGTGTGTAGGTATGTCAGTGTGTGTATGTCAGTGTGTGTATATGTCAGTGTGTGTGTACTGACATATATACACACACACACACTGACATACATACTGACATATACACACACACTAACATACACACTGTCCTACATACTGACATACATACACACACTGGCATACACACACTGACATGTAGGTCAGGGTATGTGTGTCAGGTAGGTCACACAACCCTACTGCCCAGCCAAAAAAACATGCACCACTCCATTGCCCCCATGACTATCCCCCATCCCCCCCGCCCCCCGTGTCAGCTTCAGGCTGAAGCCCCTGGTCTTTTTGCCACCTAGCAACCAAGTTTGGTGATGGTAGCCAAATTCCTCCTCTGTTGTAGGGTTTGAGCTCTTATCTCTGGGGGGTACTGACTCAGGGATGCCTGTTATTTTAATATCATTTTATTTGGACCATTTTCTATGTCTACTAGCTTTGCTTTGATCTAGGTTATTAAAATGTATGTCCGGTTTATGCTCTATATAGCTTACTCTGCTCCCTACAGTACTTCCTGGAAATAAACTGGTGTACCAAGTGCAAAATCTGGTGTAGCTCTGCATAGAAATGAGCTTCCAATCCTGAAGTTAGGATTGACCTTGCATTGTACAATTTTCCTATTACATTTTCTTTAGATTTACCTTGGATTGGATTGGAATAAATACTTATAGGGCGCCGAATGCGAGTTGTGCAACTGCCTGAATGCATACAAATTGAAAATGTTTAGGTTTGATTTAATATTATATGGTTTTGGTAAATCTAAATGAAAATTGTACAAGAAAAGTGTATAATATATGGCCAGACTCAGATGCTGATTGGCTACAATGCACAGCTCCACCAAATGTTGCACTCTCCAGTTTTAGGGTAGTTTTCAGGACTGATTAAATCAATGTAGGTGTAGCACCCTCCTAGGTTAGGTTGCTAGTGAGTTTAAGCTACATTTTAGTCTTTGGCTCCTCTGCAGCCAGTGGAGCAGAGTGTAATTATTTTTGTCTGCTCTGGGTCTCAGACTGCAGGCTGAACTACTTATCACTGCCTTCTAGTAGGTTCTAGAATGAAGTAGCTGATACAGGTGCGCGGCTGGTACGTCAGGGCAGTATTGCTCTGGGTACCATCAGGGGAGCCGAGTACTTTTGCAGGACCTGCAAGAAGACAACGGTGGTAATGAGAGTGTGGGCACTGTGGAGAGCCACTGTTTGAACTGGTCCCTAGCAACTTTTCACCCGTCACCTACCAAGTGGGACACAGGCTTCTTTACCAAGGCTGCTGGACCGGAGCAGGCAAAGGAGTGTCCCAGGCAAAGGAGCATGTGAGTGAAGCTTAAAGCCTTGCATTCCTGGTGAGCAGCGTGGAACAGAACTACTTCTTAATGTTAGGCAGAAAACTAGGCTATGAATACAGTTTTCAGAAGGGTCCAATCCCAGCAGTTGCAGGGGGATCATCCTCAATGGGGGAGAGTGTGGTCACTGAAAAGGATAACACAGAATGGCCAGCTGCGGTGGTGGGACTGGTGTCTTACTGTGGAGGAACTGCATGGGGGAGAATGGGTCAGAGGAGGCTAAGGAAGAAGAAAGTGATTTAGAGACTGACCCATGGTCTCCCAAGTACATCATTGCTCCCTGTAAAGAGGATATAGGTGAGTGGGACACCTCAGGGGGATCCTTGTCTGAAAGGTCCTGGGGTAGTAAAGAAAAGATTTACAGGAAGATTCCCGTGAGACAGAGAGCACAGGTGAGAACCAAGGGACATTGCCCATACAGGCAGATAGATTAACCTGAGTAGGCAGATTTTGAGCAAGATATGCAAATGTTAGTGTGCCAAGAGTCTATGGATGAGCCCAGGAGCACAGACTAAATCTTTCTCCCTGTCACACCTAGGCAAGGGTAAGATGAGGTGCATCAAAAACTGATGAATAGGGCTACTAACCCGTTAATCCTGGAGGGCAGAGGAGTTAAGGGTGCACTACCCTACTTCTCCAGGATGCAATGGATTGTACAATCAAAGGTGGCTCTTGAATTTGGGTATGAACACCCATATGAATTCCCAGCAGTCATGGGGGAAGTTGATGCTAACAGAGAAATTTGGTGCAGTGATGAGGTCTGGGAATTCTTAAGTATACCCAAAGCCTTTTCTTTGCTTCGTTTCAGGGCTCTGGAATGGACCGAATTAATGATTTGCCCACCAGGGGCAGCAAGTTGGCCTATGCCTTTAGCGGTAAAGTTGAGTGATTTAAATATGGGACAGGGCATATGGACTTTTGGAAATAATTCTACCATTTATAAAATACATTCTAGGATTGTTGGTAAATTGTTTTGCTGGAAGGTTACCCCCTTGGAGGTTGCATTCCACTTTTGTTTTATTTTATGCCCATTAATAATGCTGTTTGTTTCCATATACCCTGGAGTACTCTATTACAGCTAATGGAAAATGCTTACTTACATATTAAAAGTACCAATATTCTTAGATAGTGTAATGCCCGTACACACGATGGAAAAACTGCGATGAGAGCTTTTCGTCGGTTATCCTGACCGTGTGTATGCTCCATCAGACTTTTTCCCACAGGAAAACAGCCGGGGAACGAAAAAGAGAGCAGGATCTCTTTTTTCCCGTCAGCAAAAAATCCTAGCGGGAAAATCTATCGTCTGTATGCTTTTCCGACAGGAAAAGAAACACGCATGCTTGGAAACAAATTTGACGCATGCTCGAAAGCATAGAACTTAATTTTGTCGGTTTGCCACAGTCTTTTACATCACTGCATTCTTGGCAGTCAAGAGTTCACCGGACTTTTGTGTGACCGTGTGTATGCAAGGCAGGCTTGAGAGGAATTCCGTCGGGAAAACCATTATTATTTTTTTTCCGAAGGGAAAACCGTTTGTGTGTATGTGTCATTAGGATTAGTCAAATATACCAGTCTCGTCTCATGCTGAGCATAGTTTATTTTATTTTTTTTATTTTTTTTATTCAAGTTTAAGTTTATTTTCTGAATAAAGTCAGTACAATTTAAAGAACATATCAGGAAATCAATAAATTTTGTTACATATCCTTAAATAGTGAGACATCGTTTGCTGAAGTCATCACTACGTCATTTCTCAACCATACCTAAATAACATTCTATCTGCGATGAAAGGAAAACAGGTTCAACAAGGGAGTAAATTCTGACCCTAAGCCATATAGTCTAACCGGGGTAGCTCCCTACCCTCCCCCAAATCCTGCAGTTCCTATCAATCCGTCTAGGGTCCCTAGTCTACAGCAGTTGGGATAAATCAAAACCTTATTGGTCCAACATATATAGAAATTAGATGGGAAGGGCACCCTCCACCCCCACTGACACCCCCAATGGGATCACTCTGTGCCCGGGGAGGTAGAGTAATTCCCCCAAACCATCCCGCCCCCTTAGCAAGTTATTATAAATATTACAGTTTTGTGAAGTCCACTTCGTGATGTACCTCCATTTCATAAACTTAAAACCTCTCAAGTACCTCTGGTACGAAGTGTATGATATCTGGACCGATTAAATGAACCTAATACTAAAAGAATAAATAACAAGTTTGATGAAGAGAGAGGGAGAGGGAGGAAGAAAAAAAGAGGAGAATCCCTCTTCAACTTCCTTCACCCCTATGATAGAGGCGTAACATGTGTATATATATAGAGAACGTTTCCCAAACACAGATTATACAAAAAACCTGAACACAAGCACAGCATAAAACCAGAACATAGAGAAGAAAAGTAGAAGAGAAGGAAAAGAGGAATGTGAGAAAGATGGAAAGAGAGGGAACAAAAAAGAGGGTAGGGGTGAGAGGGTAGAGAGACAGAGATCCTACCTGCCAGGTGTGTACATCAGCCTACAGTAAGTTATGTTATCACCCCTTTATGGGGTGTGAGATCCCTAAGTACTTTATCCATGGTTCCCAGATTGCGTTAAACTGAGTAAGTCTATCCAACATTGAGCCAATTCTCCTTTCCTGTTCCATTATCCAGGTGATCTTTCTTTTCATACTTAAGATTGAGACCGCCTGTTTCTTCCAGGCTGCAGCTATAGTGATTCTAGCTCCTGTTAGGATAAACCATATAAGCCTTCTGGTAACCTTTGATACTTGTGGTATGAATCCATTCAGTAAGGCAATTGCCGGGGACTGATGTATATTACAACCCGTAATCCGTCTAATTATATGGAACACTTTACTCCAAAAACCTCGTATTCTTGGGCATTCCCACCAGGTGTGAATCATGGAGCCCACACCTTGGCATCCTCTGAAGCATAGAGGTGAGGATGAAGGATATATGGATGCCAGTCTTAGAGGAACTAGATACCATCTAGTAAATATTTTGACATTCGCCTCTATGAGTGACATGTTGATGATACCCTTTATAGATCTATGGAAGTTTTCTCCCCAATCTTCCAAATCTCACTCATCCTGAAACTCCTTCTCCCAAGCTAGCATATAGGGTAATTTATTGACATTGTTCGCAAGGGATTTGTAAATTACAGAAATACCACCCTTCCTTACTGGGGCCTGTTCACATTTTTGTTCATAGGGCGTAAAATGACCAGTTACAGCCTTGTCAGTCCAGAGTTTCTGTACAAAACTGTAGATTTGAGAAAATCTTGATTTCTCTGAAGGAGGAAGATCAAGACTGTCCCTAAAATATTGTTCTGATAGAGGACCTGAGTGGGAGAAGAATCGTCCAATGCGGTATACTCTCTTATCTCGCCACCACTGGAAGGATTCAACGTTCACATTGGATGCAAAGGACGGGACCTGAAATATATCAGTTAATGGTAGACCCTTAGAGACTAAAGAGGGATTGCTCCTGAGCGAGTCCCACAGAACCAATGCCTGTGACAGTGCCGGAGACATAATAGAATGTCTGCGTTTGGGGATAGACCACACAAGATTTTCCAATGAGCATGTGGGGGACGCCTGTTCTTCCAGACTAACCCAATCAGGTTGGTCCTGTTTGAGGTATATATCTGACAGTTGTGCCAGTCTAGCTGCCTGGTAGTACCACAGCAAATTTGGGAGTCCCAAACCTCCCTGATTAGGGAGATTAAAGAGGCTACGCGATGATACACGGGGGCTCTTTTTGTTCCATACAAATTTGGTGATCTTACCCTGAAAAGCCTTCAAGTGATTCCTTTTTATCGGTATGGGGAGAGAAAGAAAGACGTATAGAAGTCTAGGAAGAAGAATCATCTTGACAGAGTTTATCCTGCCAATCCAGCCTATATTCTGTGTATCCCAATCACCTAAATCATATTCAAGTTTTTCATACATAGGAGGGTAGTTGGCTGTATATAGATCCTCAAATTTCGAAGATAAATTGATACCCAAGTATTTGATAGATGAGCCATTCCAACCAAATTCATATTTCTTTTGTAGTAAGGTAACTACATCTACAGGAAGCTAGACATTGAGGGCCCTAGATTTGGACATATTGACTTTAAGGCCAGAGGCCCTGGAGAATTTGTCAAGTACAGAGTAGATTTCGGACATAGAGGAAATCGGGGAAGTAACAAATAGTAGCAGGTCATCCGCAAATAATGCACATTTGTGGTCCTTACGGGTACATTGAACTCCTCTGATATTCGCGTTATTCCGAATCACTATTGCCAAAGATTCTATAACAATTGCGAATATCAAAGGAGACAATGGGCATCCCTGGCGGGTTCCCCTTTTAATTTTAATAGATTCTGAAAATAGTCCCTGCAGTCTTATTTTAGCCTCAGGAGAAGAGTAGAGTGAAGATAATAAGCCCAAGACTCTTGAGCCAAACCCCCAACGTCTCATAACTTCAAACATATATGGCCAGGAGACCGAATCAAAGGCCTTTTGAAGGTCCAATGATAAGAGCATCCCTTCTTGTTTTTGATCTCCTATCCAACCGGATTGCAATATGGAGATTATGTCTACCGCTCTCCTTACTTGGTCAGGGCCTTGTCTACCAGGAATGAAACCCACCTGATCCTTATGTATATACTGACCAATGTAGGATGCTAGTCTATTGGCTATTATTTTGGTTAGGATTTTAAGGTCATTGTTAATCAACGATATTGGTCTATAGTTTTCCACTTGACTGGTATCCTTGTCAGGTTTAGGGATCACAGAGATATATGCCGAATTCAGCTGAATATCTATTGGATTCCCCTTCGTTAAATGGTTAAAAAAACGAGTAAGGTATGGAGATAGAAGAGCCGAGAAAGTCTTGTAGTAAGGAGCAGAGAAACCATCTGGTCCTGGAGCTTTATCTGTTTTTAACATTTTGATCACTTCCAAAACTTCCTCAATCGAAATGGGAGCTTCCATTTTCTCTCTATGCACTTCCGCCGGCGAGGGAAGGTCCAAACTATCTAGGAATTCTCCCACGCTATTAGAATTGGAGAGTGTTTCAAAGTCGTAAAGTTTTGAATAGAAGCTTTGGAAGGAATCCATCACCTTCTGAGGGTTCAAGGTAAATAAGCCATTGGCTTGTTTAATCTTAGGGAGGACTCTCGGCCTTAGTCTAGGGGATAGTTTATGCGCCAACATTGGACCAATTTTATCTTTTAATCTATAAAATCTAGCTCCCGACCATTTTAGTGCCTCATCTGCTCTTACCGTAAGCGCAAGATTCAGAGCTGTCCTGGCAGCGTCCAATTTAGAAGTTGGGAAACCAAAGGGGTCCAATTTATGCTTTTTGCTCAAATCGTCAAATGTCTTCAAGTTCTTCCAACTCCAGCCTCTTCAGTCTTTTTTGTCTGGCTGCGATCTGTATTAGTTTACCCCTCACTGTCACCTTGTGGGCCGCCCATAAGGTTTCTGGAGAGATTTACTCTATGTCATTATTTTTAAAGTAATCTGTTATAGCTTGTTCAATCTTTGTGGCTATAGTTGGGTCTTTCAACAATGACTGGTTGAGGGTCCAATGAGATACTCTTTGATTAGAACAGTTTTTTCTTAGAGATAACAGAACCATGGAATCATCCGACCATGGGACGTCCATAATGGAGGACTTCTGGGCCGAGGGGACATGGTGATTGGAAAGTAATATATGGTCTATACGTGAATACGACTGGTGGGGGTTAGAGAAGTGAGTAAAATCTTTAGCAGTTGGGTTCAATTCTCTCCATATGTCGGTCAATCTATATTGGTGAAGCACGCGAGCGACTTGGGTACTGGTTTTAGTAGGTCTAATTAATTTAGCCTTTGCTGGGCCGGATTTATCCAGTCCAGAGTCAAAAGCCAGATTGGAATCTCCCCCCATAACTATGACTCCCTCTACCAAAGGCTGGAGAGATTCAAGCATTTGGCAGAAGAACCCCTTCTGTCCCCGGTTGGGAGCATAGTATGATATAAAAGTGTACGTATTTCCTTCCAGAGTGCCCTTTACCAGAATGAATCTACCCTCTGGGTCCGCGTATTCCTTAATTAAGTTAAATTTGCAGTGTTTGGAGAATAAAATTGCCACTCCTTTAGTCTTATTTTCGGCCTTTGACAGGTAGAATAATGGGAAATGAGCATGTAAGAACGAGGGAGTATACCGCTTTGGGAAGTGGGTCTCTTGTAGAAATACCACATCAGCATGAAGGGATTTGTAGACTTGTAGCGCCTTTTGTCTTTTAACTGGAGAATTCAGCCCCTGCGTGTTGTGTGAAACAACACGAAGGGGAGCAGGAGGATTAGCCATACCAGCCATGGGATATAAAATTGGCAAAGCTAATTCTCATGCGTTCCCAAACCATATCCGTATCATGAGACACATTAAACAACTTAGGTACATTATCCGGTTTGCAAAATAATGACTGTAGACACTTAAACGTAGGAGCTCTCATTGGCAGGTAGGTCGGGGAGGAAGAGTGAACAGAAGAGAAAGAAATGATAGAGAAAAAAGAAAATGGACAAAGACATTTCATCCATATGTAAATTAACGTAAGGTCAAAAAATTACCCAGAATGAGGGGAGGGTGTATTTCCCCTCCCCCCATTCAAACACGTGACCATAGAATAGCCCAGAAAATAAGGGGCTATGTTCCCACTCCCCGGGCGACGGAACGTCGATCCAAGGGGTAGGCTGAGGCCCAATGCCTCACCACCGGCTGCCAGCGACAGCTCAACAAACTGTAATGTAAATCACTGTTATGAATAATTCAACCCAGTATGACATATTAAAAGAGACAATAAACTATTTTAACTTTCCTAAGAAAAAACAACAAACACAAAAAAAAAAAATAGAAATATACATATATATACATATACACATATGTATATAAACATTTCCTAGGAAAGTATTAACATGTAGCTTTGTTGAGATCTATTTTCCCGGGTATGGAAAAATAGGGGAAAAAGAGACATCGGTGACCATCCCTTTGAAGAAAGGGGAAAAGACATCCACAAACATGTTCCTTCTCTTCAGGTTGCAAAGTTATCTTTAACCTTCCTGTGCTTGACTCTGCTCCAAGCAGAGGAAGTCGGGCTGATAGGGGTTTGTCTTTTGGCAGAGCCCTGCTGGATAGGAGTAGTGTCCATTTCTGGCTCGCAGGAAATAATCTTCAAGTCCAATAATAGTCTCTCACCTTCCTGAAAATTCTGTACTACATACTGCCTGCCATTAAATGAAAATCTCAAAGCAAAGGGGAAGGCCCATTTGTATCTTATGTCCTTTTTCATGAGGGCAGACAATAAGGGCTTCATAGCTCTTCTTCTCTGTATTGTGTATGGCGATATATCAGAAAATATTTGAATTATGGCGCCTTGGTACTGTAGTTCATGTTTGCGAGACTGTTTCATCACTTCCTCCTTAATGGAATAGAAATGTGGTTTAACTACCACATCCCTTGGTAAACCGTCCTTTCTTAAAGGACACAGGGCCCTATGTGCTCGGTCCAATTCTAGTTTGTGGTTTGGTATAGATGGCATCAGGATTTTGATAATGTCCTGTATAGCTGTATGCACGTCTGAGATAGATTCTGGTAATCCTCTGACCCTAAAATTATCTCTTCTTGATCTGTTCTCTAATTCGTCGATCCGTGCCTGAGCAGCTTCCAGCTGTTCCTGCATGAATTGCAAATGTTCTGAGTTCTGATCAGTCCATGCTGTATTAACCTCCAGTTTGTGTTCAATATTTTCTATTCTGCTTCCCAGGCTCTGAAAATCAGCCCTAATCTCTCCTGTGATTCTTTCTGCATTTTGTGCCAGTCCTTTATCTAGCATTTCAGAAATTCTGGTGAATAATTCAGAGACATTGAAGGTTACCTCATGAGCCTGTTCAGCCTTTGTATTCATATGTGCAGGACTTTGTGAGGTAATTACCTCAGGAGTTAAATGACCAGCCTCCATGAGATTTTTTTATTTCAAATGATGCAGGAGGGGAGAGAATAGGGCAAGTGTCAGAATTTGGTGTCTGAGGTACTATAGAAGGACTTATAGAAGATATAGCTTGTCTGTCAGTCAATGAGGTCTCAACTGTACCCAGTGTACTTGTCTGAGGTACGGCGGCCATCTTAAGTAAATTGTTCTTAGCCAGCCTTTTATTAAGTTTCTTGTTCTTTTTGTAATATTTGCCCGGCATGAACTGGGTCCACAGTATGTCAGCTATTCACTACTGTTGTTTCTCTGCTCTTAACGGGTATATAGAACCTGTAATTCTCGTCAGAAAAAAGAAACAGCGCGGGCACCCCGTCCCCAGCTGTCGTTCTTTACAAGGCTCCTGTATATAATTCCCCTGAATAAGGAATAGTTTACCCGGTATCTTCCGATTCACCGTTGAATCCGCAGTCCTCGGATATCTTTTTGTCGTTTGTATCCGGGTTGAAACTCTATATATTTGCGTTTGACAGCCGGTGGTGAGCAGAGCTCCGATCCTAAGCTGCCATCCTAGGAGCTCCCACGCATGCGCCGTGATGATGCACTTTTATATTTATATTATTTTATATTTATTTTTTTATATGAAGAGAAAGCTGCATTGTTACACCATATAACAAAATTAAATCAATCCGTCCACTATTGGCAACCCCCCGGCCTAGCGTCTGCAGCGATCGCTAAATACATCCCTTTTCACCAACTACTACAGTTTTATTAAGGTTTATATTTAATATTTCAGACTTTGCAACATTGATCTTGAAGTTAGAGATGAAGCCATATTGTTGCAAGGTATGTGATAACTTAGGGATAGTGTTCACCGGGTCAGTGATATAAAACAGTATATCGTCGGCAAAAGCTGATAGTTTATGTTCCTCTTCCCCGACCCGGATCCCCTTGATATCGGGATCTTTACGGATCGTGGCCAACAGCGGTTCTAATGATAGAATGAAGAGAAGGGGAGACGGGGGACAACCCTGTCTTGTCCCGTTCCTCATCTCAAAAGAGTCCGAGTGAGATCCGTTAATCTTAATTTTTGCTGTGGGCCGGCGATATAGTGTTTCAATCCATTTAATGAGCCTATTCCCTATTCCTATTGCGGCTAGTGTCTGCATCATGAGTCCCCAGTCTACACTGTCAAATGCTTTTTCCGCATCAACCGACAGGAATAGACTAGGGGACCCAGCCTGCCTTATCCTCTGCAGCAGGAGGAGTGCCCTTATGCCGTTGTCTTTGCCCTCCCTGTTGGGTACAAACCCTACCTGGTCTGGGTGAATCAAAAAATGCATAACTCTTTTCAAACGTTCTGCCAAAACTTTTGCGAAAAGCTTAATATCTATGTTCAAAAGAGAGATGGGTCTGTATCCGGAGCATAGGGAACTGTCCTTCCCTTCTTTTAAAATGATAGCAACCAACGCTGCTGATGCTGCCTGACTCATCTCATACTCAGACCCCAAGCCGTTAAAATAGCTGCAGAGTCTGGGTATCAAGATATCACTGAATCTCTTGTAGTATAATACTGTGAGCCCGTCGGGGCCAGGACTTTTCCCAATAGCCATATTTTTCAAGGCGTTTTTGATTTCCTCTTCTGTTATGGGCCTATCCATGTTTAGGCTTTCATCCTCATCGACCTTTGGTAAACCTGCCCTCTCAAGGAAGGTCAGAACCGTAGCCTTCCTTTCTCCCGCCTGCCCCATCGGTTGTTTAATCTTATATAATTCTTCGTAATAATTTTTGAACGTATCTGCAATATCCGCTGTTGCATACACCAGATCCCCATTTTTCCTTTTAATTTTTTCAATATAGTTCCTTGTTTCCTTTTTTTGGGCCATTTTTGCCAGATGTTTACTAGATTTGTTACCCCATATATACATCTCTCTATCCATATTATTGAGATTTTTCCTGGCATCTTGTTCTATGATCTCCTTTAGTTCATCTCTTTTTATCGTTAAATTGAGATACGCCTCTTTTTGTCCCTGTTCTTTATGATTTTGTTCTAAATGGGTTATTTCTTTGACCAGTAGGTCACGCTGCCTGTTTCTCTCCTTTTTTCTTCGTGCCCCCCCTGATATTAATATCCCTCTAATATAGGCCTTTTGCGCCCCCCAGAGAGTTGCTCTAGAGATCTCTTCAGAGTCATTCGCTACAAAAAATTGTTTTAGTTCCTCCGCCACCCTCCCTGCCCCTCCCTCATCACGAATCAAACAATCGTTAAGGCGCCACTTCGCCTGTTTGTTGTTTGGATGGGCCGTCTTAATTTTCATGGTTATCGGAGCATGGTCTGAAATAGTCAGTCATTATTCCTATTTCTGTTTCCGTGACCATGTCTAATAACCTATGATCTACCAACATATAGTCGATTCGAGAGTACGTTCCGTGGGGAGGGGAAAAAAACGTATAGTCTTGTGTATTCGGATGAAAAGCACGCCAGGCATCCACCAATTGGCAGTCAAACATCTTTCGTTTTATTTTTTGTAACTGTACGCTGGTTGTCTCCCTCCCCAGGTAGGTGCTATCTTGTCTCGGGTTCAAAACAAAGTTTAGGTCCCCCATCAATATCGTGTATCCCTCGACAAATATTTTTAGTTTGTCCAGGATTCTGCCTAGATATTTTATAGGGTGGACGTTGGGAGCATATATGTTGGCAAAAGTATAAACAATATTCCCGATTTTTCCTTTCAAAAATAGATATCTACCCTCCGGGTCGGTCATCCTCACCTCTAAAGCGAAGTCAACCCCCCTAGCAAAGCCAATAGCTACACCTCTGGCACAATTGGAGATGGAATCTCCATAAAACCAAGTGGGGTATGTAGGTGAATACAATTTGATATTAGAATCAAGGGAGAGATGGGACTCATGTATAAATACAACATCTGCCCTATATTGTTTGATTTCTTCCAGGACCTGCAGTCTTTTGCCCCTTGAGTTTAGACCTTTCACGTTATATGATAGGAACTTTACGTCAACCATGTCAGACTTCAGCTATTGACCTTACTTTTCTTATGGAGTCGCTGGGAGCCACCTTCCCCGCCCCTCCCTTTTAACCCGCCCATCCCCCCAACCCCCCCTACCTCCCCCCTTCCTAGGCCTAGATAAGCCCTCTGAACCATGTGGGTCATCGTGCCCCATTGCCCACCGGTTCTTTTCTGGTGAGGTATGACTCTCCGCGCCCAACCTCGCCTAGGTCCCCTCTCCATTTGGGATCTTAAAAGGCAGTGCTGAAGACCTCACCCTGGGGACACCCCTATCATCCCTCCTCCCCCAAGAACCCCCCACCTCCTCCCCCGCAAACCCTCCATCTATCTCGCTGCCCTTATTCAACCCATCCTGGTATTTCTACCATTTGCAAATCTAATTTACAACAAAAGCCTGGGAGATCTTCTGGAAAAATTAGTTTTGCCGAGATTCCCTCCTTCTGGCCAATAAGACATGCTGGAAAAACCCCACTGATATTTAATGTTGTGCACCCTCAACTGCTCGAGAAGGGGTTTAAGATGCCTTCTAGCTAGAGTTTCCCAAGCCAGGTCAGGATAAATTTGTAGCTCAACACCGCCATAGCTCATGGGTGGCTTTCTTCTAATTTTTGTCCAAATCTCCGCCTTATCTTCATAGTGTCTGAACCTGACTATTATGTCTCTTGGCCTTTCACTCACGTTGTCCTTGAGTTTTCCTAAACCCGCTCAATTTTAAGGGGTTTCCCAGAGCCGCTGTCCAGGAGAGGGGTGAACAAGTTGTTCATAATTTTTCTTAAATCTTCACCCCTTTCTTCCTTAATGGATCGGATTCTCAGATTTTGCCTCCTATTCCGGTTCTCCTGATCTTCCAGGCGATATTGTAGATGCCTTTGGTTCAGTTTCATAGCGGAGTGTTGATTTTTTAGTTGGTTTAGTTCGGATTCCTGTTTTTCGATTCTTATTTCAATCTCCTCTACCCGTGACAGAATGTGGCTTATATCGTTTCTTAAAACACAAATTTCCTCTTTGATGGCATTCTCCAGTCTCCTTAACATCCCATCCAATTCGATCATTGTTGGTATATGTGTCCCTATTCTCAATTCATCAACGTGACTTGGTTCCTGGTCCCCTTCATTAGACGTATCAATGGCTGGAGGATTCGTTCCCCCTACCCCTTTTTTTAGTGGCACCAGTTTTTGCAGTTTTCTTTTCCGTGGCTGGGCTTTTGGTGCCCCCTTCCTGCGACATATATTGTCTTATTGAACCAGTAGTGGGGTTGTCCTTGGGAGTTTTCGGGGCAGAGCCCCTTGTAATCTTACTCATATTATGTCTGTTCCTCATTCTAATTCGCTTCCCCAGTTTCGATATGAGCGTTACTTATGCCCTGGACTAACTTTGGACCCCGGATAGGAGATTTATTGAGCGCCCTTTGTATACTCTATAGGTGACAACAAGAATTTATGCTGGGCCGGAGACCACTTTCCCCTTCCGACCTACTATAAGTAGCTGAGATACTTTTTTTTTTTTTTTTAAGTATGCAATTACCACGAGACAGAGGGATAATGGGCGGGGGCTCCCATGAATCGACTTAGCGACTCTGAGGTGTACTCTGGGGTGCGGCCCCTGGTACACACAAGGTGGTGCGGCCCACTTTGGAGGTTCAACCGCAGTGTCCTCCCTCGCCCAAGTATCCCCATTGTCCGGTGAGACGCTCTTCCCCACCTAGTCCGATGGCCGGCCTCTCCAACATGGGCCACTTACCCCCTAAGGTGAATCACTCGCACGTTTAAACTCAAAGAGCTAAGAGGTTAAAAGTTGGCAAAGGTTCCCAGTTACTGAGATCCTAACCTAAAGGAAGTAATTGGTGCATTGGGATAATCATTCGAATGACTTTGGTGGAATTTAATCTATCACTATTCCGCCACGACGGGGGGATAGACAGAGGCCACAGATATAATGCCGTGCTGTCACCAAAGTTCCTCTTACAGAAAGCCATTTAATTATGGGGTGCAGGTACAGACTATAGGCTACAAGGTGCAGGTACCTCTTCACTGGATCAGCCCCTCGTTATTCCCGGGCATAGTAACTCACCGAAAAACTTTCCTGACCCAGCTAGTACACAGTCAATGTATACCTGTATATTGCCAGAAATACTCTTGGGTAGAAGAGATGATTTAGGCAGTCCTGAATATTAACATAGCACCCTAATTTAACATAGCAGATGCAGACAGCAACACAGGAACCCAGAGTTGTTTGCGCCTTTCATCAACATCAACTATCTCGTTGTTAATATTCTTACACAGCCCACAGTCTCTGAAATATTTAAATAATACTGACAGCCTCCGTAACGGAGAAACAAACGGGTGGATGTTACCTGTGCAGGAAAAGCTTCAGCCAGAGGAGGCGGACGGATCCGAGAACTGCTGCAGAAGAGTGCTGCAGAGCGCCAGGTTCTACCACTCCATTTGATCATACCGTCGGCGTGCGTGCTTCACGTGCAGCACGTCATCCCGCCATAGTTTTTTATTTCTAATGTCCACTATGTTTTTCTACAAGTACCATGTGGAATGCCGCATAAATGTTTGTTAAATTCCCCACACCTTCTCAGTCCTTTATGAGATGCTGCAGTCAGCAGAGTCTAGGGGTAAGCCGGTATTTATACGGGAGTGGGAGAGAGACTTGCAGCATACATTTACGGAGGCTCAGCTGGACCATCTGTTTTATCTTACACATGTGAGTTGTGTACACAAAGATGCAGGAAAATAGCTTCAAGCTGTTAACCCATTGGTATTGGAGTACCTGCTAACCTGGCAAGGATTTTTCCAACAATATCTGATACCTGCTGGAGAGGTTGTGGGTTGAGGGGCACTTACCTACATATTTGGTGGGAGTGCCCAACATTACAACCATATTGGCAAGATATCAGGGCCCAGATCAATGTGATACTAGATAATGAGATGCCTGGCTCTCCCTTGGAGTTTTTGCTCCACGTGCCATCTATTCCTCTCAGCCATTACCGTAAGTCAGTTCTACCTTGTCTTCTGAATGCAGCCAGGCATTTGATCCCTGTTTACTGAAAAACAACACATGTTCCTGGGCAAGTTGATTGGATCCGCTTGGTAAACTACATTATGGCTGCCGACAGGGGCGGACTGACAACTTATGGGGCCCCCGGGCAATAGGAGATTATGGGGCCCCTGGGCAATAGATCATGGGGCCACACAGTACACATACAGAATACACATACACCAGTGGCGTAACTAGAGACTTCAGGGCCCCGGTGCAAAAAAACATGAAGGGCCCCCCCTCCACAGTGGCATGACAGTCAGGTGGACCCCTCACACTGGCAGGCAGCAGTCAGGCACCTCAAACGGGCAGACTTGGCAGAATTACAGGGCCCAGTCGCAACGGCGACTGCTGCGACCGTGATAAATCAGCCATTAGTTAAAGGTGTGTTACATGCAGAGTTCAAGGTGTGCTTTGTGCAGAGTCCGGGGCGTGGCTACGTGCGGAGTCCGGGGTGTGGCTACGTACCGAGTGCAGATTTCAGAAGTGCCACATTTCTGCGGAAAAAAAGCCTGGAGTAAAAGTATACAGTGCAAACACTGTCTACAGCCATGAAGCATACAGCCACAGCACCTGTGATCATCATTATCATGCTGATAATTACACTGTACTTTATGTGACTGTACTGTATATAGCCTATATACAGTACAGTCACATGAAGTACAGTATAATATAGGCTGTACAGTGTGATCATCAGCATGATAATGAATAAGTTTGCTCTGTATTCTTTTACTTCAGTATACTATAGCAACCACTGCAGTCTGAGTCTCAATACATGCACACGCACATTCATACATACATATTCACATGCACACTCACATTCATACATACATTCATACATACATGGCATGCAAACACACACACAGTAGATAAAAAATGGCAGTCTTTTACCTTAGCAGCTCTTCCTGCCGGGTACGGCACTGTAGGGGAAGACAAAGAGCACACACTTTGCTTTCAGTTTGTAATGACTGTGACGAGCTCCCCGCACAGTGCCGATTACAGTTCGGCTTGGGATCGGGGAACTCGTCTGTGCTCCTTCTATCAAAGCACTGTATACGGGGGACCCTCGGGGCCCCCTCCAGCAAGGGGCCCGGTCACCATGGCGACCTCAGCACCCCTATAATTCCGCCACTGACATACACACACTGAGAAGGTACTGGAGAGGGCTTCAGAGACGGATGTTAAAAACACAGATTTCTACATGCTGTCCCTGATTTTACTGAGGCTGGCAACCCTGATGGGGGCCCCTAGTGGCATGGGGCCCTCGGGCAGTGCCCGAATGCCTGAAAGGAACACTAAAGGTTTGTTTTTTATTAGTTCAATTGATTGCTGTAAGCTAGAGCATTTAAATATCACTTACCTCGTTTTTCCTTTTGACCTCCAAAGTACAGTAATCCAGGTTTGAAAATGCCATTTCCTGTCTCTCCTCTTCTTGCTCTCCACCAGCATCAGTCGTTTTGCATGGTGGAAAGCAGGATGTGCTCACCCCCTTCCTATGACTACAGCCCTGCGTGAAGATGCTCTCTTATCCCCCACAGGCATGGAGGCTATATCTAATGGGAACTGTAGTTCCCATTAGGCCGTGATGTAGCAAGAATGAATGCGCACCGCAAACCAGGAAGTCAGTGAGTGACGGAGGTGAATAAAACAGCTCGATTTCAACAGGTATCAAACTAGTTATAATATAAAAAAAAACTTTTTACTTTATCAGCTACTGTCAGACTTTAATTTAAGAGGAAAATATTTTTGTCTTTACAACCCCTTTAATGGTCAGTCCGCCCCTGGTTGCCGAGAAGTGGGTGGCAATGTGTAAGGGCTGACAGGAAAAATTCTATGGTATTTGGGCCACTTGGATACATTACAGTTCCAGTGCCTCTCAATCCCAATGGCCATCGTCCTCCGGATCCTCTACATCTCTATAGTCAGGGAACTGATTTGGCTTAGTTTTGCTAATCTTGCTAATTCTTCATATCCCCTTCTCCTCTTTTCTCCCCCCACCCCCTCACCTACCCCAGCCCTTCCTTGTCCTCATATCCAGGTTTTACAAATGGGCTCATGGCTCTTGATTGGTTATACAGTAGATGTCATGGATGCACGCCTCTTACACCCAAAACAGGTCTCGGGCACATACCCACTAGCAGGCTGCCAGCAGTGAACAGACGTGTGCCAATGCGCATCAATGCACATGCGCCGATCACAGAGATCATGCACGAGCATTAGCCTTTAAAAGGGACTTCCACAGTCCAGATCCTTGCTTTTTGATCTGCAGCTTATCCTGTGAACTGAGCCTGTACCTGCACCTTTTGTTACTCTGTTACCTGGCTCCCTGACCTTGCTGCTATCTCCAGTGTTAACCTTTGACTTCCTTGACTTTGTTCTACTCATCTGTCTGCCTGATCCTCCATTGCTGATCCTGCCTGAACACTGACCATGTGCTGCCTGCCGCTCCTGCCTGTATCTGATCCGCTGTGCATTACCTGGCTCGTCTGACCCTTCTTCTGTCTGCTGCTTGCAGCTGCACACACCTGTTTCTCCTTGGCGCACCTGCATTCCTCTGACCTGCATCTTCATCTTCCAGGCTGGTTCCTGTCTTCACCTGCTGTGCACACCTGTTGCTCTTTGGCGCACCTGCATTACTCTGACCTGCATCCTCAGCTTCCAAGCCAGTTTCTGCCTTCACAGCGGTCTTCGTATCCAGTCCAAGAGAACTCAGCAGGCACTCATACCCCACTGTGCTCCTCCGGTCACTGTCCCAACTCCAGTGACCCAGTAACCAGGGTTGTACGAGAAGTCTCCCTCTGCATGTCAGGCTCACCTCCAAGGTACATGTCCATAGATAGGTATATGAATGTATATGTATATAAATTAATGTATATAAATATATCGATATTTGTGGATGGATGTACCAATACGATTTAATTGCCAATTTCAAGTTTTTTATTTATTTGTCATTTTTGACCTTACACCTGTTTGGGGCTTTTTTTTTCTGTTCTTTGTAAGCTAAATGTTTGTGAAAATCAAAATAAAGACTACTTAAGAAAAAAATATTTGATTTTGAGCCAAGGATTAAAGAAAAGTAGAGAAATAGTAGAGAATTAACTTTCAAGTTAAAGTCCATCAGTACCTTGGAGAGGAAGTGGACCTGAAATCCTGTCTAAACATACCCTATGAGGAAAAGCATTATCTGACTTGCTTAATTACAAGGGGTCAATCCTTTCTGGTGAGCCTTTAATGTTGTCCAATACATTGTGGTGGAATAATTTGGGAGTGGAAGAAGCATTGTATAAAGGACTTTTAAGCCCAATTCACGCGATCGGTTTGTCCATTGAAAACAGACCGATGGACAGTTTTCATCGGACAAACCGATGGTGTATGGGCCCCATCAGTCTTTTTTCCATCCGTGTAAAAAAATAGAACATGTTTAACATTTTTCCTATGGATAAAAAACGATAGAGAAAAAACATCATCTGTGTGGAAGTCCATCGGAGAAAAATCCACGCATGCTCACAATCAAGTCGACGCATGCTCGGAAGCATTGAACTTAATTTTTCTCAGCACGTCGTAGTGTTTTACATCACCGCGTTTTGGCACGGTCGGATTTTTGACTGATGGTGTGTAGGCAAGACTGATAAAAGTCAGCTTCATCGGTTATCCGACAAAAAAATCCATCGGATTAGATTCCATCAGATATCCGATCGTGTGTACACGGCTTTAGTGTCATGGACTGCTTTGTGTCACAGACTTCACTGTTGTGTGTTTATTTATATAAAACGATTGTTTAACCGCTTCAATACCGGGGCTATTTTGGCACTTCTCCTACATGCATAAATCATATTTTTTTTGTTAGAAAATTACTCAGAACTCCCAAACACTATAAATGTTTTTTTAGCAGAAACCCTAGGGAATAAAATGCCGGCCATTGCAACTTTTTTACCTCACACATTATTGGCGTAATCATTTTTCAAGCGCCTTTTTTTTGGGAGAAAAAAAACTATTTTGTGAATTAAAAAATAACAAAACAGTAAAGTTAGCAAATTTGTTTTGGTATAATGTGAAAGATGAAGTTACGCCGAGTAAATAGATACTTAACATGTCACGCTTTAAATCTGCGCACACTCATGGAATTGCGCCAAACGTCGGTAATTAAAAATCTCCATAGGCGACGCTTATTTTTTTTTTTACAAGTTACAAATTTAGAGTTCCAGAGGAGGTCTAGTGCTAGAATTGTTGCTGGTGCTCTAACGCACGTGGCGATACCTCACATGTGTGGTTTGAACGGCGTTTACATATGTGGGCGGGACTTGTGCGTTCGCTTCTGAGCGCGAGCTAGCCGGGTAGGAGCGTTTAAAAAAAAAATATTTATTTTATTTTTTATTTTACACAATTTATTTTATTTTTAAACTTTTTTTGACATTTTTTTTTTTGGTCACTTTTATTCCTATTACAAGGAATGTAAACATCCCTTGTAATAGGAATGTGTGTGACAGGTACTCTTTATGGAGAGATGCAGGGTCAATAAGACCCAACATCTCTCCCCCAGGCTGGAAAGCATTAGATCGTGAAAAAAAAATTCACAGATCTAATGCATTCAGCCGCTGTTGCGGCTGTGTTTACATTCCAGGACCCGGGTGTGACGTCATAACATCACGCCCGGGCCTCCAACGATCATAGAGATGACTGGTGACCATCTGGTCACCATCTACTCTATGGTTTACAGCGGACGGCGGCGGATCGTTTCTCCGGGTCTCCGATGGCAAAGGAGAGCCCGGAGAAGCACCGGATGGCGGCGGGAGGGGGCGTCCCCTCCCGCCGCCTATAAGAACGATCAAGCGGCTATGATCATTCTTATGGTGCAGGGATTCGCCGCCTGAAGAGATGGGTATCTGAATGATGCCTGTGGCTGCAGGCATCATTCAGATATCCCCACTGAAAGCCAGGACGTCAATTGACGTCCTTGATATTGAAGTGGTTAACTTGTATTTGATGGATGCATCCCTGGGCGGCAGGTGGCGCTAGAGGGGCTCTGGCAGAGCCTCCTTTCCCCAGCAGCCAATAAGAGGAGTTGGACCTCACGGGGCATGCTGGGGGAGGGTATATTTGTGACAGACGCCATGATTCTTGTTTCTCTTCGCAGGGTCGAGGTTCCGGGTGCGGTATCCACCTTCAGGCTGTGCGCGTCCATGGACCCCGCCAGCATGGCCCACCTGGCCGGAGTTGCATGCTACGCGGAGCTCCATCCTGACGTTGAAAGGGGTCCAGGTGACTTACTGGGCCTCCAACTTTATTGAGAGGATTCTAAGCTGAAAAGGCTGAACGGTGGGGGATCGGCTCAGGGAGAACCCAAAAGAAGGTTATCCAGGGGACCTGAACGAACCATCGGGGATCCGGTCACCAAGGCCTTGACAGGTACATGGCAGCTGTCAACCAGTGACCCTTACGTGATCTTTACTGGGAGGATTTGCTCAATCCATTTTTGGTTCATTTGAGTATTGAAGTACTAGGCCTGTGGCAGAGGCCCGAGCCAGGCCTGTGGCAGAGGTCTGTTCCTCCCAGCAACCTAAAGTGACATTTCGGCTGCCAGGCTTGTGGCAGGGGTCTGTCCGGAGGCACTTCAACCACTCTGGCTAGAGTGGCGACGCATCGGTACATTACTACTGAAAGCAGGCTTGCTTTCTTTTTCATCCAGGGCCTGATATCGCACTTGTTCTACTGCTTCATCAACCTTTCCTATCCTCTCTTATGTTGATGTTGGCCGTTGGGCCTTGGAATAAAGCATTTAAAAAACCCATCGGATGACTGGACATTCGCTCACTGCTTCTACACACTGCTACTACCCCTAAACACACTACAAGGTAATTTAATACGCCAGACCCAAAACAATCAGCGGCTCCTGAATGGGGTAGCGCTACAGATAGTTTAAAAAAAAAACATAGGGTTGCGGCTAACTATAAGCCACCATGGAGACTACTTAGAGACAGTGAGAAGCTGTGCTTAGAACTAAAAAGAAAACACCCAGCCCTACATTTATAGACTGTACAGTTAAGTTACATATGTATTATCAAAAATCATTATTCCTCAATGGGGAGACTTGTGTGAACGCCTTTCCTGCTTTTACTCTTTGGTTGCAACTGTGATAATCAACCAGTACGCAAAAGCTACTATCCATATCAGTTTTAGATTTCAGGAAACTTACAAGCCATTCACATGTCACTAGTCACAACACAGAACCTAATGTAGTATGACATTTCCACAATTACATTTTGATGCACATGTTAGCTCAAACTAAACTGTATTTCATATGGTTCTGGTCCCTTAATTAAAATACAAATACAACACTCTGTCAAGCGGAAAATATTTTAGGTGAGATACCTATAATGCCATCATTGGCAGCTGTTTTCAGTAAGTGACATTTAGCAAGCTGTTATGACATTATAAACAATGAAACAGCCGGGCAAGGAATGTCACACAAGACTGCATATTTCTACTGAAGGTCTTGGGTTCCTAATTGTCATTATGTTCACAAGGACACAGCATGAGGGGGAAAAATGATTACTCTGTTCAGCCTGCTATAAAAAAAATAGTCCCTGTGTCGCAAAATCTGATGCTTATATCATCCCCTGTAATAATCCAAAGAAAAGAACCTTAGTCATTATTTTCAAACTAATAGTAATTAAAATAAGTCACACCATAGCTGCTTGCCAGTGATGCGACCTTCTATTCTCTTTAGCTTTGATATAAATTTTACAGACGGCCAGGTTTGTGCAAAGAAAAAAGAAACCTTTTGTTCTCATGGGAGGATAAAATATGACTTCTTCACTGAATTTCTTATAACTCAAGGCTTAATGGTCCTTGAAGAGGATAACCCAGGAGTAAATTTTACTTTGTGTCCCAAAAAGCCATTAATGAATGCGTTATCTTCCAGCATTGATACATGGAATTTTAAAAGCAAACAGTAAAAACAGCTGCTATATCAAGAGCTAGGTGAAAATTACTAAGTCATTGTTATCTTTCTCAAACAAATTCAATAGTCCATGTTGGTCATCTACACTTCTTTTTATTGTAAGTGATCTTTCACATCAAATGTCAAGTCCTGACAGTGCATTAAAATGTTTTTCCACCTTTGCAGGCACATTTTATCAACCCCTACTTTATGTTTATGTGCTCACATTTACAAAGCATACCTTTAAATATTTAAAACAAATATATTTCTTACCTTTCTAATGGTTTCTTTGGAACAGGATTTTACATAGGACTCTACAGGCAGCCTGCATTGTTCAGAATAACTTGCTGAACAACATAACTTATGCCGCATACACACAATCATTTTTCGGCATGTAAAATACAATGGGCCAGATTCAGAGACCCCTAACTCCTGTCTAACTGTTGTTAGACTGGAGTACTTTCGAATTACGCGCGTTTTTTAGCTAGTCTGAAATCTCAAACCATGAAAAGACGGCTGCGGGCTTCAATTCGACTGGATTACGTGTTCGTACGCCTTCGGATCTACGCTGCAATAAAATTGCGGCCACTGGGTGGATTTCCCGTCGTTTTCCGCGTCGGGGTATGCTAATGAGCTTTTGCCGGCATCCCCGAAATTACGATCTTCAATCACAATCTCTTACGGCATTTTTAGTCATCTTTTTTTTGCGTAACACTATACCAGCTTTTTGCTGGTCTAATATTAGACAGCCCATGTTAAGTATGGCCGTCGTTCCCGCGTCGAATATCAACGTTTTCCGACGTCTTTTTAAATTTTTTACGTAAGTCGTCCGGGAATAGGAATGTTCGTAAACGACGCTACTCCAAAAAAAATGACATAAAGCCGTGATTTCGCGCAATGCACGGCGGGAAATTTCTGAACGGAGCATGCGCAGGTCGATCGCCGCGGGGACGCGCCTAATTTAAATGCTTCACGGCCCCTAATCGCGTATTTCGATTACGCGGCGAGAAATAGACTTTGGGCTGTTTTAGCTGATTTTTGTGTTAGTAAAAGGCGATTTGCGCTTTTCTGTCTGTTACAGCGTGATTAATGTGCTTACTTCATTACGAACGGTAGTTTTACCAGAACGAGCGCTCCCATCTCATAACTTGCTTCTGAGCATGCGCAGGTTTTTCACGTAGTTTAAGCCCACACACAATCATTTTTTACAACCCGAAAAACAATATAGTTTAAAACGTTGTTAAAAAATGCAGCATGTTCGAATTTTTATTTTTTTTGGCATTTTTCAGAACCCCGAAAAATGATGTGAAGCCCACACACGATCGTTTTAAATGACTTTTTTAAAATGTTGTTTTTTATATGCCAAAAAATGATCGTGTGTATGCGGCATTAGGGCCACTTCAGGGAAAATGATAGTGCAGTCGCTGTAGATCCTAGGGGGACATGCAAAAAAAAAAAAAAACAGCATTTTAGCTTGCACATGATCATTTCAGATCTTTCCCTCAGATCTACAGCCAGGCCCGTCGCAACAAGACAGGCAAAGGAAGCAATTGCTTGGGGCCCCGAGCTGGCCTGGGGCCCCAGCATCCAGTGGCTTGAAGAGGCACAGGCAGCAGGAAGAATTTTTTGCATAAGCATCTGTCTTTAATGGGGAAACTGTGGGCCAGATTCAGGTACATCTGCGCATTATTGGACCGGCGTAGCGCACCGCCTTTACGTTACACTGGCGCAATGTAGCGGCGCAATCACCCTATTCTCGTCGGTTTTACGCAGAAATTTGCGCCTGCGCAACGTTATTTCAGAGGCGCAAGGCGGAGTAATACATATTGGGAAGGACGTGGGCGTGTTACATTGAAATGAGCCGTGACCCCATGCAAATGAAGGGCCGGCCGGCTCGCGCATGCGCGCTTGAAGCAGACCATAGTCAGCACCTCTGTGCGCATGCTCACAACTCGGGAACGGCGCAATCAGTGAAATTGGAAGTGGACTAGGGCAAATTAGTGAACTACACAAACAGCATAAATAGACAGAGACAAACACACTTCCTTTGCAAAAGTACATCCCTTTGTATCCCTCCCTATACAACAAGGTGCTTTTGTTCTGTTGTTTATTAGCGTTTGTTTGTTTGTTTGTGACGTGTCTTTGAGAGTGATTTTTGTCTTGTATGTGTTTTCTTTGTTGTTATTTTGTTAAAATTATATTTTTGCTGGCCATTTTTTATTTTTGCTGGTCAATTTTTTTTTTTTTTTGGTTCTGTTTGTGTATGATTTGGGAATGTGGGGTGACATTCCTGTGGGAAAAGGGGTGTCACCCTCAATTTTGGTGGAGAAGGGTTCCCCAGGACCAGGGAGAAGTGATCCCCAGGTCCGTGTGAATGGTGTATGCATGTACAGTGACATAATTGGAGCCTTGGCGTGGCATTGCTGCTCACAAGTCCTGCATGGTGGACTGGTGCCAATCCAATGTGATGAGGATGTGGGGTGTGTGTGCTAGGGACCACAGTGGTGTGCATGCATGCATTCTCATTGTGCCTTGATTAATGTGTGTGTTTAACGTGCAAAGATGCATAATGTGAGCTGGCATGAGATGGGGTCATGAGATGGGGTCCCAGTGCATATGCAGCGTCACCTTGAAGGGAAAAGACAGGAGGATGTTAGTCGTGCATGTGCCCCTTGTGATGTGTGCATCATGGGGGGGGGACAGTCATGCCTGCCACCCATGTCACTCACGAACCAGCCAGCTGTCCCCATACATGTTCTGTTCGAAATCTGTGGGGATGGGGCTCTGATTGTATACAGTGCGGAAAATAAGTATTTGAACACCCTGCTATTTTGCAAGTTCTCCCACTTGGAAATCATGGAGGGGTCTGAAATTGTCATCGTAGGTGCATGTCCACTGTGAGAGACATAATCAAAAAAAAATTCCAGAAATCACAATGTATCATTTTTTTAACTATTTATTTGTAGGATACAGCTGCAAATATGTATTTGAACACCTGAGAAAATCAATGTTAATATTTGGTACAGTAGCCTTTGTTTGCAATTACAGAGGTCAAATGTTTCTTGTAGTTTTTCACCAGGTTTGCACACACTGGAGGAGGGATTTTGGCCCACTCCTCCACACAGATCTTCTCTAGATCAGTCAGGTTTCTGGGCTGTCGCTGAGAAACACGGAGTTTGAGCTCCCTTCAAAGATTCTCTATTGGGTTTAGGTCTGGAGACTGGCTAGGCCACGCCAGAACCTTGATATGCTTCTTACAGAGCCACTCCTTGGTTATCCTGGCTGTGTGCTTCGGGTCATTGTCATGTTGGAAGACCCAGCCTCGATCCATCTTCAAAGCTCTAAGTGAGGGAAGAAGGTTGTTGCCCAAAATCTCGCAATACATGGCCCCGGTCATCCTCTCCTTAATACAGTGCAGTCGTCCTGTCCCATGTGCAGAAAAACACCCCCAAAGCATGATGCTACCACCCCCATGCTTCACAGTAGGGATGGTGTTCTTGGGATGGTACTCATCATTCTTCTTCCTCCAAACACGGTTAGTGGAATTATGACCAAAAAGTTCTATTTTGGTCTCATCTGACCACATGACTTTCTCCCATGACTCCTCTGGATAATCCAAATGGTCATTGGCAAACTTAAGACGGGCCTTGACATGTGCTGGTTTAAGCAGGGGAACCTTCCGTGCCATGCATGATTTCAAACCATGACGTCTTAGTGTATTACCAACAGTAACCTTGGAAACGGTGGTCCCAGCTCTTTTCAGGTCATTAACCAGCTCCTCCCGTGTAGTCCTGGGCTGATTTCTCACCTTTCTTAGGATCATTGAGACCCCACGAGGTGAGATTTTGCATGGAGCCCCAGTCCGAGGAAGATTGACAGTCATGTTTAGCTTCTTCCATTTTCTAATGATTGCTCCAACAGTGGACCTTTTTTCACCAAGCTGCTTGGCAATTTCCCCGTAGCCCTTTCCAGCCTTGTGGAGGTGTACAATTTTGTCTCTAGTGTCTTTGGACAGCTCTTTGGTCTTGGCCATGTTAGTAGTTGGAGTCTTACTGATTGTATGGGGTGGACAGGTGTCTTTATGCAGCTAATGACCTCAAACAGGTGCATCTAATTTAGGATAATAAATGGAGTGGAGGTGGACATTTTAAAGGCAGACTAACAGGTCTTTGAGGGTCAGAATTCTAGCTGATAGACAGGTGTTCAAATACTTCTTTGCAGCTGTATCACACAAATAAATAGTTAAAAAATCATACATTGTGATTTCTGGATTTTTGTTTTTGATTATGTCTCTCACAGTGGACATGCACCTACGATGACAATTTCAGACCCCTCCATGATTTCCAAGTGGGAGAACTTGCAAAATAGCAGGGTGTTAAAATACTTATTTTCCGCACTGTATGTAGCTGTCATGGGTGTCATGGGTAGTGTCATGTGTTGGGCTGGTGATGTCCTCCTGCAGGGTTGTGGTTAATTCCATGATGGCATGAGGGGTGAATCTGAAGATGCGAGACACCTCAGAATCCCTCATGCCATAGATGTCTATGCGTGTGTGATATATCCTCTCCCGTGAAGAGTGAAGAGTGAAGAGTGAGGGGCTTGTATTAGATAAGAATATTGTATTAGATTAGATTAAATGGTAAAGTTTATATAAGCCAAAAAAAAGTAAAAAAAATAAAAAATCCCGTGCCCTCCTCCGTGCCCTCCTCCTTCTTTGCTCATCTAAAGTCAGTAGTATAGCTATGAGCATGGATGCCACTGGCATGTTGGCATACAGTTTGTTGGGCAACATGTGTAACTGCTCAGCTCCTCACTAACAGTGTTGCTTTATCTGACATGTAGACGAATTGTCTAATTTTAGACAGAACATTTAGCTGTTGCGCACAGCGCGTAGCCTGCGCTGCACCAACGTTCTTTTGTGGATCCCCGTAACTCCCTCATTAGCATATTTGAATAGCAAATCAATGGTTTGTCTAGCGCAGTTTTGCGCGGACGGATGCGCCTGTCTAATAAAATTACGCTGGACAAAAAAAATAGATTTCTTGTGTACCTCGTTTTGGGAGTGCCATGCATTGAAACGCACGCGCACAATTAGACTTACGCCGCGCATCTCCTATTACGCCGGCGTAATCGCTCTGTGAATCTGGCCCTGTGTCTGTGGAATGGTATGTGGATGGATATGACAACTTAACAAAATTCAGCTTCACCCTTGCGGAGCCGCTGAGCCGCCGCGTCACCGCGTCCTATAGTGCAGCCCACGCGGTACAGGAGATTCAGTTTGTTGTACCGGCCGGACTGACAGGAAGTGCACACACTGAGTGCTTTGTGCTCACTTCCTTTCAGTCCGGCCGGTCAGGAACAACAAACTGAATCTCCTGCCAGCTGCATGTTACGTATTATAAACAAAACAATTACCATAGATTTCTTTCTTTACCATCCCATTTCCATCTTATAGCTTCTTTTTTGAATCAGGTAATATTTATTAAAGCTTTTTGCAAAAATGTACAAAGCAGAGAAAAGACTCTACAATAGACTCTACTGTAGAGTCTTTTCTTTGCTTTGTACATTTTTGCAAAAAGCTTTAATAAATATTACCTGATTCTAAAAAAAAAGCTATAAGATGGAAATGGGATGGTAAAGAAAATGGAAAGAAATCTATGGTACCATATTTATCGGGGTATTGCGCTCCCCAGCGTATAGCGTGCACCCCTAAAGTTGCCCCAAAATTCCTGTAAAAAAAATGTTATAACATTTTATTACTTACAGTTTTGGTGTCTTGCCCGGCGTCCATCGTCCGGTCCGGCGTCCGTCTGCGGCCTCGGTGGTGTCCTCCCGACTTCTCCAACGCTGTCCGAGTCGAATCCCCGCTTCCCGCGCTCAGTTTGAAGCCTCCGCCGACATATACCGAGCGCAGTACTCTCGGGCACGCTCGGCCACGCTCGGCTTCTCACGCATAAACGTCACAGAGCGTGACCACGAGCGAAGCCGAGCCTGGCCGAATGTACCCGAGTGTACTGCACTCGGTATATGTCGGCGGCTCAGTTCAAAATGCGCGGGAAGCGGGTATCGGCGTATATCGCGCACCCACGATTTTCCCCTTATTTTAAGGGGAAAAAAGTGCGCAGTATACGCCGATAAATACGTTAATTGTTTTGTATAAAAGAAGCAATAAGACCCCTTTCACACTGGAGCGTATTGCAGGCGCTATAGTATTAAAAAAAGCGCCTGCAAACCGCCCTTAAGAAGGTGCTCAATTGTCTCCAGTGTGAAATCAATGGGACAGCGCAGCTATACTGCTGGCAATGCGCTGCTGCAGCAGCGCATTGCGGGCGGTTTTAACCCTTCCTCGGGCGCTAGCAAATCCGCCCACAGCGTCGGTGGTAAAAATAGCGGAGTTTTACCAACGACGCTATGAGCGGCTCAGTGTGAAAGGACTCTTAGATGGAAATGGGATGGTAAAGATGGTAATTGTTTCTATGGTAAAGCTATGGTAAATCTTTATTTTTTGCTCTCCTCATTAGGCCTTGTACACACGAGGGAATATTTCTGCTGAACATGGTCCGACGGACCATTTCAGCCGAAAAATCCGCTCGTGTGTAGGGGCAAACGGACCGTTCTGGCCGGATTCCTCCGGCGGAAAAATTTCAAAGCATGCTTTGGAATTTTTCAGTTGGAGAGCTGTCCGTCAGATATGTCCGCTGGTTAGTATGGCAAACCAGCGGACATATCTGCCCGCACATGCGTCGTATCCTGTGAATGGATCCGACGCATGCGCGCGGAAGTGTTTACTTCCTGGTGCGGTGACGTGGCGGTCACGTGGCGGCGTCAACGTCACCGCCGCGTCACCGCTCTGTCCACCGGCGGGGAATTTGATCTGATGGTGTGTACAGCCATCGGATCAAAGAGCCTGGCGTAAATATGCGCTGTAAACGGTCCGGTAACCGTTTACAGCGGATATATTCAATCGTGTGTACAAGGCCTTAGATGTCATTAGATATACTGTGTCCACTGTACAAGATATTTATCCTAGTATCCATAATTTATATGCCTAGCCATATGGGTGCTTTAAGACCTCATTGTTTACTGCCACAATTCTTTTATATTGGTGTGTACGTAACCTTCCTATTTTGGTTGTTCCAGAGTGGAACAAACAAAATAGGAGGGTTATGTACACTGTGGTACACACCAACATGAAAACATTATGTGGCAGTAAACAATGAGATCTTAAAGCACCCATATGGCTGGGCATATAATGGATAAGGGATAAACATCTTGTACAGTGTACACAGTATATCTACCAGTGGCGGTGCGTCCATAGAGGGCGCAGGAACGCCGCCCCACTCTCTCCTGCACCGCCACTGATCAACAATACATAGATTCATGCATTGCATGAATCCATGTATTATCGCTGCCGCCCACTATTCAGATGGCCGGCCCCCTTGTAAGCGCCGGCAATCTGAATAATGGCGGCTGGTTGGCTTTGGAAGTGCCTATCAGAGCCAGCAGCTCATGGGCACAGTGGCGACAATTGATGGGCACAGTGGCTACAATAGAGGGGCACAGTGGTGACAATTGATGGCATGGCACAGTGGCTGCGTTTGGCATGGCACAGTGGTGACAATTGATGGGCACAGTGGTAACAATTGATGGGCACAGTGGCGACAATTCATGTGCATAGTGGTGACAATTAATGGGCACAGTGGTGACAATTGATGGCATGGCATAGTAGCTGCGTTTGATGGCACAGTGGCTGTGTTTGGCATGGCACAGTGGTGACAATTGATGGGCACAGTGGCAACCATTGATGGCACAGTGGTGACAATTGATGTCACAGTGGCTGCGTTTGATGGCATGGCACATTGGTGACAATTGATGGGCACAGTGGTGACATTTGATGGGCACAGTGGTGACAATTGATGGGCACAGTGGTGACAATTGATGGCATGGCACAGTGGCTGCGTTTGGCATGGCACAGTGTTGACAATTGATGGGCATAGTGGCGAAAATTGATGGCACAGTGGCTGTGTTTGATGGCATGGCACAGTGGTGCAAATTGATGGCATGGCACAGTGGCTGTGTTTGATGGCATGGAACAGTGGTGACAATTGATGGCACAGTGCGCCCCCCTGAAACAATATCTAATGAGGAGAGCAAAAAAGAAGACCGTTCCATATGTATAACAAACCTATGGACACAGATGTATGTGTTGTAGAGGACTATATGGGTACTTTTCAGCTTTGAAGCTAATAAAAAATTACATGAATTCCACCATGGGCCAAGAAAGGCTCACAGGACTGGCACTTACATCAATTAAGCGTGATGTTCGCCAGTCTTTGGACATGGAGGACATTGTGATTGCCTTTTCACAAAACAAAGCTCGCAAACAGCAGTTTTAGAGAGTTTGCACTGTTGCACATGTTTGTGAAAACTGAAAAAATGTTAGTGTGTGTTTTAAGTATGTTGGATTTCGTTATTGTGCACTTTAATATATATTTGATTTTATGGTACAGTGGTGTCTTTTGCAAATGTTAAAATTTTATGCACATTATATATACAACAGCAGTATTTGCCTTAATTATTTATATAAAGTGTGGGTAAACTTACACTGTATTGCTATGCTGTGGTTGTTGTAGGCTTTGTGTGCGTGCATGAGGGGGGGGGGGGGTATTCCATGTCCATTTTGCTTGGGGCCCCCAAATTCCTTCAAACGGCCCTGTCTACTGCGACTGCACTTCCAAGTGCTCTTGTAGTGCAAAGTAGATTTGCCTTTAGTAAAACAACCCCAATGTATTGCCCATGCCTTGCTATCGTTAAACATGTTGCTACCATGTCTATGATGTATCTGATATACATATCAGGGTAAATACTTACACTAATTAGAGTATTGAAATATATTGGTGTATAGGCAGCTGGTTGTTTTTAATCATGTTTGTTATTTTTTTTGTCTATCAAGTAAATGTGTATATTTTTGTATGACTAGTAATAAAGTTTTTTTTTAGATTTTTTAACAACCGGGAGCTGTCCTATTTGGAGATGATAATTAGGAATTTAATTCAACAGGGGTGTGAAGGGCTGTATAATAAGTTTTTTTTGTTATTATTTTTTTTTTATATGAGGGTTGAGAGTTAGAGCCTTTATAATGATGTCTTTGGGTTTATAGTTTTTATTTTTATTTTAAACACCTGCTTTATTTGTATGTATGTCTTTTTTTTTTAAATGTTAAGTTATTTACATACTCTATGTATTATATTTAATTGACTACAGCCCCCCAATTGGTACAGTCTGTTGTGGTAAATACTGCTGGTTCAGAGAATTGCAACTCCTCCCTTTTGCCTTTTACATTAACCTATACAGTACATTATACTATACACAGTATACAAGCTACATTGGTAATGTTTTCTTAGCACAGTTCAACTTTTCCTTGCAGTGTATCTAAAACATGTTTGTTTTCTTCCTTTAAGCTTTATTCTTTATTTTCACATGGTAATCCTGAAACTAATACATTTTCTGTCCCTGGGTGGATACATCACTCCTCCATGTATTTATAAAGGGAGCTATGGTTGTCATCATAGGTTGCTCCACAAACAAATCTGTATCTCTTCTTCTACATTACATGGGAGCACGGCATAGTTCATAGACTATATTTCCATGTATTTATGGAGAGAGCCATGCTTGTCACCCTAGGCTGCTCCCCAAATATGGTCCACAAACATGTCTGTATGTCCTCTTCCACGTTACATGAGAGCATGACATAGTTCATAGACTATAGCTCCATGTATTTATGGAAGGAGCCATGGTGGGCACCCTAGACCGCTCCCCAAATATGGATCATAAATATGCGTATCTCTTCTATATTACATGGGAGCATGGCATAGTTCATAGACTATAGCTAGGAAAGAAGATATTTTTCAATGCAGTTAACAGGAAGTGACAAGGACTCTACATTTCTGGCAAGATCAACAGGTATTTAATGAACATATTCTTAGGCCGCGTACACACGGCAGAGAACCTCGACGGGCAGAACACATCGTTCCGCCCGTCGAGGTTCTCTGCCGGCCGTCGAAATCGGCGACCCGCCCGTCGGGAATGGCAACCAGCCATTCATACAGGCGGGCCGTCGAGCAAATAGAGAGCGTGCTCTCTATTTCTGCTCGACGGGATTCCCGACGGGATGCTCGCCGAGAGTGTACACACGGCCGAGGTCCTCGCTGGAATGCAGCTTCCAGCGAGGTTCTCGCTGGTTTCCAGCGAGAACCTCGGTCGTGTGTACGCCGCCTCAGGTTGAAAAAAGAAAAACAATGCAGCCACCACATCTAAGGCCTGTAAGCTAAAATGTATTACATTTATATTCTTGGCTTAGCTATCCTTTAAGGATAAAGCATAACTAAAGTCTTGCTTTGACGTTGGAGGAATCTGATGTGCCTTTTCTTCTGCTTCCACCAGCTCAATACAGCCCCCCTCTGCCTTTGCCCATCCTCAAAGATCCCGTACTTCCTCATGAACATGTACTTTCTCACTACTTTGGAAGGCTGAAAAAGAAAAAAAGCATTAGGCTGCTAGAGCATGGGTCTTCAAACTACGGCCCTCCAGTTGTTCAGGAACTACAATTCCCATCATGCCTGTGAATGTCAGTGTGTTACAATGCCTCATGGGATGTGTAGTTGTACCACAGCTGGAGGGCCGTAGTTTGAGGATCCCTGCTCTAGAGCCTCACTGCTGCTATACTGTAAAGTCTGGCAGCTCTTGTGTGATTTTGTTACATGGCCTAAAAGCAGTTAAATGGGTTGTAAAGGTTTGTTTTTTTATTTTCTAAATAGGTTCCTTTAAGCTAGTGCATTGTTGGTTCTATATACATCAAAAAGGTGAGCGTACCCCTACTGGTATTATATTCACAAAACCCAGAGACCCTTTTAAGTTGTTACTCCTCCTACCAGGAGGTCACTGCCGTAGCCAGAAACTAGCATATACATTGAGGGTGATATCTTACAGGAGAAAACCAGGAATGGAATGTCCCCAGGGATATAAGGGGCTACTATAGGCAGTGAGGAACAATATATGGCTCAAATATGTTTATTCAATGGTACAAAAGATAATGCTGGGGTGAATACTGTACAACATATAGCTGTCAATAGCTAATATTAAAAACCAACTAACAATTGCCGTCACGTGTTGCACCAATAAACAGGGTTTATTGTAAGTGTGCAAACAAACAACACATAAAATAACATAGACTAACATAAACAACAAATAACTAAGGCAGTCCAGACTCCAAATTGATCGCACTTACTGGAATTCCCATAGGGTAAACCACTGTGTATAACAGTTAAATAATCAGGGTGAAAAAATTGGGGACTATCAGTCCCCTCAGGGGAGAGAGAAATAAATTATGGATATTGGATAATATAGTAAAGGGCTTGCTAATAGTGTCTGATTGCTGGTGGATTTAACCCTATAGCAAATATGGAAGTGCCAGAGATCTGCAGTTGTCCTGGAACTGTAATAGCTCAGACGATTGTAAAAATCGGATAGTCCTGTATGTGGGCTATTGGAAGAGGGAAAATTTCCTCATAGTCATTATTGGCTCCCGATGCTCCGATACAATTGCTTGCATGAAATACAAGTCACAGAGAAATCAGCAGAATACCTAAACTGCAATGCATGTCTTGATTTAATCAGGGTGATTAGTGCTGAAAGATTGTCTGTGCTGCTACGTACAAAGTCCTCGTAGCTGAATACTGCACTGTTAATGGGCACATAAACTGCGGCTTGAACACAAAGTGTTAATAATCTTACCACCTCCGTGAATGACGGGATTGGGATAAAAAAGATTGTCTTCTACCTTCTGTTGGAGATATACCCCAAATTCCGGCATCTGTGATGGCCAGATGCGCCTCTACTAGGAGAGGGATAGGTAGGTTGGTTACTGAGCCGTGAGTTGTGTACTGTGGTTATATGCTGTATTTCTCTGCTCGCTGGCACTGTTCTCTTCCATTTGTCAGTCACACGCTGTAGCTCAAAAAATATATATGCAAAGCCCAAATCGTTGTTTGTCATTGTCTCTTAACCACTTCAGGCCGGCGCTATCGTCAAAAGACGTCTACAGCGCCGACCTGAGGTGCCAGGTGGACGTCTTTGGACAGCTTTTGTTTGCATTACCCGCGCGCACCGCTGGGGGGCGCGCAGCGGGTAAACACTGTGCCGTTGCATCGCTGGGAAGCCGATGCGTGTGCCTGGCGGCCGCGGGTATGCGTGATTGGCAGTCCCAGCAGGTGACAGCAGGGACGTGGAGCTCTGTGTGTAAACACAGAGCTCCACGTGCTGTCAGGGAGAGAGGAGACCGATCTGTGTCCCTTGTACATAGGGACACAGCGTCGGTCACCTCCCCCAGTCACTCCCCTCCCCCCCACACAGTTAGAACACACCCAGGGAATACATTTAACGCCTTCCTCACCCCCTAGTGTTAACCCCTTCCCTGCCAGTCACATTTATACAGTAATCAGTGCATTTTTATAGCACTGATGGCTGTATAAATGTAAATGGTCCCAAAATTGTGTCAAAAGTGTCTGATATGTCCGCCGCAATATCGCAGGCCTGACAAAAAAAAATCGCAGATCTCCGCCATTACTAGTAAAAAATAAATCATAAATCTATCCCCTATTTTGTAGGCGCTATAACTTTTGCGCAAACCAATCAATAAACGCTTATTGCGATTTTTTTTAACAAAAATTCGTAGAAGAATATGTATCAGCTTAAACTGAGGGAAAAAAATTTTTTTTTTTAAAAAAATGGGATATTATTATAACAAAAAGTAAAAAATATTGTGTTTTTTTTCAAAATTTTCTGTCTTTTTCTATTTATAGCGCAAAAAATAAAAATCGCAGAGATGATCAAATACCACCAAAAGAAAGCTCTATTTGTGGGGATAAAAACATAATTTGGGTACAGTGTTGTATGACCGCGCATCTCCAGTGCTGAATCATTGTTCCAGGAGCTCTTCCTGTTGGGTCTGAAAGAGTGACCCTCCCCCAGGGCGAGAACTGTCCCAGTAGTAATCGGCGCACGTACCTACCAGTAGGACGTGTGGCTCCTGGGCTCCAGACAGGCAGGGTTTTCCACCCCCCCGCCTCAGCAGGCCTTCTCATCCGCCTTCTCTGGCCGCTTCTCACCCTCCAGGTAAGCCCCTGCTACTCAGGGCGATCTACACCTCCCTAGGGCCCGTAGGTGGCCGTCCTTGTTAGGACAGCCACGGCGGCAGCCTAATCTCCCCCAGCGGAGATACAACTCCCCCGCGATCCGCTTCCTCCAGCTCCGGCCCCCCCCCAACAACCAGCCGCTCCCCCGCTCCTTCACTCTGGTCCATACGCCCCCCATACAGCCATCACCATTCAGAGGCACCTACTTGCCACCTCTCCATGGCAATTTTCGCCATTCCAGGTCGTTTGTCGGGACCTCCGCGCCAGGCCTCTCTCATACGCGGGGCCGCGATCCAGGAAAGTCCGCGGCTTCACCTACGGCCTAACACCGCGCCGCAGTTTCACACACAGAATCCCCTCCAAGCCACCAGAAACCTCCCAGGAGTTCGCCCCCAGCCCCCTGCAGGACTCATCCACCCCTCAACAACCAGTCCCCCCCCATCCCAGTCCTTCCAGCTGACTATACATCAGCCTGGGTCCCTGGTCCTGCTCCTGGTCGGCGGCCATCTTGGTACACCCCAGCAGCAGTGACAGCTCTCACCCCCCTGTTTCATAATTTAATAATACTTGATCCAGGGGCTTCGCCCGATCGCCATTCAGGGATCAGGAAGGAATTTTTTCCCCTACCAAAGCAAATTGGCACAGCACGGCTAGGGGTTTTTTGCCTTCCTCTGGATCAAGCTGGGAGGATTCACTGAATCCTCCCCCCATCGTCACCAAAAAATAACTACTTTGCCCCGGTGATTGGCTACCATGGCTAATCTGCGGTACTCTGCAGAAACCATTTGGGATCTGAGGAGTTGCGCCGCAATACTGCCAGCCATCACCAAAAAGACCCTAAGAATGGAGCAACTTTTGAGCATCGATCGACGATCGACCATCAAAAATTTTAGCCGTTTACCCCAGCCCAAGCACATTTTATGTGCTTTGATCAACACAAGATCGGCAGTAAAACATAGACTTGAAATCCATGACTTCATTCTACAACACGATTTAGACTGCCTCTTTATTACAGAGAGCTGGCTCGCAGCCGACTGTAACACCATTCTAGGAGAACTGGTGCCAGAAAACTACCGTATTATCACAGAAAACAGAATAGGGCAAAGAGGGGGAGGCCTGGCTGTGATCCACAAGACTCATCTTGCGATCACAAAACCAGCCCTTCAAAACCCTCTTCCATTCATGGAAACCCTTACTCTGCAACTGCAAGCAAATTCAAAGGAGACCGTCCACATTTTGCTCTGCTATAGGCCACCGGGCCCAAAATCGCAGCTGCTATCACCATGGACGGATTTCTTCTCCACTTATACCCTCAACAGCAAACACCTGTTGCTGTTAGGGGATTTCAATCTCTGGGCCAACTCCTCACAAGACATCGTTGCGGATGCCTGTATTGACCACCTGGAAGATTTAGGGTTACAGCAACTAGTATGTGGGCCCACACATGCTTCAGGCCACACACTTGATCTTATTTTCAGACAAGATCTGGAAATAAAAATTTTGGAAAATGAAAAGTTGCCATGGACAGACCACCATGCAATTAAATTCATTTCCATAATCCCCCCCACAACAAAAACATCAAATCCAGTGACAACACACTGGACTAGATGTCAGAAGAAGCTCCACTCGGAACTCTTCAGAACGACTTTAAGGAAAAAAATAGAAACAACTCAGCCGCATCAAACGGCCGTTGAAACATTGGAAGCCATCAACTCGGCCATGCTACAGTCAGCCGATTTGGTAGCGCCGAAACGAAGAACCCGCATTCGGAAAAACAACCGCAGCTGGTTTAACAACCAGCTGTCGTTACTGAAGCAAGAACGCAGAAGGGCAGAATCTGCCTGGAAAAGATGTTCTTCAGAGCTAAACCTATCCATCTACAAGGTGACAACAAGAAAATACCACAAAGGAATTTTCCAAGCCAAGAAGAATTATTTCTCGGAGGCTATCAACGGGGCCCTTAACCGCCCCCGCGAACTCTTCAAGATGGTCACCCAGACCATGAAACCAGGATGTATTGAAGCCCCCAGTTCTGACACACAAGAATTTTGCAATGAGCTATCGGATTATTTCGTTGATAAAATCGAGGCAATCCGTGAAAGCATTCAGCAAAACTTTTCTCCCCTCAGCCCCCCTGTAGCCTCTCACACAGCACCCATAGTAATTCTTCGATATCAGGTAAGTTTACCCTAGAACCCATCTCCGTTGAGTCCACTAAAAATGTCATTTGTACTCTGCGCAATGGCGCAGCGCCAAATGACATTATCCCCACAAAACTGCTGAAGGAATGCGCCGACATCCTGGCTCCTCCCATTACGCAGCTTATCAACCAGTCTTTCTTGGAGGGCATAGTGCCCTCACAGTTGAAAGAGGGTATAATCCAACCCATCCTGAAGAAACCCTCCCTGGACCCCAAGGACCCACTCCACCGCCGTCCCATAACAAGCCTCAACGTATTCTCTAAGATAATGGAAAAAGTAGTGGTACAACAGCTGCAACAGCATCTAGATACCCACAAGCTACTTGATCCATTGCAATCAGGCTTCCGTCCCGGACATGTGACGGAAACAGCATTGCTGAAAGTATGGGACGATGTTCTCAAGGCCGCAGACGAAGGAGAATCTTGTCTCCTGGTTCTGTTGGACCTAAGTGCAGCTTTTGACACTGTAGACCACAATCTGTTACTGACTCGGCTTACTGAAGTAGCCAGGGTCGCAGAAGGCGATTTATCTTGGTTCTCCTCTTTTTTGGAAAACCGATCGCAAACAGTGAAGCTAGGACCGTTTACGTCTGAAACGCACAGTAACATGCGGAGTCCCTCAAGGATCGCCTCTGTCACCAGTGCTATTTAACATCTACCTTCGTCCTCTTTTTGAGATTATTAGCAGCCAAAAACTGCTTTATCACTCTTATGCAGATGACACGCAACTGTATTTCCGCATCTGCAACAGACAGGATCACCACCTCAATCTAGAGACATGCCTCTCTTTGATAGAGGATTGGATGACAAAGAGTTATCTTAAACTCAATGGAGCGAAAACAGAACTTCTTCTGTTTCACGCCAAGCGTAGGAATCAACTTTCAACAGCGTGGACCCCCCCGCCTATTTTGGGCAAACTCATCACCCCTAGCGCCAAAGTCAAAAGCCTAGGGGTCATTTTTGACTCCTTTATGACAATGGACGCACAAATAGGGTCAGTAGTCAGCGGATCTCACCATCTACTGCGCCTACTATGCAGACTCACTCCGTTCATCCCTAAAGAAGACCTAGCGGTCGTGGTGGGAGCTATTGTAAACTCCAGGCTGGATTATGCAAATGCCCTTTACCTCGGCCTCCCCAAGTACCAAATCGCCCGTCTGCAAGTCGTTCAGAATACGGCCGTCAGACTTGTGACTGGGAAAAAGCCCTGGGAATCCATCTCACCTTCACTGAGATCCCTTCATTGGCTGCCAGTTAAAGACAGAATTGCTTTTAAAGCTCTCTGTCTTACGCATAGATGTGTCCATGAGAGTGCCCCGCTTTACTTATGCGAATTAATAAAAGCGCATAATCCAAATCGCGTTTTGCGATCCACGAATCAGAACCTGCTCCAGGTTCCGAAAGCCAACTTCAAGTCCAAAGGAGAGAGAAGATTTGCGATCCAGGGTCCCAGACTATGGAACGCTTTACCAACCAGCATTCGGTTGGAGGAGAACCACCTAGCATTTAGGAAAAAGGTCAAGACTTTTCTCTTTTGATATCAAAGGAGACAGGAACAACAAGTGCCCAGAGGCGATTCAGTTTGCAGGTGCCGCGCTATATAAGTTTTCATTCATTCATTCATTCAATTGTCATTCAAAATGCGTCAGCGCTGAAAGCTGAAAATTGGTCTGGGTACGAAGGGGGTTTAAACCGAACAGCGACAATGAGTTGTTTGTTTGCACACTTACAATAAACTCTGTTTATTGGTAGAACTTGTGGCGGCAATTGTTAGTTGGTTTTTAATATTAGGAATCAACAGCTATATGTTGTACAGTATTCACCCCAGCATTATCTTTTGTACCATTGAATAAACATATTTGAACCATATACTGTCCGTCACTGCCTATAGTAGCCCCTTATATCCCCGGGGACATTCCATTCCTGCTTTTCTCCTGTGAGATAACACCCTCAATGTATATGCATTGTTGGTTCACTTACCTTTTCCTTCCATTTACCTTGTAAATGTTTTTTTTTCTTTGTTTTCTTTGTCTGAATTTCTCACTTCCTGTTCCTCCTCAGTAAGGTGTTCAGTAAGCTGTTCTGAATGACTTTCCACCACTCGGATGATGGTGGAAAGCTTACTGAGGAGAAACAGGAAGTGAGAAATTCAAACAAAGAAAACAAAAAAAGAACATTTAGAAGGGAAATCGAAGGAAAAGGTAAGTGAACCAACAATGCACTAGCTTAAAGCGGAGTTACACCCAAATTCGGAACTTCCGCTAATCCCACTCCTCACCCCCTTACATGCCACATTAGGCATGTAATTTTTTTTTGAGGGGAGTGGGGGCTTCAGGAGGAATGGGACTTCCTGTCCCACTTCCTGCTTCCGCCGAGGGGCTGGTTAGGCGATTAAGCTTAATCGCCTACAGCAGCCCCTCCCTGTAGGCGATCGAATGGGACACTGACAGGTCCCATGCGATCGCCTGTCCAATCAGCGGTGGGCCGCGCCGCTCGCGCATGCGCAGTGCCGCTCGTGCATGCGCAGTGGGTGCCCGGCCGTGAAGCCGAAGGCTGTCACGGTCGGGTGCCCACACTTAGGATGAGGACGCGCCGGCCGGGGGCTCGCTGGATTGTGGAGCAGGTGAGTGTGTGTTTATTAAAAGCCAGCAGCTACACTTTTTGTAGCTGCTGACTTTTAATAAACACTAAATGTGGCTGGAACACCCCTTTAAAGGAACCCATTTAGAAAATAAAAAATGAAACTTTATAACCCCTTTAATGGTAGAAAGCTTTCCCCACACACAGCTGTCCCTTCTCCTAGTGAAATAACTGTCAGTCAGCCTGTATGATTCATAGTAGAAGAAAGAGGCCTTTTTATTGTCCAGGGTGCATACTCAGATAAGGGTCTAATATGGAATTTTGGGAGGGACCCTAATGCTTTTTTGCTTGTTTTTTTCCAAATTTCCTGAGGGGACCTCATGTCGGTTTTTTTTTTTTTGTTTGTTTGTTTCTTTTTTTGCAAGGGAGCCCCCATTGACATCAATGTCAGACCCTCAGCAGGGATAAGGGTCCGGTATGCATTTTTAGAAAGTTTGTGGGGTGTTTGGATCACTCACTAACATCTATATCAGCAATTTATTTATTTATGGTACTTATATAGCACCAACAATTTATGCAGCACTTTAACCACTTTAGCCCCGGGCCTGTTTTTCAGATTCGGTGTTTACGAGACTAAAACATTTTTTTTTGCTATAAAATTACTTAAAACCCCCAAACATTATATATTTTTTTTTTTCTAACACTCTAGAGAATAAAATGGCAGTCATTGCAATACTTTTTGTTACACCGTATTTGCGCAGCGGTCTTACAAGCGCACTTTTTTTGGAAAAAAATCACTTTTTTAAATAAAAAAATAAGACAACAATAAATTTGGCCCAATTTTTTTACATATTGTGAAAGATAATGTTACGCCGAGTAAAATGATACCCAACATGTCACGCTTAAAAATTGCGCCCGCTCGTGGCATGGCGTCAAACTTTTACCCTTAAAAATCTCGATAGGCGATGTTTAAAAAATTCTACAGGTTGCATTTTTTGAGATACAGAGGAGGTCTAGGGCTAGAATTATTGCTCTCGCTCTAACGATCGCGGCGATACCTCACTTGTGTGGTTTGAACACCGTTTTCATATGCGGGCGCTACTCGCGTATGCGTTCGCTTCTGCGCGCGAGCTCGTCGGGACGGGGCGATTTAAAAAATTTTTTTTTTTGTTTTCGTATTTATTTCTATTAATTTTACCAATTTTTAACACTAAAATAAAAAAAAATAAAAAAATGATCACTTTTATTCCTATTACAAGAAATGTAAACATCCCTTGTAATAGAAAAAAGCATGACAGGTCCTCTTAAATATGAGATCTGGGGTCAAAAAGACCTCAGATCTCATATTTAGGCTAAAATGCAAAAAAAAAAAAAAAATTTTTTAAATGTCATTTTTCAAATGACATTTAAAAAAAAATGTCTCTTTAAGACGCTGTTTGGAACTGACGTTTGACGTCACTTCCGCCCAGCAGAGCTACGGGGATGGACGAGGGAAATTTTTTCCCTCACTCGCATCCCCGCTGACCAGACGAGCGCACCCGATCGCCTCCGCCGCTACCGACGGCTCCGGTAAGCGGCGGAGAGCGCGGGAGCGCAGCGGGAGGGGGGGGGACGCTCGTCCGCTACCGATAACGGCGATCTCGCGGCGATTCCGCCGCGGAGACCGCCATTATCGTTTACCCGACCGCCCACAGAAGAGATGGATATCTCGGTTGTGGCAGCAGCTGCTGCCGTTACCGAGATATCCATCCTCAAAGTGCCGACGTATACCTGCGGTGGGCGGTCGGGAAGTGGTTAAATATGTATTATATGTAGCGCCCCCTTACTTTTAGTATGGGCACTTCGTTAAAGTTAGTGGGGGAGTGGGAGAGTTATGTTGCTCCCACTCTTCATTTTGTTAAATTTGGGCTGCTGTCACTTTAGAACTGTCCTGTGGGTCAGTCTGCGCTGCGGGGGTGTCAATCTCACCCCCGGACGACAGATGGCGTCAGAGGGGTTCTAACAGAGCCACTTTTCCCCAGCAGCCAATTGGAGGAGTTTTCTCTTGCGGGGCATGCTGGGAGGGGTATATATTTGTGGCAGGCGCCATTTTTCGGGGTTCTTCGTGGGTTCCTGGTTCCAGGTGCGGCACCCACCTTAAGGGTGTGCGCAACCAACAGATCCCGGCGATATTGGCTACCAGGCCGGGGTTGAAAGTTACGCAGAGTTCCTGGCGGATGCTGCCGAGGGGCCCCAATGACTTGCTGGGTCTCCTCACCCCTATAAGAAAGATCCTAAGCTGCTGGCTGTAACGTGGGGAATTGGCTCAAGGAAAACCCAGAGGCAGGTTATCTGAGAGACGTGATCGAACCATCAGGGATCTAGTGACCGACACATTGACAGGTATATTGCTACTATCAACCGGTCACTCAATTGTAATTGACTGGAGAGATTCGCTCTGCTGTTCACATTGTCAGCATAGAGCCTGTGGCAGAGGCCTCATCTGGCATCTCAAACCAAATCAGAGCCAGGTCCATTGTAAGGACCTGTTCTTTCCAGCAACCTTAAAGTGGAACTCGGCTGCCAGGCTTGTGGCAGGGGCCTGTCCGGGGATCACTTTACCCACTCTTGCTAGAGTGGCGACGCAATACACAGTTACTGGAAGCAGGCTTGCTTCCCTGTTCATCCAAGCCTGATACTGCAAGGTTTTCTTTATTTCATCAACCTGTTCTATCTACCTCCTGTTGATGTTGGTCGTGTTGGACCCAAGAAATAAAGCATTTGGAAAACCTCAACTACTGATTGGACCTTGGATTTGCTTACTGCTCTGCTCACTAACTTCACCCCTGGACAACGCTTAAAGGTAACTTAATACGCCGATCCCAAATCAACCAGCGGCCCTTGAGGGGGTATCGCTACATATACATTCACATCAGTTCCTGCCCTCAAGGAGCTTACAATCTAAGGTTCAAAACTCACACTCATACATACACGTACTAGGGCCAATTTAGACAGGAGCCAATCAACCTACCAGCATGTCTTTGGAGTTTGGGAGGAAACTGCAGTACCTTGAGGAACCCCACGCAGAAACATGTAGAACAAGCAAACTTTGTGCAGGGCAAGCAAACTCTGTGCAGGTAGTGCTGTGGTTGGGATTTGAGCCGATCGGCTGCTCCTCTGACAGGAGGGGTTTGTGCTGATCGATTATCAGCACAGCCCCCCCCCCCCAAGGATGCCCAGTGGACCACTAGGGATGCCCACTTGACCACCAGGGATTCCACTAGACCACCAGGGATGTAAAACAAAGGTATGCCATCCTAGACCACCAGGGATGACACATAATGGATGCCAATCAGTGCCTGCAATGGATGCCAATCAGTGCCCACAATGGGCATCACTGATTGGCAGGCATTGTTTGGCACTGATTGTCATCCATTAGTACAACACATACGTTAGTGCCCATCCATGCCACCTATCAGTGCCCATCTGTGCCGCCTATCAGTGCCCATCTGTGCCGCCTATCATTGCCCATCCGTGCCGCCTATCCCTGCCATCCGTGCTGCCTATCCCTGTCCATCCGTGCTGCCTATCCCTGGCTATCTATGCCGCATATTCGTGCCGCCTATACGTGCCCATCTGTGCCGCCTATCTGTGCCCATCCGTGCCGCCTATCAGTGCCGCATATTGGTGCCTATCATCAATGCCACCACATCAGTGCCACCTCATCGGTGCTCATCAGTGCCACCTTTTCAGTGCAGTACCATCAGTGCTCATTAGTGAAGGAGAAAACTTACTTATTTACAATGTTTTTCTAAATTTTCGGTAATTTTTTTTGCAGAAAATAAAAATTCCAGAGGTGATCAAATACCACCAAAAGAAAGCTCTATTTGTGGGTACAAAATTATAAAAATTTAGTTTGGGTACAGTGTAGCATGATCGTGCAATTGTCATTCAAAGTGCAACAGCACTAAAAAGTTATTAAATTGGTCTGGGCGGGAAGGTGTATAAGAGCCCAGTATGGAAGTGGTTAATTATAGTTGCAGAACATAGCACTTTTATCTTGCAGCACTAGGTCAGTGGTTTAAATACAAACCATGACATTATTTTGATTAGTTTGTAAAGAGACAAAATACAGAGGGGAGAGAAAGCACCACTTCGTCAGTGTAGTCTTTTATTAGACCATGAGCAAAATAAGAACAAGTATGTAATAACATGATATAGAATGAAAACAACATAATCATATGACCAGCAGATGGCAGTCATCCCTCTAGCTTGTGGTAATGGTGGATGATGAAGCAACTCTGTGAAGGATTGCTGAAAGCCACAAGACAGCATCTAAATCAAGCCAAACTCACAGGGCGATGTAATATGCAGTAAGGGGGTGTGGTAACAAGTTTTGGGGCAGGGATGCCTCTTTCTTAAGCCTTCCCCACAACAGGAAGAGCTAGTTTAAATGAGCTATATATGGGAGCCATTTTTGGTGTGACAAACAAAGTTCATCCATAGCAATAGGGTCTGAGGCTCATCAAAGGAGGTAGATGAGCCATAGAGACTATAGCATAACATACCTCTGTTTAGTGTCTTTACATGGCTTGCCAGAGGGAGTCACCCCAGACCCTGCGTTTGAGGTGTGAATGTAGACACTGTTAGTGATTTACCACATTCATCCCAAATGATATATGGACTTTTTATATACTTTGAACAATTATAATTTTAATAGTAACTTTTTCATATTTTGCACTCATTGGTGATGCTATACTTTCTTACGTTGTCTGCTATTTCTTGGGAGCCTTTATGAGTTGCATTATTACGGCCATTCCTTATTTTGGTTGTTTTTTTGTTTTTACAGTTATCCATGCATATCTATTAATCATGGAATTTATTGATTATTTTGAACTTGCCAAAAATAATAGACTAAACAGTATGATATTGATTCACAATCCAAGATAACAGATATCCAAGTTCAGGTGTTGTGTAGAAAGTTCTGCAAATTGGAAAACAGAATCAATGCAGAAATATCTCAATGGTGAAACACAATCTTCTTCTAATTTGACGTAGAGCTTAAAATCACCCCTAGGGGCTTAAATACAGTGGCGTCTCCAGCTTTCATATTTAGGGGGGGCACATGGGGGGACAGAGACAAAAGTAGGGGGGCCAACTATAAAATGCAATTATATATATATATATATATATATATATATATATATATATATATTTTATATATATATCTCCTGGGGCCCTTTACTACGATCCCACAACGGGCCCTTTTACATGTTCTGCAGTGAGCTCCCTTCCTACTATACTGGGGCCCCCCAGGGTGGCAGAAAACAAGAGATATGTCACCAGCACACCAAGAAAATATAAGGGTCCAAAGCAGTGGGAGAACTTTCAGGGTTGCAAAGGTTGTCTTGCCACCGAGCCCTGGTGTTCTGCCACTGTGGGGTTCCCCAGCTGTCCTGTCCCTGCTATTGACAGCGCTGGTCTGGCATCTGTCTCCTTGGCAGCGGCGGCAGTCCATTAGGACCTAGTGCTGGTGACATTATGGGTGCATGCAGGGGAAGGCTGGCACTATTGGTTATAGAGCGCTGAGCCCCCAGCTGGTCACCTAGCAGCAGTGATGCTGTATAACCTTCTCTGTTGACATGCTGATCGGGATGTGATCCAGGTAATGCTCCCAGTCAGATCTAATAAATACAGAATTTATTAGCATCAAGAGTACAACCACACATATATATACATATATATATATATATATATATATATATATATATATATAAAATCAAACGTATGTTCCGCATGCCATGTGGGCTCTATGCCTGTAAAGTGTGGGCTCTATGCCTGTAAAGTGTGGGCTTTGATCAATAAAATCTCTGATATTTAACACTAGGATTTGACTAGGAGCATCACCTAGATTGCATCCCGATCAGCATGTCAGAGAAGGCTCCACTGCTGCTAAGCAACCTGCAGGGAGCTCAACTGTCTACAACCAATAGAGATGGGCTCGGGTATGTTTGAAATCCCACATGCCCAATCCCGCCAGGAAGCCAACACTCCACAGTGCTAATCACAGGCAGTGAGACATTTCCTGATCTGTGCAGAGCTGCGGACCGGGAAATCTCTCACTGCCTGTGATTAGCGCTGTGCAGTGTGGGCTTCCTGGCAGGCTCTGCCATGTGGATTTTTGAACATGCCCAGCCCATCTCTAACAACAAATTGTGCTGGCCCTCCTGTATATCAGCCCCATAAAGTAACCAGCACTGGGTTCCAATGTGCTGCCGCCGCTGCCAAGGAGACAGAGACCAGCGCTGTGAATAGCCGGGACAGGACAGCAACTCTGGTTATTCCAGCACTGGTCCACACTGGGAGGATTCCCCCATCCACCTATAATGTGTAGATGGGGGAATTGGATCATTTCTTTTTTTTTTTCTCACTCAACCTAATAGTTGAATGAAAAAAAGTGATCAATGTATGGGCTGCCTAAGAGCTAAGACCAGCCATAGACAGTTTAAATCTCAGCTGGTTCAGCAGGAACTGGCTGAGATTTGAACCATTAATGAGCAGATTCTCTTATGATTATCACTAGTGGTTGCTGTATAGCCACTAGTGAGAATCACTGTTTGGCGGGAGAATACAATTGCTGGGCAGGAGGGATATTCCCCTGTCAGCACTGTCTGTGTTGATGGGGGAATCATGCAAGTTTCTTTCCTGCAATCTGTGGATGTAGGAAATACATTTGCACTGTATATTACCTGCCTAACTGAAAGTGAAAGTGTAACAGAATGGCCCGTGACACCCAGAGACTTTTGAAGGATGGGGGGGGTACTCGAGTGCCAGCATCACTAATGACTCTTGGGTCTAGGGTCATCCTGTGCCCCTTTTGGGCATAGGGTGACTGAGAAATGATAATGATAAATTACATGGGATGGGACATTACTGATAATTCATGTTTTGCAGGATATCTTTAAATATTACAAGTTGTTAAAGTCTGACTCCGACAGGTCAATAGAGTGTTTTCATTCAATGTGGGGACACATGCTTTTGAGGTGTTAATTGAGTCTACTCCTAGATATTCCATTGTGTGATGCTAATACTGTTTTGTGTCCATTGTGCTAATTAGGTCTGCTCCTAAGACCTGTTTATTGTGTATGCTAATGACACTGTTAAAATGTGGAATGTGACTTGTCAAGCTGTAGTAATTAACCCCTCTAAATGCGGAGCCAGACCGTCTGGCTAATGAGTATTAATTAACTCATCGGAATGTCATTATCTAAAAGAATGTGTATGAAGCCCCCCATTGTGTGATGTGTGGGTGGAGTGTGTCTTTGTCCCTGTGATTAACTGTAACATGCTTGTACTGTATATAAGAAAGCTAAGTTGCCATTAAAGGATTCATTCATTCATTTTGGAACCAGTACCAGAGCTTGTGTTGTCTCGGTTATTCTGGGAAATGAAATGGGTCGTGTCTGATGTCTGTCGGACTGTCGGATAAGCTGTCGTGGGGCGATGGAATGGAATATCGTAAACGGTGGCCGTTACAGAAAGTAAATTGTGAATGTCTTGAAAGAACAGGAGAGGGGAGGGAGACAGATGGGGGAGAGGGGGAGGGAGACAGATGGGGGAGAGAAGGGATGGAGATAATGCAGTTCAGTGATTACAGTGTACTGCAGTCTGCAGTGCGCACACTTACCCATGGTCCAGGCTAGAATCTCAGGCATTATTCACACACATGCTGCTCATTTTCATATTTCCTGAACACACATCCACTCTCTTTAGATACAGCACACCGAGATAGTGTGGGCGGGACTGAAAGTAGGAGAAGGAGGAGCTGTATTCCTCCCTGCTCGTATGTGAGGAGAGTGGGGGGAGGTGGCTGGACTCGCTGGGCTGTAAAAGAGTGTCATAGACTGACACTCGGCTCAGCTTGCAGTCACCACTCTCGGAATTTACAGGCTGGTTCTCCTGTCCTAAGGACTGGATAAATCAGTCTGTTTTTTCAGAAACTGAGATGAAGGCTTGGGCCCCCCTCCCCCACAGTGCTCATTGAGTTCTTTCTGCAACTTACTCTTCTCCGTGCCAATGAGGATGTAGGGGAAGGAGCAGATTGGGCGGCTGTGGTTGTGTGAACGCTTGCATTATGCAGTGTCAGCGAGCAGAGGGAGGGGGGAGGAATGCCCCGCAGAGCTGACTGGGGACGCTCTTCCTCTCAGGAGAGACTGTTACTCCAGGGGCGGCCCGAGAAAAAAAAAAAAAGCAAAAAAAAAAATGTTTTTTTGGGGGGGGCACATGGTGGGGCACAGCATAATGTTGGGGGGGTCAGGGCCCCCTCTGGCCCCCCCCTAGAGACGCCTCTGCTTAAATATAAATAAAATAAATATATATATATATATATATATATATATATATATATATATATATATATAAAAAACAATACCTTAACAAATAAATGGGGAAAATTGGCAGAGTTCAACAATAAAATAATAGAAAACATGGACGTATCATGATATTGTTTTCACTTGTACTAGGAACCAGTGTAAACATCACACACATGGTCCTTTTACATCATGACTAATTCACCTTCATAATAAAACCAGTAACTTTGAAGAGAGCATAAATAAATGATGTAGGTTTTCTGGGTGCTTCTAGTAACCTGTTCCCCTCCTCGCTATAGCCGAATGACGGCTACAGCACGGACCTACATTGCTGGGAGGCCGTCAATAGACATCCTCCCTTTTGCACACCCCCAACGTGATCCCGGCGGGGCGTGCTGTGATCACTGAGTCAATAAAACTCGGCTGATCGGAGTAAGGGCCGATACCAGCCCTTACCACGTGATTAGCTGTCCGTCAATGATAGATAATCACGTAATGTAAACAGAAGATTGGAAATGTTTTTTTCTCCTCACGCTGACAGCGTGAGGAGAAAAAAACGATCATTAGCTTCTGTGTAAGGGACATCGGTTTTGAAGAGGAAGAGGCACAGCCGCCTCATCTGTACCAACCAGCACCGCCTGCCAGAGCCACCTGCCAGTACCCACACAGTGCATACCAGTGGCCACCAGTGTATATCAGTGCCACAATCAGTGCCAACTATCAATTCCCGGGAGTGCCACCTGTCAATGCCAACCAGTGGTGCCAATTAATGTCTCATCAGTGCCACCTAGCAGTGCTGCCTATCAGTATCACCTACAAGTTACCCTCGCTGTCCATCACTCCCACCCATCAGTGCCCATCACTGCCACCTATCAGTGCCAGCTATCAGTGTCACCTATTAGTGCTCTTCAGTGCCACCTATCAGTGCCCATTAGTGCCACCTCTCAGTGTCACCTCTCAGTGGGTTTTTTTTAAACAGTTTTTATTGAATATTAACAATTACAGAGTTAAATCAAACAATGTCGATAAGGAGAATGAATAAGCAATCGGTCAAATATGGCAAAACATGTACAGGAAAAGCACAGTGAATCTGGAAACTTTAAAAGTAGGCAAGCAGTGCAATACAGTATGATGTAATCAAAAATAGGCACATTTAGTATGGTAGTAAATCATTTGGGTATTTTGAAACAAAAGGAATAGGAAATCTGACGTGGCAGTGCAACATTGTGCAAAAACCGGGGTTCACCCCTATAGGAAACACACTGTGAACGGGAGGGGACCCTAGAAAGCCTCACTCGTTGCGAGGATAGGTGAGGTTCATACTGAATAGAGAGCTAGCGTCTCTAGCGTGGTTAAAATCAACCAGAGCAACCACGGTTCCAGAATCTAGAGAACAATTATCCTAAAGTCCAACAATCGTGGAATTGGGCATCCACAAGTGTTAACTAACAATTCCGACACTCAATAAATTTGAGCATGCGCTTAAGGGAGTGCAGATAGGGGGAAACAAGGGGGGACAGGAAAGAGAAGGGATGGGGAGATGGAGTTCACCAGCGCATTATGCCCTAGGAACCACTACAGGGTCCCTAGGGGGAGCAACGGGGACAGAAGGGATGGCAGCATGAAAAAATACTCTTGTAGTTTGTCCAGCAGGCCCACGTATATCTGAACTTATTGTGTGTATCGTTGGCCTGATGAATAATCCTTTCCATTTCCTAATTTTTGTTGACTCGGGAATGCCAATTATCAAAAGTTGGGGGAAGGGCATTTTTCTAGCGTAAGGCAATGCATTGAGTCGCCGCGTTGATGAGGTGAAGCATCAGGGATTTACGATAAGACGATCTCGGCAGAGATGTGTGGTGCAGGAGGTATTGTGTCGGGGTAAAATCTGGGGTGAAAGTGGTAACACGAGCAATAAGATCATGCACCTCTTTCCAGAAAGTTTGAAGTAATGGACTTTCCCACCATATGTGGAGGAGTGAACCCGTCACCGAGTTGCATCTCCAGCACAGAGGGGAAACCGTCTGGAAGATTTTGTGAAGTTTATCAGGTGTTCGGTACCATCTTGAGTAAAGTTTGAATCTATTCTCTTGGGCTAAGACATTGATGGACCCCTTGTGCGTGTAATCCCATATGCGCTCCCAGTCTTCTGTAGATAGAGTGGCTTTTAAGTCCCACAATCAATGGATTCTAGTGTTGAGGGTGGCTTTAGATAGGAGTAAAGAATACAGGGAGGAGATTAAATGGGTCTGGGGTTCATCACTGTCACAGATGAGTTCGAAAGGAGAGAGGTCCCTATACCAGTGTGAAAGGAGCGGGGCACTGTGAAAAAAAAGCTAAAGGAATTTGAAGAAAGGTATATTTTAGTTTGAAAATTTGGCGGCCATCTCTAAATGTGAGAGGATAATACCGTTGTTGAATAAGTGGTGTGCCCTAACAGGTAAGTCATCAGTGGATGTATTCATGACAGTTTTGGCAATGTCAGGTGGGAAGTCACCTCTCAGTGTTCACCAGTGCTGCCTCATCAGTGCCCACCAGTTCTGCCTTATCAGTGCCCACCAGTTCTGCCTTATCAGTGCCCATCAATGCAACCTCAGTGCCCATCAGTGCAGCCTCATCAGTGTACTTCAATGAAGGAGAAAAAATACCTGTTTGCAAAATAAGAAAAAAAAAATATTAAACTGTTTTGTATTAAAATGTTTTCGGTCTTTTAAAAAAAAAAATAACAGAAAATCCAGACGTGATCAAATACCACCAAAAGAAAGTTCTATTTGTAGAAAAAAAATGATAAAAATGTAATTTGGGTACAGTGTAGCATTACCGCGCAATTGTCGTTCAAACTGTGACAGCGCTGGAAGCTGAAACATGGTCTGGGTATGAGGGGGGTTTAAGTGGTAAAATAGTAAATCCAAGAATAGATTATTGTCATTGCAAAACTCCAATAACACTACAAATCAAACAAATGTAGTTAAAAATCACTAAAGAATTTTCTATAAAAAGAAAATCTCTAAAAAAAATCAACTAATTCTATTCAGGCAAATCCGATTTCTCCACCACCTGAAATAAACACACAGGTTGATACCAGTATGAATGCAAATGATCATAGGGATAATACTGATGACAGTACTGTAGCAACCACTATTCCTGCTCAGGTACCCACATCACCAGTGCAATCCATCATCGCGCCTTCAGGTTAGAAAGGGACTAGTACATATTTAATAAAGAAGACTGGTCAATTTAAGTATTTTTAAGATAGAAACTTTAACTTGTCAGATTACTTTTTTAAAGTCTCCCCTCTCCAGACTCTTAAAAAGACATCACATAGATGAGGAAGGAGAGGAGGAAAATGAAAGAACCCAAAAGTGAAGACTGTAAAAATATTAATCATATCCTCATTACAGCTATCAGGGGAAGATTGTTTTTGCTCCCACAGATCTTCCTTTAGTAGATGTATTAGGAACTGTACATTCAAGAGGTTTTATTCAATAAATAAGTCCTGTGATAATGCAGTTGCTATTAGTGACCAAACATATCGGAACATTGAACTAGATGAAGATGATATTAATATCGTCCAAATTTTTGAAGACCTATTAAATGAAAATATTGATCTGGACCCTCCGTTTTTAACATGCTATACAGTATATTACCTATACAACACATTTCCTTCAGACCAAAATCCTAATTCTATTCGACCCCTGTTAAAGCTTCTGTTGTGGAAATGTGTTATCACATTGTATTCACAGATTTGATAGATTTATTTGAGACCAGGATCCATAAGGCCAACAAGGAACACCAGAATTGGAGCACCATGAACAGTGCTGATTATTTACAGAATGCCCACTGATTCTTCTTAGGCTGCGTACACACGATCGAATTTATCTGCTGAAAACGGTCCGTGTGTACGGGGGAGCAGACGGGTTTTTCCAGCAGACAAACTTTAAAGCATGCTTTAAAATCTGTCTGCTGGGAACCCGTCCGTCCGACATGTCTGCTAGTTAGTACACTAACCAGCAGACATATCTGTCCGCACATGCGTCGAATCAGCGTCACCCCCACGTCACCGCGCTGTCTGCCGGAGGGGATTTTGGTTTGATCGTGCGTACACGATCAAACCAAAATAGCCCAGCAGACAAATTTATTTGGTCGTGTGCACGCGGCCTAAGACCCAGATACATATTAAAAAAACAACTTCTCCCATAAATCCGCCAAATTTTGTCTAAATCACAACTATTTTTAGTTTGATGATGTATACTACCTATGGATCCAAGGGACTAAAGTGGGAGCGAATTTTGCGCCAAGCTATGCTAATTTGGCTATGGGACTGTGGAAACATCACTATGTACACAATAACAACCTTTTTGTCCAACAAATTATATATTTTGGAAGGTACATAGACGATATGATTATTTACAACCTGTTGGATTTATGATAACAAAGGCGGTCAGAGTCGTTAATATGCCTTCTCTTCCTATAATAACATCGATGCATTTGAAAAAGAGTCTTTGACCAGGTCTAATGCATTTTAATAGAACAAACCTGAAAAAATGGGACTGAGGACAAGCTATGAGTGAGTGAGTGAGTGAGTGAGTGAGTGAAAAACTTATAGAGCGCAACACTTGCAAACTGAAACGCTATCTTGGGTTTAATCCAAATACACAATTTCTACTGCTGAAATAAAAGTTATTGCCATTTTCCTCAAACGATTCAGCTCCTCCAGCAGCAATTGTCAAGGGTTCCTACTGTTGCCAGTGTTTTTTTTTATTCTTATGGAGTTACACAGTTACTGCCAAGCTATCTGCAACCGTCTCAAGCTTTCTTACAGTGAAGGATCAGACCTGCCATGTCCTTAGTGAATGAACAAAATAACTCATGATTCACACTTCAGTGACAATGATCCCCTTAACCTATATTAATAATAATAAATGCAGCTACATACAGGGACAGACATGCTGATTTGTTTCACACATTACTGTTCTTATTCCAAAAACCCAAAAGCCTTTTAACTAAACTCAATGAAGTTTTCAAGCACCAAGGTCAATAGATGTAGCTACATTTATTGATTTTTATAAATACAAATTCTGTTCTTTGGAACAGTTTGTGAGCTAAGGGTACACCTTGGCATCCAAGGACTTCATGTAAAAGGCATGAAATCTATGCCTATGTTTGCCCAACTTATTGGATATGTTTCACGGGCCACTGTCTGAATTTAACCACTTCAATACAGGGCATTTTCACCCCCTTCCTGACAAGGCAATTTTCAACTTTCAGCCCTGTAATAATTTGACAATTGCGTGGTCATGCAACACTGTACCCAAATTAATTTTTTATAATGTTTTTCCCCCCAAACAGAGCTTTTTTTTGGTGGTATATGATCACCTCTGCATTTTTTATTTGTTGCGCTATAAACAAGAAAATAGCGCCAATTTTGAAAAAAAAACACAATTTTTTAAACTTTTTTTGTTATAATAAATATCCCTTTTTAAAAATAAAATACAAATACAATTTCCTCCGTTTAGGCCAATATGTATTCTTCTACATATTTTTGGTAAAACAAAATCGCAATAAGCATATATTGATTGGTGTGTGCAAAAGTTATAGCGCCTACAAAACAGGTTATAGATTTATGCCATTTTTATTATTATTATTTTTTACTAGTAATGGCGGTTGATCTGTGAATTTTATTATGACTGTGACATTTTGGCGGACAGATAGGACGCTTTTGAGACCATTGACATTTATACAGTGATCAGTGCTATAAATATGCACTGAGTACTGTATAAATGTCACTGACAGGGAAGGAGTTAACACTAGGGGGAGAGCAAAGGGTTAAATGTGTTACCTAGGGAGTAACTAATAGTTTAAATGCATGTACAAGCTATTAGGATTTGAGTAACACAGGTCAGTGACCAGGCCTGAACCTAGTGGCTCTCCCCTACCTCATGCCTCTATGCCCCAGGTTAGCATGGTGTCCACCGTAGCATTTGCAGTGGCAAAGCAGTATAGGACTGGCCAAAAGAGGGATTATTTGATGCAATTGGCTGGCTTAGGCATGTATTGCAATATGTGTGAATTAAGTATCCCTGTTTTTCATTGCATAGTTTGCTGGAGAGGGTGTATAGCATTGTGTAGAGGATCTCTCCAGAATTTGTGGGTTTGGGGAATGAACTGAACCCAAGTGTTTTTGGGGGGGGGCGCAAACAAACTGAGAAAAAAAAACATCAATTGCAGCCACTGTGCCCATCAAACACAGCTACTGTGCCATCAAACACAGCCACTGTACCCATAAATTGCTGCCACTGTGCCATCAAACACAGCTATTGTACCTATCAACTGCTGACACTGTACCAGTGTGCCCATCAATTACCGCTACTCAGCCCCATCAAATGCTGCCAGTGTGCCGATCAGTTGCTGCTACTGTGCCCCATCAGATGCTGCCAATGTGCCCATAAATTGTCGCTACTGTGCCCCATCAAATGCTGCCAGTGTGCCCATCAATTACCGCTACTGTGCCCCATCAAATGCTGCCAGTGTGCCCATCGATTGTCTCTACTGTGCCCCATCAGATGCTGCCTGTACTTACATGTCTCGGAGCAGGTCAGTGGCGGTCTCCTGCACGTCCTTCATGTCTTCTTCCATCCTCTCTCAGGCATCCAAACACAGCACATGATGTTTCAGCCAATCAGATGACCAGTAACAGACCCGGCAACCTGATTGGCTGAGAGTCGGATTCAGTGTTACCGAAGCAAATTCCTTGCTTTGCTAACACACAGCTGAGTGAATAGCGAACACACAGCATGGCACCTACTGTTCACTTTTTTGGGCGCGTATTAGAGCCTATGGCTCTAATTGAGTGCTCCCAAAAAACATCCCCTGAATAGGGTGTGTTAGCGGCGACCATAGACAGATTCATGCAATGCATGAATCTATCTATGGAAATAGAGCAGTGCCAGGAGAGAGGGGGTGGCGCTCCTGCACCCTTTATGAATGTACGGTCACTACTTTTATCTAACACGAATTTCAGGAGGGACAGAGGACAAGACCTGTAAATCAGAAAACAAAAACCACTAGAGCTCAGACAAATAAAAGTGGTTTAACCACTTCAATACAGGGCACTTATACCCCATTCCTGCCCAGACTAACTTTCATCTTTCAGTGCTCTCACACTTTGAATGCCAATTACTCAGTCATGCCACACTGTACCCAAACTAACTTTTTATCATTTTTTTTCACTCAAATAGAGCCTTTTTTTGGTGGTATTTAATAACTACTATGATTATTGTTCATAAATTTGGCCCAAAATTTATACTGCTGCATATCTGTGGTAAAAATAACCCAAATAAGTGTATTCTACTTGGCCTTTGTGAAAGTTATAGAGTCTTCAAGCTATGGTGCCAATCACTGAAAATGTATTACACCTGATGTACTTATGGTCTATCTCATTTCTTGAGGCTCTGAAATGTCAGGAAAGTACAAAATACCCTCAAAATTACCCCCTTTTTTTTAAAGTAGACAGTCCAAGGTCTTTAGTAAAAGGCATGGTGAGTTTGTTGAAGATGAAGTTGTAATTTTTTCCCACGATTATTTTTTTTTCTTTTTACACACAATTGTCATAATGACGTTATTTCTCACACACCTGTATGCATATGCATATTTCCAATTACACCCAGGGGCGTTGCTAGGTGCCAAAAAGACCAGGGGCTTCAGCCCGAAGCCAAGCCGGCACGGGGGGGGGTGCGCGGTCGGTGAAGTGGCACGGCGCAGGGTGACCTACGTGAGTGTGTGTGTCAGTACACACACACACACTCTGACATAACCTGCATACACTGACCAGTGACCTGTCTACACTGACCTACATACACAATCATTGGCACAACTGTATATAATAAAGGATGGATAACACACTGGCACAGCTTTATATAATATAGGGTGGATCACACACTGGCACAGCTTTAAATAATAAAGGATGGATCACACATTGGCACAGCTTTATATAATATAGGGTGGATCACACACTGGCACAGCTTTATATAATAAAGTATGGATCACACACTGGCACAGCTTTATATAATAAAGGATGGATCACACACTGGCACAGGTTTATATAATATAGGGTGGATCACACACTGGCACAGCTTTATATAATATAGGATGGATAACACACTGGCACAGCTTTATATAATATAGGGTGGATCACACACTGGCACAGCTTTATATAATATAGGATGGATAACACACTGGCACAGCTTTATATAATATAGGGTGGATAACACACTGGCACAGCTTTATATAATAAAGGGTGGATAACACACTGGCACAGCTTTATATAATAAAGGGTGGATAACACACTGGCACAGCTTTATATAATATAGGATGGATCACACACTGGCACAGCTTTATATAATAAAGTATGGATCACACACTGGCACAGCTTTATATAATAAAGGATGGATCACACACTGGCACAGCTTTATATAATATAGGGTGGATAACACACTGGCACAGCTTTATATAATATAGGGTGGATAACACACTGGCACAGCTTTATATAATATAGGGTGGATCACACTCTGGCACAGCTTTATATAATAAAGAATGGATCACACACTGGCACAGCTTTATATACTATAGGGTGGATAACACACTGGCACAGCTTTATATAATATAGAGTGGATCACACACTGGCACAGGCTCACACTGACCTACCTTAGCGACCTACCTTAGCTCTTGGTGTGCGGTCACAGCAGGCACTGGCAGTCAGTCTGTCAGTCTGCGAGAGGAGCCGAGGAGGAGAGGAGAGGAGAGACAGCCGCCTGAGCGGGGATGTGTTTCCCTGGTTCCAGCCCGTGCCATCTTGTCTGCTGTTAAGTCTGGAAGGGGGGTAGTACTCCTTCCTCCGCTTGGACATCGCTGTCAGATGATCCTCGTGTGCTGTGGGACTCAGTGAGGAGGAACTGTTGTGAGTTGTGACCCTGTTTGGGGTGGTTTGATAGTCGATTTAGCCGGGTCTGTTCGAGCTGTGAGATCAAGCAGCCATTCACTCGTGCCGCTAAGCCACGCCCCCTGAGCGGGGATGTAATTGTATTTCCCGCCGTGGAGCGTGCTATAATGGACGTCACACGTCCCGCATCCCACCATTGGCGCTGCAGGCTCCAGAAGGCAGGGCCTGCTATCTAGCACTCGGCGACACTCGGCGCTGGCACTTTCGGCATCAGATTGGTCCCAGCTCCCAGACGCTCGGGGCTAACAATGCAATTAAATGCTGCATAGACTCTGAGCTTTTCGGGGACCCATTCGGGGCTCCAGCCCCCCAAGCCACGCCCTAACAATGCCTCTGATTACACCCCAAAATAAATTCTGATACTCCTACTATGGCAATACCACATGTGTGTGACAAGGTCCAACATGCAGGGAGCACCCACCGTCAGGCGTTCTAGGAGCATACATATCTAATTTCCTAGCGACCTATTAAACTTTTGAAGGCCCTGGAGCACCAGGACAATGGAATTACCCACAAATGACCCCATTTTTGGAAAGCAAACATCCCAACGTATATTATATGAAGCATTATGAGTCTTTTGAACAGTTAATTTTTCTTCGGAAAACGTTGAAAAGAAAAAGAAAAATTATATTTTTTTACACAAATTATAAACGGTAAATTTATAAGATAATTCATAGTAAAAATGACACCCAAAATGACCTCATTTTTAAAAGCAATCATCCCAATGTATATTCTATGAGGCATGGGCTGCAGATAGGTACTCGGGTACTCTGATGGGATGCAGATAGGTACTCGGGTACTCTGATGGGCTGGTGACAGGTACTTGGTTACTCTGATGGGCTTGTGACAGGTACTCAGGTACTCTGATGGGCTGGTGACAGGTACTCAGGTAATCTGATGGGCTGGTGACAGGTACTCAGGTATTCTGATGGGCTGGTGACAGGTACTCGGGCACTCAGATGGGCTGTGACAGGTACTCTTTATTATTGGTGGGGGGCAATAAATGTGTGTTGGTGTGAACTGTAAGCAGTAACAAGCTGTTATTGCAATCTCCTTCTCTTACACGATCAGTGTGTGAGGAGGAGAACCCAGTAACAGCTCGTTAATGTGGTTTGTTTACATGCTGTGACCAGCTGTAATGGGACACAGCCGGTCACATGGAAAAGAGCCATTTTTATAGGCTCTTTACACTAATCTGGGATGGGCTGTGTCTCAAAGAACATCTCTTATTCCTGATCACTGCGATGTGGGCCCCCGAGGTCCCGCAGGAGCAGTGACAATGGGAGGACTTCATATGACGCCTGCCCAGGATGGGAGAGTGTTTCTGCCGGCGTCATTTTACTATGGGCCGCTATGGAAGTGGTTACATTTAAAAAAAATTATAACTAAATCACAGTAGAAAAATCGTTTTTTTTTTCGTGTTCCTTGTAGTCATCACTGTAGGCTTTTATAAATCAGCTTCCTAAGTTTTTCTGTCCTTCATGTGATAATAAACTGTACATTCAGATACTGTCATGCAAATGACTGGACTGATTTATTATTAAATCTTTTGTAACCTGAGAAAATATGACTTATGGATAATGAAACTATCACAAACTCCAATGAGGATTGAAAAAAAATAAAAATAAAATAACTTGATTTCACTGTCAGTAGAAAGGTCTACAACTTTCCTATTCTGTAAAGCTTACAAGGACATGTGCTATTAGTTACTACGGTAACATGAAACAACCAGCATGTTTACATCCTTTACAAGGCCGAGGGGCTTTATAAAATGTAATGTAAAATGTCACATTAACCTGCCTGGCCTCACTTTAAAGAACAATAAGTGATTGAGTAACATTTCCTAATGACTGTTTAACCCTTGCAAGACTACGGTAAGCAGATCTGACATTATTGTGCAATAAAAAGAATTAGCTTTTTTGTTTTTTCTCATAAAATGTGTTTTCTTTATCATTCAATGAGGAACACAGGATTCAGGGACTAATGGGTTAAACTGATGCCAACAGGAGGACTTGGACACTGGCAAACAAAAAACAGCAACCAAGCTGGTGTAACCCCTTCACTTCCAGTATGTCTTAGTTATGTTAGAGTCACATGCTGTGTGAGCCAATCTCTTTATATAGCCCAGAGTGACATATCCTCAGAAATATCCAGAAATGCACCTCATCACAGGCAGGATTAGGGCACGCTCCAAACATAATATTTAACAGATTCAATACTGAACATTTTCATCTCTTTCCTGCCCAGGCCAATTTTCAGCTTTCAGCATTGTCACACTTTGAATGACAGTTGCTGTCATGCAACATTATACACAAATTTAATTCTTATATATTTTTTCGCACAAATTTCTTTTTTTTTATCTTTCTTTTGTTTTTGCTAGATAAATTTAAAAAAAGACCAAAAAGTTTTTCTTGGTTTCTGTTATAAAATTTTGCAAATAAGTAATATTTCGACATAAATTTAGGGCAAAATGTATTCTGCCACATTTCTTTGGTAAAAAAAAATCAAAAAAAAAAATCAATGTATATTATTTAGTCTGTAGGAAAGTTATAGAGCCCACAAGTTATAGTGTGTATATATATATATATATATATATATATATATATATATATATATATATATATATATATATATATATAGTTATAGTATATATATATATATATATATATATATATATATATATATATATATATATATATATATATATATATATATATATATATATACAGTACTTATTTGAAAATCAATTAATCCTGATGTACTAATGGCCAATCTCATTCTTGAGGCCCAAAAATGGCAGAGCAGTACAAATACCCCCCAAATGACCCTCTTTTGTCACAATTGTTGGGGAAAATTAAGAAAAAAAGTTTAATTTTTCTTATTTTTTTATTTGACATACTGTCAGTATAGCGTCAGTGCAATGCAGTACAGCATCATCATATATTTGGTGTGGTGGGGATCAGGGACACTGACTGGTGACAGTTTTGAAAATGAATAAATACATACTATTTAATATAACTTTTTTCCTTTTTTATTACATTTTTTTTTTTATGTACTGTGACTTGGTCAGTACAGTGTTACCATAGTAACACTGTACTAATCTAGGTAGGTGATCAGGATTTTTTTTTTACACTTTTACACAGTTATACGTTATACATTGTACATTGTACGTTATACATTGTACAGAGTGTAAAGTTCAGGAATGTGTTCCATACAGAGTGCAAGGTTCCGTAGTTCACTGTACAGAGTGAAAAGTTCAGGAATGTGTTTTATACAGAGTTTAACGCAACAGGACTTTCATTTTTGGTGGGATATTACCTAAGGCTCACACACATACATAAAGGAATGCAGAAACTACATCTTTTCTTATTAGGACACTAATGCCACGTACACACGATCGGATTTTCCGATTGTCCAATGGACTTTTTTCATCAGAGGGAGAGGAGGTCATGAGTGGGTCAGTAACTTGTATAGTGCTACAAATGCAAACTAAATCGCCATAAGGTGCTTTGTATCCAATGTCGTCCAGATTCTTCAGAAGAGGTGGGTCGTACGTTTTTTCTTGAAGGCCCGATGGTTTTCTTCCATGCATGTGTTCGTGGGTAGAGCATTCCATAGCCACGGTCCTTTGACTGTGAATCTTAGTTTTCCTTTAGATTTTTAGCGAGACTTGGGGGGGTGGAGGAGGTTTTGGTTAGTTGATCATGATGAGCATGATTCCTCTATGGCTTCCTAAGTCACTAGGGCATCGATTTTATTGGATGCTGACCACCCATATGCCCACGTCAGGTAAAGTGATAGCAGCAGGAACATTTTCCAGATGAGTAGGGACAGGCTAGGGACTCAAAAAAAACAGTACAGGGGCAAAGAGAACACCCCCCTGAAAAGAGTCACGGCCGGACCAAGCTGCTTATGAAAGGGAAATGATTACATTGCACACTAAAAATTATACAGAATTGCAAACACTAGTTACCCACCACCAACACCTAGATTATATTAAAAAAGACAACGTTGTCCATATATAAGAGCAGCTGCATCACGTATAAAGCAAGAGCACATCATAAAACCAAACAGATTTTGCAAATAAAGTGCAAAAAAATACAGTGGATTGGCTCACAGATCCCAGTGATAGTCTCCATGGATCATTGTGCCCTTTCTGTCACTTTAATTAGATAAGCCCTAACTTGAGGATAATCCCAGGGAGTAGCATGTGGCTAATTAGCCAATTAGTTTAGTTGTAAGCTGATTATATATCTTGTATGAAGAACGGCATACTGTCACTGGTGGTAGTCAGTCCAGGTAATCAGTCCAGGTAATCAGTTACAAGTGTGGATAAAGCCTTTTGAGGGGGGAGGGGGCGCCCACTAACACACAGCTCCTTTCTCTATCTGCAAAGTAGAGCGTGTCCTGACCCTCCTGCTCGCCCCCTCCCCCCTCAAGAGGCTTTCTCCACACCAGGGAGAAAGTGTTGCATTACTGTGTGGAGTTACAGGCTGAAGAACAGGAAGTGAGGATTTCTCAGAAGAAATAAGGACATTTAAAAGCAAAATCGAAGGATGAGGTAAGTGAAGGAGGAATGCACTAAGGTAAAGGAAGCTATTTAGGGGAAAAAAATGACCTTTACAACCCCTTGAACTACATGTCAGAACAGGCATGTTTATGTAGAGATAAGACAAAGTCAAAGGACCAATGGTCCGCTCACCCGATCGTGATAGGCAAGAGTCTGTGAACTCAGACAGGTGTCCCAAATGTCTCCAGGGGATTCCTTTAGGTGCAAAGGACCACACACTCAGTGGCGTATCTAGGGTATGGCAGCCATGGGCACCATGGGGAGGGGGGGGCGGCAAAAAGCTACCCCCCGCACGAAAAAAAAAAACACCGTCCTCCTGTGACTGCCTCCCACACTAATGTAGCTCCCAGCATCGCGGCTGGCCTGCTGAAGCGCGACGCCGGCACAGAAATTGCTAATATTGCTACTTGGCCTGGGGAGGGGAGTGACAGGTGCCCCCATGACGGCCGATGATTGGCCATTAATGGCACAGTGGCTGCAATTGATTGGCACAGTGGCTGCAATTTATTTATTTATTTTCAGTTTGCTAGGTGTGATTTTTTTCAGTTTACTAGGTGTGATTCTCACTAGATACGCCTCTGCACACACTGCAGAGGTCTTGTCGTCCAATGTGCTCTATTGCAGCACAGATGTCTGATGAGCTTTGCTGACAATACTGCAAGTCGCACTGTGGGGTAGTAGGGCGATCTAGGCAACTGTTCCGATACCTCAGCCAAAAATTGCTGCTGCTGACTTCAAGATGTGTAGAACTGGTGAGCCTGCACCTTTATGGATGCTGCATCTGTATGCACATCTAATTTAGTGTCGCAGCAGATATATGATAGTGAACTGATGGTCTCCACATTTTACAATATATACAGGCTAGGGACTCACAATACTGTAACGTAGCCTTCCTTTTGGGACAGGACGGCCAGGTCACATCCCACCATCTGAAGACAGACACTGTTGGTGTATCTTTACCTGTTGCCTCTTTGCTTTAAACTGAACTGTGAGCGTTACCCTAGTGGCGCTCTCCCACTATGGTTGTTTATAGTTGGCATTCTCTGTAATACAAGTTCTGAGTATATCTGCAATCGGACTCAGTGTGCACCTACCAACAAGTTGTGCTACAAAGTGAAGAATGTGATATGATAGGAGTGACAGAAAGATAAGCTCATTAGAGTGCTGTCCAGTGGGGAGACCTATATGTGTTTATGAACTGCAGCAGAATAAAATAGGGTCTTCTGCCCCTGCTGGACAGATCTGCTCTGTGTTTACAGAGTTGTGTAAATCTTAATTAGTACTGATGAGTACCTACTACTTTGAAAAGGCAAATATTTTTACAAAAATATGTTTTCCTTACAGGAACACCTATGTCCCTGGGTGATATGGTGATATTACCACCAATCAGCAGTACCACTCCAGTTTGTGATCTGACAAACGTTTTTCCAGTCACGTAAATTTACCCTATGCCTACAAACATCGCAACAGAGTTGAATACTACTCTAGATCTTTTGACTTTTGAAAGTCTTTCCTGTGATACTTTAGCTATTCTTCCATCATCTGGCTTGGTATCAGGAGGTACACTCAGTGCAGGCTTTCTTAATCGGTATGTTTTTTCTCAGACTTGGCCTCAACGTTGCTCCTACAATTTTCCATGTCCTTGATTTTAATGTGTAATTGTTTTTTATTTTAGAATATTTCAAGGTATTAATACTTTGCATGGAATTCCCCTGATGAAAAGAATCTCTTTTGATCCTGAAATGTGTCGGGCTCAACCTCCAAGGAACTTTATATATATATATATATATATATATATATATATATATATATATATATATATATATATATATATATATATAATCTAACTCTGCATTTTGTTTTTATGTAATTTATACATGGTGATGTATGCACCATCATTTTTATATTAATAAACTTTCTATTTTCTCATAAATTGTTTTTGATCAGTTGCCTTAAAAGTCCCAAGAACCTATAATGAGGGGAACTGTTCTTACGTAAATTGTAAATCTTAGGCCGCGTACACACGATCGAATCTATCTGCTGGAAATGGTCCGACGGACCATTTCAGCAGACAAATTTGATCGTGTGTACGGGCGGACAGACGGGTTTTTCCAGCAGACAGATTTTAAAGCATGCTTTAAAATCTGTCTGCTGGGAACCCGTCCGTCCGACATGTCTGCTGGTTAGTACGCTAACCAGCAGACATATCTGCCCGCGCATGCGTCGAATGGATTTGACGCATGCGCGGAAGTGTTTTACTTCCTGGTGACGGTGATGTGGCAGTGTCAACGTCACCGCGCTGTCTGCCGGAGGGGATTTTGGTTTGATCGTGTGTACACGATCAAACCAATATACCCCAGCAGACAAATCCGATCAAAACGGTCTGTCAGACCGATTTGATCGGATTTATTTGGTCGTGTGTACGCGGCCTTAGAGAGTTGTGTAAACTGGATGAATAGAAAAACAAATTCTTTGGCAGTTAAAACAGCTCCCTAATGCAGAATTGATTCAACTTTGTATTTAGCTACTTGCTTGGAGTTCAATTTTAAAGCCTTAAGTGCAGCCATAATATCAAAAATACAAACATCACCACAGGGAAATGACTTACAGTCAGTAGGATTAAGCAGTCCTTGTGCTGGTGCTTCTTTAGCTAGGTGCAGGCTTCTTCTTCTTCAGGGGGAGGTTAATATAATGAAGGGGGTGTCACAGGCCCTTGTCAAGAGTGTCCGGCTATGCCTATCATTTTTGACCACTTCCTTCATTCATAGAAGTCAATGTGACAGCTTCTATGAATGAAATAGGATCTATGAATGGAGGGAGAAGACCTTGTAATGTGAATGGGGCCTGAATGAAGTTTTTGTTTAAAGGTCTCATGCATTTACTGATAGATTCTAGACATTAATTAACATTAATTTTCATCTGAATGCATTTTCGTCCGAATTTCAGGTATTTTTGTTATCGTTTTAACAAATGAAAACGAAGGTGCAGAATCCGAAATAACGATATACGCATGAAATCTAATTTTTTTCGACTGGCGTAATTTCGATAGACCGGCGCATCCGTGCACGCAAAACTGCGCTAGACACACCATTGATTTGCTATTCAAATATGCAAATGAGGGAGTTACAGGGATCCACAAAAGTAAGTTGGTGCAGCGCAGGCTACGCGCTGTGCGCAACAGCTGCACGTCCTGTCTAAAATTAGTTCATATAAAAGGTGGTATAAAATTAGACAATCCGTCTACATGTCAGCTAAAGCAACACTGTTAGTGAGGAGCTGAGCAGTCACACTTGCTGGACAACAAACTGTATGCCAACATACCAGGGGCATGCTTGCTATACTACTGACTTTAGAGGAGCAAAGAAGGAGGAGGGCACGGGAGAGGATATACCGCACACGCATAGACATCTTTGGCATGAGTGATTCTGAGGTGTATCGCATCTTCAGATTCACCCCTGCTGCCATCATGGAATTAACCACAACCCTGCAGGAGGACATCACCAGCCCAACACACCGCTCACATGCAGTGCAGCCACTGGTCAAGGTCCTGGCAACACTCCATTTCCTTGCCAGTGGCTCTTTTCAAAGAACAAGTGGAGTGGTGGCTGGGATGTCACAATCCTCCATGAGCAGATGTGTGCACCAGGTTATCCCTGCAATCCTCAGACGCATGGACAACCAAATCATCAAACCAACCACTGAGGACCTGCGGCTGAAGGCAATGACAGATTTCTACAGAATTGCCAGATTCCCACGCACCGTGGGGGCCATTGATTGCACACATGTGGCACTCCAGCCCCCCCATGAGACAGAGCACATATACCGCAATCGGAAGCATTGGCATTCCATCAATGTACAGGTGATAGTCGATGCCCAAGGCCTCATATGGCACGTCCGTGCCAAACACCCCAGATCCAGCCATGACAGCTACATATACAATCATAGCCCCATCCCAATGGAATTCGAACAGAACATGTATGGGGACAGCTGGCTGGTTGGTGAGTGACATGGGTGGCAGGCATGACTGTCCCCCCCCATGATGCACACATCACAAGGGGCACATGCATGACTAACATCCCCCTGTCTTTTCCCTTACAGGTGACTCTGCATATGCACTGGGACCCCATCTCATGACCCCAGGAGAGGAAAGATACAATGAAGCCCACGCCCAAACCCGTGCAGTGGTGGAGCGCACCTTTGGCCTCCTGAAGTCACGTTTCCGATGCCTGGATAAGTCTGGGGGTACCCTGTTGTATTCCCCAAACTTCGTGTGCCAGATCATCGGTGCATGTTACATGCTGCACAACTTCGCAGTGAGAAAGGGCCTGCAGATTGACATACGTGATGACCTGACCCCTGAACCAGACAATCCCCCCTAACCGAGGCTACCCGGTCTTCTGAGGGAAGAGCAGCCAGGAGACAGCTCACATTAGGCATCTTTGCACGTTAAACACACACATTAATCATGGCACAATAAGAATGCATGCATGCACACCACTGTGGTCCCTAGCACAGACACATCCTCGTCAAATTGGATTGGCACAAGCCCACCATGCAGGACATGTGAGCAGCAACGCCACGCCACGGCTCCAATTATGTCACTGTACATTCATACACCATTCACACGGACCTGGGGATCACTTCTCCCTGGTCCTGGGGAACCCTTCTCCACCACAAATGAGGGTGACACCGCTCTTCCGGCAGGAATGTCACCCCCACATTCCAAAATCATTCACAACCCAAAAAACAAAAAATGTCCAGCAAAAAAAAAAAGGGGGGGGGGGAAACCAAATTAATGGCGCTGGCGTGACCCACGCCTGGGGCGCCCACGGCCACGGCCCCGGCTCCTCAGGGGAGACTCATGGCACAAAACATTCACAGGTTGGAGGATCCACACACTTGCCACATATTCCCTTCCCCACCCCCCCACACATGCTATACACCAGATAGGAAAAAAAAACTTACCTGTCATCAGGGCCTCCTCAATGGAGTCATAGCCAGGCAGGCCCTCCACTTGCTGCCTATTAAAGGTCTGGGCCACCACACGCTTCTCCGCTGTCAGCCTATCAGGGCATGGTGGGCCCCCTCCAGTGCCCCTGGCATGTGCTGCCATATGCCCCAGCTTCTTACGGACCAGACGCCGGAGATCATTGATCTTCTTGACGATCCCCTAGCGTGTCCGGGTCCCCCCCCCCCCCACAGAATTTACCTGGTCGGTAATGTTCTGCAATATCTCCTTCTTCCTGGTCGGGGGGGTGTTGGCACTCTCCGGGCCATGCAGGAAACGCCCATATTGGGTAAGGGCCCGGGCAATAATTTGTTTCTCCCCCAAAGTAAAATTGGTCTTGCGCTTCCTTTCAGTCATATTCATACAACAACTCTCTCCCAAACAATCAACCAAAATCACTCACAAAAACAAGCGGGAAAAATCAAGCAACAAAACAAACAAACAAAATCTATCAACAAAAAAGTCGCACAACCAGTCACCAAAAAACACTATCAAATATATTCTACAAAACACTAGCTCAAACAGTCAACAAATATCACAAAGACAAGTCACAAAGCAACAAACGCGAACAAACAACAGAACAAAAGCACCTTGTTGTATAGGAAGGGATACAAAGGGATGTACTTTTGCAAAGGAAGGGTGTTTGTGTCTGTCTATTTAAGCTCTCTGCGTAGCTCACTAAGTTGCCCAGGTCCACTTCCAATTTCACTGATTGCGCCGTTCCTGAGTTGTGAGCAAGCGCACAGAGGTGCTGACCATGGTCTGCTTCATGTGCGCATGCGCGATCCGGCCGGCCCTTCATTTGCATGGGGTCACGGCTCATTTCAATGTAACACGCCCACGTCCTTCCCAATTTGAATTACTCCGCCTTACGCCTCGGGAATTACCTTGCACCGGCGCAAATTTCTGCGCAAATACTACGAGGATACGGTGATTGCGCCTCTACATTGCGCCGGTCTAACGTAAAGGAGGTGCGCTACGCCGGTCAATATATGCGCCAATGTACATGAATCTGGCCCATTGTGGGTTTTTTTCAAAATGTACGCTCTTTTTTTGTTTATAGCCCAAAAAAAAACACAGGCGATCAAATACCACCAAAAGAAAGCTCTATTTGTGGGGAAAAAAGGACGTCAATTTTGTTTGGGAGCCACGACGCACGACCGCGCAATTGTCAGTTAAAGTGACGCAGTGCCGGAAGCTAAAATTTCGTCTGGGCAGGAAGGGGGTGTAGGTGCACAGTAGGCAAGTGGTTAAAGGCTTATGGTGTCTGTCGAAAGTTCGTTCGAAGATTCGACAAGCAGCTAAACTGTACAACGCCACAATCGTACATTTCCAGTCAAATGCACGGCCCATAGGCTATAGAAGAATTTGAATGTCGGTTGACTAGTAATAATACTTTATAAATATACCGTATTTATCGGTGTATACGTGCACTTTTTTCCCCTTAAAATAAGGGGAAAATCGTGGGTGCGCGATATACGCCGAAACCCACTTCCTGCGCTCAGTTTGAACTGAGCCGCCAACATATACCGAGTGCAGTACACTCGGGTACATTCGGCCAGGCTCAGCTTCGCTCGTAGTCACGCTCTGTGACGTTTATGTGTGAGAAGCCGAGCGTGGCCGAGCGTGCCCGAGTGTACTGTGCTTGGTAAATGTCGGCGGAGGCTTCAAACTGAGCGCGGGAAGCAGGGATTCGACTCGGTCAGCGCTGGAGAAGCCGGGAGGACACCACCGAGGCCGCAGACGGACGCCGGACCGGACGATGGACGTCGGGCAAGACACCAAAACTGTAAGTAATAAAATGTTATAACATTTTTTTTTTACAGGAATTTTGGGGCAACTTTAGGGGTGTGCGCTATGAGCAGGAGCGTGCAATACCTCGATAAATACAGTAATTAATACTAGTGTCATACAACATTAGAATTCTTCTATAGCTTGTAGGAGGAATATTCGACCGGAAATGTATGTTTGCGGCATTCTACAGTTTAACTGCACCGTCAAATCTTTTTAGAACATTCGACAGACACCATAAGCCTTTAACCACTTGATACCCGCCCGCCGTCAAATGACGGCGGGTGGGTAACTATATTGTCCTGACAGCATGTCATATGATGTCCTGTCATAGAAAGCACCTGTCGCGTCACTGAGAACCCTGTGCGTGTGCCCGGCGGCCGCGATGGCCGCCGGGCACACGCGATTGCCAAATAACTGAGCTGGGACGTGGAGCTCTGTGTGTAAACACAGAGCTCCACGTCCCTGTCAGGGAGAGAGGAGACCGATTGTGTCCCTTGTACATAGGGACACAATCGGTCACACCCCCTCCCCCCACAGTTAGAACACAAACTAGAAGAAACATTTAACCCCTTCCCTGCCCCCTAGTGGTTAACCCCTTCCCTGCCAGTTACATTTATACAGTTATCAATGCATATTTATAGCATTGTTCACTGTATAAATGTAAATGGTCCCAAAAATGTGTCAAAAGTGTCCGATGTGTCCGCTATAATGTCCCAGTCCCGAAAAAAAATCGCAGATCGCCGCCATTCCTAGCAAAAAAAAAAAAATCATAATTATGTCCCCTATTTTGTAGGCAATATAACTTTTGCGCAAACCAGTCACTATACGGTTATTGTGATTTTATTTTTTAACTTTTTTTTACCAAAAATATGTAGAAGAATACGTATCGGCCTAAACTGAGATTAAAAATGTTTTTTTTTTTTTTTAAATGGGATATTTATTATAGCAAAAAGCAAAAAATATTGTGTATTTTTTCAAAATTGTCGCTCTTTTTTTGTTTATAGCGCAAAAAATAAAAACCGCACAGGCGATTAAATACAACCAAAAGAAAGCTCTCTTTGTGGGGAAAAAAATACTTAAATTTTGTTTGGGAGCCACGTCGCACGACCGCGCAATTATCAGTTAAAGCGACGCAGTGCCGGAAGCTAAAATGTTGTCTGGGCAGGAAGGGGGTGTAGGTGCACAGTAGGCAAGTGGTTAAAGTGGATGTAAACCCATGTCACAATGTAGAGTATAAGATTTCCTATCATCTGTGCCCAGTCTTGCCACACAGAGTTAATACAGCGCTGAGTAATCCTCTTTTAATGTTCAGTGAGAATTAACAGAATTCCAGATAAAAACTTGCCAAATTATAAAGTCTGTTTCTCTCTTCTTGCTTTGAGTGACAGGTTATTTACATATCTAGCTTGGACATGTTTATCATATGTTATGTTTATCATAACATGAGGTGATCCAAAGTTCATTGTATACTACCAGGATGTGTTATGTGGGGGAGGGGTGAATTTCTCACTTTTTATACTGTGAATCACCTCATGTTATTATAAACATAACATATGATAAACATGTCCAAGCTAGCTATGTAAATAACATGTCACTCAAAGCAAGAAGACAGAAACTGACTTTTTATTTAGGCAGGTTTTTATCTGAAATTCTGTTCATTTTCACTAAACATTAAAAGAGGATTTCTCAGATCTGGATTAACTCTGTGTGGCAAGACTGGGCACAGATGATAGGAAATCTTATACTCTACTTTAATGACAGATTTGACCTTAATAAATTCAGATTTTCGGATGAATGAGTAACTAAATACATTTATTTTTCGGACAAAAACAAAATTCCGAAACAAAATATTTCAGTGTGCACATGTCTAAGGCCGCGTACACACGATCAGACATGTCCGATGAAACTTGTCCGACGGACCGTTTTCATCGGACCAGGCTGAAGTGGTCTGTTGGTCTGTGGGGCGTACACACCATCGGGCCAAAATCCCCTCGGACCAGAACGCGGTGACGTAGAACACAATGACGTGATGAAAAAACGAAGTTCAATGCTTCCAAGCATGCGTCGACTTGATTCTGAGCATGCGCGGGATTTTGGTCCGATGATTTTGTGTACTAACCATCGAACCTGTCCAATGGACAGGTTTCCAGCGGACATGATTTCAAGCATGTTTTGAAACTTTGGTCCGCTGTAAAACGGTCCGATAGGCCGTACACACGATCGAACATGTCTGCTGAAACTGGTCCGCAGAGATGTTCGATCGTGTGTATGCGGCCTTATAGATTCTTTTTCAAAAGGCTTTCTAAGCAACTATCACATTCAGATGTGTATTTGGTGCTCCCCAATTTCTTCGATTATGTCTATCATGTTGGTTCCTCCCATTTTGTCACTAGCCTTGTTTCTACCACAGCCATCTGTACAATTCACCTATGCAAAAGCATACTTCCCAACTTTCTGAGATGGGAATGAGGGACACCTATCAGCAACAGTATGTAGGCATAGAACACACACCCTGCCACACCCCCCTTAAATGAGAATTGTACAAAAAAAAATATTAGTTAAACCCACAAGTGTTTTTTGTTTTACCACCACTATTCCTTTATATTGGCTTTTGGAATTTACAAATGCAGCAATTTAGAAATTGGATGAAAGGTTTACTACTGGGAAACACTTTTTGTTAGATTTGCGTACGAAGTGCATTTTATATACAACAATATAGATCAGACCAAAATGAGGGACGAATGTGGAGGAAGGAGGGACTTGGTTCCAAATCAGGGACAGTCCATTGAAAACATGTACAGTTGACCAATCATGGTTTACAGAATTGATTAACTATAAAGTAGCATCTGAACTGGTCAAAGATTTAAAAAAAGTTAATCCAAATTTCAAATACCTTTAATGCCGCGTACACACGATCACTTTTTGTGATGAAAATTTTTTTTTTTTTCAAAAACGTCATTTAAAATGATCGTGTGTGGGCAAAACGTCGTTTTATGTCTTAAAAAAAAACGACCAAAAAAAAATTCGAACATGCTTGAATTTTTTGTGTCGTTTTTCAAAATGTCATTTTTTGTGTCATAAAAAGTGATCGTGTGTGGGCAAAACGACGTTAAAAACGACATCTTTAAACCCGTGCATGCTCAGAAGCAAGTTATGAGACGGAGCTTCAATGGAACAGAGTGCCGTCGAACGTGGTGTATGTCTCCACACTTTGCTAGAGCATTTTGGAAAAACGATGGTGTGTATGCAACGTCGTTTTGGAAAATGAAGTTTGAAAAATGTCGTTTTTGTTTCGTCACATAAAACGTCGTTTTTTTCATCACAAAAAGTGATCGTGTGTACGCGGCATAAGGCTGCGTACACACAATCAGACATGTCCGATGGAACTTGTACGAAGGACCGTTTTCATCGGACCAGGCTGAAGTGGTCTGTTGGTCTGATGTGCGTACACACCATCGGATCAAAATCCCCTCGGACCAGAACGCGGTGACGTGGAACACAACGACGTGATGAAAAAACGAAGTTCAATGCTTCCAAGCATGCGTCGACTTGATTCTGAGCATGCTCGGGTTTTTGGTCCGATGATTTTGTGTACTAACCATCGAACCTGTCCGACGGACAGGTTTCCAGAAGGACATGTTTTCAATCAAGATTAGAAACTTTGGTCCGCTGGAAAACAGTCCGATAGGCCGTACACACGATCGAACATGTCCGCTGAAACTGGTCTGCGGACCAGTTTCAGCGGACATGTTCGATCGTGTGTACGCGGCCTAAAACCCAGCTGAACGTTCAGTTTAAAACAGGTAAATTATTATTATTATTATATAGGATTTTTATAAAGCCATCAGATTGTGCAGCTCTTTACAAAAAGAGGGCAGACAGCACAGTTACATAGTTACATAGTTAGTCAGGTTGAAAAAAGACCATCCAGTTCAACCACAAAAAAATAAACAAACAAAATAAAAAACACAGTACAATCCCATACACCCAACTTCGTACCCACAGTTGATCCAGAGGAAGGCAAAAAACCCCAGCAGAGAATGATCCAATTTGCTACAGCAGGGGGAAAAATTAATTCCTGATCCCCCGAGAGGCAATTGGATTTACCCTGGATAAACTTTACCTACAAAACTTAGTACTCAGTTATATTATGTACGTTTAGGAAAGTATCCAGACCTTTCATAAAGCAATCTACTGAGCTGGCCAGAACCACCTCTGGAGGGAGTCTGTTCCACATTTTCACAGCTCTTACTGTGAAGAAACCTTTCTATATTTGGAGATGAAATCTCTTTTCCTCTAGACGTAAAGAGTGCCCCCTTGTCCTTAGTGTTGACCGTAAAGTGAATAACTCAACACCAAGTTCACTATATGGACCCATTATATATTTGTACATGTGGATCATATCCCCCTTATTCTCCTCTTCTCAAGAGTTAATAAATGTAGTTATTCTAATCTTTCCTCATAGCTGAGCTCCTCCATGCCTCTTATCGGTTTGGTTGCCCTTCTCTGCACTTTCTCCAGTTCTCCGATATCCTTTTTGAGAACTGTTGCCCAAAACGGGACTGCATATTCCAGATGAGGTCTTACTAATGATTTGTACAGGGGCAAAATTATATCTCTATCTCTGGAGTCCATACCTCTCTTAATACAAGAAAGGACTTTGCATGCCATTATTGAGCTCATGATAAACTAAAACCCCCATATCCTTCTCCACTACGGATCCCCCCAGTTGTACTCCTACTAGTATGTATGATGCATGCATATTCTTAGCCCCCAAGTGCATAACTTTACATTTATCAACATTAAACCTCATCTGCCACATAGTCGCCCAATTAGACAGAGCATTGAGGTCGGCTTGTAAATTGGCGACATCCTGTAAGGACATTATCCCACTACATCAACTTTACCTGCATAGCTTGGTGTCATCTGCAGAGACAGAAATGTTACTTGGGGTACACCACTGACAACTTTCGACCATTCAGAGTATTAATCATTAACCACGACTCTCTGAATTCTGTCTTTCAGACAGTTTTCTATCCATTTACAAACTGATATATTCAATCCTGTAGACCTTACCTTACACATGAGCCATGTGTGGGGAACTGTATCGAACGCTTTTGCAAAATCCAAGTATATCACGTCCACAGCCACGCCTCTGTCCAGGGTTTTACTTACCTCTTCATAAAAGGAAAACAGGTTTGTCTGACAACTTCTGTCTTTCATGAATCCATGCTGTCTGCTGCTTAACCTCCCTGGCGGTATGATTCTGTCTGGAATTACGTACCAAAAGCGGTACAATTATTTGCATGGAAATTTGGCGTTTTATACTGTAGGCCTGCAATTCTTAGGAATAACTTGCTTAAATCTGTCCAAACAAGACATCCCGGGTATGATAAAGTTTGAAAAACAAAATCATCATTTTTTTATATAATAAAAAACTATAAATAATTATAGGCGGTACCTGGGCACGCAATACTAGCCACTTCCGGTTTCCTGGTTTTCAAGCTGACGGCGGTGGAACGCACGCCGGCTTTACCAGCATACCTCATCTCTCTCTCTCCACATCCCTTCATCCCTTCATATCCACAGCCTACAGCCTCAGTGCCGGGCACACGGGCACCACATCAAGTAAGAGGCCATTTGGCTGTTTGTTATTTGAGCAATATTTTAAAATAAAAGGTTTTACACTATGGAAGTTATTTCTCTCATTATATGAAATCCAATACCAACTGGGTCTGTTATCGAGTCCCCCGTGGACAGCAGCTGACACTCGAGCTCTTTTTGACCATATTTTAAGTAATAGGTCAACTACATCGGGTAAGGAGCCATCTATCCTCACTTGCGGTGACACTTTGGTGAAGGTGGATTTCTATATTTGGATGATCCAACACAAAGCACTTTATAAGATTACCATTGTTTCTCAGCACACCAATGCACATCTTAATGTTTGATGGACTTTGTGCAGACATTCACTGTTTATTATTACTCCATTATTACTCTATTATTTGCATGTAGATATTATTCACTTGTATGTTATTCATTTGCTCATATTGTTGTGCCACTCAAATAATAATTTTTTTGTTCCATATTTTATTATTCACTTTTATGTTGTATATCATATGTTCAATATATTAGTAGATAGCGCCCCTTTTTTCTTCACTTGTTCACATATAAATAATTATAACAAATTATAATGTAATTATAATAAAAAATATTCAATAATGTAATCAACTCAAAAACACTGAAATTTGCTCAGTTGCAGAATTGTCGCTGTCATTATTTATTTATTTTATGACGAATTTCCCCACAAATCGCTATCGCTCAATTCTGCAAGTGATTATAATTTATTATCGCTGTTTTCTAGCTGATCTAAAACCATTTTTGACATAAAGGGACACTTTTGGTTGCTATGGGCAATCTACAGTTTCCAGGCAGAAAGAACAGTTTTTATTATATAAAAGGACATGTAGGGCACAGGACAGACCACTAGGAACAAGGGGGGGGGTGTATTTTTTACATACAGTACTGTAATCTATAAGATTACATTGTACTGTATGTAAAGTGTTTGTTTACTTTTTTGAATTTGGCGCCGTTCTCCGCTCCCGTGCGTTTTAACGTCGCAGGGAACGGAGATCGGCGGCACACGGGGACGCTGTGTGAATCGAGCGAGCACCCGCTCACTCACACAGAGTGGATGCATCGCTGGATCCAGGAAGAAGGTAAGACAGCGTGCGCTGCAGGCTCTGCATAGCTACCCCGAGCGTGATTAGGGGATACCGATCTCTGCAAAAAAAAAACACCCCGAGTCACGCTCGGGGATACCGCCAGGGAGGTTAAATATTTTTTTTTCCAGCAAGAACTCATCCATGTGGTCTTTTATTAAACGTTCCAGTATCTTCCCAACTATAGAAGTTAAACTAACAGGTCTATAGTTACTTGGTAAAGACGTTGTTCCATTTTTAAATATAGGCAACACATTGGCTCTACGCCAATCCAGTGGTACTATTCCTGTCATTAATGAGTCCCTAAAAACTAGATACAATGGCTTTGAAATTACAGAGCTCAATTCCTTTAGGATCCGTGGGTGGATGCCATCTGGTCCAGGCGCTTTATCCACCTTTATTCTGTCTAAATATTTCTGGACCATATCACTTTTGAGCTATTGTGGATTTGGGGCTTTGTCACTACAACCCCCATTATGGACATGAGCTCCCCCATGCTCCATTGTATACACAGAGCTGAAAAAAGCATTTAATAAATTAGCCTTCTCTTCGTCCCCAGTCACCCACTCTAGATTATTTTGTAAAGGGCCTACATGCTCAGACTTGACCTTTTTACTATTAATATATTTACAATACAATTTACTACAGGAGGAATCAGAGGGCCCTGCTCATTGGAGCTTACAATCTAAAAGAAGGGGTCATGTGATACAAAAGGTAGAAACAGTGGGGATGAGCTGATGCAGAAAAAAATGGACAGTTATTAGGTGGCTTCTCTGAAGAGAAAGGTTTTCAGAGATTGCCTAAAGCCTTGTACACACGATCAGTACATCCAATGAGAACGGTCCGAAGGACGAGCGTGTGGTGTGGGGGGGGTTCCCTCAGAACCCATACTAGACCCAAGCAATTGGTAAAGATCGGAGGGGCACGCTGTTTTTTTTCTCTATTTTTTTTTCCCGGCAATTTTTTTTCCTTTACATTCAACGGGAAGCTTGCTAACAGCTGATGACTCATCGGTTGTTAATGACGCGGCAGCCGGCTTCCCAGGCCCCTCCTTAGCAAACAGCTAGATACAGTGTAAAAAACAAAACGCAAAGCACGAATCACAGCAAAATCGCGGTAAAATCACACATGTCTAAAAATGCCGCAAGCATCGCAATAAGCACTGTAGAAACGCTGAAAAGCATCATGCAGAGATGTGAATCGAGTAGAATAGAGAAGCCTGTCCAATGCAAGCATGCTGCAGAGAAGGACCCTTGCTCTCTTCGAAAGCGTTGGTCTCCCTCTGCAGAGGTCTACTCAGATTGTGGCTGCTTAATAAAGAAACAAGCTGTAAGGCCGGGTTCACACTGGTCCGACAAACGCTCCGACATTGGGAGCTCATGTCACATGATATGTGAAAAACAATGTTTCCCTATGGGAGCCATCTTAACTGGTCCGACTTTGAAAATGCTCCCTGTATTACTTTGGTCCGACTTTGATCCTACTTCACTTCATTAAATATCATTGAAGTCAGATCAAAGTCGGAACACCGTCTTGCATGATCCGACTTTGGCATTTGACTTGTGCGCTGCTGATCTTGAGGGGGAACTCCACGCCAAATTTTAATAAAAAAAAATGGCATGGGTTCCCCCCTCCAAGAGGGGGGAACCCCTGCACTGAAAAAAACGGTGTGGGGGTCCCCCCAAAATACACACCAGACCCTTATCCGAGCACGCAGCCCGGCCAGTCAGGAAAGGGGGTGAGGATGAGCGAGCGCCCCCCCTTCTGAACCGTACCAGGCTGCATGCCCTCAACATTGGGGGTGAGTGCTTTGGGGCAGGGGGCGCCCTATATAATGGTCGCACACAGCACACACGACATTACAGCGGGAAAGCTTTCAAGTCAACATCAGGACAGGAGAAAGAGGGAAGAAGACGGTGGAGAAGATCGCTCCCCCCCCCCCCGCGCTAGTAAAAGACCTGCAAGAAGATAGTGGAGGGGCCCGGCAGAAGAAGACTCCCGTAGTCAGAAGAAGACTCCGGAAGTAAGAAGAAGACCCCCGGACCTGCCTAATAAATTACTTTAAAAACCTGTGTAGTGTGTTTTTTTTTCTTGAAACTTTTTCCCCCCCATACTCATTCACATAGGTTGGGGGGCAGGGATCTGAGGGCCCCCTTATTAAAGGGGGTCCCAGATTCCGATAAGCCCCCCCGCCCGCAGACCCCGACAACCAACGACCAGGGTTGTCGGAAAGAGGTCCTGTCCTCATCAACATGGTGACAGGGTGCTTTGGTGAGGGGGTGCCACAGGGCGCCCCCCTGCCCCAAAGCACTCACCCTCCCATGTTGAGGGTAATAGGCCTGGTACGGTTCAGGAGGGGGGGGCGGTCACTCGTCCCCACCCCCTTTCCTGACTGGCTGGGCTGCGTGCTCGGATAAGGGTCTGGTGTGGATTTTGGGGGGACCACCACACAGTTTTTTGACGTAGGGGTTCCCCTTAAATCTGTACCAGACCCAAGGGCCTGGTATGCTCTTGGGGGGGGGGGAACCCATGCGTTTTTTTATTTAAAATTTGGCGTGGATTTGCCCCTCAAGATTCATATCAAACACAGTGGGCCAGATTCTCAGAGGCGCTACGCCGCCCCGTCGTCGCTTCGTTTTCGTACGCGTAAGGTTACCCCTGCTAATATGTGGAGTAACCTTACGCAGTACCGTCGGATGCCGTCGGATGCCATTTTAAGTATGGCGTCGGGTCAGCGTCGGCTTTTTCCGTCGGTTACGTCGTTTTACTAAGTCGTTCGCGAATAGGGCATTGCGTAAGTGACGATCACGTCGTTTTGACGTCGGTTTCAATGACGCTTTCCGACGTGAGCTGGAGCATGCGCACTGGGCTTTTTCCCCGGCCGGCGCATGCGCAGTTCGATCGACGCGGGGGCATGCTTAATTTAAATACAAGCCGCCCCCTTTGAATTACGCGCCCTTACGCTGGGCCATTTACACTACGCCTCCGCAAACTTCGGAGCAAGTGCTTGGAGAATACGGCACTTGCTCTGTTAAGTTGCGGCGGCGTAGTGTAAATGGCTTACGCTACGCCAGCGAAAATCTATGAGAATCTGGCCCAGTGCCTGGTATTGGCAGGTATCCAAGTCAGATACCCATTCATTGAAAGTCGGACATATGTCGGCTTCAAGTCGCAGGGCAAAGTCGGATCCAAAGTAGTAGTTGTGTCGCACCAGTGTGAACCCGGCCTAAGACTTTGCACACATTTTTTTTTGATGCACCTGGAATATATTTTGCTCATTTAAACTAAAGTTCAGCTGTGCTGTAACTGGTGTTGCCCCTTCCCTCATTCTGTGCTTCACCCTAATCAAAAATAAATTAGGAGAAAAAAAACAACTTTGCATCTCCTACAGTACCTGTGCAGCCTCTTCAATACGTCAGCAGCGAGCACCCCAGTCTAATTTCATAGTTTAAATATACATTAACACTGAATTAATATAAATTGTCATGATTTACTTAAATATTTTATAATGTATGCTTGCTATCTCATTGTCCACCTAACTAACCTCATAAAAACAGCAGACAATTACAAATTCATCAATACAGTGTCTCTTTAAAATATACACTATTTTATTACATTCATTGCATGATTAATTCTATTGAATAGATCACTTTGAAAATGTCTGCTAAATAAATTTCCTTTATAATATTACTGTGCATTGGAATTCTGGGAGAAATAGAATGCAATAGAATGCATTCTTGAATTGAAAAGGGTGGTATATTGTCAGGATTTGAAAAAAAAAAAAAAAAACTATAAAAAAAAAGACTTATAAGATAAATTGACTTATATAAAAAAAAAAAAAAGTGTATTTTTTTTCACCTAGCATTAGCTTGTCAGAATTAATCTTGATGAACGGATACTCAGCTACAAGGTTGTATCTTCTTTCTTTTTTTATGCTTTTAAAACCAAGGTCAAACAGTAGGCAACATGAGGCCTTGAGGATGTCATTGACTGGAAAAGTATAGGCTATGAAGCTACAGTACTAATTATTTACTGTTCATATTGTTACAGATATAAATATAGAGAGGGGAATAGAGGTACAAAGTTGTTTGCTCATGCAAATAGTTATTGCTATAAATGTTATGTTTGTAGCTTTTAGTGGAACTCCAGGTAAATTGAAAATACTTCTTACAAATACTACATTATATATTAGCCAATCAATAAATATGTTTTTATTTCTCTTCTTGTGTATTATTTAGTTACCTGGTGATCCTACCAGTGCCACTGTTTTGTTTTGTTTTTTCCTATGAAGGGCCAGGTGAATTTGCAGCAAAGTTGTCAGCCCTCTAAGCTTCAATTCTTATAAAAAAAATATAAATCCACTGGCATCCATAGCTGTATAGGAGTTGTCAGCCAGGAGAGAGGTCATGCCTGTCAGCCACACCAGCCAGGAAAGAAAGGAAAGCAAGCTGGAGGTGTATAGTTATGTGACCCCATTTTTAAATGTATGCGGGAAGTATCATAGCAATGATGAGGCAACTATGGGAAATCTGAGGTTCCAAGAGTGGAAGACGGTAGTCCTGGTGTAAACAAGCAGGTTACTTCCAACAGCCAGAAGATCCTAGTAATTAATCTCCACCTGATGCTGGCTGCTGGTAGGGTATTTAGTCCCTCCTCCACTAGTGCCTCTCGCTTTAGTGTTTTACTTGGCTTGCCAGCTACTGCTTTCAATCTATCCGGACCCTGTTCCTGATCTTTTTTTTTTTTGCCTTGTACCTATACCCTGTACCCAACTGCCTTGTACCTACTCCTACTAGTTACATAGGCAATCTGGTTAAAAACAGACACAAAATAATCAAGTTCAACCAACATACACAAAAAAGAAAAAAAAAACACATACCGTATTTTTCGGACTATAAGACGCACTTTTTTCCTCCAAAAATCTGGAGGAAAATGTCCCTGCGTCTTATGGAACGAATATACATTAGGCCACGCCCCCCGCCGCTGCTGGTCCCGCCCCCCCACGGCCGAACGTCATGAGAAGTAAGTGAGGGGCACAGAAATAAGTTCCTGTCTGTGTAAATCCCATCACCTGCTCCTCTCCTCCCTCCTCCGTTTGCAGCTCCGTCCTCTTCTCTCTGTCACTGTGTGCAGACAGTGCAGCTGATGGCTCGTGAAGTGTAGCTGTCCTACATGAAGAGGATCCAATCAGCACACTGCTCTATCCAACTCCACCTCCAGCAAGCCTGCAGCCTGTCACGACTGAGAAGCTTCACACATCCCTTCTCTCACCCCTCCCTCCCTCCTTGCTTGTGTGTTCCGTCTGTGAAGGAGGTGGGCGGGAAGATTAAAAAGAAGCAGCAGACAAACATGGATATACTACTGAATAAGCCAGAGAGCCCCCAGGAGACTGTGAGTGTGTGCACTTCTCACCAACCCCCTCTATTCTCTCTCTCTTCCTAACCCAGCTCAGCATAAAGAACATCTTTTAGAAAATCAGCCTTTGCAGGGATAATGAAGTTGTCTCATTTCCAGGAGCACATATTCAGGGACAATCTCTCCTTCCTTTTTTGTGCATGTTTCCAACCTTTTTCAGCACAGTTCTACCTTGAAATCATTTGAAACAATGCATTTCTCTGTGCTGGGCAGAACTATACATAGTACACTGATCAATGATTTGTAATTTCTCTTCCTGCAGGCAGCCAGTAAATACCTTTGCAGCAAAGTGCACTTTTTTTACTTAAATTAAATGGCAATTCATTATTCATTAATGGCACAGGTCAGGCTGCATTTCATGGGCACTGGTAAAAATTTTGGTACACCATTTGGTTCTGAATTTTTTTTTTCTTGTTTTCCTTCTCCAAAACCTAGGTGCGTCTTATGGTTAGGTGCGTCTTATGGTGCGAAAAATACGGTAGATAGATAACCTTCTTATATAGATTGCTATACCCACAGTTGATCAAGAGGAAGGCAAAAACACCCAATAAAGCATGATCCAATTTGCTCCAGCAGGGAAAAAAAATCCTGTCTGATCCCCGAAGGCAATCGGATATTCCCTGGATCAACTTTACCTATAAATAATATTAGTATCCAGTTACAGTATATTATGTGCATTTAGGGAATCATCCAGGCCTTTTTTAGAACAATCTACTAGGCTGTACAGAACCAGCACTTGAGGGAGTCAGTTTCACATTTTCACAGCTCTTACTATGAAGAAGCCTTTCTGCCCTTGGAGATTAAATCTCTTTTCCTCCAGGCATAAAGAGTGCCCCTTGTCCTCTGTAATGACTTTAATGTGAATAATTCTACACTGAGTTCATTATACCACTTATATATTTATACATGTTGATCATATCCCCCCTTATTCTCCTCTTCTCCGGAGAGAATAAATTCAGTTCCTCTAATCTTTCCTCAAAGCTGAGCTCCTCCATGCCTCTTATCATTTTGGTTGCTCTTCTTGGCACTTTCTCCAGTTCCCCGACTTTCGTTTTGTGAACTGGTGCCCAAACCTGAACTACATATTCCAGATGACATCTCACTAATGATTTGTACAGGGTTGACATTATATCGCTCTCTCTCTCTCTCTCTCTCTCTCTGGAGTCTATACCTCTTAATACAAGAAAGTATTTTGCTCGCTTTGGAAACCACTGCTTGGCATTGCATGCTATTATTAAAGTGTTAGTAAACCCCCTGACCTATTTTTATAAATAGGTAAGCCTATAATAAGGCTTACCTATATGTACTGATAATATCTCATAAACGTGCGCTGCTTAGGATATTTTTGCTTTGTAGTGCACTGCACTGCCATCGGGGTTTACTTTCTCTTTAAAGTGGATGTAAACCCGATTCATGAAATTTGAGCTGGGCACATATATCTGCAGTATTTGTTGTATCTCTTTTCAATGAGCTAAGTGTTATAGCTCTCTTCTGAAACGTTCCTCTGTTATCAGCCTGAGAACTCCTGATTTTTTTTTTTTACTTTTTAGACAAAAGCAGCCTGAATATTTTGTCAATCGAGGTTGCTAAATTAGAGTAGCAGAAGGCAGCTCCTATTACAAAACACCTCTGAGAGTCTCTGCCTACGATGAGAGGGGGTGTGCGCCTTTCCTTCAATCAGCAATGTTAGCTATCTTGGCTGTATGCCCAGACATCACACTCTGTGTTAACCAGGAAGAGAAAATCTCCTAACAAAATCTAAACTTTCTAAACAGTATGTAGCGCCTGGTTTCTTTAGGTACCGGTGCTATCTAAATTTAGAGGTAGATCAGAGTGTAGTTAAACTCTGATCTAAATTGTTATGTGCAAAATAGGGTCTCTGTCTCGGCTTGGCTGTGCTGTGGGCTCATTCTGTTGTGCTGGGGTGTTGTTCTCACCCCTGTGCAGTAGGTGGTAGCAGTGGAGTCAAGGTTTGGGTGATCTTCCCCAGCAGCCAATCAGGAGGGTTTAAGCCTTGCTGTGCATGCTGGGGGAGGGTATTTATGGGGCAGACGCCGTTGGTTCTGGGTTCTCTTTTGTCCAGTGTGGCACCCACCTTAAGGGTGGCAACATCACGGCGCCCCGGCGTTATGGCCTACCTGGCCTGGGCCTGCATGCCACACAGTCTTCCTGGTTCCGGGGCCATGTTGGCCTGGAACATCTGAGCAGTGACGGGGACCCAGTGAGTGACTGGGTTCCCACCTTTGAGGATCCCAAGCTTGCTGTTTGGTGGAGAGTCCAGCTGAGGAGCGCCATTGAGAGGCTGGCGATCCAAAAGGGCCTCGACAAACCACCGGGGATCAAGGTAGCCGGACACTGAAGGATTGATCACCTGTCAGTCAGTACCTGGGTGACATTAAGTAGGAAATCCAGGCGTAATTCATTTAAGGAGGATATCCTCCGTAACTACAATCAGAGAGGGCCTGTGCCAGAGGTGTCTCCCTGACGTTCACCAAGAAGGGTTTGTGGCAGAGACTTTTCCTCAAGCTCAAGTTCACTAAGGAGGGTCTGTGGCAGAGACTTTATCCTACAAAGGTCGAGTGATACTCCGACTGGCAGGTCAGTGAGAGAGGCCTATCTGGGTACACTAATTCCACTCAAGCAGGAGTGGCACAGAGAAGTGTTACACTTGAAAGCAGGACTGTTTCCCTATTGCTATGCCTGAATTTGTTATTCTCCTTCTTCCTTCAACTTTACTTTCCTCACCACAAGATTTACTGTTTTTACCCAGCTGGGTAATAAAGAGCACAGCAAAGAGCACCTGTTGCGAACATTCCTTTACTTCTACTAAATGCACTATGCACCCCTAGGAATTCGGAAGAGCCAGAGGTAAATGTGCCACCCAAAACAACCAGCAGCTCCTCCGGGGGTAGTGCTACAAGTATATAAATGTAAAGACAGCAGATATACATATAAAACCTATGTAGGGAGATCTGGTTAATATCTGTGTGTCATCTGAGGCTGTTTACTTCACTGGGTGTATGGAGGGTTTACATCCACTTTAAGCTTATGATCTACTATACCACCCACATAATTCTCCACCATTGATTCCCCCAGTTGTACTCCCTCTAGTATGTATGATGCATGGATATTTTTAGCCCCCAAGTGCATAACTTTAAATTTTTCATCATTAAACCTCATTTGCCACACAGTTGCCCAATTAAACAGTGCATTGAGGACAGCTTGTAAGTTGGAGACATCCTGTAAGGATGTTCCTGATTCAAGTCTTGGTTACCTCTTCCAGACTGTTACTTGCACTTTCTGTTTTACACTCTGTTACTGTGTTCCTCGTTTTCTATATACTGTGCACAGGTGCATCTCAAAAATTGTGACATCAAAAAGGTAATTCAATTCAAAAAGGGAAACGCATGTATTGTAATAGATGCATTACACACAGAGTGATATATTTCAAGCATTTCTTTGTTTTTTTGTTTTTTTCATCTTACTTAGAACATTTTAATATTACACAAGACCAATAAAAAATGATTTCTAATACAGAAATGTTGCCTTACTGAAAAGTAAGTCTATGTACTGTATAGTATGCACTATAATAATACTTGGACAGGGCTCCTTTGCATTAATTACTGCATAAATGTGAGGTAGCATGAAGGCGATCAGCCTGTGGCACTGCTGAGGTATTTTGGAAGCCCAGGTTATTTGGATAGTGGCTTTCAGCTCATCTGTATTGTTGAGTCTGGTGTCTCTCATCTTCCACTTGACAATACCCCACATATTCTCTATGGGGTTTAGGTCAGGCGATTTAGCTGGCCAATCATGCACAGTTAAACCAGGTATTGGTGCTTTTGGTAGTGTGGGCAAGTGCTAAGTCCTGCTGGGAAATAAAATCAGCATCTCCATAAAGCTGGTCAACAGAGGGAAGCATAAAGTGCTCTAGAATTTCCTGGTAGAGGTCTGCGCTGACTTTGGACTTAATAAAACATAGTGGAGCAACACCGGCAGATGACACTCTCGAAATTGTCACTGACTGTGATAAGTTTTGCATTTCATTTGGAAATTAAGGTCCCAAAGTCTGGAGGAAATGGACAGGCATAGAATCCAAGTTAATAATAAAAGAAGAGCGCCTTCACTTAGGGACAAACTGGCCCCAGGAGTTATAGATCCACCTGTCAATACTGAAAATAAGATCTTCGACTTTCTTACTGGCTTCCATGCGTGTGGCAGATGTCGACCTTGCAGGAAGGCTAAAAAGAACGTTAAGAAACGCAAAGAATTTACAGCAACTGTTACAGGAAAAAACTATAAAATTAAGGATCTCATTACTTGTGATACCATAGGGGTAGTCTATGCATTACAATGTGAATGTGGACTCCAATATGTGGGCAAAACGTCCAGACCTCTACATGTGAGGATTGGTGAACATGTAACCAACATCAAAAAGGGCCTGGTTACCCATAATGTGTCTAAACATTTTAGATTGTTCCATGACCGCAACCCGGCTGGGTTGCAGTTCTGGGCAATTGAGAAGGTAGCGAACCACTGGCGAGGTGGAAATTTCATTAGACATCTCAGCCAACGGGAATCCTTTTGGGTCTACGAATTAAAAGTGGGAGTACCATTAGGGTTAAATGTAGAATTTGACCTGAATTGTTTTATTTCAGATCGTTAATATTTATATATTTTGGTGGTTTTCTTAATTTTGAGTTTCTGTTGCATCATTTATATATATTCATGTTTATTGTTAACTAGATAGGTGGCTGTGCTGATGTCTCTTTTAATTTTATTTTAAGTTTATTTTCTAATTACAAAAGTCCTTGTTACCCACCGCTGAGGGAAGCTCTTTTGACCCTACCTCATGAGTTAGGGTGTTATGGACGTAAAAATAGTTATTTTTATTTTTCACTTTGCTGTATGGACACCTATTATACCATTGGTTTTGGTATTGGCATGCTGTGTCCTCTAATTGCTTCGATCATAATATGACTCTGATGGTCATTTTAGTGATAATTATTTTTACTTATTATAATTTTTTCTTTTGCTTTAAGGCCCACCTTTGTAGTCTCTCCGTCCTACGATGACAGACCGTTATCTGTCTGTAGTGTTGCTAAATTTTTTCCATCCGCTGATGGCTATGATGCTGTCCGCTTCACACCTATGCTCTAAGTGTGAGTAGTGTGTGAGGAGATTGACGGCTTGCTTGTTGAGACTACCGTGCTGCCGCTGCCCATGATGGGCGGTCTTAGCAGTGTCATGCTAATGATGGCCTGCCTGACGTCAACGTTGAGAAGCTGCCGCCCATAGTGGACGGATTTAGTTACACAGGCTGACGCCCATGATGAACGCTCCTTCCTGTGTATTTGTATCTAGCTGAGCACCATGGTGATGGCAAGTCATGTGACCAACTATGGTCACGTGTTGTGAGAACGATACCTCCGTCCATGGCGTGAAAAAACTTTATCCTGTACGCCTATACGGATCGCTTTCACTGGGCTTCAATATGAGGTAAACATGGGTTCTATCAGTCCTTTGTATACACTTGTTTTGGATATTGCATGTGTTGTTGTGATCTCTAAACACCGGAAGGTTGCCTCTATACTTTAGAGCCTATCGTTATGCTTACTGTCATTACATGTGCAGACTACTCGGTTCTGTTGGTATCTATATTTATTTTGATACTTCCCATCGTAAGTGTGATGGTTTTGTTTTTACTATTTAGAGATGGGTGTACCCTCACCTGGGGGGGCGGAGTTTGTCCTAATTGGCCTGATTAGGTTTTTGCTGTTATATAATGAATCCTGAAACAGTAGCCCCTTATCCACTGAAGAAGTCTTGTGCCTGTGGACGATACGTGTGCAGGGGGCTTTCATTTGATGTCAGGACAGCCACCTACCTGGTCTTTTATTGTTGTATGCTCATTTCTATGCACTAGGATATAGTGCTTTGCTTGTGAGTATTTTTCTTTTATAATAAATATTACTGTCGTTGTGATCATACGGAGAGCACTATGTGTCGTTTCTATACCTTTCCATGATACCATTTCACGTGAGAGAGTGCTTCGGATGACCATCTATCACCTGGAGCTTTTTGGAGAAAGGGAGCGTCCAAGGAGACACCGCTGAATCTTTAATCCCCTGTTTTGAGGGACAGCGCATTTGACCTGCTGCTCACACACAGGTCCATTTGTTCAGGTGAGCGGCTTGTACTTCTATTTTAGGACACCTGTTTGCTGTGTTTGATGAGTTGCTACATCTGAATACCTCAGTGAGGCACAAGAATCAGCTTGACCACTCCGATTGATCATTTTATATATTTTTTTGGACTTGATATATTTTTTATTATCATTATTACTGTATTTTATGTTTTTTAGCGCTGCACTGCTTTTTTCTATAGAATCCAAGTTGCATGATGTCCAGTGTGAAGTTTCCACAGTCCGTGATGATTTCGGGAAGCATATCAACTGCTGGTGCTGGTCCACTGTGTTTTATCAAGTCCAAAGCCAGCACAGCCCTCTACCAGGAAGTTTTAGAGCTCTTCATGCTTCCCTCTGCTGACTGGCTTTATGGAGGCACTCATTTCATTTTCCAGCAGGACTTGGCACCTGCCCACATTGCTAAAAGTATCAATACCTGGTTTAATGATCATGGTATCACTGTGCTTGATTGGCCAGCAAACTCGCCTGACCTAAACCCCATAGAGAATCTGTGGGGTATTGTAAAGAGGAAGATGATAGATAGACACCAGAACCAACGATGCAGATAAGCTGACGGCAGTGACACAGGCTGATCGCCTCCATGCCACGCTGCATTGATTCAGTAAATCATGCAAAAGAAGCCCGACCAAGAATTGGTATAGTGCATACTATACTGTACATCCACAGAAAAGAGGTTTCCCCTAAGCGGACTTTTAAGGCACTATTAGTATTAATATATAAGTATTCAAAAGTACAGTAGAAAAAAATATTTTTATTAATATTTAAACACCATTAAAATACTATGAAAAATAAAAATACTGATTAGTCTGAGCCAAGTCAGCAATTATCACCCTGCTGAAGGGTATACTTTTGAAGTAGTACAGTTTATTCAGGTGCCTGATAGAACATTACTATATCCAAATAATTTTTTTCTCAGGCTTGCGTTTCAATCAATGTTTGTTATAGAACATAAAATGTTATCCCCTGTTTGGGTTTGGTTTTTTTTCTCCCTTTGTGTGAAGGCAGTTTCCCCTCTGTAGAGATTTCCTCTCACTTCCTGTTGTGTATGTATATATATATATATATGTGTATAACAGTGTGTTGGACTATGGTGCTTAAAACAATAAACGCATGACCATCAGATAAAACACACAGCATATTATGTAAAAAAAATGCATATAAATCATTAAAAAAAAATCATAAATATCAGTCCATAAGAAAAAAGTCCATAAAAACCCAATATAGTTGATCTTCGTGACTGTACAATCCTATCTACCAGAACAGATCTTGGCTTAACACAAAACAGACTGCAGTGCCCTTCACCTCACCTATTGGTGTCCTCTCACCTGATTGAATAGCGCTCACCAGTAAGGCCGCGTACACACAAGCAAATATATCTGTTCAAATCAGTCTGACAGACCGATTTGAACAGATATGTCTGCTGGCTGTTTTGGTTTGATCGCTGTACACACGATCAAACCAAAATCCCCGCCGGCAGACAGCACGGTGACGTTGACGCCGCCACGTCACCGCACCAGGAAGTAAATTACTTCCACGCATGCGTCGGATCCATTCAACGCATGTGCGAGCAGATATGTCTGCTGGTTAGCGTACTAACCAGCAGACATATCGGTCCAACGGATTCCCAGCAGACAGATTTTAAAGCATGCTTTAAAATCTGTCTGCTGGCCAAATCCGTCGGCTCGCCCGTACACACGATCGAATCTGTCTGCTGAGACGGTCTGTCAGACCGTTTTTAGCAGATAGATTTGATTGTGTGTACGCGGCCTAAGAAGAGGTCAATATCGCTTTGCAGTAGTATAGTGGCACTGCTTCCACTGGCTAGATGCTCAAAGTCCAGCCTATACCTTTAAGAAAGCCCATTGGGTGCAACCTTTGAGGTTGGCAGTGATGTGATCACGCTCAGAGGAGCCGGGAGGAGCTTATGAATGCAGGAAGTTATCTCAGATATCCTGTTTTTTGACCTCTGAAATGTGAGTGTATTCTTCTTTAGAATAAATTATTATATAAGCGATCTACACTATGGGTTTTTCTTCTTAGGCCCCGTACACACGACCGAGTTTCTCGGCAGAATCCAGCGAGAAGCTCGCTGGGATTCATATTCTGCCCAGAAGCTCGATCGTGTGTACACTTTCGTCGAGCGTCCCGTCGGGAAGCTCGTCAAGCCAAAATAGAGAGCAGGTTCTCTATTTGCTCGACGGGCCATTGGGACTAATGGCTCGACACCTTTTTCGACAGCCTGGTCGACGAACTCGACGGCCGGCCGAGAACCTCATCGGGCGGAACGATGGGTTTAGCCCGACGAGGTTCTCGGTCGTGTGTACGCCGCCAAATGTTTAATATGATTGACATCTCACTAGGAGCTGTGGACATATTGTGGCAAATTAAAACAAAAATAATTTTTTATCACAAAAGGGTAATATTTCAATTACAAAAGTATGCTTTATTGGATAATGAAAGCATCAACATATGTACAACTTTATACTATAAAGAGGATATTTTAATTTCCAACATGAACATTACAACAAAGATGAGCAAAGCAATTTCTACCTAAAAGTGGACCTTTCGTGAAAATACTGTCAGCATCACCCCAACCATCTCCTTAATGTGGGATTAGTGTATTCTCAATATGATCAATCATTTGGAAACCCATATTTGAAGCTGCATTCATAGACTTGTATTTTTTTTTCTGTCTTTTTCATTACACCTTGTTTTTTTCTATACATTTTTGTGTACATATTATATTGTAAAACATTGTTTTCATTATTCATGCATATTATTCACAAGATTGACAAGCTGTCTTTAGCATTTAAAAACACATGCAGTGGGCAGTTTTTAGGGACCCACTTGTTGTGGTTTTCTTTACACTTTTTGTTTCATTTATTGTTCCAAAGTGATTTTGATAACTTTATAGTTTTAATAGTTACACCTATTTACAATTTTTTTCGTTTTGGTGACAAAGAATTTACATTGCATCATACGTTTCTATTAGGAAAGGAATATAACTCTTTTTTTTGTTTTTGTTTTTTGTCTGTGTCCTTAGAAGGTGATTTCAACAAAAAGTGATGCAATATCCCAAATTTTAATGTGTGGTGAGGGTAAATCATTCAATGGGGGGCACCTGTTTAGGTCAGACCTGTCTAAAATGTATTCTCCTCACTTTGTGAAGATTTTCTCCTCCTTGAAAGGAAATCTCCTCAATAGGATAAAGGCAGCAAAGAATAAAATGTTTAAAATTAAGAAAAACATTTTGGTTATACATACATATTAAAGTGCCAATGGATATGCTACATATTACAGATAGAAAACTAATTTGCTTACTTGCTTCTATCTTGATTCCTCCAGATTGTAAATTCATAAAAGTGTAACTTTCTCTATTCCTGTTAAATCTAGTCATTGTTCCTATTATGTGATATTATTGCACTGTTTGCATTCAGCATTTGAAGTTGAAATTAACTTTTTGAAAGTTGTACAGTATGTATTTTTTATGTTATGTATTTGATTTATTCAACCTTGTAATGCTTACTGTGCGTAGCACCGTTAAACATTTCCCCCAGCTACACAAATCAATAAACAAAGAGAACTTCTGCAAACATTTCCCAACCCAAGGCAACTCATGACCTATTGATATTAGAAGAATTAATCATTCAGGTTTTCTTAGCCAGTTGTTATTCTCACAATATTTATAAGCACCTTTAGCATTGACTTACATGGGTCTGGGAACATTAAAAGTAGGACAAAAAAAAGTCTTAATAGCACATGACAGACCCAGTATCAGCAATACCAGAAGTTCCAGACATAATGCACTCAAGGCAACCTCAATTTGCACAGTTGGCTTATGCCTCATCCTCAACATTAGGGATGAGCCAAACACCCCCGGTTCGGTTTGCACCAGAACCTGCCAACGGACCGAAAGTTCACTCAAAATTTAGAACCCCTTTTAAAATCTATGGGACTCGAACGTTCAAAATCAAAAGTGCTCATTTTAAAGGCTAATATGATGCAAGTTATTGTCCTAAAAAGGGTCTGGGGACCTGAGTCATGCCCCAGGGAACATGTATCAATGCAAAAAAAGTTTTAAAAATTTATGTTTTTTTGGGAGCAGTGCTTTTAATGATGCTTAAAGCGAAAAACAAAAGTGAAATATTCCTTTAAATATCGTACCTGCAGGGTGTCTATAGTATGCTTGTAAAGTGGCATGTGTTTACCGTGTTTAGAACTGTACTGTCCCTGCACAAAATGAATTTTTTTTTGGAAAAAAAGTCATTTAAAACTGCTTGCGGCTTTAATGTAATGTCTGGTCCTGTGCAAAAGACACTAAATCAAAATACTGCAGGTCCCTGCCTGTATTTGTATGAGAACACCAGCAATTGTATTCAGGTAAGCTTTAGGTGCACACTGTGCAAAGGACACAGTACACTAAGTGAAAATACTGCAGCTAGCACAATCACCTGCCTGCCAGTATATTATGAAGAAAATAACAGGAATGGATCTAGTAAAATTGAATACAGTGTATAAATATATATACAACACCTGGGATGCATATATATCCTCTACACACTGTAAATGAAGCTAACTGACTCGCCTGCCTGCTCTATTTAACTAAAAAAATGACACTGTCTCTCTCTCTCACTCTCTCTCTGCCTGTCTTTAATCACCGCCGCAACACACTACACAAGGCCACCACACAGGTGGCCTTATATAGTGTGGGGCGTGTACTAAACCCCCTGAGACATAATTAGCCAAAGCTACCCTGGCTTTGGCCAATTATGACTCTCCTTTTTTTCCGTACTGTGATTGGCCAAAGAATGCGGGTCATAGTGCATGCTTGGCCAATTATCTGCCAGCAATGCACTGCGATGCTGCAGTGAATTATGGGCAATGACGTGCCACTCGAATATGGCGTGAACGGCCTATAATGTTCGAAATTCTGCGAACAGTTGAACAGCCGATGAGCATGGGTTTGACTCAAACTCAAAGCTTATCCCTACTCAACACATCAACCCAAGTGCCTAAACTGGTTTGTTCACAATAGAGTCACATACAAAACTTGAAGAATGACTGTGCTGTGGTATTCTGAAACTCTTTTAGGCAGCATAAACACAAGAATGCATAAGAGATTGCTTTTTCCCTTTGTTACGCTGCTTTTATATTAAAAGGAGATTTTCACCATATCACACTGAGGTCATCCTTTGAGATTCATATTGAATCTACAGTGTGCTGAAAGACAAACTGTCCGTGACTTGTATTGCACTGTTTCTTTGAAAGATGCATGCATTGTATGGAGTTTAATACAGCAAGCAACTAAAAAGACAAACTGAGATTACATATCCATATAAATATATATGTCTGCTTGTATTGTAATTATGTACATCTATTATATGGTATTTTTATGCTAAATAATATTGCTGTTTGAATCTTGACACTCTTGACTGTCCATCAAACTGCCGACTATCTCAATTTCTGTGATAGGGACAGGTTGTTCATTGTGCACTGCGATACATCTCTAGAAAATAAAAAATAAAAAAACACAAAAATAAACAAATGCATCAGATTCACATAAATTACATCCAGAATCATATTGTATATACAGTTGTGCTTAAAAGTTTGCATACCCTGGCAGAAATTGCGAAATTTTAGCACTAACATTGAAAATATGATTGATCATGCCAAAAAACTGTCCTTTATTTAAGGATAGCAATCATATGAATCATATCCTTTTAAAATCATAATGATAATGATAATAGAAATCACCCAAATGGCCCTGATAAAAAGTTCACATACCCTGGAATGTTTGGCCTTGGTACAAACACAGAAGGTGGCACACACAGGTTAAAATGGAAATTAAAGGTTAGTTTTCCACATTTGTGACTTTTTAAATCACAATTAGTGTCTGTGTATAAATAACCAGTGAGTTTGTTAACTCTTACATGAATGCACTAAGCAGGCTAGACACTGAGCCATGAGGAGGAAGAAGAAAATAGTCAAAAGACCTGCGGAACAAGGTAATGAAACTTAAAGGGGTTGTAAAGGTTCATTTTTTATTTTCTAAATAGGTTCCTTTAAGCTAGTGCATTGTTGGTTTACTTACCTTTTCCTTCGATTTCCCTTCTAATTTTTTTTCTTTGTCTGAATTTCACACTTCCTGTTTCTTCTCAGTAAGCTTTCCACCATCACCCGAGTGGTGGAAAGTCAGTCAGAACGGCTTACTGAACAGCTTACTGAGGAGGAACAGGAAGTGAGAAATTCAGACAAAGAAAACAAAGAAAAAAAACATTTAGAAGGGAAATCGAAGGAAAGGGTAAGTGTACCAACAATTCACTAGCTTAAGGGAACCTATTTAGAAAATAAAAAACAAACCTTTACAACCCCTTTAACAAAGATGGAAAAGGATTTAAAAAGATATCCAAAGCCTTGGAAATGCCAGTCAGTACTGATTAATCACTTATTAAAGGGGTTGTAAAGGTTTGTTTTTTAATTTCTAAATAGTTTCCTTTAAGCTGGTGCATTGTTGGTTCACTTACCTTTTCCTTCGATATCCCTTCTGAATGTTTTTTTCTTTGTTTGAATTTCTTACTTCCTGTTCCTCCTCAGTAAGCTGTTCAGTAAGCTGTTCTGGCTGCCTAACCACCGCTCAGATGATGGTGTCAAGTTTACTGAGGAGGAACAGGAAGTGAGAAATTCAGACAAAGAAAAAAAACATTTAGAAGGGAAATCGAAGGAAAAGGTAAGTGAACCAACAATGCACTAGAAAAAAAAAACCTTTACAACCCCTTTAATGCCAAAATGTCAAAATTTCTGCCAGGATATGCAAAATTTTGAGCACAACTGTATAAAAACATTATTCCTACATGAACAATGTTAACAATGATAACCTTGCATAACAACTGTTGATATATTTTACTATCTATTATATATATGTGATAGCTTGAGTAGGACATTTCTCTGTGACAGATATTCAGGTAACAATATCTGTCAGTGCCCTCTAGTCTATAAAGCAGCCGATTTATTTATTCCATTCTCTGTGTTTGCTTTGTTGAGGTATATTACAATGCTCACACATACCAATCTATATGTAGGTTACTTCATCATTGTGTTTATACCGTATGTCTTTTGTAGAAAAGCAGAAAGGTACATGGTGCGTGCATTCATCTTTCAAAATATTGCATATACAGTGCCTTGAAAAAGTATTTATACCCCCTTGAAATTTTCCACATTTTGTCATGTTACAACCCTATGGTTGTATTTTATTGGAATTTTATGTGATTTCTCCAGAGCCTTTCCCATCCTCTGGAACTTCCTGACCCGGTATGTCTGATCAGCTCCTAACCTGTCCACCTTTAGGAGATCCCTGAAAACTAATTTATTCAGGGAAGCCTATCCCACAGCCACTTAACAACTGTCCCTGAGCCACCCCCATCAAATCATCCCCTGCAGCTTTTAACTTTTGTACCACAACCCCCTCCATTTAGAATGTAAGCTCTACGAGCAGGGCCCTCCTATCCCTTCTGTATTAAACTGTACCGTAATTGTACTGTTCCCCCCTTCCCTACATTGTAAAGCACTATGTAAACTGTTGGCGCTACATAAATTGTGTATAATAATAATAATAATAAGTCACGTTACAGTACTAACATCTAGCGAGGGCTTGCTTTAAAGCTCTTTTGCTGCTTACTTTGAATATGCAAACCATTTAAAAATATAGTATAGTACAGGACAGGTGCATTGTAAATATGATGTGTTGCACAAATGGAAATGGAACAGGACACCTATTACATCAAGTATGATTGGAAGGCTAAGCATATCTAGATCAGAGTTTAGTTTAGTTGATTCTGGAGCGTTGTATCAATGATTACAGCACGTAACATCTCAAGTTCCGCTATCTGCCATTAAAGTTACAAGTTCTCACTCTCTCTGTTGTCCTTTTTTTTTGTTTGTTTGTTTGTTTGTTTTTTCTTTTAAACAGTTTTAGTGTTCTAGTGTTTAAAAGAAAAAACAAACAAACGAACAAGAGAGTGAGAACTTGTTGTAACATTAATGGCAGATAGAGGAACTTGAGATGTTACGTGCTGTAATCATTGATACAACACTCTAGAATCAACTAAACTATACTTTGATCTAGATATGCTTAGCCTTCCAATCATACTTAGCCTTCCAGTGATAAAAACTGTGGCAAAGATTTTGCCGCTGTTGCTTCCAAGATATGTAGAAGAGCTAATTCATAGTTTTTATTACTATTACTTTATTTATGTAATATATCTAATCAAATAATAAGCAATTTTTCATTGTATTTGTTTACATCATGTTTGGAGTATTGTCTTAATATTATAAATATTTGTGTAACTAACATAAATGTACCTGCGAGTTTATATTGCTTGGTAACAATGAAAGTTTTAATTTTTCAGAAGGATCCGGAATTGCAACAAGAATCAGTATCTTCACATATCTGTAAATATTACCAACATTGCAATAGTAAATAAAAGATTACAACATAATAGAGTACTACTGAGAATTTAAAGTATTACTAAAAACAGGACCCAGCATTCACTTTATCTGGTCTCCTACAGTACACAGAACATGGAAATGCAATTATTTTAGTAATTAAACATAGTATAGTAGCCCATTATGTATCACTTACCTGAAACCGAAGCCTGCGAGATCACCGCTGTCCCAACTGGCAGCGAGCATCCATCTTTACCCCTCTTCCTTTTGGGGCTGGGAACTCCGGCTCTGTGACTGGCCGGAGTCGCGTCATGTCACTCCTGCACATGACCCTTTTAGAAACTGCACGATCTACCCTTTCTAAAGTGTGCATGCTCCGTAGACATTGACGCATGTGCCATAGACATCGGCGCAAGGCTGTATTCTAAATATGTCCTAAACTGTGGAGGTTTAGGAGATATTTCCAGCACCTACAGGTAAGATTTAATATGCTTACCTGTACGTAAAAGTTAAAAACACCCAGTATAAAAACAAATGCCACTTTCAAACTTACATAAGGGGCCGTCAAACCCGCAGAGAATGGCGGCACGACCTCTAGCCCTTCACAGGGTAGCTCTATGTATGCTTCACACAAATACGTGTCATCAGGAGCTGTCTGAATGAGTCTTAATAAACAAAATCTAGACCCAATCATCACTTCAGTGTACAACTTAGGCCGCGTACACACGATCAGTCCAAACCAATCAAAACGGACTGAAGTTCATTTTCATCGGTTCACAGACTGATGGTCTGATGTGCGTACACACCATCAGTTCAAAAACCGATCGTGTCATAACGCGGTGACGTAAAACACAACGACGTGCTGAAAAAAACGAAGTTCAATGCTTCCAAGCATGCGTCGACTTCGATTCTGAGCATGCACAGGCTTTTGAACCAATGCTTTTGCGTACTAACCATCGGTTTTGACCGATGGTCAGGCGTCCATCAGTCCGATTTTAAAGCAAGTTTTAAAACTTTGGACTGAAGGACAAAAGACTAATGGGCCATACACACGGTCGGTTTGGACCAATGAAACTGGACTTCAGTCCGTTTTCATCGGTTTGGACTGATCGTGTGTACGCGGCCTTAGACATACCTTCCTTGCATATCAACCTTGTATGTAAACTTTGCTTTTTAGCCAGAGTTACCTAAATTGTGGTCCTGAAATGTATCTACCTATGGCATGTGTGGAGATACCTACTATGCATGTATGTGTGACCAAATGTATAGCAATTTGGAGACTGTCCCACAAACCAAACACAGGGAAATTTGCATCATCACTACCAATTACAGAAGCCCAGGTTTAGAGCAGCAATGCAGTCTCTGCAGTATTCTTATAGTATTGAGAGGTGTACCTTAATGATTTATAATGGAAATGCATACTAAGAAAAATTTTGGGGCATAATTTCCATTGACACATTGATAGACAGCAGGCCACATGTTTTTACCAATAGTCCATGGTGCAGATTAACTGCTGTAGCACAGGTGGAAATATGCAAAAGCACACAAAGACATCCAGATATTTGTTCACTTCTTAACACCACTAAGATACTAAGGCTGGCCATACATGGTCAAATTTCGAAAGCATTTTCCTTTTAAAATCAGAAATTCTGTGCGTTTGTGGTCCAATGGTGCCACAATTGATGTTGAACTTCGACCAATCAAGCCTTCAATTTCACCTCATGTTGCAACAGAAAATAATTTTCGTGGCTGGGAATCTTCTCTTCTTTTTGGGAATATTCCTTTCTTGCACTCATGCGCATTTCCTATTCGATTACATTTCTCGCACAGTTCTCCCATCATCAAATAGAAAATCATTTGTTTTTCAAAAAAATTCCAACGTGGCCAATTACGTAAATTCAATTGCCGCATGAAAATCGGCTGTTGCTGCAGCCCACTAATGGTGCAAAATTCCAACGAAAATTCTTAGATAAGCTTTTCGAAAGAAGATTCTTTCATAAATTCAACCAATGTATGGCCTGCCTAAGGCCCGGTTCACACTGATGAGACATAGGATCCGACTTTTGAAACCCCAAGTCAGATATCTCACTTCCTGTTTTGGCTATGGAACAGTAAGTGAAGGTAAATCTGCCCAATGGGACATAGAGGGCAAGAAAAACAAAAACTTATATGGGTTGTTATAACTCCCCCTTACTCTATTTTACATTTTCATTTAAGTTACCAAAAAGTACATCCAATGTATTAAGCCCACTTAGCAATATCCCATCTTAAATCAACTATCAAATGAATTTAGGAAGACAATGAGAAAATACAAACCTTCTAAACAGGTATATCAAAAGAAAAACGATTACCACTGATGTTCCGGCAATAATTAAGATTACGATCCATGTTGGAAAGATTACTTTGTCTAAAAGGCAAGAATGTTTTTTTAGTAAAATATGTATTAATACAGAGAATATAACACAAACATCTGTCTGTATATAATATATGTATACTGTTATCTGTCCCATAATTTCATTTCAATGTGATTCTGATGTTATTTGTGAGCTAAGTTATATGGCATGCCTTAGAAAATAAAGATGCTTTAATGGTGATTGAATTTTTATCTGTAATAACTTGGTGACCTTCAACATGCAACAGAACAACAGAGCACTGACTTCTGATTTAAACAATTTGACTGTAAATTGATGGAAACTGAAGTAGTCACAAGAGAAGGCCATGGTGTGATTAGAGATGGGCTGAATAGCCCCTGGTTTGGTTCACGCCATCACAAAAGTTTGGACCCGCACCCTATTTAAGTCTAATAGACCCAAACTTGAAAAATCTTCCCAGCCTGCTCCTTAACAAACAGCTATTTACTGTGCTCTGGTTGAGAAAAGCTTTGCCCAATCAGGGCTTAGAATGCACTGTGCAGTGCATTGTGGGAGCTTAGCGGGTGACATCCGCCAAGCGCCCTGCAAATGGATGCAAATGGGTGTTCGTCGAATAAGCAAGCAGGCGATGTTCAGGCCAAACATTTGCTTGGCTCAAACTGTTCACCCAACTCTAGGTGTGATTAACGACCTGCTCCCAAAATGCTATGCCTTGCTTTAAAGAAGTCAGAGTGAATCTGTATATCTGCATGTATGCTAAACTTAGGCTATGTTCACACAGATGTAAACATTAAAATGATCTTATTATGCATTTTTGTTTTGTTTGTTTGTTTTCTTTACGCAATAACCTGCGTGTGCCATACTGTACATATATTACTTATATCCTCAGACACAGATTTTTGGATTCTATGTTATGGATCTGAATGTAGTGCATGTTTATGCACCTGTATGAAAATCTCCATAGAAAACAATGCAACTGTGTTCAGATCTATAAATAAAAAGGATGGTAAATGCCTTTTTTTACTGCCATGTGACAGATGAATTAATATACATACACCTAACCATACAGTATGTGATCAATGCGTACACACTTTACAGTTCTAAAGTTGTATAGTGAAATGGCCTAGGTAACAATACTTTTTATGTACATTATGGCTAGAATGGATTTATACCACCCAATCCACAGACGGCTGTTTTAAAATTAATTGTTTGCTACTGGTAATTTAATTTTGAAGTTAGCACTGTACTGTATTGATTTCTGAGCAAGCACAAAAAAATGCAGTATCTATGCAGACAACCATAAATAATTTAGAAAGTCTTGTCTAGGAATGTCTCATGGTGCTGAGAAAATCATGTTCATCACTAGGGATGAGCCGAACACCCCCCGGTTCGAACACTGTTAACCTCCCTGGCGGTATTCCCGCGTCTGGCTCTGGGTGAAATTTCAGCACCAAAATCGGTAACCCGAGCCAGACTCGGGATTGCATCACAGTATCCAGGCAGGGAGTTACTTAGCTTGTCCCTGGATCCTGCGATGTCTCCCTGCTGTGAGATCGAGCTGTCTACTCGCTCAATTAACACAGTGCCCGTGTGCCTCCTAGCTCCGTTCCCTGCGAAATAACGACGCAAGGAGCGGAGATCGTTGCCAAATTCAAAAAGAATAAAAGCACAATACACACAATACATACAGTATACTGTAATCTTACATATTATAGTACTGTGTAAAATAATTACACACCCCCTTTGTCCCTAGTGGTTAGTCCGGTGTCCTGCATGCACTTTTATATAATAAAAACTGTTCTTTCTGCATGGAAACTGGAGATTGTCCATAGCAACCAAAAAGTGTCCCTTTATGTCAAAAGAGCTTTTAGACCAGCTAGAAAACCACGATAATAAATTAGAATCACTTGCAGAATTAAGCGATAATGATTTGTGGGAAAATTCATTATCAAACACTAAAAGTAATGACAGCGACAATTCTGCAACTGAGCAAATTTCAGTGTTTTTGATTTGATTACATTATTGAATAATTATTATTATTATTATATTATTATTTGTTCTAATTATTTATAGTTATTTATTATATTATAATTTATGATTTTGTGTTTCAAACTTTATCATATCCGGGATGTCTACTAGACTCTTGTTTGGACAAATTTAAGTGAGTTATTCCTAAGAATTACAGGCCTACAATATAAAACGCCAAATTTCCATGCAAAATTATTGTACCGCTTTCAGCACCTAAAATCTGACATAATCATACCGCCAGGGAGATTAAAGTCTATGGGACACGAAAATAAAAAATAAAAAGTACTAATTTTAAAGGTTAACCTCCCTGGCGGTATTCCCGAGTGTGGCCCGGGGTGAGATTTTCAAGCTACAATCGGTTACCCCGAGCCACACTCGGGCTTGCCTCGCTGGATGCAGAAAGAGGTTTCTTACCTTTTCTCTGCGATCCAGCGATGAATCCCCAGTGTTTTCTCAAGTGACCTGTCTGCAGATTTACAGTACCAGTGTCTGTATACTGCACAGCAATCATGGCAAAGCGTGCCTCTACTTCCAAATCGCTATGCGACCTGCTGCCAAACAGCGACAGCGATGCAGAATCCCTTGCGGAGGAGTTGAGTGACACCGACGCGTGGGAAAGTTCATCGTCGGACACAGAAAGTGATGCGAGTGACAATCCTGTACCTGTGCCCAGCAATGTGCGGACTTGGTGCGCAATTGATTGCGCTACGGAGCACGTAGCGCCCCCAAGGTTTCCATTCACAGGATCACCTGGGATAAAAGTGGACATAGAGGATGACAATCCGTTGGAATACCTCCGACTTTTTTTGACGCATGCGGTGATCGACAAAATAGTGTTGGAGACAAACAGATATCAAGATCAGCAAGCTGCTACCCATCAGCTATTTTTTCGGCGCAGAAAATGGGAGCCTGTGACCAGTGATGATATCTGGAAATTCCTTAGCCTCCTAATTTTACAGGGAGTGGTGGGGAAAACCCTCCAAAAGTGGTACTGGACCACAAATAAATTATTGGCCACACCTTTTTTTGGAACTGTAATGTCCGAATATCGATTTTCTTTGATTATGAAATATTTGCACTTCGCAAATAACGAGGAATTCGACAAACAATCTCATCCAGCTCCAAAGCTAAAAAAAAATTGGGATGTTTACCAAATCATACTGCAGAACTTCTAGCAGACCTATGTTCCTGAGCGGGACATTACCATAGACGAAAGTCTGATGGCCTATAAAGATAGGCTCAGTTGGATTCAATTTATTGCGTCTAAGTGCGCTCGCTTTGGAATCAAATCCTTTATGCTGTGTGAATCCAGCTCTGGATATATTTGGAACACAGTACTTTACACTGGCAAAGGGACCAAATTCTCCCCGAGATTCAGTTTTTTTGGGATGGCAACCGCTTCAGTTCTGTCATTGATAGAGCCCTTGCTCAACCAGGGCTACTGTGTCACTATAGACAACTTCTATACTTCACCAGAACTGTACGAGTTCCTTCTTATGAATAAGACAGATGCTTATGGAACCGTGAGGCCTAACCGGCGTGAGATGCCGGCAGGATTTTCAAATAAAAAGCTTGGGAAAGGAGAAGTTGCTGCATGGCAAAAAGGGAAAATGTTGGCACTAAAGTGGCGGGACAAAAAGGACATTTCCCTTATGAGCACAGTGCATAATACCTCAACCGTCATGGTCCATACCAGAGGTGGAAAAGATGTAAGAAAGCCACAAGTTGTATTGGACTACAACCACACGATGGGAGGTGTGGACAGGGCGGAATCAAGCCATGACCTTTTATCCAGCTATGCGAAAGCAGCAGAAAAAATATTATAAAAAAAATTTCCGACACCTTTTGGAGCAATGTCTTTGGAATTCATTCATCCTGCTGAAAAAAAAATGCCAGGTCTATGGTCCATGCAGACTTTATGTGGAAGGTGGCAGAACAGATTTTTCTAAAACACCAAACGCCAACGGCGGTAAACCGTTCTGGACGACGGGCTTCTGGTGTTGTAAATCCTGAGCGCCTGACTGGTCGTCATTTTTTTCACTATGTACCACCCACTGCAAAAAAAACAGCACCCACACGGATGTGTGTGGTTTGCTGCTCCAAGCGCGACGACAGCGGAAGAAAAATACGCAAAGAAACGCGCTTCTGTTGTCTCGACTGCGACGTTGGACTTTGCGCCATTCCTTGCTTTAAAGATTTTCATACCCGAGACATTTACTAAATAATGATTTTGCACCCTTGTTTGACCCCCCAAAAAAATCAGAGTTTATGAATATATTATTTGTTAAAATGTATTGAATAAAAAGTATTGTTATTATTAAATTATTATTTGTTATTATTTATTATATTATAATTTATGATTTTGTGTTTTAAACTTTGTCATAGTCTACTAGAGACTCTGGTTTGGACAGATTTAGGTGAGTTATTCCTAAGAATTGCAAGCCTGCAATCTAAAACGCCAAATTCCCATGCAAAATAATTGTACCGCTTTCAGCACCTAAAATCGGAAAGAATCATACCACCAGGGAGGTTAATATCCAAGTTATTGTCATAAAAAGTGTTTGAGGACCTGGGTCTTGCCCCACGGGACATGTATCAATTAGGGATGAGCCGAAAACCCCCCATGCGAACAGGGAAAAAATGTGTTTGAACACGCGAACAGCGTTAATCATACCGCCAGGGAGATTAAAGTCTATGGAACACGAATATGAAAAATCAAAAGTGGTCATTTTAAAAGTTAATATGCAAGTTATTGTCATAACAAGTGTTTGGGGATCCGGGTTTTGCTGGGGGTTTAGGATTGTGCATATGGGATTGTATGATTTATTTATTTATGTATTTATTTATTTCAACCTAACTATGTAACTATGTGTTCTGCAGCCTGATGCTGCACAGTCTCTTCTTCATCCTGGCTCTGCAGGTACCAATGAAAATGCAGGCATGCCAAAGGCCCTGTAGCCATTATACATCGCTGTACTTCCTGCAGTCAAGGGTTGATTTTGTCAAAAATGTGTTGAATTGCCGGCACATTCAAGCTATGGATTGGAGGTTGCATTAGTGGGTACATCAGGTTAAACCCTGGTACCATGACTCAGCTGGGCAGTTCCAGAGCCACTTGTATCTGAGGCAGATTGAACCTCTTCTAGTGCAGGTTCCTGCAGCATCTGCAGTGCCTAGATACCAGTAAATCATAAAAGTAGTCCTCCTTTAATTTTCTCTGTTTTAATCTACCTTTCTTGGCACACATTTTCAGTTCATCATTGGTCATTTCTTGAGCTAGGATTAACCAGGCAGGATTGCAAAATAAAAGATAGTAAAGAAATACTTGGCTGTAGCAGGAGGTAGTTTGTTCACCAAAGGGCCGAAGAATGGTACAATACTTAGTGTCTGCAAGCAACAGTGAAGCATCATTGGATGTTTGGGACTGCATTTCTGCAAATGGAGGTGAAGATTTGGTCAGGAATCAGTATTGATGGTGTCCTCAATGCTGAGAAACACAGGCAGATAATTATCCATCATGCCATACCATCAGGGAGGCGTGTGATTGGCCCCAAATGTATTCTGCCTGAACTCAACATCATTGACTCTGTCTGGGATTATATGAAGAGACAGAAGGATTTGAGGCAAAGAAGATCTGCTCTGAATATTAACTTCTGATTTCTCTTCTGGTTGTTTACCTTCCATTTTGTTAATTGATGAAATTAATTATTAACACTTCTATTTCTGAAAGATTTTTTTAAATCACAGAATTTTTTCACACCTGCCTTAAACGTTTGCATAGTAGCTCTGATATTATGCATGTCTCTCTCAAGAGGTCCAATGTACCTTATTAGCCTTCTGGACCTTTAAAAAACAGTATAGGTGTGTGTTGTATGTCTAACAGATTGGTATCTTCTTATACATTAGTGTAACCACTTTTTATGAGAGTAACTTCATTACAGCAGGAATTATGGATTCTGTAAAAAGTTTGGTTTTGATAGTTAAAAACACAACAGTCCAGGACGTGAGCACGTGAGGAGCCAAGCCTGCCCGACTATACACGAGTGTACTGCGCTCGGTATATGCAGGCGCAGTATTCAAACTCGGCACGGGAAAGCGGGGATCTGCGTATATCGCGCACCCACGATTTTGCCCTGATTTTCAGGGAAAAAAAGTGCACGGTATACGCCGATAAATACGGTAATATATCTTTGTCAGTGCTGACTTTATTTTATAAATCAATATATCATTGGTATGCAGAAGACATTAATATAACAGGTAAACTTTGCTACTGCTTACCTTTGTCTATAAAAACAGGCTGACTCCATGCACCCCAGTATTTGCTTTTGGCACAGTAGATTTTCTTTGCCCTTATTTGCATACTGTAACTTTTGTCTTTTTCCAGATCAGAAAATACATATTCATGGTTTTCAACATCAGAAATATTCTGAAATTTAACAATAAATATTAAAAATGTATAGCATCATATTACGATATATGAATTGCTTTGCTATTAATGCTATTTATTTCTCCAAGTAAATAATACAATGGAATAGCTGTAGATGGTATAACTGATGGTAATGGGTGTGACGGACCCCAGTACTCAAAACGAGTATGTCCGCCTTATGAGCTTCCCTTGCTTGATAACACAATGATACTAGATCCCGCAGCCCACCCAGTCACTTGTCGAGACAGGGTAGCGTAGGGTGGTGGAAGACATAAGATTGTTTATTGAAACACAGGCACACAGAGATATACACTATGGGGACAACCCCCCTTCTTTGCATAATGACATAGTGCAGAGTAATCTGTAAATTCATTTAACATGAGACACAGGTATATTCAACCTTTCCAACAAATAATTCAATCTGTAACTGGGCACGTAGACAGCACCTAGGAAGGGCTGTTGGAGAACTGACAGCTGACAGTGGTTTCATTAAAATGGGGTAATTAACTAGGCACTTATACCAGCCTATGTGACCAGACTATTCACCCCTACATATTCACCCCTACATCCCTGGATACAAAATACTGTACAATACGCATTCTAATAAGCATAAAACCTAACATCTCACACTAGTTCCATAACAAGATAAAGTGGTCAAAAGAGATGCTCAGGCAGACAGAAACAATAGAACAATGGGATACAGCCACTTCAAAATAAACACATAACAAACCCCACCCCACCTCAAACTATCTGGTAAAAAGTCTACAACAGTCTATGAGACCAAGCTTATACAATATGTCAGCAGTCTGAAAGGTGGAATTAATTTATCTTCATATATTTCTTGAGTAATATTGTTCATAAATATTACTGTCAGTAAAAGAGCCTCTTCATTCTTTCAGCATCCATTAAGTACTTGTCCATCATTTTCTCGGTTACCCTAATAGGCACAGTGTGACTTAAACATAAGAGGGCATGGGGAGCTGTGAAAGAAGTTTCCTGACTTCTGTATGGTAAGATGGGTTCCGTCATAAGTTTGACATTTTCAATGACGTTTTTCCTCATTAAAAACGTCAAACTTATGACGAAACGTGTCTGAAACGGCGTGCAGTGACGTCACCACGTTCAACGCAAGGAGGAAAGGCTCCTATCGTGGCGGCCGGCATTTGTTTGTATACATGCTTGCAATTCATGGATGTCTGTGAGTAAGATTTTATACTTATTAAACCTGCTTTTTAAACGTTATTACGCTATGGTCCGGTTTCTTTCAATTACATTTATGACCCACGGATCAAACGTATGATACGGATCTGAGTCTCCATGTGCTGATGACAACCGTACTGTGGCTTTGAGACACCCTGGGTTCATTCACTGTTGGATTATCATACATTGCTGTTTTTTATCTGCAATCTGGTAAGCTGCTCTCCATGTGGTGGTGGTTTCCACGGATGTCAAGTGCACCTGGGTGTTGTTCGTCCTGATTCTCACTATCTAAGACGTCCATTTATTACTCAATACTTATTTGGACTTTATTGTCATATTTATACCAGCCTTGCTTGCTGAGTATATGTATTAGTTGGCGCAGTTTTTCTTTTTTCATTTGTATTTGTGTTTGTACCACATTATTGCAGCCTTCTGGTTTGTAGACCTGTTGATATATTTTTTTGGTTAGCGCAGTTTTTTTCTTGTATTATGGCTGGCATTTGTTGCTTACAAGTTTAAAGCTATATTTTTTGCTAGAAAATTATGTAGAACCCCCAAACAGTATATATATTTATTTAGCAGAGACCCTGGCAATTGTTGCAAATTTTTTTTTTTCTTTAAACCTTGTGTAGCGCCCTGCTCCCAATGAGTGGGTGCTATGTGTTAAGTTATAGTAGCCTGAGCAGTAGTTTTGGCTCAGGATGATTATTCCAAATTGTTGCTGCACACTCAAGCCTCTCCCCTCCCCCCCCACCTAGATCTCCAGTGCCCCACTGTCAGAAGCCAGAGCCAGAGCATAGCCTATGCGGAGTCTGACGCTGCAGAGAGGGAGAAGCAAAAGAAAAAATATGCCTTTAAGAATCGTTTATTTATGACAGCAAGAGGAACCTACCCACAATCCCGGATGTGTTTGACCAAAGAACCCTTGGACTCCCTCAGATGCGGTCAGATGTGTCTTCCATGAACCATACTAGGCTGTGGATCCATTCTTTGCTCATTAGACATTCTACCACCGGTCAGTGTGTCCACCGTTTCCGGTAAGCGTATTGATTTCTCTTGACTATCCTGGATTGCATCATTGATCCTTCGATTTTAATCGTGGATTGATATATCCCACGTCAGTCATTCTCATTGGACTTTATTTGTTTACCTTTATTGGACTTATATACATGCCCTTATGCATTAGGTGTCTTACCTTGCAGTTTTTCACGGTCCTTCTTAGGATCTTTTTGGGTGATTTATTTCACTATATTGTACACTGTGTATTTTTGACTTCACGATACACTGCCTTTCATGTTTATGTATTTGTGTTTTAGTTACATTTCCACTCCCATGTGGAATTAATGTCTCTCTGTAGCGCCACATTTTTTATTGTTTATATTCCAAAATGGTGGTTCTGTTCAGTTCAGCTGGGTTGTACAAGTTTCCCCCTGAGGGTAGGTGTAGCTGTCACCGCAGGTCACGGTTGGAAAGGCAACAGGCTGGATTTATTGGGTATCTCTCCCTCAGAAGAGGCTCAGGGGGCATGGTCAACCCGCTGTGCATTCTGGGGAGGAATACTTAAGAGACAGACGTCATCTTCTGATCCCAACCTGAGGGCCCTCCTGGCCTCAGGGATGTTGAGCTGTTTTGTAGCCTCTGGGCTTGTTGGCCCGAGGCCTAGCAACTGAGAGTAGGCCCAGGAGTTTTTGGGGCCTACTGATCCAGGGATGGTCCTTTGCTACTATGTAAGGAAACTGAACCAGTGGGATTCAATTGATGGATGTACCCTGGCGAATTTACCTCAATGTGCTGCCGGTCCAGCTGAAAGATTCTTGGCACTGTGAGTCGTGTAACTTTTCTTGGAACTATATCGATTGTGCAGTCGGTTACATGATCTTGTGGCAGAAGATCGTGGGATGGCCTGACGATACTTATCAAGTCTGTGGCAGAGACTTTGTCGAGATTTGCACCAGCTGCTAGGCAGGTGAGAGTAGCCCTATCTTTTGGTTGCTACAATCCAGTGTAGAGCTGAGTTAATCCTCTGGATCTAAGTGGTACCCATGACCTGCAAGTGCCTGAGTATTTCCCTGTCCCTCTACCCCTCTGTTGGAGAACTTTGTTAATAAAGTCCTTTAAAGAGACTTTGTGTTGGTGCGTACATTCTTAAGGACAACTCTTCAAGGACACATGGAACAGTAAGGTAACGGCAAGCCCAAATCTAAACCAGCAGCTCCTTTGGGGGTAGTACTACATTACTAAGTTTTACAGAATAGAAACTACAAAGTTAAACAATGGATCGTCAAATAAACAATCAAATGAGGAGCAGGTTATTGTGCCAACAAAATGTATGCATACAGTATCTCAGAAAAGTGAGTACATACCTCACATACAGTATCTCAGAAAAGTGAGTACATACCTCACATTTTTGTAAATATTTTATTATATCTTTTCATGTGACAAAACTGAAGAAACAATACTTTGCTACAATGTAAAGTAGTGAGTGTAAAGCTTGTATAACAGTGTAAATTTGCTGTCCCCTCAAAATAACTCAACACACAGCCATTAATGTTTAAACCAATGGCAACAAAGGTGAGTACACCCCTAAGTGAAAATGTCCAAATTGTGCCCAATTAGCCATTTTCCCTCCCTGATGTCATGTGACTCATTAGTGTTACAAGGTCTCAGGTGTAATTTGGAGTTTTTCACAGAGGGCTCTCCAGAATCGAGAGGTGAACTGAACCCCCCTGTCAGAGATGATATTGGAAGGTACCCCATGTAGTCTGACGTGGGCCATTTCTGCAGCAGAAGGTGCGTTTCTCAAAGGAAGGAAATTAGCCATTTTGGTTAAACGATCCACAACAACAAAGATTGCCATACATCCCTCAGAACAAGGAAGTTCCACAATAAAGTCCATTGTGATCATTTCCCAAGGTCTGTTGGGTACTGGTAAAGGTTTCAGTAGACCCCAGGCTTGTTTTCTGGGTGTTTTATTTTGGTTGCAGATAGGACAAGAATTGATATACGACTTGCAAAAGTCCTCCAAATTGGGCCACCAAAATGTGCGTCGTACCAATTTGAGAGTTTTACGAACTCCAAAGTGGCCTGCTAGTGGGTGATCATGGAGAAGTTTCAAAACTTCTACTCGGGTGTTTTCTGGTACAAAAACCTGGCTTCATCTCCGAAATAGACCATCTGTGGAAGTTAGTGAAATATTAGAGGGTTTGGAAGAGTTGGAAGATGCTTCTCTGATCATGGAAAGTAGATCGGTATGCAAGAGCAGAAAGTTGCCATCCAGAAGGATGGTATCAGGAGTGGATGTATCCTTCGGATTGTCATGCATTCGGGATAAGGCGTCCAGTTTAATATTTTTAGATCCTGGTCGGTAAGTAATGTGAAAACAAAAACGGGAAAAGAAAAAAGCCCAACGTGCTTGTCGAGGCTTCAGGCGTTTGGCAGACTTTAAATATTCCAAATTTTTGTGATCCGTGTAGATCAGTACAGGGTGAGCGGCGCCCTCCAGTAAGTACCTCCATTCCTCTAGGGCGGTCTTAATGGCCAATAATTCCCGGTCCCCCACGTCGTAGTTCTTTTCTGTGGGAGAACTTTTTCGGGAGAAAAACCCCACTGGATGTATTAGGTCTTTGTCCCCTAAACGTTGAGAGAGGACGGCCCCTACAGCAACTTCAGAGGCGTCCACCTCAAGAAGAAAAGGCAACGTGGGATTGGGATGCCTGAGGATTGGAGCTGACGTAAAGAGTCCCTTCAGAGTGTCAAAGGCCTTCTGGGCTTCAGGGTTCCAACGGAAACTAAGGTTCTGTTTAGTGAGTTGTGTAATGGGGGCCACAATACCAGAGAAACCTTTAATACATTTTCTATAAAAGTTTGCGAACCCTATAAAGCGTTGTATCCCTTTTTTATCAACAGTTGTTGGGCAGTTTAAAATCGCAGATACCTTTTTTTGATCCATCTCAATTCCTGTTGGAGAAATTACTAAACCTAGAAATTGGATAGTTTGTTGCTCAAACTCGCACTTTTATGCTTTTGCATACAAACTGTGCTGGCGGAGACGATCCAGGACCTTGCAAACATGCTCTCTGTGTTTTTCTAGGGAGCAGGAGAAAATCAAGATGTCATCCAGGTAAACGATGACGAAAATATCCAAAAAATCTCTGAACACATCATTGACGAAATGTTGAAACGTAGCGGGGGCTTTGCATAGCCCGAAGGGCATGACCAAGTACTCGTAGTGGCCATATCGAGTACGAAATGCTGTCTTCCATTTGTGCCCGTCTTTGATGCGTATCAAGTTATACGCTCCCCTCAGGTCTAATTTAGTGAAAATAACGGCAGATCTTAGTTTTTGGAAAAGTTCAGGTATTAGGGGTAGAGCAGGGGTGGCAAACTCAATTTCGTCGAGGGCCGCATCAGCAGTGTGGTTGCCCTCAAAGGGCCAGTTGTATATGGGTCGCACTACATACAGAATGCAGAGTTCAGGTTTACGTCAGGATTATGCTACGTACAGAGTGCAGGGATTCAGGGGTGCGCTACGTACACATTGCAGAGTCCGCACAGAGCACCATTACATCAGAGTCCGCACAGAGCACCATTACATCAGAGTCCGCACAGAGCACCATTACATCAGAGTCCGCACAGAGCACCATTACATCAGAGTCCGCACAGAGCACCATTACATCAGAGTCCGCACAGAGCACCATTACATCAGAGTCCGCACAGAGCACCATTACATCAGAGTCCGCACAGAGCACCATTACATCAGAGTCCACACGGACCCCCATTACATCAGAGTCCACACGGACCCCCATTACATCAGAGTCCACACGGACCCCCATTACATCAGAGTCCACACGGACCCCCATTACATCAGAGTCCACACGGACCCCCATTACATCAGAGTCCACACGGACCCCCATTACATCAGAGTCCACACGGACCCCCATTACATAAGAGTCCACACAGACCCCCATTACATCAGTTGGCACAGACCCCCATTACATTAGTTGGCACAGACCCCCCTGTAATGCTGTGGACTCGGATGTAAAGAGGGAACTCTGATGTAAGGGGGGCTCTGCCCACCAAAGCCCCCCTCTTGCATCAGAGTCCACAGAGCACCCCTTAAACTCGTTTTAACTATACACTGGGAGGTTGCAGAGGGTGAGCTTACTCACCCCTGGATGGAGGGTCAGGGGCGGGCTGCATGCAGCTTTTAAATATGTTCAATCTTCCTTCCTTTTCCCGGGGATGTCACATGGGGTGTGGGCGGGCCAGACCATGTAGAGAGGCAGGAAGAGGAGGAGAAGTGTCTGAGCAGCCGAACTGTCAGAGGCTGAGTTGTGTGTGAGAGAGACACACAGCTCAGCCAATCAGCTGCTAACGTAGCCCGGATATGACACAGGCATGGCCGCGTATCGGTAGGTAAACGGCGGCCGCGACCTGTGTTAACTCTGTGCAACCCGCGGGCGCCGCTTACCTCCTGCTGTGCGGCCTGATCATCAACAGGCCAGAGAGCGGGTGGCACTGGCCCGCGGGACTCGAACAATCAGTGGAGGCTGGCGGGCCACATGACAAGGCTTGGCGGGCCGGATTCGGCCCGCGGGCCTTGTGTTTGCCACCCCTGGGGTAGAGGATAGCGGTTCTTCACTGTGATATTATTAAGTTCCCGATAGTCAACACAGGGACGGAGAGTTTGGTCTTTTTTTGTAACAAAGAATATCCCGGCAACTGCTGGCGAAGTGGACGGGCGGATAAATCCTTTGACTAGAGTTTCATCAAGGTAAACTTTTAACGCATATTGTTCCTTTTCAGAAAGTGGAGAAATTCGCCCGAAAGGAATTTCAGCCCCTAGAAGGAGTTTGATCGGGCAATCATATGGCCGGTGAGGCGGAAGGGAATCAGCCCCCTTCTTACTGAAAACATCAATAAATCCATGGTGGTTGGTGTTGGTAGTGATAGCTGAAATATTACCAGGAACTGATGAACGGAACTAACGTATTTTGACGGGGCAATTGTGTACATAATGGCCGGCCTTGCCGCAGTAAAGACATAGGTTCAGCTGGCGGCGGTGTGTGCGTTCTTCAGGTGGTAAGGTTGGTCACATCACGCCCAATTGCATAAGTTCAGAAGTGTCTGTGAACCAGCAGAATTCGAAGAAACAGGTGGTTGATAACGAGAAGGAGGTAAAGAGGCCCGGGCCGTGACCCACACTGGGCGACTCTGCTGGGAGGATCGCTGTGCCCCGGCGTTCTCTTAGTCGTCGGACGATCTGAATTGGTGGCGCAATGCTGCGCTATTCCACTGGGTAGTCCTCCACTGCTCTACTACCTTGTTGGAAAGCAAGTAAAGCAGCTTCGGCTGTAGTAGTCCTTTGGGGGTCGTCATAAGGTTACAACATAGCCTGGAAGAAGATTGGCAAAGCCTGTGTCTGGGCATCGTTCTCCTCCAACAACCGGTGTGCCCAATTTTGGGGTTTCCCTTGGAGCAGGGAGATGACAAATCCCACTTTAGTAGCTTCCAGCAAAAAGGTTTGGGGCTGCAAGGCGAAATATAACTGACAAGCATTGCGGAAGTCCCGGAACTTGGTTCGATCCCCTGTGAATCGTTCGGGCATGGGAACCCTGGGTTCAGGCGGCAACATCACAACTGACGGACCAGAAACGGATGAGGATGGTCTAGCGGCAGGTGCTGAGGTTGCTTCCCCAGAAACGGATATGTTCTGAACCTGCCCTTCCAACCTCAGATAACCATCTTGCAGATTCTTAACAGCTTGGGTGAGAAATGCCAGATGTTTACACATCTCCTCCATGGCCGGAGCTACTCCTGCAGACTCTGTCATGGCTGCCTGATACTGTTACGTACCTGGTTACTAGAGTCTGGTGCAGAAGAGCCTCTCTCACGGCTCTGGTTTGCGAGCCACTGAAGTGGGAACAGGGGACTCGGAGCACAGAGGGGTAGGAGTGCCGAGGTGATGAAGAGTAGAAGCAGGTGGATGGATACCTCTGGTGTGGAGACGTTGGAGATGCTGAAGACGCTGAGGCGGAGGATGGGTCAGCGACCCGCACTATAGCTGCGACTACTGCGGCACAAGCTGGTAGGGTAAGTAGGTATAGTGGATGACTGGAACAGCAGGGTCAGACAAGCCGGGTCATAACAGGTAGGCAGGAGAATGCAGGCAGATGGCTGAAGCGTAGTCGGTTAAAGCCAGCAGGTAGATCTGGCAACGGAAGGTCAATCAGGCGGGTGGTCAAACAGAAGCCGGGTCAGGGATTGGAGAGGTACGGATGGTCAGACAAGCCAAGTCAGAGCTCAATCAGGTATTTCAGGCAGATGGTCAAAACAACGGATCCAGTCACAAACTGCAGATCAGGCAGCAATGTGCTGGAAACAGCAATGAGTTTTTAAAGGGTTCTTTGGCGCCACGCAAATTAGTGTTCACGCCCGCGCTCCCGCGCGCGCTCCCGCGCGCGCTCCCGCTTCCTGTGCACCCGCGCGCACCCATGTGCACGTGCGTGCGCCGTTGGCGCGCGTGCACGAGCGCGGGACGCGTGACGGTGTGCAAACATGGAGGAAGCCTGTATGTAGGAAGACTGCATGGAGGTGAGTCCCTGACAGTATGACTTGCAGAATGGTCCCAAAGAAATCACATTTCTGGAGGATCACTTTCAAATAGGATCAGTCCACTCTGTTAAACACCTTCTCTGCATCAAGAGAGACGAGCAGAGAAGGTGTTTGGTGGTGCTCCGCCCATTGTAACCGATCAATAAATCTGCGGGTGCCATCTGATGCTTGTCTGTCAGCCCATTTGGTCGATATGCACTAGTTGCAGGATAATATTTGAAAGTTGTGTGACTAGGAGTTTTGCATATAATTTAGCATCTGTATTTAGTAGGGAGATTGGTCTATAGCTGGCAGGGTCATCAGTCAGTTTACCTGGTTTTGGCATACTGGCAATAGTGGCTTGAAGAGATTCTGATGGGATGGAGCCAGTGTTAGCATTGAAGTTAAAGGAGTGACATGTGGGGTAAGGAGCTTAGAGACAGACTTGTAATATTTGTTGCTGAACCCGTCAGGGCCTAGAGCTTTATGGAGTGGTAGAGTAGCAATGGCTGTTTCAACTGCTGATGGGGAGAATGGGGCAGAGAGGGAGTTTAACTGGTCACGTGCTAGTGAGTGAGTGAGTGAGTGTATGTCTTTCAGGAATTGGTCTATGTCAGCAGAAGAGGGTGGTGGAGTGGAATAGGAGCTGGATAGATTATATAATTTGGAGTAGAAGGAGCTGAATTGATCAACAATGTCTTTAGGGTTGTTGAGTCGGGTACCGAGTTGGTCAGTGAGGTAAGGGAGGTTTTAGTGTGTGTGATCTTGCGTTTAAGCTACTTGGCCAGATATGCTCCGGGTTTGTTGTGTTTTGAACAGGATTGGGGGTGGAGGGGTTTAAGGTGGAAGTCAAAGTTGTTATAAAGATGGTCACTGAGAGCTTGTCTAGCTGTATGTAGTTCAAAGTTAAGCAGTGGGCAGGGTTGGGGTTTGGCTTGTTTGAGTATGCCTATTTGCTCTAGAAGTTTGTCGATGGTGACATTGTGTTGTTTTTAATCATAGGCTCCCAACTTGAAGAGGGAGTCTCTGATGTATGCCTTATTGCGATTTTTTTTTTATTTGATTTTTTTACCAAAAATATGTAGAAGAATACGCATCAACCTAAACTGAGAATTTTTTTTAAATTTTTTTTTAATTGGGCTATTTATTATAGCAACAAGTAAAAAATATAGATTTTTTTTTCATAATTGTTGCTTTTTTGTTTATAGCGCAAAAAATAAAAATCGCAGAGGTGATCAAAAGAAAGCTCTATTTGTGGGTAAAAAAAGGACGTGAATTTTGTTTGGGAGCCACGTCGCATGACCGCACAATTGTCAGTTAAAGCGACGCAGTGCCGGAAGCTGAAATTTCACCTGGGCAGGAGGGGGGTATATGTGCCCAGTAAGCAAGTGGTTAAGGGGAATTCCGCACTAAAATTGAAAAAGAATGGCACAGACCCCCAAAGAATCCTCCCCAAGTTGAGGGCATGTGGCCTGGTAAGGTTCTGGAGGGGGCGCTCTCTCACCCCCCCCCCCCTCTTTTCCTGTGGCCTGCCAGGTTGCGTGCTCAGATAAAGGGTCTGGGTATGGATTTTTGGGGGGGAACCCCACATCATTTTTTTTATTGCATGGGGTTCCCCTTAATATTCATACCAGACCTGAAGGGTCTGGTATGTTTTTTGGGGGGGAACCCCACATCATTTTTTTTATTGCATGGGGTTCCCCTTAATATTCATACCAGACCTGAAGGTTCCCTGCACAAAATGTAATTTTTGAAGGAAAAAAAGTAATTTAAAACTGCTTGCGCTATTAATGAATTGTTGGGTACCGGTAATACAGATAAAAGTAATTTTTTCCCTTAATATTCATACCAGACCCAAAGGGAATGGTAATGGACTGGGGGGACCCCTGTTATTTTTTTCAATGACTTTTCTCTGTATTGCCGGGAGCGACAATTCATGAATAGCCGCAAGTATTTTTAAATTACTTTTTTTCCTTTAGAAATTACATTTTGTGCAGGGACAGTAGTTATAAACACAGGAAAACTCCAGGTATGACATTTAAAGGAATATCTCACTTTTATTGTTTCACTTTAAGCATTATTAACCACTTAAGGACCTGCTTGTGTATATATACGTCTTTTTTTTAAAGATGGATATCTCGGTAACGGCAGCAGCTGCTGCCACAACCCAGGTATCCATCTTTAGCATGAGCGGTCCTGTAAACCAGTGGTCATCAACCCTGTCCTGCAGGGCCCACTAACAGGCCAGGTTTGCAAGATAACTAAAATACATCACAGGTGATGTCATTTGCTGCTCAGTGATTGCAGTATTCCAGTCTGCATCTCCCCAATGTAATACATAAAACCTGGCCTGTTAGTGGGCCCTGCAGAACAGTGCTGTAAAGTAAACGATAACGGTGGTCTCCGCTGCCTCTCCTGCCGCTCTCCCGCACCCTCCGCCGCTTACCGGAGCCCCACCCATCCCCATAGCACTGCAGGGCAGAAGTGACGTCAAAATGTCAGTCCCGCCCATCCGTCTTAAAGAAAAAAAAAATTTTTTTTTAAATGACAACATTTCCATTTTTTTTCTTTTTTGCATTTAAGTCTAAATATGAGATCTGAGGTCTTTTTGACCCCAGATCTCATATTTAAGAGGACCTGTCATGTTTTTTTCTATTACAAGGGATGTTTACATTCCTTGTAATAGGAATAAAAGTGATCAAATGTTTTATTTATTTTTTCAGTGTAAAAAAATAATATAATACATAAAAATAAATAAGAAAACAAAAAAAAAAAGGTTTTTAAAGCGTCCCGTCCCGACGAGCTTGTGCGCAGAAGCGAACGCATACATGAGGAGCGCCCGCATATGAAAACGGTGTTCAGACTACACAAATGAGGATCATTAGAGCAAGAGCAATACTTCTAGCCCTAGACCTCCTCTGTAGCTCAAAAGATGCAACCTATAGAATTTTTTAAACGTCGCCTATCGAGATTTTTAAGGGTAAAAGTCTGACGCCATGAAACGAGCGGGCGCAATTTTTAAGCATGACATGTTGGGTATCATTTCACTTGGCGTTACATTATCTTTCACAATATATAAAAAAATTGGGCCAAATTTATTGTTGTCTTATTTTTTTATTAAAAAAGGTGAATTTTTTCCAAAAAAAGTGCGCTTGTAAAACCGCTATGCAAATACGGTGTGACAAAAAGTATTGCAATGACAGCCATTTTATTCTCTAGGGTGTTACAAATATATATATATATATATATATATATATATATATATATATATATATATATATATATATATATATAATGTTTGGGGGTTTTAAGTAATTTTCTAGCAAAAAAAACAGTTTTAGTCTTGCAAACACCAAATTTGAAAAACACCCAAGGTACTTAAGTGGTTAACATCACTGCTCCCCAAAAAACGGCAGTTTTTAAAACTTTTTTTGCATTGATACGTGTCCTCTGGGGCAGGACCCTGGGCCCCCAAATACTTTTTAGAACAATAACTTGCATATTAACCTTTAAAATGAACACTTTTGATTTCTCCCTTCTCCCTTTCTCCCTTTCTTAAAGGGTGTTCCGTGGCTTTTCGAATTTTCCGTGAACACCCCAATTTGTTCGCTACATAAGAGAATTCCCTTCTTTTTTGGGCTGTAGCAGCGGAGATACCTGTATATAGTGACACAGATGAGTAGGGATCAGGTAGTGGAGAAGTGAATCGGGCAGCAGTTATCATCCATTCTTTAACCTGAAAGAAGGGGATGCATGCCAATATATCACATGGTATTGATGCAGGGAGGTGGTTAGGTTTAGCAATGTGATGTGTATGGTCAATAATTATGTCAACTTAAGGAAGTGTGAGGAATAACTGCTTGATGTAGAGGATCAGATCAAAAGGTTTAACAGTCTCTGATACACCCTGGAATTTGATGTTATTCCTCCTCGATCAGTCCTCTAAATCGGCAAATGTGGCCTGCAGGTAGTGTATTACCTCAGTGTGTTTATGGACACAGTGTGTCTGCCATTTCATTATAGACCGCAGTGTGTTCAGTCATTTGTTTTTCTAAGTCATCAGTGTGGTCTTCTACATGATCAATTCTGGAGTGTTGCGCATATCTTTTTGTAGGAATAGTAGCATGAGCTTAAAGGAACACTAAAGTCAGGAATATTTTTTTTTAAAAATAATATGTTATACTTACCTCCACTGTGCAGCTCGTTTTGCACAGAGTGGCCCGGAAAGCTGTCTTCTGGGGTCCCTCGGCAGCTGTCTCGGCTCCTCCTCGCAAAAGCTTTCTACCTTCATGCGAGGGAGCTCGCACGGTGGAAAGCTTTTGTGAGCGTGCTCCCGTGATACAGTGGCGGCCATCATCCGCTGTGATTGAGCCAATGGCTGCGCTGCTATCAATCCGCCCAGCCTAGCCAATCAACGGCCAGGCTGGGAACCGAACAGGATGACGTGGACGCGCCCGGCAATTTTGAACGGTCAGGTAAGTAAGACGGGGGCTCGGGGGGGCAGTGCTGTCAGATGTTTTTTTACCTTAATGCATAGGATGCATTAAGGTAAAAAAACTTTTACCTTTACAACCCCTTTAAGGGTATATTCAGGTGCAGGCTGGTCAGAGGCAGGTTGTGTAGCTAGTGAATGAGGGGGGTTTTGTTAGGGAAGAGGGCTGGAGACTGGGCAGGTCTCTTACCTCGATCAGCGGGGAGAAGGCTGAGAGGATTCTGTGTCAGGAGCTGTGCTGTCCATCTCTTCAGGCATGGTGTCATGTTCCTGATGTCTGGGGAGGAGGCACTGAGCGCCGAACCGGTGCCATCTTTACTGTTCTGCATTGCCATTTTGAGTAAATAATCAGTGAGGCGGCACGGCTTGTGTAGGCTGTTATTCCTACTTCTGGACATTACTCTCGGGTGCCACTCAAGTTGTTACCCCTCCGGTGTGACAGAGAGGGGGGAATAAAGTGCTGTGGGTTACTATTTGTATCACGACAGAGCGGAGCTGAGGTATCAGGCAGCGATCTTGCTCCAAGGCCAGCCATGCCCCCCTCCATTGCAAATTTTTTATGTCACATAGAATTTTTGCAGCAGTATTTTAAATGCAATTTTGGGGGATAAAAAGACCCTTTTATTTATTAAAATGTGCTGGCTGGTGGCTCGGCCTCTTGGTGGGACAGGAGGCCCGGGAAGAATGGCAGAAAGCAGTGGGAGGGAGGAATCCCCTCCAGCTCCTTTAGGATGAGCCAAGTGGTTTTTAGCCACATCAGTTGTTATCACTAAAAAGCCAACTGCTGGCTCTAAAAAACAGTACTGGAGTGATGCCTGCAGCTGCTTTCTTTAGGCTGACATAAAGTAAGTCATCAGAACTCTAATGTTTGGTCAAGCTTGGACCAAATGAAATGTTTGCATGCTAGAACTGACTGGCTGCTTAGTCTATATTATATACTGTAACATCTTGTGCTATGTACTGTAATGCCGCGTACACACGGTCAGAGTTTCTGACAACAAATGTTCGATGTGAGCTGTTGGTTGGGTATTCCGACCGAGTGTATGCTCCATTGGACATTTTCTGTTGGAATTTCCAACAACAAATGTTTGAGAGCTGGCTCTCAATTTTTCCGACAACAAAAGTTCTTGTCGGAAATTCCGATCATCTGTATGCAATTTCGATGCACAAAAATCCTACGCTCGAAATCAATTTAACGCATGCTCGGGATCGGGTATATTATATATATATATATATATATATATATATATATATATATATATATATTATATATATTATCTTTTTTTTTTTCTCCCCGGATTGACTTCACTGCACAGGCATTTAGATTTGAACACAAGATGAATGAACATATGTATAGGTCCACGTATATGGGGGTATGCATATACATATGTATAGCTTCTAAAATTAAGACGATAGTATCTGTTCTCCTTTCTTTTCTTCTTTTTTTTTCTTTCCTTTTTCCCCTTGACTGATTTCACTGCACAGGCACTGTAGAGATCTTGTACTCCAATATTTCGATTTGAACACAAGATGCACGAACATATGTATAGGTTCACGTACATGGGGGTATGCATATACATATGCATAGCTTCTCTAATTAGATAATTGTATCTATCCTCTCTCTTTTTTTATTTTTTTTGGCCAAATTTTATGCACCTTAGAAAACACTAAATTTTTCTTCACCTTCCTTGCCCCCCCCCCTTTTTTTTTCTTCCTTTTCCCCTATCCCTATATTCCTTTCTCTCCCTCTCCATATAGTATGCAACTCCGGGGGTTCCAGACCTCTCAATAGAGAAATAGGAGCGGGGAAACTTTAAGCCCAGATAAGAGGATAGTGGGAAGATCCGACTGCAGAGTAGACTGGGGGGCTGGGACCCCTTTATAATCTTTCATTTTACGTCAGTTAAAAGAGTAAATTGAAACCGCATAGAGTGGGGTAGGGTAATGTATGTTATTGAAGGTTTATTGTATATGTATGAAAGACAAAATGTATTTGAATTGTAATTTGTAATGAAAACGGAATTATTGAACTTAATTTTTCTCGGCTCGTCGTAGTGCTGTACGTGACCGGGTTCTTGACGTTCGGAATTTCCAACAACATTTGTGTGACCATGTGTATGCAAGATAAGTTTGAGCTAACAATCTGTCGGGAAAAAAATCCATGATTTTGTTGTTGGAATGTCCGATCGTGTGTACGTGGCATAGGTGTGTTCCGGCAGTGGTACAAAGCACTTACCTCGTTGTGTAAAGACGGTCAATCACTGCTCATCTATACCATTCAGACATTTATTCAGTGAATACTAGACTTGAAGGTGCTATTAGGCCCCCTGGAGATGGTGTTCCATACAGATTCCCTGCCAATGGGATTTAATTTTCATGCCTATCTGACTCTTTATACTGTAGCAGAGTGTTCCAAAGAAAGAGCCAGGAAAAGTCCTGTTCGGGGTTTATTCATCTCCCAAGCTCCTCTCATATACATTCAGAGGTCTCCATGATCCAGTTCGGGTCTTGGTCCTCTTCCCCAGGCTAATTTAAGCTCACCTGAGCAGACAGCCTTTGCTCTTGGCCTGGGATATTATGTGGAGGCTGACACGCTGTAGGCTTGCTAGGCCTGGTAGTTAGGATATGTAAATATTGTATAGTTAGTGCCGAGACACGACTAGGTTTTTGTTTGGCTATTTTTGGCTATTTTTGTTCCTATTTGGGTTTTTTTCTTAACACTGTACAGCACCTGTAAATAGACTTTGAATATATAACAAAAAAACACTACACTATTTGTCACTAATTCATTGGGCTTGGTATCTGTACCTGTTCATTCCAGGGAGCTTTTGTACCTGCTACCTGTCCCGCAGGTTACAATACATAAAGGGTCCAAAGATCCTGGTAAGAGTCCTTTTAATTGGAGGAGAGCACTTCGGTGTTGCACACATTAGTTTACACAAGATTTCTATATCATGATTGTCACAGCTGTGGATTTGGACTTAAGTCCACTTTGGGACTGTTTTTCACATTTTATTTTCTGTTCTTTCTTGAAATAATGGTTCACCCATGTTAACTTTATGTTGTCACTATTAGCGCGGCAATGTGAATCTTTATTTGTATACAATTTAATAAATTGTTTTTGCCTGCTGCTAGCATTTGATCTACCAGTGCATATTCTGTTTTGTATAAACGGTCACACCACAGCCTGCATCATGTCTGTGAACCAGAATAGCACTCTGAGGTTAAATAACACAGTACACACAGGTTTGGAAAGCACAGCAATGCAAAGCCCAGTGCCCAAAGATCAGATTCCAGGCTAGCCCTGCATATCCTCCAGTCCAGTGGGGTCTGAATATAGCCTCCGATCGGAATAGCTGCTGTGTATGGACTAGCTCAAGCAGCGATTTGGAAGTCTTAATTGAAGTCACAGAGAAAAAAATATGTATAATGTACTGAGTATCATAATTAAAGACAACAGAGATTTTCTTTTTTTTTAAAGCAGGAGTAATAAGGTTAGCAAAATTAAACATTTATCCACGGAGCTGCAGAAAAGGCTTCTATCCTTCTAGGACACAAGCAAACAAACAAGACAGAGACATAATGAGTAGAGGTGGTGTTATACTGGGTTGTCTTCAACATTTTCTGGTCCCGCAATGAATGATAAAAAAATATGTTTACAGAATAAAGAAATAACGAAGTGTAAGTTCATCGGTTCAAACTATTTCATTTATAATACTTACCTTGATTATTTGTTTTGTCTGCATCTCTGTAACTCTAATATGATATTGGAAACAGTCTGAGGATACAGGGTTTAGACTTGGTGGAGAAAGCCATTCAAGTTTTGTGTTCTCATTAACTGAGGTTACAGAAATATTGGTTGGTGCATTTAACAATTCTGCAATTAAAACAGCATAAATGAACGTAACAATTCAATTAACTCATTCAGCTTTGTAAATAATTCTGTGCGTACATTAACGTAATACTGCATTAATTCTCAGGAATGCATATTGTATTCAATTGTTTATTTATGTTATTTCAAATACATAGATAAAAGCCATTATCACTTACATGATGGACTGCTGCACTGCCGAAATGTTTTATTTTTTTGTTTTCCATGTAATTCGTTATTAATGCAACTCATAAATTCATAAATTTAAAAATTTGAAAATATAAGAATAAGAAGGAGAATCCCAAAATTTAAAAGAATAACTAATTAACTGATATTAATGAACTATTTAATTATACTGTAGGTAATGTCATTTCCTTTCAAATTTGGCTGTTAGTGAACATAACGAATACAAATTTATCAGAAGTTACGAAAATAACTAATGGCGCAATTCAACAAATGGAACGGAACAAATTACTAATAATAAAATGTTTTTATTATTATTATCGTTATTCATTATTATTAATTCATTATGTTCCATTCATTTAGATGCGGCAGTCATCATTTTGGATAATTCGTAACGGCGGATAAATTTGTACTTGTTACGTTCACTAACAGCTAGATTTGAATGGAAATTCCAATACCTATAATTTAAAGGTTAGTAATAGTTAAGTTATTATTCGTTTTTTGTTTTTTTTGTTAAATAGGTTTTGCTTAATTTGGTATTTCTGAATGAACAAATTTGTTAAAAAACAAATTTGGATGTCCACTGCACATAACCTTGATTTGTTGTAACTGTTGGCTTGAGACTGAAAGGGAAAAGGAATGTGTGTTGCAATGCCCCCCATTTTCTTATAGGATCTTGTGAGGAAAAAGGTCAAATTACCTTTCTTATAGGTTAAGGAAAAGGTCCGGGGACCTCTTAGAATGTTGTAGAATTGTGTTGTGTCCCTATATAAGGCTGAATTAAGCTCTCAGAAGTGCTAGCTGGTAGAAATACACCACCTTGTGAGCTCTGGGGTATTGTGCCAACTGTTAGGAGTACAACAGCTGGGATGTGGACATTGTTGTGTCAAGCCAGGACAGGATGACGCGCGATACGTGAGGTACGTGCGCCGAGGGAGGAGCTACCCACGCCACGGACCCATCCAAGGAGTCGGAGGATGAGGACGCCGAAAGATCTGAGCACGATCCGAGGCTGACCCGGCGGAAGCGGCGGCGTTGCAGAGCGAGAGATAGTGGAGCTGCCGAAAAACCTCTGTCTGATCACCTCCATACATGCGCTCGTCCCCGCTACTCGATGGAATGTCCTCCTCCCCTCTCCACCCCCCCCCCCTGCTGCCGTCCAACTGAAGGTAACAACGTGACAGCAAAAGAAGTGTGGTGAAAGCCCGAGACGTGTGGCGGCGGCACTTGTATGACCCCCCCCCCCTCATAGACGCAGATGCATCTACATCTTTCAGGTAAAACCTATGTTTCTCATAATATTTGTATGCGGAGAATGCCTGCTCAGAAAACCGTGACTATACTCTGGTGACTGAAGATATGAGAGACGGGTATGATCTTTTTTCTTTTTTCTAGCTGTGGTTCCTACCGTTGCGTGTGTGTCCCCCTGCCTTTATAAAACCCCTTTTAACGGGCCATTTGACATAGAGATGCAACAAGGTTTTGTGAACATTGTATTACCTTGAGGACTGGCTTTTATGATCTATTAGAAAATTATACCTCTAACTCTCTCTATCCATAAAAATAAAAAAAAAACCCCATTCAGCCTGTGGCAGATAAAACTTCTGCAACAAACATAACTAGAGGATAACCTAAAATTCGTCTCTGATGAAAATCTCGTGGACAGAGTGCCACATTGCTTGGGGAGAACAGCCCGGTTAAGTGCATCTTGGGGGGGGGGGGGATAAGGAACAGTGTCCTAAAATTGAACGCATATGCGCCCTCCTGCTCAGATGAGATATCTGTACTCCACAACTATGTAAAACCCGACCCGAGGAATCTCAAAATAACAGGGATGGATTGTCAAATAGCAAGCCGGATTGCACAGGACAGCTACTTATCATTTTCCTTGATCTTCGGTTTCTAGCTCCCCGAGCGGGGTCACGAAGTAAGGATGAGGGGGGGAGAGTCAATAAGGCGGGAGTAAGGAGAGAAAGGTGAGGGAGTGTGCGGAAGAGGATGTAACAGGTAGGACCATAACTTGATACAATCCCCTGAATGCCCTGTCAAGCCTGGCTTCTTTGCAACTTTGATGCCTATGTCTATCGAACCCTGGAGGACTCCAGGCTAAATAGGGCTCTTCCATTCTGGGGGATAAGGGGTTGACAGACTAGGTCAAATTGACTTGAGTGTCCACTAAAGATCAATAAACTACCTGTGGGGGCCTCCCTAGAGTGAACTGATACTCCCACTCAATTACCTGAGTGGGGGCCATTTTCTCATCTGCGTGCCTATAGTGAATAAGATCTAGAGAATATCCTAAGGAGAGATCTAAGTACAGTTACAACCTTGCATACTACCTCCTGGCTTTTTCTGGACTAGCTCATGTATAATAGGCCAGAAAGGTAAAGCGTCTACCCGGCAGCTTTAACCCTGGCGGGCACCTAACGGTGGAACCTAGGTCTCTTGTTAGGTTGTGTCCATGCCATAAATCTCGGTACCTTTTACGACCATATGATAATAGGGTAGCTCAAATCTAAACTGGGGAAGCGAATCAGAGTCAGGAAAAAACACACTATGAGTAAAGTAACAAGGGGCTCTGCCCCAAAAATCCCCAAAGATAACCCTAATACTAGTACGATAAGGCAGGTAGCAACAAAAGTCCAAGCAATGTAAAAAAAGCAGAAAAAACGGGGGCGACCAAAAAAGGCACCACGGGGGGAAACCCACCAATTACGGATACGTTAATGGTAGGGGACCAGGACCCCAGTCAACTCGACGAGTCAAGAATAGATTCGCACATACCAACTGTAGCGGAGTACAATATTAAACTCCACGATGTCCGCTGGTAACCAGGGTAAATCCACAGTCAGCGTTGAAAAGTAAGACAATGTCCCAAATCTCCCCAGTAACCAGACGACACACAGCTCTGAGTCAACTGACTTTTTATTCACAGGCTTCCATATTTATAGAATTCCCCATGCACGGGGTTTCCAAACAGCCAAATAGATTTAACAGGGGTAATACAGGGAGGACCAGATGGGGAACTTAACATTTTGGATAATTCTCCCATCAGGCATTGCTGCACGAGGGAAAAGTCGGTTGAGAACTGGGGTCTGGGGTTATGTGTTGTGGGAGTTCGGTTTAAAACTGCCGAACACCGATTGGGCAACATAAAACAAAGTACTTGAATGCTAGTGGCTTACGGCTGCCAGCATACCAATTACTATGCCCACATAAGACCCAGCAGAATACATAGCATATAATACAGACAACCTTTTGACATGTAACGTCCAGCGTTCCAGAAATGGCTAGGTTTGCCACACCAACAATGGCCGAACTAGACGGGATGCTAAGGCGAATGGAGAAAGCGATCAGGGATGACATCAGTGTTCTAAGAACCGACCTCGGTCACATTTTGTCGCGGGTAGAGGTAGCCAGACTGGACAAGCAGGAAGCAGAATTAAATCTTTTAAAGAACCAATATCTTACAATGAAACAGGATCAGCGCCTTCTGAAAAAGGAGTACAACAGCTGTGAGCTCCCTGCCCACCTGCCCGTTTGTTGCAACCTATATTACTGTATGAGATGGGTCCCCTTGTTAAAAAAGGGGCATAGTTGATTTTGAAGTTTCCTATTATTTGTGTAAATGGCTCAAGTCTTAGGCCTCGTACACACGAGGCAATAGATTTGTTCAAATCTGTCCGTCCGACAGATTTGAACAAATCTGTCTGCTGGGATTTTGGTTTGCTCGCGTGTACACACGAGCAAATCAAAATCCCCGCCAGCAGAGAGCGCGCTGACGTGTCGGTGACGTGGCGATGACGTTGACGCCGCCACGTCACCGCACCAGGAAGTTAAACACTTCCGCGCATGCGCCGAATCCATTCGGCGGCGGTGCAGGACGACGTGTCTGCTGGTAAGTGTACTAACCAGCAGACATGTCGGGCAGGCGGATTCCTACCCGATAGATTTCAAAGCATGCTTTGAAATCTGTCGGGTGGCCAAATCCATCGGCTCGGCCGTACACACGATCGAATCTGTCTGCTGAAACGGTCCAGCGGACAGATTTGATCGTGTGTACGAGGCCTTAGTGACTGGCTCTGTTTTGGTTACTTTATTTATTTTTATGGAGATGTGATATGAAAGTAAAATAAATAAATTATTCAATTATATTTATTATTTTTATTACTACTTTATATTATGCATTTTGTGTTTTTCTTTATTTATTTTTTTTATTTTTTTTCCTGCTTGCTGACTACAGTCCGATGTACAATTCTAAGTATGCATCCCGTATAGTCAACTGCCGTGACATTTCTTAAGATTAATACGATTTTTGAACATAATAGGAATAAACTACAGAAATTACAGTTAAAAAATATAAATAGGGATATCATGGGTCAAGGGGGTTAATGAAAATGTTTTTTGGTATTATAAGGATTAGACATGTGCATGACGAAAACATTTATTTTGTTTTGTTTAGATTCGTTAATCTAGTTATTTAGTTTTGTTAAATTAGATTGACTAGTTCAATTTGCTTTTGGGATTCATATTCAAATGTATTCATATTCAGAATTTAGCAGGGTTTTTCTTTCAATTTGAAATGTTCAAGTCGATAAATTTTGAATCGGTCAAAACCAAAATGTTATATTTTTTCCCAATTCGAATGCGAAAAAGTGAATGAACAAAAAAAACATATTCATTAATTGATTACAATGACACTTTAAATCAACTTTGCCTTAACAAAAACAGTTTTATTTCAAAATGGTACAGTAATAACACATAGGTTAGGGATGAGCTTCAAGTCGAAGTCAAACCCATGTCCGACTCGAACATTACCTGTTTGCCGAACAGCGAACAATTTGGGGTGTTCGCGGCAAGTTCGTGTGAACTTTAGAACCCTGTTAAAGTCTATGGGACTCGAACGTTTGAAATCTAAAGTGCTAATTTTAAAAGCCAATATGCAAGGTATTGTCATAAAAAGTGTTTGGGGACCCAGGTCCTGCCCCAGGGGACATGTATCAATACAAAAAAAAGTTTTAAAAGCTACCGTTTTTTCTGGAGCAGTGATTTTAATATTGCTTAAAGTAAAAAAAAAAAAAGTGAAATATTCCTTTAAATTCCATTCCTGGGGGGTGTCTATAGTATCCTTGTGAAGCAGCGTTTGTTTCCCATGCTTAGGACTGTCCCTGCACAAAATGTAATTTCTGAAGGAAAAAAAGTAATTTAAAATCAATTGCGGCTATAATGAATTGCCGGCTCCCTGCAATACAGAGAAAAGTAATTCATAAAAAAAGAAAAAATGCGTGAGGGTCGCCCCAAATTCAATTAGGGTCTGGTGTGGATTTTTGGGGGGGTCCCCACATCATTTTTTTTTTATTTGACGCGAGGTTCCCCTTAACCACTTAAAGCGGAGCTCCACCCAGGAAAACAACATTTTCCCATGTTGTTTAAAAAAATAAAATTAAAAAAACCTGAAAAAAAAAAAAATACTCACCCGAAATACCTGTTGCTATGCGGAAGTCCGTAATCTGCCTCTTCCACTCCGCGGTGCCTTTTCTTCTTGTCCTTCTCCTTGTGAATGGGGCGCGCTGCTTTCTGGGAACTGTGTGTGTTCTCAGAGAGCAGCGCGCCCATTCACAAGCCAGCGTGAGACTCACGCAGGCGCAGTAGGAAATGGGCAGTGAAGCCGTACGGCTTCACTGCCTGTTTCCCATAGTGTGAATGGCGGCGCGTGACCCGGAGCGATCGTGGGACCGGCATCGGGGGAGGGGCGTCAGCACGGGCGCCTAGGACAGGTAAGTGTCCTTATTTAAAGTCAGCAGCTACACTGTTAGTAGCTGCTGACTTTAAAAAAAAAAAAAATCGCGGCTGGAGCTCCGCTTTAAGGACCCTGCACTGTATATATACGTCCTCTTTTTAAAGATGGATATCTCGGTAACGGCAGCAGCTGCTGCCACAACCGAGATATCCATCTCTTCAGTGCAGGGTCCTGTAAACGATAACGGCGGTCTCCGCGGCAGATTCGCCGCGAGATCGCCGTTATCAGTGACCGGAGAGGTGCCCCCCCCTCCCGCCGCTTTCCCGTGCTCTCCGCCGCTTACCGTTGCCGTCGGTAGCGGCGGAGGCGATCGGGTCTGTGCGGCTCCTCTGCTGGGATACGAGTGAGGGAAAAATCGCCCCCACCCATCCCCCATAGCAGCGCTGGGCGGAAGTGACGTCAAAACGTCAGTCCCGCCCAGCATCTTAAAGAGACATTTTCTTTTTCCAGCTATTTAACCACTTAAGGACCCCCGCACGCACATATACGGCCAAAACATGGCTCGTACAGGCACAAGGGCGTAAATTTATGTCCCCGCCTTTGTGCGGTTCGGGGGTCCCATCGGGACCCCCTCCGCGGCGTGCAGGGGTCCCCCTGGCTCCGGGAGCGATCCGGGACGAGCGGGCGGATGTCAGTGTTTACCCGCCCCCCCGCGATCGCTCCCAGCCAATGCGCGCGCTCCCCCTTTGTGTCACTTCCTCCTCCTGTGTAAACACAGGAAGGGGGAAGTGATGTAATCTCCCATCGCAGCGGTATTTCCAACCGCTGCGATGGGAGAAACACCTCACAGTAAGTGTGCACCAACACTACACTGACATACACACACATAGGCATACTTAACCCCTTGCGATCTGCCCCCCCCACCCCCCCTGTCACAGTGTCACTGAATGCAGTGATCTAATCACTGCATTTAGTGTCAGTGTGACAGGCAGTGTAAAATCAGTTAGTGTTAGGTTCAGGATAGCCCCCCCCCCCCCCTAATAAAGTTTTAACCCCCTGATCACCGCCCTAGTTAACCCTTTCACTCCCTATTGCCAGCGTCACTAAGCGATCATTTTTCTGATCGCTGTATTAGTGTCGCTGTTCCCGCTAGGTAGCTATTTTTTTTAAAGCGATTTTTTTTTTACTAAACACATGTGGCTAAATAAATTTTGGCCTAAATGTTTGACTAAAATTTAGTTTATTTGATTTTTTTTTTAACAAAAAGTAAAAAATAGTGTTTTTTTTTCAAAAATGTCGCTCTATTTTTGTATATAGCGCAAAAAATAAAAATCACAGAGGTGATCAAATACCACCAAAAGAAAGCTCTATTTGTGGGAAGAAAAGGACGCAAATTTTGTTTGGGAGCTACGTCGCACGACCGCGCAATTGTCTGTTAAAGCGACGCAGTGCCAAATCGCAAAAACACCTTGGGTCATTTACCAGCGTATTGGTCCGGGTCTTAAGTGGTTAAAAAATTAAATTTTCCATTTTTTTTTTTATGAATGATTTTTCTCTGTATTGCCGGGAGCCGACAATTCATTATAGCCACAAGTGATTTTAAATGACCTTTTTCCTTCAGAAATTACACTTTGTGCAGGGACAGTTCTAAGCATGGGAAACAAGGAATATTCACATTTCATTGTTTCACTTTAAGCATTATTAAAATCACTGCTCCCGAAAAAACGGCCGTTTTTAAAAATGCATTGATACATGTCCCCTGGGGCAGGACCCAGGTCCCCAAACACTTTTAGAACAATAACTTGCATATTAGCCTTTAAAATTAGCACTTTAGATTTCAAACGCTTGAGTCCCATAGACTTTAACAGGGTTCTAAAGTTCACACAAACTTTTGGTCTGTTCGCAGGTTCTGGTGCGAACAGAACGACATGGGGGGGGGGGTGTTCGGCTCATCCCTAACATAGGGGGTTATTTACTAGAGGCAAATCCACTTTGCACTATAAGTACAAACTACAAGTGCACTTGAAATTGCACTGAAGGTGCACTTGGAAGTGCAGCCGCTGTAAATGCGAGGGGGACATGCAAGGAAAATAAAAAACAGTATTTTAGCTTGCACATGATTGGATGATAAAATCAGCAGAGCTTCCCCATCATTTCCCCCTCAGATTTACAAGGACTGCACCTCCAAGTGCAATTTCAAGTGCAGTTTGCACTTGTAGTGCAAAGTGGATTTGCCTTTCGTAAATAACCCCCTGTCACGGAAGCATGAATCAGACGTACAACAACATATAAATTAATATGAAGGCTTTATTGAAAACCAAGCAGCTAGGTTAAAGTCCAAACGGATGATCAAACAGCCAGAAGAGTCTTCCACCGGAGCCAGGGTCGATAGCCAGGGATGGGAGTCAGCCAAGCCGGAGTCTGTAGCCAGAGAGGTGGTGAAACAAAGCCGGGAATCAGGAACCAGAAGGAACGTCAGTAGGAGCCGGGTCGGTAACAAGGAACAAGCAGCACGATCACAGAAGGGTGTCAGACGAGAGGCCCAAGCAAGGAAATGCTGCAGCAGCCATCATATAAATATGCTGAGCATTCAGCTCCTCCCAGTGGGAAGGAGGAGCCGCAGGGTGTGGCAAGTTATAAGAACCCCATGAAGCAAGATGGCTGCCAGCATAAGTCAGTGATAGAAGCCTGCAAGGAGGTAAGACCATGACACCCCCACACAGTCTTTGATTTCAGAAATATTTTTACAGTTTGAAACTAAAACTTGATTCGAATTTCAATTCAAATTTCCGAAATTTGGACATATTTTGTTTCGTTATACGAATCTCCGAATAACAAAAAATTTGTCAGGCTATTAATTTGGGACCTGTGACTGCTAAGAGGGAGGGGGAAAGGTTAACTCTTCTGGCACCATGGAGCCTCGGGAGAAACTGGGAGCTGCAACCCTCTAAAATTAGTGTTTCCGCCCCCCCCCCCAAAAAAATCAATGACATGCCAAATGTGGCATGTCAATAGGACACCTTTCTGATTGGACACAAAACAGCCAGGCCACGTTCTGTCTACTCTCAACTGATGTTGTTGGTTCGGCTAGAAACTACTTTTTCACGTTATTGGAAACTGTGAGTGTGCCCACAGGTAGCTGTCCCACTGGGTTTGTTGTGAACTGGAACAATAAGACAGATCACTGCTCCAGGTGAGTATGATAATCCACCAAAAGGAGGCGCTGGGTGCTAGCTCCGGCTCCCAACCATGAACATGTTGACAATGAGAAAGTTTGCTGCACACTAACATCCGTCCAACAGGTTTATGGAAAAGACTGCCACCTGGACTATAACAACGGACCAAGGGGTTGTTGTGAACTGTTGCCAACTTTGTTCAATACAAGTTTTATATTGCACCTGGCTGTGTGAATTGTTGCCACCTCACTACACTGATCTTCATCTTCGGTGCAGGATTTGGAATGGCTAAAGCCTTTTTCACAAACAATAAAAAAAAAAAAAAATTTCATTCAACACAGTGGGCTGAACGAAAAAACTGACAAATCACTGTACTAATGCCAGCAATACACAGTGCTAATTCTTTCCTGCAACATACAATGTTGATGTGGGAATCTTTTCCGCTAAGTCCTTGTCTTCTCCCGGCGGGGGAGTGGGTACGGGCTGGGGAAGCTATCCCTGCTGGGATTTAATGTAGACTGATAGCCAGGCTATGAAGATTTAACAAACATTTATTGTACATACATTTATACATTCCAAATAATAAAAAAAATATATCATAAAATTGAAATAAAACGGGACAAAGTATAAAATGTTTCAATTTATTAAACTTTAAAAAAAATGAAGAAATCTTTGATAGAGTTGAGCGGACACTTGGATGTTTCCGGTTCGGCCAAACTTCGGAAAAAAGTCCGGGTTCGGGACCCGAACTTGAACCGAACTTGACCCCGAACCCCAATGGGGACCCAAACTTTTCAGTACTAAAATGTCTCTAAAAAACTAATGGAAAGGGCCAGAGGGCTGCAAATGGCAGCAAAATGTTGGTAAAAGCATGGCAAGTACTCTGCAAACAAATGTGGATAGGGAAATAACTTAAAATAACATAAAATACATAACAAAAAAAAAAAATTGGACCTAGGAGGACGAGGTCCATATGGAGTAGGAGGTTGAGGTGGCGGTGGATGTGGCGGTGTAGGTGGAAGCGGCGGTGGAGAAGGACGAGGTAGCCAACACAGGTTTTTGTTTTTAATTTAATTTATTTTTTAAATTAGGGTACACCCCAAAAGAGTGAGAAAGATCAGAAATACAAGAATGGCTGGGTAAGGCCGGTATACGTGTCTATTCTGCACAAGGTACGGACAAGTCCTGTGGGATCCATGCTTGGTTAATTTTAATGAACGTGAGCTTGTCCACATTGGCTCTGGACAGGCGGCTGCGCTTGTCTGTGATAACGCCCCCTGCCATGCTAAATACACATTCAGATAATACACTGGCTGCAGGACAGGCCAGCACCTCCAAGGCGTAAAGGGCAAGCTCTGGCCATGTGCCCAATTTTGAGACGCAGAAGTTTAAGGGGACAGACCGTCATTCAGTACGTGTAGGCATGTGCACACATACTGCTCCACCATGTTTCTGAAATGCTGCCTCCTGCTAAAATGTTCCAAATCAGCTGGTGGTGCTGGTTGTTGTGGTGTGCTGACAAAGCTTTTCCACAATTCGGCCATGCTAACCCTGCCTTCTGAGGTGCTGCGGCTGCGTTGGCAACCTCTTCCTCCTCCTCTGCCTTCGCCTTGTGCCCCCGCTGTTAGGTGGGAATTCCACCAGCAGCGCGTCTACCAGCATGCGCTTGTACTCGTGCATCTTGCGATCACGCTCCAGTGAGGGAATTAAGAACGGTACATTGTCCTTGTAACAGGGATCCAGCAGCGTGACCACCCAGTAATCAGCACCTGTTAAAATGTGGGCAACACGGCGGTCATTGCGGAGACACTGCAGCATGTAATGGCTCATGTGTGCCAGGCTGCCCAGAGGCTACGAAAAGCTGTCCTCTGTGGGAGGTGTATCGTCTGTGTCCTCTGTATCCCCCAAGCCACGCATCAGTGATGGCCATGAGCTGGTCTGGGTGCCACCCTGCTGTGAACATGGTTCCTCCTCCTCCTCCATCTCCTCCTCATCCTCCACCTCGTCATCCTCCAGAACTGTGCCCTTGCTGGACAATGGTGGACCTGGCGTTTGTTGGTGCAGGAACCCGACCTCGGAGACACTTGTGAATGACTGCCCTGAAAGCCTTGGAAATGATCCAGATTCCTCCTCATCCTCCTCTTCCTCCTCCTGTGCCACATCCTCTTCCATCATCGCTCCGAAGCGTTTTTTTAAGAAGGAATAGAACTGGTATAGTAACGCTGAGAACGGCGTCATCGGCACTGGCCATGTTGGTGGAGTACTCGAAACAGCGCAACAAGGCACACAGGTCTCTTATGGAGGCCCAGTTATTGGTGGTAAAGTGGTTCTGTTCCACAGAGAGACTCACGTGTGCATGCTGCAGCTGAAACTCCACTATCGCAAAGTCTGGCCAGCATGTGCAAGGCGGAGTTCCACCTTGTGGGCACGTCACATATGAGGCGGTGAGCGGGAAGGCCAAAGTTGCAGCGATGACAGGTGAGCAGCAGCAGGGTGAGAACGCCGAAAGTGCACACAGACGGCCTACACTTTCGGCAGCAGCTAACTTTTAAGGAACCTCTGCACCACACCACAATTCAGCACATGCGCTAGGCAAGCTGCTACAAGATTTTGCCCATTATCGCTCACCACCAGGCCCGTCTTGAGGCTCACTGCTGCCAACCACTCATTGGTCTGTTGTTCCCTGTCCCTCCACAACTCCTGCGCAGTGTGGGGTTTTTCCCCCAAACAGGAATGTTTTAAAACTGCCTGCTGTCGTTTACCCATGGCTGTGCTGAAGTTGGGGGTGAATGTGTTACGCTGACCAAATGAGGAGGCGGTAGAGGATGAGGAAGCGGATTAGGAGGAGTTAGCAACAGGAGGCAAACTGAAGCGCCCTGCAATCCTCGATGGTGGAAGGACATGCACCAAACTGCTATCCGCCTCAGGCCCAGCCGCCACTGCATTTACCCAGTGTGCTGTTAGGGAGATATAATGTCCCTGACTGTGCTTACTGGTCCACGTATCCGTAGTTAGGTGGACCTTGCCACAGATGGCATTGCGCAGTGCACACCTGATTTTGTCCCCCACTTGGTTGTGCAAGGAAGGGATGGCTCGCCTGGAAAAGTAGTGGTGGCTTGGCACAACGTACTGTGGGACAGCCAATGCCATCAGACTTTTAAAACTCTGCTTCTCCACCAGACGGAATGACAGCATTTCAAAGGCTTGGAATTTTGAAATGCTGGCATTCAGAGCCAGGGACGGCTGGTGAGTAGGGGGGTACTTCCTCTTCCGCTCCAGTGTTTGGGAGATAGAGAATTGAACGCTTCCATGGGACATTGTGGAGATGTTTGGTGAACCAGGTGGTAGTGTTGCTTGCCGATCCTCTGATTGTGGGGTGGCAGGTGCCACTGTCACTACAGAGGTGGATTAAGAGGCCGAGATTGAAGAAGAAGAGGAAGCAGGAGGAGCCAGAGACCTTTCTTGGTTTTTGAGGTATCTACTCCACTGCAGCTCGTGCTTTGCACTTAGATGCCTGGTCATGCAGGTTGTGCTCAGGTTGAGAACGTTTATGCCTCGCTTCAGGCTCTGATTGCACAGCATGCAAACCACTCGTGTCTTGTCATCAGCACATTGTGTGAAGAACTGCCACGCTAGGGAACTCCTTGGACCTGGCTTTGGTGTGCTCGGTCCCTTGCTGCATTGGGCAGTAGCAGGCATATTGTCTAGGAGACGGACGGTCCGCTTTTGCACCCTGCTCCCTCTTCTGCTGTGCTGGTGCCTCTGTGCGACCACTGCCTCTTCCTCCGAACTACACAGGTCTCCTGCATGACGTTGATTCCAGGTGCGGTTGAGGACCTCATCATCCTCCACATCATCTTCCACCCAGTCTTTACCACTGCCCTCCTTGTCGGTCTGCACAATTGTGAAAGCAGCAGCAGTTGGCAACTGTGTTTCTTCATCATCCGAGACGTGCTGTGATGGTCCCCCCATGTACTCATCTTGAAACATAAGTGGTTGAGCATCGGTGCACTCAAGCTCTTCCCCTTCTGGGGCAGGGCTAGGTGGATGGCCCTGGGAAAACATGCTAACAGAGTCATCAAAAAGCAGAAGAGACTACTGCATGATTTGGGGCTCAGACTGCTTGGCTGATTTGCAAGGGGGTGAGGTGAAAGACTGATGGACATCGGCTGCAGGTGCCAACTCTGATCTTTCAGCACAAGACTGGTTGGGAGACAATGTGAAGGAACTGGAGGCACTATCAGCAACCCAATCTACTATCGCCTGTTCTGCTCCTGGTCTCAACATTCGCAGAGCCGGATTACGCCCCACCAAATACCGCTGCAGGCTCTGTCACCTACTCGCACCTGAGGAAGATGTTCCACCAGCAGCACCACGACCCCAGCAGCACCACGACCGCGGCCACGTCCCTTATTTGACGTTCTTCTCATATTTTTTTTTTTTTTGAAAATTATTTTTATTGAGATTTTTTAACAAGACATACAGATACAAACAAAAGAGAGTGCCATGGCACAACACCATGCCCCTCGCGACCAACATGGTCATAACATTGACTTCTTACCTAACATAGGTAACTGTCTAACAAAACACGCCCCCCCCCAACCTCTCCCTCCCCCCCTCCCTCCCGTAACCCTATAACTCAGTCCACCACCATATCTTGTGTTTGCACAAGCAAAAAGAGAGTCCTGTACTTGGGATCAGTACCATAGACAGTTATTAACATAAACATAGTATACAGTTCAGTAGATAGGACACACTCCCCGTCCATTTCTCACCCCACCCTGTGACCGGTCTCAACAGGAGTCAGCATGGCTCCCCCTCCACCGCCGCAGCAGAGGCACACCCATCGGTGTCACGTGCAAGGTAACTATTTCAGGAATGAAACCCCCTATTCAGCCTTACAATCTATCCTGCAGTGATGTCCGCGTCAAACCAAGCCCGCCAGACCTTATTGAACTTTTTCTCGCACCCTCTGGATATATAAGTTGCTTTGTACAGGGGCATCATTGAGTTCACCAGGCCCTTCCAGAACGCTAGCCCCGGCGGGGCAGGTGATTTCCACTTAAGTAGGATGGCCTTCCTCCCATAAAACAATAAAATGTTCAGTAGTGTTCTAAGGGCCCTGGAGGGAACCACTTCATCCACTAAGCCCAGAAGACAGACCTGCACCGATAACGGAACAGGTACATGTAGGATATCCGTTAGGCAAGAAACCACCCCTTCCCAGAACACTTTTATTTGCGGGCATTCCCAGAAAATATGTTTAGCATCAGCCGGCGAGAAGGAGCACCTCCAGCATTCCGAGGAGACTGAGGGGAACAAAACAGAGAGTCTCGCCGGGGTGAAATAGATTTTGTGCAGAAATTTGAAATGTATCAATCTATCTCTCGCCGACACCAAGTGCCGAAAGGGACAGTCCCACATGTCGTCCCAATCTTCACTATCTATATCAGGGACCTCTCTCTCCCACCTCTCCCTGCATTTAATTAGGGCCGCCGGGCTCTTTTTAAACATCTCTTTGTATGTAACCGATAAGGTCTTAGGAAGATCTTCCTCCATTAGCATGTCCTCGAGAGACGATCTGATAGATGCAACCGCCCTCTCCCGGAACTGAGCCTGGAAGGCATGACGAAGCTGAATGTACCTGAAAAAATAGGAGTTCGGGAGATCAAATCTAGCCTTAAGCTGGTCAAAAGTGAGCAAATCCCCATAGCTAGTTATGTCCTTGAGGAGCTTTATATCTCTAATTGCCCACACCACTGGATCCGAGTAAGAATAAAAGTGAGGCAGTTTGGGATTCCCCCACAGCGGAGTCTGCGGCGAGAATCCCAAATAGTTGGGGCATGCCAGGGCCACCGCCTCGTCCCACGCTCTGACAGTCGCCCGCATGGCCGGCGTCAGCGGTAGGTCAGACCCCCCACCCCTATGAATAGCCAGTCTCAGAGTCTCGTAAGACCCCAAGTGGGCTGCTTCCAGTACCGTGGCAGAGTCCCCATCATCAGTGGATAGCCACCTGTGAACAAAAACCATTTGGCCCGCGAGATAGTACTTTCTCCAATCCGGCAGAGCTAGCCCCCCCTGACCCCAGGGTTCCTATAGCACCTTGAGCCCTATACGCGGCATTTTGGGGGCCCATAGAAAGGAACTAGTAATGCCGTCCAATTGTTTAAAAAAGGACTTAGGGATTCGCACTGGAGCGTGCCGTAAAAAATACAAAATCACCGGGAGAATTTTCATTTTAAGCAGGCTTATCCTTCCAATCAGTGAGAGCGGTAGTTTCTGCCACGCCTGGGCTTTTTGCCTAAAAAAGGATAGTAGGGGGGTTAAATTAAGAGTCAAATAGTCTGCGCTGTTGGCCGTGATCCTAACCCCCAGGTAAGTGATGGACGAAACCCACTGCAGAGGCAAGTCTGGATCCGCTCCCCCCCTGGCCCCTTCATCCAGTGGCAAAACCGAGGACTTGCCCCAGTTCACCTTCAGACCAGTGAAAATAGTAAAATCATTCAGAATCCGTAGGGCCGCCCGAAGCGAGGGACCAGGATCCTCAAGAAATAGTAACATGTCATCAGCATATAATGCCAGACATTCCCATATGGTGCCCACTCTAATAGCCCCTACTTCGGTAGACTTCCTAAGCGCCACAGCCAGGGGCTCCATGGTGAGGGCAAAAAGAAAAGAGGACAATGGGCACCCCTGTCTAGTTCCCCGACCCACTGAGAAGAAGGGGGAGACCGAGTGGCCCAGTCTAATGGCAGCTCTGGGGGCACTGTACAGTAACGTTACCCATTGTCTAAAAACCGGACCAAACCCCATCCTCTCCAGAACTTGATGCATGTACCCCCAATCAATCGAGTCAAATGCCTTTTCTATGTCTATCGACACAATAATCCTGGTACCCCCCTCAGGCCCGGGGAGCTGAAGATGTGTGAACAATCGCCGTAGATTGGTGTCCGTAGACTTTCCGGGCATGAACACCGTCTGGTCAATATCGACCAGGGAGGGGATCACCCCCACCAGCCGTGTGGCCAGAACCTTTGTCAAGATTTTAAGATCCACGTTCAGAAGGGCAATAGGTCTGTATGCAGAACAATCTAGCGGGTCCTTACCGGGCTTGGGCAGTAACACCATGTAGGCGTCTAGCATGGAGGCGGGGAGCCTGTTCAACCTCAAACATTGAGCCAGGAGGGTATTTAATCTAGGGGCTATCTCCTCAGCAAGGCATTTATAAAAGTCCGCCGGGAAACCATCCGGTCCCGGGGCTTTATGGGGGGGGGAAGCAAAAATGGCTGCCACTATTTCTTTGTTAGTAATGGGAGCATCCAGGGATTCTCGGTCCCCGTCGGACAACCCCGGGAGGGCCAGGCCCCCCAAGAGGGCATCCAACGCAGTGGTGTCATAGCTCGGGATTGGCCTATAGAGATCCGAGAAGTATTCCCGGAAGACCCCCAGCACCTCAGTGGGATCGCTAACCAGGGTCCCTTCCTTATTCTTAATTGCGGGAATATTGGTGACCTGATTGTCTATCGCTACCAATCTTGCCAGCAGCTTCCCATTCTTGTCCCCCTCTGAGAAAATCGATTCAGTTCTACGTCTAACCTCAGTGTGTGCCAGATCCGAGAAGTGCAGGGACAGAGAACGCCGAGCATCCATCAGGGATACATAGGAAGCATCAGAGGGGCTGCTGGCATGTCTCTCCGTCCACTCCTGTTCGGCCTCCTGCAGTGTATGTAGTTCAGCATTATGAGTCGCCCTCTCTGCCTTGATGGCGGATATACATTCACCCCTCATTACTGCCTTAAAGGAGTCCCAGACCACCGGTGGATCTGCTGTATCCACATTTATTGGCCAATAAGAAGCAGCCGCCTCTCTTAGGAGATCCACCACCTTATCATTTTGCAGCCAGCCTGGTGACAACCACCATCCCCCCCTCCCCCTCCCAGCAGACAGGCCGAGAGTGAGAGACAGTGGGCAGTGATCAGATACTCCCCCAGCCAGGTAAGCAGCATCCTGTACCAAGGGCAAAAGGGCCGGGTTACCAAAAACCAGATCTATCCTGGCCGAGGAGTGATGGACCGCAGAGACGTGGGAGTAAGCCCTCCGAAGAGGGTTCCGAGCTCGCCACACCTCTGTCAGCCCAGTCATTGATACCCACGCCAGCAGTTCCGCTGACCCCTGCCTCTCAGGGTTGGACGAGTCCAACGCATCCAAAATGGCGTTGAAGTCGCCCATTACCACCATAGGGAGGTGAGCCAAGGGGGCCAGCCGAGCAAACATATCATATAACACTTGAACATTTACAGGCGGGGGCAGATAAACATTCACCAACAGCATTTTGTATTGAAATACCTCCAGGAGAACCGCCACATATCGCCCCCCCGGATCCGAGAACACCTGATGTATGGTGCACGGCAGAGCTTTACTAATTAGGATAGTCACCCCCCTTGCAAAGGTGGAGTAGGTAGCATGAAAGGACTTCTGGACCCAGGCCCTGCGTAGAGCCAGGACCCTACTGCCATCCAGGTGCGTCTCCTGCAGAAGGGCGATATGCGGTTTACACTGTTTAAGCATTTGAAAAACTGAGGCCCTCTTAAATTTGTTATTCAGACCCCGAACATTCCATGACACTAGATTAACCCTATCCGCCATCTATCCACTGAAAAAAAATAATATACAAATACAGTAGAGAACAAGCCATGTAAAATACTGACTGTGCCCGATCAGGGTGTAACACTTGAAACATACCACCAGAGCTGGCAGATACCTCATACCCATGCCATAGATGCGCAACACAGAATTTCAACAGTAGGTGGTGCACTGAGTTATAACTTCCCCCCCCTGCTATCATACCAAAACCAAACAGGTTAAACAAAAACAAACGACTTGGTACGCAGCTTAGTCCCAAACTCCCAATAAAAAAAAAAAAATGGGAGAAAACCAAAAATCTAAATGGAGAATCCTTGACCTCTTGACGAATTGTTCAGCAAAAAAAAAAGATCTTGAGAAAAAAATAAAATAAAATAAAGTTCCTGTGTCTCTCCAGGGAGCTCCATGCACTGGGACAGGGACAGATGAAAAGCTTGGATAGGCACTCTGCACTGGCCGAGCTGCATATAGCAATCCTGCAGGCCAAGAACGCCACCTAGTGGCCACTCAAATGCCACCATCAGTGGAATTGTGGGGCAAAAAATAAGAGGACAGTTGGCTCAGGAAATGACTTAGAAGATGAAAAAAACAAAAAACAGAAATCAAAAATTGGGGGAAACCCGAGACATACCTGAGCCATGAAGAAAATGTAGCACCGAAGGTCCAGGGAAATCAGGTCTCTTGCAGCCGCTCCAGGAGAAGGTAAGGTATGCCAGCCCCCCAAGTAAAAATAAAATAAAAAAAATATAAAAATAAATAAACGAACACAGAGCGAAGTGAAAATGGAGATGAAAGGTGAGGACACCCCCAAACACAATGGGAAGAAGGCAGCATGTTCAACTGCTGCTCCTATCATGGATTGCGGTCCAGCCACTCACATGCCTCCCCTGGGGATTCAAAGAACTTGACCGATCCATTATGTTGAACCCGGAGCCTGTTGGGGTACAGCATACTGTATTGGATCCCTTTCTCCCTCAGCCTCTTGCGGATGTCGTTAAAGGATCGGCGTTTGCGCTGGGTTTCTGCTGAGAAGTCAGGGAAGAGCATCACCTTGGTGTTTTCGAAACGCAGCTCCTGATGCTTCCTGGACTCCCGCAGAATCATGTCCCGATCTCGATAGTTGAGAAACCGAACGAGGAAGGGGCGCGGGAACGCACCTGGGGGGTGCACTCCTGTAGGGACTCTATGCGACCGTTCAGCCACATAAGTAGGGGGGAGATCCCCCAATTGCAGGATTTGTTTAAAGAAGCGTTCTGCAAAGGTGACAGCCGCGGTCCCCTCAGCCCCCTCAGGCAGCCCCACCACCCGAACATTGTTCCTCCTTTGGCGGTCTTCTGCGTCGTCAGCTCTGCGTTGGAGGGCATTCACCTGATCCCTCAGCTCCATCAGCTGTGCACCATGGGAGTGAGCCACATCCTCCACTTCGGAAATCCGCCCTTCAGCCTCAGTGAGCCGGCCGCGGAACTTGTCTAGTTCATGCCGTATAAGCGTGCACTCCGTGGCAACATAGTCAATTCTCACCATCACTGCCGCCTTGCTAGCGTCTATGGCCTCCAGGATGGGTCTGGTGATAGCATCCGACTGTGCTCCATGGCCCTGGGGATCAGGCAGGGGTCCCTCCGAACCGTTATCGCCACTCACTGCAGGCTCTGCCATATCCCTGTTCTTCTTCCCCACGTTTCTGGTAGTTACACTGGGAGGCAAGATGGCCGCGGCTGCTCCCGGATCAATGCCACGTGTAGAGCGGGTCTGGCGCTGCGCGTTCTGCCGTGTCCTCCCCTGCTTGTGCCCACTCCTTCTCATGACCAGGATGTCACCAACTCTGCCCGGTCGTGCAAAGCTCTTAAAAACGGATTGATAGTCAGGATCAGCACGGAGCTCCAGAGAAACACTTGCTGCCTCGTTCACATCCTCGTTCACATCCGGTCACGCCCCCCCCCCGTTCTTCTCATATTTCTCAAATGTACAATCTTGCCCTAAATGGGTGTTTTCTGAATAGCACAATAGAAGAACAGTATCTAAAGGGTGTATCTCACACGTACAGATATGCAGGAAACGCAGCAAAAAAACATTTATTTGCTCTAAATCTTTTTTTCTTGAAAAGCACAATAGAAAAACAGTATCTAAAGTGTGTATCTTACACGTACAGATATGCAGGAAACACACCAACAAAAAATTATTTGCCCTAGATGGGTGTTTTTTGAATAGAACAATAGAAGAACACTAGCTAAAGTGTTTATCTCACATGTACAGATATGGAGGAAACATGGCAAACACTGGAGGAAACACTGCAACATATATTTGTTTGCCCTAAATGGGTGTTTTTTGAATAGCACAATAGAAGAACACTAGCTAAAGTGCTTATCTCACACGTATAAATATGGAGGAAATACTGCAAAATATATTTTTTTGCCCTAAATGGGTGTTCTTTGAATAGAACAATAGAAGAACACTAGCTAAAGTGTTTATCTCACACGTACAGATATGGAGGAAACACTGCAATTTTTTTGCCCTAAATGGATGTTTTTTGAATAGCACAATGGAAGAAAAGTATCTTGCAGAGTATCTCACAGTAACAGAAGCAATGCTGGTGTAATTAGATTTTAGAAGCAGGACAGACTCCTATATATTTCTCTCCCTACAAGCACAAGCAGAAACCTTCCCCTAAAGTATCTTGCAGAGTATCTCACAGTAACATATGCAGTGCTGGTGTAATTCGATTTTAGAAGCAGGACAGACTCCTATCTATTTCTCTCCCTACAAGCACAAACAGGAACATTCCCCTAAAGTATCTTGCAGAGTATCTCACAGTAACATATGCAGTGCTGGTGTAATTAGATTTTAGATGGCAGGACTGACTTCTATCTATTTCTCTCCCTACAAGCACAAGCAGGAACCTTCCCCTAAAGTAACTATCTAATGCTATGTAGATCGCTGAGTAATGTGATTTCTGAAGCAGGACAGTCTGACTCCTATCTAATTCTCTCCCTCAGAAGAGCAGCAGCAGTAGCCTTTCCCTACCCTAACTAAAGCAGAGTGACAAGCTGTGCTATGTGCCTCTAGCTTATATAGAGGCTGCGTCACATGCTGGGTCACATGCTGCACTGGCCAATCACAGCCATGCCATTAGTAGGCATGGCTGTGATGGCTTCTAGGTCACACGAGTAAAAAAAATAGTGATTCGCTGTCCTGCAGCGCGCCATTACATTGCCGTCCACTGAACCCAAATTTACAGTAAATTGTTCGGGTCCGGGTACAAAAAAAAACAAAAGTCCGGTACGAACCCAAACTTTTCGGTTCGGGTTCGCTCATGTTAAAATTAACTTTTGTATGCACTATACAGAGTCTATATAAACACTAGGTCATGAAAAAGGTGAATATCAAACACTTACCTATCACACCCGTTTGAAAGGTTTTTGAGAATCGAGTTAAATTATTAAAGAACCAAATCCTAATTTTTGGCATTTCGTCATTGCTTTCTTTGGGGAAGACATTTTTCATGTGGCATCCTATATTTCTCCCATGCCTTTTTAAATACTGTTTGCAAGCCAGTGTTTTATCATATAGTCTATAAAAGCAATATTTAAATTAGATTACATTATGAATGAATAGTTGAAAAAAAGGATCTTAAAGAGGAACTGCAGTATGATCACATAATTTGTAATAAAAACATTCCGAAGCTTTCCTCAAACCACTTTGCATATTATTTTATAGATACTGTGATTCTATACTTGCCCAATATGCTGCAAAAATCCCCCTCCTCTGAGTCTGGCTGCAACCATTTTAACTGTGGGCAGCTAAAGCTGCTGTCTGTTCACTTCCTGGATTTACACAGACACACAGAGGGACACCTCCAGCTCTACAGCTCTTATTGGCCCTCTTATGACTCATCCCCCTCCCTTCCTAGCAAACGCTCGTAAGAGTGAGTGAGAAAGACTTGTGCAAGGTGTCATAAGCCTAGGCTTTTTACTAGACAAGAAACAGGAAGTGGAGATTTAATAGATGGAAAGTTGAAAAAATTATTGAAGTTCCGCTTTGGTTGTAAATTCTTCAGGTTTTTTACTTTAATGCATTCTATGCATTAAGGTAAAAAAAATACTTCTGTGCTGCGTATGCCCCCCTCATCCCCCTATACTTAGCTGAGCCCGAACCCAATCTAGAGCTATGCATGTGAGAGTAGCTGGCCCATGTTCTGTCCCTTCTCACTGCACAGATTGATAATTGAATATGGCTCCCACTGCTGTCAATCAAGTTCTGTGACAAGTCTTGGGATCAAGCCCACGTGAGTGTGAAGATGAGGATCCAGAAACGCTGGCTGGGGATCCCAGAAGAGGAGGATCGGGCTGTTCTATGCAATATCATTGCACAAAGCAGGTAAGCATAACATGATTTTATTTATTTTGATAAAGGAAAAAATATATATAACCATTATTGTTACTTTAACTTGTAACGTACCTTAATGCAAATGAATATCTTGCTTTGGAGGGCGAATCATTTCTCCATTCCCACGTACAGTTTAGATTGGTTACATTATATATTGCACATGATACATTGCTGATGTACACTGAAAGAAAAGTGCAACCAGAAGTTATGAAGGACTGCAGGAAGATGAGTTTTTATTATGCACACATATCATATGACATGCTGTCCTTACAGCCAGGACTATATTTAGACCTCACAAATTATGAGCCCTTTTAAGTGCTTCTGCATGCAATGAACAAAGTTTGGCTACTAACAAGAATAAAAAAACATTTAGCAAAAACAAAAGTAAAACGTGTAAACAAATAAAGTTACACCCAAGAACTTAAAATCCCCCACCCACATACATTTTTGAGTCCCTGTAATGAAACGTCCCACACTCCACTTGAGTGCTTTTGTCAAATGCTGCTTCCTATCAGTCTGCTGCATATAGATATCAGATATTCCAACCGCTCACAAGCATAAAACAAGACAATACTTGTTTGTCTGCTGAACATGGACTGTTTATTAGAACCAGAATACAAGTCTTATATAAAGTAACAGAGGAGGTTCCTACATCCTGCTCATATTACTCTAGCAATACACAGAAACATAAATTAACATGAGCTAATTAACTAATCCCATAAAGCAGCTGTTGCGACACATTATCATACATATCAACACAGAACTCCTTCATACAATTGCAGGGTCAATTAGCACAGACAACAATGGATGAAAGACTCTTAGAAGTTATCCTAGACTTTACATTATAACAGACAACAGACAATCAGGTGGCTGGAGTTCACATTAGCATATTCTAACAGTATGTGTCCCAACATTATGAATCAGTCACTATTTCTAATATGACATATACAGGGTTCCCAGAGTCTGTGTGTCTTAGGGGGATATGGACCTGAATCCAAAATAACACCACCCCCAGACATACAGCTCACAAGAGCATTGTTTCCCCAAATGCCAGGGCCCATAATCGCAAGCCAAGAAGCTAGCATTCAGTCCCCTCCAAAAGCTTCTGTCCCGGGTGAGTCAGCCACACACCCCCCTACTGTACACATAAATGCATGTATGTATCGGGGGCTCCTACACACAAAAATGACAATTGTGGTACACATGCTGCATATCACCACGCGCGATGGAGTGAGAGCAATAAATCAAATCAAAATATTTTAATGCTTGAAATGTTTGGGTATATATTTACTCAGCTCATCTACCGCTTTCCGGTGAGGAAAATACTATTTTCTATAATAAGCTTTTTTTTCCCCTCTTGGTACTAAGCATAGGCTACCAATACAGTTGTATATTGCTAGAAAATAGTAGCTATTATTCCCTCTATACAAAATATATTGTTTTGTTGCTTGTGGTACAAGGTTACATAGTAAATATGGTTGAAAAAAAGGCAATCCAGTTCAACCAACAGAGAACAAAACACACACACACACATACAAATTGAAAACCTCCACTTTCTTATACCCGCAGTTGATCCAGAGGAAGGCAAAAAAAAACAATAAAGTAATATCCAAAAAATATTCCTGATCCCCCAAGAGGTAATCAGATATTTATTGGATCAGCTTTACCTATAAATGTTAGTATCCAGTTATATTATTATATTGTTTGCTCATTGACATATTAATTGACTTTTCTCAGAATGCTGTTGTTCAAAATAAATAGTTTAAAAGCTCAAGGAGTATCGGTAAGTGCTGGGTGAGAGAGGTGTGTCATCTCCAATTACAGCGAGACATTATATCTAGCAGTTCCTATGAGGTGGCACTACAATAATAATAAACCCCAATTTTTTTTTATATATTTTTTATATATTGCAGGATAGGGAAGTGTTAGACTAGCGGATATAAAAGAACTTGATTAACTTATTGAAGCTGAACTCCACCTAACGCTTTATAATTATAAGCAGTAACAACAACATTTTTGTTTCTTTTTAGGATAAAGTTGAAAGCACCACTGTCAGTGGTAAATGGTTTGTCTCAATTCTCTAACTGCTTTTTTGCCTGGACAGCTTTGTCTGTTAACCACTTAAGGACCGGAAGGATTTGCCCCCTTAATGACTGGGCCATTTTTTGCGATACGGCACTGCGTCGCTTCACATGACAATTGCGCGGTCGTGCGACGCTGTGCCCAAAAAAATTGATGTTCTTTTCCCACAAATAGCTTTCTTTTTGGTGGTATTTTATCACTTTTTTGGGGCTATAAACAAAAAAAGGCCCCAATTTTGAAAAAAAATACAATATTTTTTACTTTTTGCTTTAAAAAATATCACCAATTTTTTTATGTATTTTTTCAACAAATTTTTTCATCAGTTAAATATTCTGCAACATATTTTTGGTAAAAAAATTGTAATAAGCGTATATTGATTATTTTGCACAAAAGTTATAGGGCCAGATTCAGCAAGAATTAGATCCCCGCAGAGTATCAGAGATACTCTACGCCGCCGTACTTTACCTGGCTCTAGGAGGAATTCAGAGAGATTTTGGCCCGTAAGGTACGGCGGCGTAGTGTATTTCTCCCGGCGGAATCAAACTACGCGAATAGGGGGCGTGAGGCATTTAAATTAAGCGCGTCCCCGCGGCGATCGAACTGCGCATGCTCCGTTCAGAAATTTCCCGCCGTGCATTGCGCGAAATCACATCGTTACGTCATTTTTTTTTTGAGTAGCGTCGTTTACGGACATTCCTATTCCCGGACGACTTACGCAAAAAATAAAAAAAAATTGAAAGTCGACGCGGGAACGACGGCCATACTTAACATGGGCCGCGTAACGTTAGACCAGATAATAGCTGGTTTAACTTTACGTAGCGAAAAAATGACGTACGCGATTGCGAACGACGCTCGTAACTTCGTGGATCCCCGTAAAAAGCTCATTTGCATACCCCGACGCTGAAAACGACGCAAACTCCACCCAGCGGCCACAAAAATATTGCAGCGTAGATCCGAAGGCGTACGAAGACGTAAGCCTGTCAGATCGAAGCCCAACGACGCCGTATCATGGTTTGAGGATTCAAACTAGTGATACGGCGCGCAAAATTTGAAATTACTCCTGTCTAACACCAGTTAGACAGGCGTAATCGCTCTCTGAATCTGGCCCATAGCGTCTACAAAATAGGAGATAGATTTATGGCATTATTATTATATATTTTTTTACTAGTAATGGCAGCGATCATGTTTTTTTTTCTTTTTTTGCATGACTGTGACATTGCGGCGTACAGATCGGACACTTTTTTGGGACCATTGACATTTATACAGAGATCAGAGATAAAAATAGCCACCGATTACTGTATAAATAGCAACATAGCATAATTCCGTAAAGTACATTATTTAAAAAAAGTAGTAAGATGTACTCACAATGTGCAGGTAAAAACAGGCATGTATAAAATTGTTGCCGGCCGGCAAACAAAACGATCAGAGCCCTTCCTCCTGAACGCGGTGACCTCACTGCACGTCCTCCCAGACGCGTTTTGTCATTGGACGTTATCAATGGGATCTCAATTTTGATCCTATTGATAATGTCCAATGACAAAACGCGTCTGGAAGGGCGTGCAGTGACGTCACCGCATTCAGGAGGAAGGGCTCAGATCGTTTTGTTTGCCGGCCGGCAATAATTTTATTAGAGCTGTGCAAATTAACTTTTAATTAATCGATTAATCTTTAATTCTTTTGATCGATCAAAATCTTTTTGACCGATTAAAATTCTTTTGATTGGTACTCACCTCTCCGCCGGCTTCTGGGCCTTCAGGGAGTTCCTTCGGAGATCCGGTGACGTCACGGACACCAGCGGGGCTTGCCATGTCCATCTGAAGGGCTCCTTTGCTGTGCTTTAATACCTGCATGCCGGCAGGATCTTACTATCTGCCACACGCAAGGGCTGTTAACACTTCCCTCTATTACTTCCCTTTATCACCCTGGGATTCTACAGCCATCCACTGGGAGTTGTGATAGTTCCCTTCATGGGACATCTACATGCCGACGAACTGATGTTAACCTCTCCTCATCTGGATTCAGCAGTGGTATTGTTGTACACATTTTTATAGCGGTATCATACTTAGCTACATGTTTTTATGACTGCTTTTGGTACCGTTTGGTATTACTCACACCATTTTTACAGTTTATGTAGCAACATCGATTTTATCTCCAGTGCAATATTTATTTGGTTACCTACTTGAAGACTATAAAAATTTTAATGCTATTCCCATCCAGCGCTGCCTTTGTGTGTTTTTTGTATCCTGCTATCCATTTTTCCAGTGGTTGGTAGCTGCACTGGGAATCAGCTTGCAAGGAGATCAGCTAAAAGTAGTTGGATCTGTATGTGCGTTATAATTAATCGAAATTAGTCGATTAATCGATTAAAAAAATAAACGATTAATCGAACACAACAATTTTGATCAGTAACAGCCCTAAATTTTATACATGCCTGTTTTTACCTGCACATTGTGAGTACATCTTGCTACTTTTTTAAATAAATTTACTTTGCGGAATTATGCTATGTTGCTATTTCTTTTCCGCGTGACCTTGTGGTGGAGTTTTCTGGTTAACTAAGGAGCCAGTGTCAAGACTCCGTCGGACCGTTCTCATCGGATGGACCAATCATGTGTACGCGGCCTAAGAATTGGGCAGGTGCAATTTTTTTTTAATTTCATACCGTTTTAAGCAGCCCTGATTACTCCAAATACATTAAACATTGTATATGATCTTAATACAAAGAAATTGCAGACAACAGAGACTGCAGATAGGAGTGTTGTATCATCACCCTAATATCTGCTTGGGATTAAAAAAATATATATATTGCGTTGAAAGTGATTATAGGAATGTGATTTTGTTTCGGTGAACAAATAAATAAATATAGATTGATTTAATTTGAAGTTATTGCAGTTGCCTGTAGTTTCTTTTTTGCTAAGTGGATGGCTAAATGTTTTTATATTGCATTAGAATGCGAAATAGAGGTATCTCCGCTGAATTATTTGTAAATATTTTACATATAGATGGTTTTATAAATGAGAAGATTTTCCCATTTTGTGCGATCAGATATATTTTTTCAGCAGTTAAAAGATAAGCAGTATGTGATGCCATACACATACTGTAGTTCCATACCAGGCCACCCCTCCAAGTTATTGTATTAGAAAAACTGATAGTATGGTCCTAGAAGAAAAGGCAACCACTATGAAGCAAGTAAATGGCGAGACCTAAAACTTAAAAAAAGTTTCAGCATTTTTACATCTATAGCCTAAGGCCTCGTACACACGAAGGGGTATGTCCGCTGAAAACGGTCCGATGGACCGTTTCAGCAGACATCTCCGCTCGTGTGTATGGGCTAGCGGACAGATTTCTCCACCCGACAGATTTCAAAGCATGCTTTGAAATCCATCCGGTGGAATCTGTCCGCCCGACATGTCTGCTGGTTAGTACACTTACCAGCAGACTTGTCGTCCCCCACCGCCGCCGCGCCGCCGCCGAATGGATTCGGCGCATGCGCGGAAGTGTTTAACTTCCTGGTGCGGTGACTTGGTGGTGACGTGGCGGCGTCAACGTCACCGCCGCGTCACCGCGCTGTCCGGCGGCGGGGAATTTGATCCGATGGTGTGTACACGCCATCGTTTTAAACTCCCGATTGGACATATCCGATGGAAATGGTCCGCGGACCGTTTTCATCGGATATGTCCGATCGTGTGTACGAGGCCTAACAAATATTAATGTTTCTTTACATAGCTCTTAAAGGGGAGTTCCACCCACAATTTAACTTTTTAAATATAAATACCCCTGTAATACACAAGCTTAATGTATTCTAGTAAAGTTAGTCTGTAAACTAAGGTCCGTTTTGTTAGGTTGTTACAGCATTTAGATAGTTTATAATCTAGAAATAGACCGTGGCCATCTTAAGTGTGGGCATCATGAAGCCAGACTGTATGACTTCCTGAATTTCAGCTTTGCATATCTCGCAGCTGCACAAGCAATGTAAGGTTTCAGTAAGGTTTGCAAGGACTACTGGGAAACATGATGCCTATCCCAGAAACCCTTGCGAATATCCATGTGACTTAATAGCCTAGGCTAATAAGGAGGAGGAAGTAATGAAGGACTACAAAATAAAGGTATTTACAAGCAACAAAATAAATAAAAATTGTCCATTCTGAACACTATGAGATTATGGCATGCAGCACAGACAAAGAAAAAAATGGGTGGAACTCCACTTTAATAATACTATAGATCATGTGTACATATTCAGGACACTTCTATCATATGGTAAACACATAATTGCAAATTTCAATTTCATCAGACAGAATATTTTTGTAACTGACCTGGTGGGGCATGATAAACATATTCAGTCGTATTGCCTTCAAAAACAATTGAAAAATGTTCACAAAGTGCAGTTGATACTGATGCTATGAACCCAGGATGTAGATGACAATGAACAATTCTGTAGTTTTCTGTCAATATCTCCTAAGAAAAACATTAAATTATGTAACACTTTAAACAGTTAAAAAAAACTATATCTGTGCAAAAAAGTAATAAGAATATACAGGTAAAACTCGAAAAATTCAAATATCATGCAAAAGTTCATTTATTTCACTAATGCAACTTAAAAGGTGAAACTAATATATGAGGTAGATGCATTACATGCAAAACAAAGATAGTTCAAACCGTGATTTGTCATATATATGTATATACAGTATATATATGTGATGATTATGGCTTACAGCTCATGAAAACCCCAAATCCACAATCTCAGAAAATTTTAATATTACATGCAATCAATAAAACAAGGATTGTACATAGAACCATATCGGACCTCTGAAAAGTATAAGCATGCATATGTACTCAGTATTTGGTTTGGGCCACTTTTGCAGAAATTACTGCCTCAATGTGCGGCATTGCATGGAAGCCAGGGCCGGCCTTTGCGGTGTGCGGGCTGTGCGACCGCACAGAGCGCCATGGACAAGAGGGGCGTTGTGCGGCCGTCAGAGCTCACAGTCAGTTTACTGTCCGTGAATGGTGTGTGTGGGGAGGCTGCGCCGCCGTCCGGGTCACTGCTCAGCAGGCGCTGCAGAGGGGGGGGGGGGGGTGGCGCCGACGCACCCGAAGTGTCTGACAACACTCACACTGGTCCCCTTGGCACGCCCTCTCGCCCTCCCTTCTCCTCTCCTCCTCTCCTTGTCTCAGGCCAGGTCAGGTGGTACTGTCCTGACTCCTGGGTAGCGCGGCGCCGTTGCGTGCATGCGTAAGGCATGCAGTTCAAATTGTAACGGCGGGACCAGGGAACAGGAAGGGACTGACAGACTGCCGTCTTACACATGTAACGGTAAGGCCACCCGTCCCCTCCACCTGATCTAGAAGGCTGACAGGTGTCATCCCTCCTCTCACCTCACTTGTACTCCAATGAGCACATGCAGCCAGTTTATAAAAAAAAATAAAAAATCAGAATTGGTCTTTTGTTGAAAAAAAAAAAGGAAAAAAAATGCAGAGGTGATCAAAAACCAAAGCGCAGTAGTCAGCTTAAGTTATTCAGTGCACATATACAACATGGCCTGTCATGAAGGGAGGGGGGGGTAAATCACTGATTAACCACGTGACCTCTGGAAGATTTACCCCTCCTTCATGACAGGCCATTTTTTGCAATGTGCACTGTGTAACTTGAAGCGGAGGTTCACCCTAAAACTACTCTGTCCCATAGCATCCAGCATACTGGCGTCAGCGCCAGTATGCTGTTTTTTTATTTATTTTTTATCGCTCTAGTTACTGTTAAATGAAGAATTTTCTTTTCTCTCCACCGCGGGTGAATGGAGCAGCTATGTCGCGTCACGCCTTCCGAAAATAGCCGATTTAGGACTCGGCTCTTTCAGGCTCTATACGGCGCCTGCGCACAGACCTAGGAGCTGACTGCGCAGGCGCCGTATATAGCCGAGTTCTATTTCTGCTTTTTTCGGAGGGCGTGACGCGCCATAGAACTCGACTATATATACGGCACCTGCGCAGTCAGCTCCTAGGTCTGTGCGCAGGCGCCGTATAGCGCCGGAAAGAGCCAAGTCCTAAATCGGCTATTTTCGGAAGGTGTGACGCGACATAGCTGCTCCATTCACCCGCGGTGGAGAGAAAAGAAAATTCTTCATTTAACAGTAAGTAGAGCGATAAAAAAAAAAAAAAAAAACAGCATACTGGCGCTGACGCCAGTATGCTGGATGCTATGGGACAGAGTAGTTTTAGGTTGAACCTCCGCTTTAGGCCCCTTTCACACTTATACGACTTGTCTCACGATTTTGGACTGTAAAATCGTATGACAAGTCATTCTCCATTATTTTCAATGACTTTCATTCATACTGGCACGACTTTAAGTAGTGCCGACTTTAAAGTAGTCCCTGCACTACTTTGGTCTGATTTTGATGCCACTTACACAGGCATTCATTGAAATCACGGCAGCGAATCGCGGTCCGAAATCGCGGTAAAATCGTGCGACTTTGAAGTCATACAAGTGTGAAAGGGGGCTAAAGCTGACAACTGCGCGGTCATGCGACGCTGTACACAAATAAAATGTGTATTTTTTTTTTTCTCAGTGGTATTTGCTCACCTCTGCGTTATTTTATTTTTTCAGTGTTTTTTTATTTATTTTTTTATATTTTTTTTAACATAAGACCAAATTTGAAAAAAAAAAAAATTACTTTCTGCTATATAACTTTTTTTTTATTTTTTACGTTTTTTTCATAAATTTAGGCCAGGTGTCTTCAAACTTCCTAAACAAATGCCTTGTTTACTGTGCTTCAAGGGGGCCAGACTGTGGCCATTTGGAGTACAAAAGGTCCTGATGTCAGTGTGGAAAAAACAATGCTCCATCTTTGGTGTCAATGGGAGAAATTGTGCCCCATAATTGGTGTCATTAAGAGATATTGTGTCCCATCATTGATGTCAATGGGAGTAATGGTTGCCCTATAATCAGTGTTGTCCGCAGAAATTGTGTCCCGCCATTGGTGTCATTGAGAGAAATTTGTGTCACATCATTGGGAGAAATTTTGCCCCATTATCGGTGTCATTGGATGAATTGTGCCCTATCATTGGTGGCAGTAGGAGGAAATGTACCCAAGGGCTGAAATAAAAGCAAGCAAAGGGCCACATCTGGCCCCCGGGCTGCATTTTGGAGACCACTGATTTAGGCCAACGTTTTCGGTACAAAATATCCTAATAAGTGTCTACAAACTATTGGATATATTTATGGATTTTTTTTTTTTCTAGTAATGGCGGAGATCAGTGACTTATAGCGGGGCTGCGATATTGCGACTGACAATCTGACACTTTGTGGGAACCAGTGACGCAGTAAAAATGCCACATTTTGTCATGTAAGTGAGAGGAGTAATGACCCATCGTTGGTGTAGTTGGGAGGGAAAACTGTGCCCCTTTGTTGGTGTCATTAGGAGGAATTGTGCCCCATTGTTGGTGTCATTAGGAGGAATTGTGCCCCATTGTTGGTGTCATTAGGAGGAACTGTGCCCCATTGTTGGTGTCATTAGGAGGAACTGTGCCCCATTGTTGGTGTCATTGGGAGGAACTGTGCCCCATTGTTGGTGTCATTGGGAGGAACTGTGCCCCATTGTTGGTGTCATTGGGAGGAACTGTGCCCCATTGTTGGTGTCATTAGGAGGAATTGTGCCCCATTGTTGGTGTCATTAGGAGGAATTGTGCCCCATTGTTGGTGTCATTAGGAACTGTGCCCCATTGTTGGTGTCATTAGGAGGAATTGTGCCCCATTGTTGGTGTCATTGGGAGGAACTGTGCCCCATTGTTGGTATCATTGGGAGGAACTGTGCCCCATTTTTGTCCTCTTTGTGTATGTTTAGGTGACCAGGGGGCGTTGGGATGAAGATGGGGGGGAGGCGCCACAGGATTAGCTCGCACAGGGTGCCTGAACACCTAAGGCCGGCCCTGATGGAAGCTATCAGCCTGTGGCACTGCTGAGGTGGTATGGAAGACCAGGATGCTTCCATAGCAGCCTTCAGCTTGTCTGCATTGTTCGGTCTCATGTCTCTTATCTTTCTCTTGGCAATGCCCTATATATTCTCTATGGGGATTAGGTCAGGCGAGTTTGCTGTCCAATCAAGCACAGTAATCCCATGGTCATTGAACCAGGTTTTGGTGCTTTTGGCAGTGTGGGCAGGTGCCAAGTCCTGCTGGAAAATGAAGTCAGCATCACCATAGAGCTCGTCTGCAGAAGGAAGCATGAAGTGCTCCAAAATCTCCTGGTAGACGGCTGCATTGACCCTGGACTTAATGAAGCAATTAATCATCACAATTATGACAAATCGCGGCTTGAACTATCTTGTTTTGCATGTAATGAGTCTATCTCATATATTAGTTTCACCTTTTAAGTTGCATTAGTGAAATAAATGAACGTTTGCACAATATTCAAATTTTTCGAGTTTCACCTGTATGGCCTACACTGGGCTAAGAACACCCTCACCACCACTAAACCCATGTGATCCTGCTTGGCTCTGGTAAAATGCCCTTTCAATTTAACCACTTGCCACCCAGACCAATTATGACACTTCTCTCAATCATATTTTTTTGCTAGAAAATTACTGGAAATTACTGGAACCCTAAAACATTTTCATGCATAAAAAAAAAAAAAAGTTTTTGCATAATGTGAAAGATGATGTTACGCTGAGTAAATAGATACCTAACATGTCATGCTTTAACCACTTAAGACCCGGACCAAAATGCAGCTAAAGGACCTTGCCCCTTTTTGCAATTCGGCACTGCGTCGCTTTAACTGACAATTGTGCGGTCGTGCGACGTGCCTCCCAAACAAAATTGGCTTCCTTTTTTTCCCCACAAATAGAGCTTTCTTTTGGTGGTATTTGATCACCTCTGCGGTTTTTATTTTTTGCGCTATGAACAAAAATAGAGCGACAATTCTGAAAAAAAACACTATATTTTTTACTTTTTGCTATAATAAATTTCCCCCAAAAATATATATATTTTTTTTTTCTTCTCCCTTCTTTTGGGGGGGGGAGCAGGGAAAGGGCGGATGCATCACTTGTCTCTCTGTGAGAGAAAGTGAGGATTAAGAAAAGAGTTAGAGTGGGAAGATTTAGTGAGGGAGTATATGGGAGGGTCCAGAGCGAATATGTATGTATTTTTTTTGTCAAGAGGATTGTATTCATGTTTGTTTTTGGCAGAGTATTTGCCCTGTGCCTTTCCATATGCTGTTTTATGTAAAGAAAAGAAAAAACAAATAAACATATAAAGTACAAAAAAAAAATAATTTCCTCAGTTTAGGCTGATACGTATTCTTCTACCTATTTTTGGTAAAAAAAATTGCAATAAGCGTTTATCGGTTGGTTTGCACAACATTTATAGCGTTTACAAAATAGGAGATAGTTTTATTGCATTTTTATGAATTTTTTTTTTTTTTTACTACTAATGGCGGCGATCAGCGATTTTTTTCATGACTGCGACATTATGGCGGACACTTCGGACAATTTTGACACATTTTTGGGACTATTGTCATTTTCACAGCAAAAAATGCATTTAAAGTGCATTGTTTACTGTGGAAATGACAGTTGCAGTTTGGGAGTTAACCACAGGGGGCGATGATGGGTATATGTGTGACCTGAAGTGTGTTTACAACTGTAGGAGGGTGTGGCTGTAGGTGTGACGTCATCGATTGTGTCCCCCTATAAAAGGGATGACACGATCAATGCTGCCGCCACAGTAAAGAACAGGGAAGCCGCGTTTACACACGGCTCTCCCTGTTCTTCAGCGGATGTTTACATTACTTGTATTAGGAATAAGGCATGACAAATCCAATTTACAATGAGATCTGGGGGTCTATAAGTCCCCAGATCTTGCATGTAGGTTAAAAAGCCTAAAATAAAAATAAAATGATCCCGGCTTTGTAGCTGAGGCATAGGCAGTGTTTACAACTCCTAAGGTCATAGAGAACCATCTGATCCGCGGTACTCTCTATGGTGAACTTCCGCCGCCAGTAGATTCTCTCTCTGGCTCGCAACAAGAGGGCCGCGGGAGGGGGGATGTCCCCTTCTGCCAACCATAAAAATAGGCGCTATGATTGTTTTTACGGTGCAGGGAATCGTCAGCTGTAAAAGGAGATAAAAGAAGATATCTGAATGATGCCTGTACAGTAACTGCAGGCATCCTTCAGATATCCCCACTCAAAGTCTGTGATGTCATATGACTTAGTTGGGCAGGAAGTGGTTAAGTATCTGCAGGAAGAGAGTGGGCTATCAAACAATCATCTGAATATGCAAAGCATTATTTTTTTTAATACTCTTAATTACAATTTTTCTTACATGTAAGATACAAAAATACAATATCATTAATTTCAAATGCAATTACAATTCTCATACATCTCTTTTACTATTCCATTCTTATACCTTCTTCTTCTCATACATTTAACTCCTATTCCCAACTCTATGTCCACACACAATAGCTTCTACCTCTTCCTATTATATATCATGCTTTCCTCCCTCATTTCAAATTGTGTTCCTTTCTACCCCTCCCTAATATCCAGAGAAAAATAGGACTTTTTCCACTTTCCCCATATTTGTATGGTATTTCTGCTCATTTCCTCTAGGTTCGTACATTATTGTTTCATATGGTATAATCTGATTAACTACTTTTACCCATTGGCTAACTAACAGAGGTGTTACTGGGCACTTAAACTCCCTTCCTGCCCAGGCCAATTTTCAGCTTTAGCACTGTGACACTTTAAATGACATGCTACACTGTACCCAAATGACATGTTTATCATTTGTTTCCCACAATTAGAGCTTTCTTTTGGTGGTGTTTAAGCACTGCTGTTTTTTTTATTTTTTGCTAAAAAATATAAAAAAATCCCGAAAATTACATAAAACATAATTTGTTAGAAAAATGACCTGTTTTCTACATTTTATCTTTCATTGATGTGCACTGATGAGGCAGCACTGATGGACACAGATAGGCTGCACTGATGGACAGAGATAGGCTGCACTGATGGGCACTGGTAAGCACTAGTAGGTAACACTGATAGGCAGCACTGATAGATGGCACTGATGATGAGGCATTGATGGGCATTGGTTGGCAGCACTGATGATATTTGGCACTGGTGTGCACTGGTAGGTGGCACTGCTGGGCACTGGCAGGCAGCACTGATATGCACCTGTAGGTGGCACTGGTGGGCACTGGCAGGTGGCACTGAAGGGCACTGCATAGCAGCAGTGCCTCTCCCTGTTCCGGACAAATGTCCCTCTGTCAGAAGCTGGCGATAGGCTTTTTTTCCCACTTGCGCTGTCAACGTGAGCGGGAAAAAAAGACAATTGCCGATCTTTTGTTTACATCACGTGACAGCTGATTGCACTGATATCTTTGTGCTGCTAAAGAGGTGATTACTAGTCACGAGTAATTCTGGGCAAAGGGATCATTACCTTAGGGCTAGCAATGAACTGTGTTGCTGGCATAGATAGTAGTCCTAATAAGGACTTTGGCTTCAGTGAAAAACTGTGAACTTTAATAAGTAATAAAAAATGCACGGTTGGGAGTGGAGCAGCTGATCATGAGACTATGGAGACGGTATGACAGGTCTTCATGGCCAGTGGAAGGGCTATCTTGGACGAGATCAGGGAGATCTGGAGTTGTGGTACACTATTCCACTATAAAGAGATACTTGTACAAATATGGTCTTCATGGAAGAGTCATCAGAAGAAAACCTCTTCTACGTCCTCACCACAAAAATCAGCGTTTGAACTCTGCAAATGAACATATTGTGAAAAAAGTCGCAAAAATAGCGGTAATGTAGTGTAGCAAAGTCACTGGTCTTAAGCAATAAATACAGCTTTATTGCATTCAAAAGAAATACCAAAACAAAATGGCCTACACCGATTAAGGAGGTTAACTAACAGTAGTGTCCCTCACTACGCTTTACTGGAGGGTCTATTCCGGCCTCCAGTATAAGACAAAATAACAGTCCAAATAAACAATTTTTTGTGACAGACCTTGTTCCTCCAAATGCAGACAGTCTCCAACCTGTCCACCCAGCGCAGCATGCCTCTCACACTGAGCTCTCACTCTCCACAGTCACTACCAGGTGAAAGTTAATTAATAGGGAGAGAGGAGGTTTACCTGTTGGCCAGGTTTAACCCCTTCCAGGACAGGGAAAGCTGACCTTTCCAGTCTCTCACTGGCGTATAAAAAATCGTGTACCCTGTCACAAAATAGACAAGCCTGATGCATTTTGGAAACAAGTTCTGTGGATAGATGAGTTTAAAATATAACTTTTTGACCGGAATGAGCAAAGGTACGTTTGGAGAAGAAAGGGCACAGAAATTAATGAAAAGAACCTCTGTCCAACTGTTAAGCATGAGGGTGGATCAATCATGCTTTGGGGGTTGTATTGCAGCCAGTGGCACAGGGAACATTTCACGAGTAGAACGAAAAAATGGATTCAATAAAATGTCAGCAAATTTTGGATGGTAACTTAATGCCATCTGTGAAAAAGCTGAAGTTAAAGGGAGGATGGCTTCTACAAATGGATAATGATCCTAAACACACCTCAAAATCCACGGGGGATTACATCAAGAGGCGTAAACTGAAGGTTTTGCCATGGCCTTCACAATCTCCTGACCTCAACATAATTGAAAATCTATGGATAGACCTTAAAAGAGCAGTGTGTGACAGACAGCCCAGAAATCTCAAAGAACTGGAAGACTTTTGTAAGGAAGAATGGGCAAAGATACCTCAAACAAGAATTGAAAGACTCTTGGCTGGCTACAAAAAGCGTTTACAAGCTGTGATACTTGCCAAAGGGGGCAGTACAAGATATTAACTCTGCAGGGTGCCCAAACTTTTGCAGATTCCATTTTTTTGTTTTCTGTAAATTTGAAAGTGTAAATGATGGAAATAAAATGTAACTTTTTTTGACATATAAGAATATCTAATCTGTAATTTGATGCCTTTTGGAGATTTTTCCATTTTTCCTTGGCTTCGTTATGCACATTAATACAAATGTTTACCTTACGATTTCTAACAAATACTATAACATGGGATGCAGTTATGATTAAAGGCTGTTTTTTGTTTTCAATCATTTATTGATTGAGCTAGCGTTTCTAACTGTGGTTATTTATGTTTTTGGTCACATTATGGGTTCTAGTTAAAAAAACATCCCTTGGATGAATATCACAAGCATTCCTCTGGCTACATGAATTTTACCCACATTTTCTCTAATACAATGAATCCCTGTGATTGTCAGCCCTGTCTAGTGGCCAAAATGCTGTATTTTTTCAGAAATACATCAATCAGAAAACATTCCGCCACTAGATGGAGCTGACAAAAAAGAGGGAACATACAGTAAGTCCCAAAATATAAAAGCCAAAAATAAAGCATATATATAAAATAACTGTAACAATGAAAACACTGATTACCTTCTTCCAAGTTGTTTTATCCAGAAATCGATAGGAGAAATTATAGCAGATCTCATACTCATCTATTTCAGATGTTACCTCTGTATCCCAGGTAAGATTAACAGCATTTGGGCGATAATTTAATACTCTAATGTTAGGCCTTTTAAGAAGAACTGAAAAGAGATCACCATATCTTTAAAAAATACATCTAAATAACAAGAATGCTAGGAGCTTTAATCTTGATATTGTTTGACTTAAATACTTACAATTTAATGTGGTATTAGTAACATCTATCTGGTAACAAACCTTGATTAATGCCAGTAGGAGGATCCATAATGGTACATGGTCTTTATGAGACATCTTTCATACTGGCCCCTTTAAAAATACAAAAAATAATCAACTATTGCTATAAAATATCTACGTCTAGATATTAAGTACAAACTATTACATATTCCAACTCCCACATTGCTAGCATCCATTTGGGACATTATTTTCTTAAATCATACCATGCCACCCAAATAAGCAAAAGCAGCTTCTTTTAGAGCAAGGGTCTGCAAACTAGGCCCTCCAGTTGTTCAGGAACTACAATTCCCATCATGCCTAGCTATGTCTTTAAATGTCAAAGTTTTACAATGCTGTATGGGACGTGTAGTTCCACAACAGCTGGAGGGCCGTATCTTGGAGATTTCGGTTCTAGAGGAAGCATATTCTGTTGCATGATTGTTCTATCTATAATTTCTGAGTGCCCCTGAAAACATACATAAGTAGCATAGGTAGCCAAATTCAATAAACTATAAAGACTGCTAACACATTAAAATCTACTAGTATGCATGTAGGCAAGTTGTAATATATCTGCTTTAGTAAGTTAGAAGCTGACCCAGGCTGGGGGAAAGGGTTAAGTTATGTGTGCTCAGTTCCTGGGCTGTGAAGAGAGACTACTTTGCCTTATAGCCTGTCGTAGGTACCGGGGTTCCGGAGGATGTCCAAGCATGAAAAGCACCACTATGGACTACTACCTTGCAGAGGTATGCCTGGGCAGCCACACATATATACTTAGGATTAGGGTTTGGGCTCTGTTCATATTGGACTGTCATTTTGAAGTTTCCTCAGTAAATTTGCATCATCTTTTCTAAGCCTGGTCTGAAGGTATTCAAAGCAGTACATGTTTGTTCTGGTGTATCAAAGAACTAGGGTCTGTAAAGCTCCTAGGGGTATGAAGTAACACCACTACAAAAAGAGTTAACTCGGCAAGACAAGGAAGAGGATTTCAATTGCTAAGAGTATCCAAGTACAAGTTCAAGACACAAAGGGGGTGATTTACTATTGCAGCTGCGCTGCGCCGGTACATGCCTTAATACGTGCGCTGGATGAAGCCCTAATTAGGCGCATGAACCGGCCGCAGCAGCAGCGCGATGCAATTGATTAGTAAAGCCGCCGCCGAACTCCCTGTATAAGTCTATGGGGGAAATCTTAATTGTGAATTTTAAAGGCTAATCTGCAAGTTTTGTCCTAAAAAGTGTTTGGGGACCTCAGTCCTGCCCCAGGGGACATGTACCAATGCTTTTTTTATTTTTTTAAACGGCCGTTTTTTCGGGAGCAGTGATTTTAATAATGCTAAAAGTGCAACAATAAAAGTGTAATTTTTCTTTACATTTCGTACCATGGGGGGCTCTAATGTCAGCATGTGAAAAAGCGCATGTTTCCCGTGGTTAGAACTGTCTCTGCACAAAATGACATTTTTCAAAGCAAAAAAGCCATTTAAAACTGACTCGCGGCAATAATGAATTGTCGGCTCCCGGCAATTGCAAGAGAATTTATTCATAAAAAACACCAAAAAAAAAGCGTGGGGGTCCCCCCAATTGCAATAACCAGACCCTTTAGGTCTGGTATGGATATTAAGGGGAACCCCGCCGTCAATTAAAAAAAAAAAAAATGACGTGGGGTTCCCCCCAAATATCCATAACCAGACCCTTCAGGTCTGGTGTGGAATTTAAGGGGAACTCCACCCCAAATTAAAAAAAAAATGGCGTGGAGTCCCCCCTAAAATCCACACCAGACCCCTTATCCGAGCACGTTGACCTGGCCGGCCGCAGAAAAGAGGGGGGGACAGAGCGCGGCCCCCCCTCTCCTGAACCGCACCAGGCCACATGCCCTCAACATTGGGAGGGTGTTTTGGGGTACCCCCCAAAACACCTTGTCCCCATGTTGATGAGGACAAGGGTCTCTTCCCCACAACCCTTGCCCGGTGGTTGTGGGGGTCTGCGGGCAGGGGGCTTATCGAAATCTGGAAGACCCCTTTAACAAAGGGGCCCCCCAGATGCCGCCCCCCCCCCCCTGTGTGAAATGGTAATGGGGTACATTATACCTCTACCATTTCACCCAAAAAAAAAATGTAAAGGGTTAAAAACGACAAGAGCCGGTTTTTGACAAGTCCTTTATTATCTTCTTTTTTCTTCTTTTCTTCTTTCCTTCGGGTTTCTTCCTCCATCTTCTTCTTCTTCCTCTGCTTCTCATCCGCATCTTCTTCTTCTTCTTCTTCTGGTTCTTCTTCGCCGGAGCCGCCGCTTCCAGATGAAATCCCCGCTGTCTGCGTGACCACGCCCCCCCTCTGACACCACGGACAAGCTCTATATTTTTTTTTGTTATTTTTTTAACATATATATATATATATATATATATATATATATATATATATATATATATTTATATATATATATAAATATATATATATATATATATATATATATATAATATAATTATGAAAGGGCCCAGAGGGCCCCAGATGACAACCTTTTTGCTTATAAAAATGTTATAAACATCTTATATTTTCCCCAGGTTTTTTTTTTTTTCTTTAATTTATTTTTTAAAGTGTATTTTGTTCGTGAAGTCGAGAGAGAGGAGCTGGACTTGCAATCGCCATCCTTCTCCATGCCCCCGGTGGCAATGGCGGGTGTGAGGGGGGGCCTCCCACTCACCCCACCCTACCTGCTACACTTGGGAGCCCGATGGGACAGAGGGACTCCCCCTATGAGGGAGTCTAGCCCACCCAGCCAGCCCTGTAGGTCCTTCGCCTCTCTTTATTTTAGGAGCCCTCATGGCCAAAGTGCGTTCGTGTGCGTGCAAGTGTGGTGTTTTTTTTTTGGGGGGGCATACTAAGCACAGGCGTACTTTGCATAGCACACCCACCGGGAGCCGGGCTGAGACCACCAAACTCAATTCACATGTAGCCGAGCCCGGGATCTGAACCCTTGGCTACAGAGATGAACAGCTTGTCAGCGCAGTGCCATTCACGTTGAGCCACCACAGCTCCCACCCCATGTTATTTTTTTTTAGATTTTTGGTAGTTATTTTTTATTAAAGGGCCCAGAGCTCCCAAGGCAACCCCCTTTATATATATATATATATATATATATACTGTATATATATATAGATATTTTAATTTATTTTTCATTAAAGGGCCCAGAGGTTTATTTTTATTAAAGGGCCCAGAGGTCCCCAGGGCCCCCGGATGGCTACCACCCTTTTTTTAATATATATTTTTCTATATTTATTTTTTTGTAAAGGAACCCCCCGCTTATCAAATTGCGGCAGCCCCCCCCCCTTCTCAATTTCAGGCGGCAGCACCCCCCCTGTTCTCTGCTCCAGGGGGCCCATGCCTGAAGCTGTGTAAGGGGCCCCATAATTCCTGATGGCGGCCCTGATTGCCCCCCCCCCCCCATGGTACGAGATTTCAAGGAATTTTTTTCTTTTTATTGTTGCACTTTAACCACTTCCATACCGTGCCTATTCTGGCACTTCTCTCCTTCATGTAACAATTATATTTTCTTCCTTTAAAATTACTCAGGACCCCCAAACATTATATATATTTTATTAACAAACACCCTAGGGAATAAAGTGGCGGACATTTTTTCTTACAAATTTCCAACGGTATTTGCGCCAAAAATTTTCAAACGTTTTTTTTTTTTTTGGCTTTCCAAAAAAAACCTGTTTCATGAATGACAATATAAGAAAGCAGTAAAGCTAGCCCAATTTTTAGGGATAAGGTGAAAGATGATGTTAAACCGAGTAAATAGATACCTAACTTGTCACGCTTTCATATTGCGCACACTCATGGAATGGCGCTAAACTTCGTTATTAAAAATCTCCATAGGCGACGCTTGACTTTTTTTCTCAGGTTACCACTTTTGAGTTACAGAGGAGGTCTAGTGCTAAAATTATTGCTCTCACTCTAACGCACGCTATGATACCTCACATGTGGGGTTTGAAGGATGTTTACATATGTGGGTGGGACTTGCATCCAGCGTTGCTAATATGTATGAATGTGTGTTAGGGACCCCCACAAACACCACCCAATGTTAAATCAACAATTTTCTTGTTTGTTTTGGGGATGTTGTCACTTTCTACTTAATTCATTCACTTCCTGCCACATAGCCAAACAGGAAGTGAGGGAAAAACCTGAGTAATGTTTTGTTGGGGACACCGATCAATCTAAATAGTTTCCCATTTTGGAAATTGCATTTTGCTGTGTACACCCCAAATTAGTATAGATCTTGGACTTTGTGGTCCATTTACTAAGGCAAATCCACTTTGCACTACAAGTGGACAAGCAAGGAAGAAAAATAAAAACTTGACGGGATTGGAAGTTAAAACCATCAGTGCTTCCCTTCTGATTTTCATTGCCTACGCTTCTACTGCAGAGCGGCTTTGCCTTTACTAAACCCCAAAGTAACTAATCATTTGGGGTGTACACAGCAGTGCAATTTGCTTAATGGGGACACTAGTTAGATTGACCTGTGTCCCGAAGAAAAGACCATTGGTAGGGTTTTAACCTCACTTCCTGTTCAGCTGTGTGACAGGAAGTGAAGCCAATTATAAGAAAAGGGACACAAAGCCCAACCTAAAAACACTAGCAGGGGTTCAAACACTCACTTGGCTTCCCTCAAACAACCCACAATTAGAATAGGATTGTCTTGTGCTAGTTTCAAGCACAGCGCTGTAAATCATCACTTCAAGCCTGTCCACCAATACACAACCCCCCCCCCCTCCAAACAGGCCCTGTTTGCAGGTTTTTCTACATCTTGCACATGTGCTTTAAAAAGTCAGTCTGGACATCAATTCTAGGAAACAATACTTACCGCTTTGTCCTTCCTTTTCTGGTGACTAAACATTTCATGCATACACACCAGGAAAGAGCTTAGAGACAAATCACACTTGATGGTTTAGGCCCAAACTATTTCAGCTGCAGCGGTTGAAATCCATAGCATGAAAAAAATATCACAAAACAAACTTCAAAATTTGAAAGTAATTTTATTGGTCCACAAAACAAGGAAAGCAAAACAAAAAATTACAAATAAACACACAAAAAAAATATAAAAAAAACTAAAAACAAAAAAGACCAACGTTTATTTCACAGTCATTGGAAAATAAATCATGCTTTTGAAATAACAGGATAGACCCACAGGATTAAAACATTAGTCATTAACATCTTGAGAAACATTTAGCAAAATTATGCAGCAGACAAAACATCAAAAAAAAAAAACTTGCTCCAAAACATCTCTGTTTCGCTCCGCCATTACTTCCAGCCCGCAAATCTGCCCCCTCTGAGGGCAGCTGACACGTGCACTATCCACGCTTTTTATAACATGTGTGCTAATGAACCAATTGGAAACACATGAAGAAATGTCAGCCTCTAGTTTGTGTGCACTTGTAACTGCTTACACCTGTTAAGGATGTCCTTAAATTACTAAGCCAAAAAAACAGCTTTCTGAGCATGCTCAGAAAGATGCATGTCATTTTCAGGCTCAAACATCCAGCTTCTTTTTCTAAGTGTTCGAGCATGCCCAGTTCACTCGAAATGCATTACCAGAATCAAATCTGCAATGGCGGATGAAAGCATTAGAGGTGTTTTATATTTTTTTGGTCCCCCTGAACTGATGCTTTACAACCTGAAGGGGAGGTCTTATAGAATTTTTACGTAACAAACATAAAGAATAATAATTTAAACGCCCCTGTCTAGGGGAAATGACAGATCACTGTTCATACATTGTATGGACAGACGAGCAGGCATTCTCCCCCCTGACAGGACCAGGATAAAGGGGAACTCCACACCTAATTTAAAAATAAAACGGCGTGGGGGTCCCCCTCCAGGTGCACACCAGGCTCTTAGATTTGATCTGGAACATAAGGGGTTAAACCCACGCCAAAAACGGCGTGGGGTTCCCCCTCAGATCCAGACCAAACCCTTCTCCCAGGCACGCAGTCTGGCCGGACAGGAATGGGGGTGGGGACGAGCGAGCGCCCCCCCCCCCTCCTGAGCCGTACCAGACCACATGCCCTCGACATGGGGGAGTGTGTGCTTTGGGGGAGGGGGGCTCTTTCACATCCGGGGGGGGCCGGCCGAAAACAGCAGAGAACAACGGGGGGCGGAGCCCCTCGGTCTTCCAGACGTTTTCTGCCGGGGGGGCTCCAGCCCCGCACCGGTCTTCGCCGCCGCCTTCCGCCGGGGGGGGACACCCAGCGATGCTCTCGGCCATATTCGGCCAGGCCCCCACCCCAAATTAAGCTCTTTCACATCCGGGGGGGGCCGGCGGAAATGGCGGAGAACAACGGGGGCGAAACCCCCCCCCGGTCTTCGCCGCCGCCTTCCGCCGGGGGGGTACACCTACCCCCCCCGGTCTTCGCCGCCGCCTTCCGCCGGGGAGAGAGACACCCACCGATGCTCTCCGCCATGTTCGGCCAGGCCCCCACCCCAAATTAGGCTCTTTCACATCCGGGGGGGGCCGGCGGAAATGGCGGAGAACAACGGGGGCGTCGCCACTCCTCGGTCTTCTAGCCGTTTTCTGCCGGGGGGGAAACACCCACCCATGCTCTCCGCCCTGCTCGACCGGGCCCCCACCCCAAAATTAAGCTCCTTTACATCCGGGGGGGGGGCGGCCGAAAACAGCGGAGAACAACGGGGGTGTCGCGCCACCTCGGGCTCCTCCGCTTCTGCCTGGCTCCTCCGGAGGCCAGGGCTTCTTTTGCCGTCTTCCGCCGGAGGGCGCCACTCTCCGGGCTTCTCGTGGCTGTCTTCCGCCGCGGGGGCCAGGCCTTCTTCCGCCGCCGCCCCCTTCGATTTTTTCTGCCTGGACGAGGGTCGTACATCCCATCCAGGACTTGGACGTGGCGGGCTTCTCGTCGCTGTCTTCTGCCGTCTTCGACCGGAGCGAGGGTCGTACATCCCACTCCGGATTTCTTCGCCGGCTTCTGCCTGGCTCCTCCTGGGGCCAGGGCTTCTCGTCGCTCTCTTCCGCCGCGGGGTGACACTCGCGGGCTTCTTCTTCCATTCGATGTTGACACGGCGAGGTCCGGCGCTGAAATGCCTTCTGAGCGGCGGGCAGGGACTTATATTGGCATAGGGCGTGGGCGTGGTTATGCCAACATGTGACCTTAACCCATGTGACAGTGATGTGATGTGACATCACTGTCACATGGGTTAAGGTCACATATTGGCATAACCACGCCCACGCCCTATGCCAATATAAGTCCCTGCCCGCCGCTCAGAAGGCATTTCAGCGCCGGACCTCGCCGTGTCAACATCGAATGGAAGAAGAAGCCCGCGAGTGTCACCCCGCGGCGGAAGAGAGCGACGAGAAGCCCTGGCCCCAGGAGGAGCCAGGCAGAAGCCGGCGAAGAAATCCGGAGTGGGATGTACGACCCTCACTCCGGTCGAAGACGTCGGAAGCCCGCTGCCCTCCCTCCATAAGCAGGAGCTTCATGGTGAAGGGGGCAGCGGCAGAAGACGGTGACACAGCGACGAGAAGCCCTGGCCCCCGCAGAAGAGCCAGGCAGAAGAGGCTATCGAGAGCCCCCCCCGGCAGAAAACTACGAAGCCCGCCTAGAAAACCGGGGTGAGATGTGCGACCCTCCCCCCGGAGAAAACTTCGAAGCCCGCTGCCCTCATCAAACAAGCACGGAGCTTCGTGGTGAAGGGGGCCGCGGCGGAAGACAGCGGCGGTGAAGACCGGGGTGGGTTGGCGGAAGACCCCCGGAGCTGGCTAATAAATTATTTTATTCTTGTGTGGTTTATTTGTGTTTACACTTTTTCCACCAGGTGAATGGGTAGGGGTACCATGTACCCCATACTCATTCACATAGGGTGGGGGGCCAGAATCTGGGGGCCGCCTTATTAAAGTGGCTCTCAGATTCTGATTGGCTCCCGCCCGCATACCCCGACAACCAATGGCCAGGGTTGTCGGGAAGAGGCTCTTGTCCCTATTGACATGGGGACAAGAGTGCTTTGGGGTGGGGGGGCAGTGCCCCCCTCCCTCAAAGCACACACTCCCCCATGTCGAGGGCATGTGGTCTGGTACGGCTCAGGAGGGGGGGGGCGCTCGCTCGTCCCCACCCCCATTCCTGTCCGGCCAGACTGCATGCTTGGGATGAGGGCTTGGTACGGATCTGGGGGGGAACCCCACGCCGATTTTGGCGTGGGTTAACCCCTCACGTTCCGGACCAAGCCGAAGAGCCTATTGTGCCCCTGGGGGGGAAGCCGCGCCGGTTTCAAATTTGAAATTTGGCGCGGAGTTCCCCTTCAGTGTCAGCGCAGCCCGAGAACACCTCGGAGCTTCCCGTGCGTCGCTTCACGCACTGCAAACACTGCTACGCCCCTTGGTATTTACCAAGAATTTCCCGGCGTACTGAAGAGGCGCACGCAAAGCCCCGATTTCTCCCTCTGCGCATGCCCAGTATGCAAATGAACCTTCCGAGGTTCTGGCGTACTTTGCAAGCACACGGGGATCGGGTCCCAAAAGTCACTTTCGCTTTCAATTCGGCCCGCCACACACGTTTAAACACATGTCACCTCACTTCCCCTGCATCACCCCCCTCCCTCCCCTCATAAACTCCCGCCCGAATCCCCGATGTTTACATTACTAAATGCCGCATGCCAGCTCTGTACTGGCGTGCTGTGCGCCCTCTCCTGGGCGCATTAGGCAGTTTAGTAAATGAGGAAACACGCTGCACTGGCAGCGTGTTTCTTTTGTAAATGTCAAAAACAGGTTTACTCCTGCTTGTGCACCATGAGTCATGGCGCACAGGCTTGGTAAATCAGCCCCAAAGTGTTCAGGCTCAAAAGTCAGGGAACTGCCTTAATGTTAGATTTTTCACATGACCGCAGCCTCTCCCTGGTCCTGGGCATTGATGAATGCACTTCATGTGAAATGTACCCCTGCGTGCCGGGCAAAGTAGGCCTTGCAATAATGCATGGTAAGTCTCCATGATGTACTGCTGCAGCAGTCTCACAGTATAATAGCTGAATCAGCTAACCATTATGCCATCACTCTTGACAGCCTATAAAGTCATATACTCGTAATCGTCAGGAAACATTGCATTTCATATTCTCTAAATGTCAGTTTCAAGTTTTTGCTGAACACTTCATCCTTTCAGAAATTGAGTCCAGAATAATGATGTTCAGTAAAAAAGAAGTAACACCCATGAGCTTCAGAAAGTCAATTGGAGACCTGGGTAAACACTGATCCATATCTATCTTTGAAAGGTACAAATCCAGGAAAAGAAGCAATAAGATATTTTGCTTTAAAGTTCAAGTATAACTGGCAGCACAGTGGTTCAGTGAGTAGCACTTTCGCCTAGCAGCAAAAGGGTCGCTGGTTCGAATCCCGACCACGACACCATCTGCCTGGAGTTTGCATGTTCTCCCTGTGTCTGCGTGGGTTTCCTCCGGGTACTCCAGTTTCCTCCCACACTCCAAAGACATGCTGGTAGGTAAATTGGATCTTGTCCAAATTGGCCCAGTATATATGTATATGTGTGTCCCAAGCGTGTCAAGATCCTACGGGGTAAAAATGACCGCACCAGCCAAGCAGACACTGGCTGGAAAAAGCGCCCAGAGGCGATTCACTTCGCATGCGTTGCGCTATACAAGTCATTCATTCATTCATAACTAAAGGCAAAAATTTATTTTTTTAGCTTTTGATAGAGTGGAGAGGAATTAGAACCACTGTCAGTTTTTATTGCTGTCTGTGCCCCATTAGGAAGATTCACCCTCCCATTAGTCCTGTTTACCATTATTATTGAAAGTGAAAGTAAAAGGTTGTCCCCAGAAAAGTAATAGAGGGGAAATCTTCCAACGAGGACATTCATTCTGGAGACCTGTGGGTCCCCAAGGTTTTACCTTAATTTACATTGTTTTCTTCTCACGTTCTGTTTGGCTATGGGACAGGAAGTGAAGGAAAATCTTGGCAATGGGACACAGATGGTGAGAAAAACTTTTGACAGGGGTTATTTCCCTCCCTTACTCTATCCAAAATTAAAAGAAAGTTTTGCGTATAGTTCTACTTAAAAAAAAAAAAAAAAAACATGTAAATAATACTTTAACCACTTCAATACAGGGCACTTTCACCCGCTGGGTGTAGAGGGATTAGAGCACCTGTCAGGTTTTTATTGCTTGTCTGCATTGTCTCCCTGTTTGTGAGTGAACATGAAAGAAATTTCAGAACAGGAATAAAGGGCAAATCTTCCAATGAGTACACCTTTGGTGACCCTGGTGAAAGCAGGGATTTCCTTTTATTTCTTATTCTTATTTCTTATCTTATTTCTATGCTGTATGTCCTGTTGCCTACACTGCTAATTTTCACTGTCTATAAGGCCGCGTACACACGATCAGACCGGTCCGATGAAACTGGTCTGCAGACCAGTTTTATCGGACCAATTTGATGGTGTGTACGGCCTATCGGACCGTTGTCCGTCGGACCAAAGTTTTAAAACTTGCTTTAAAATCTGTCCGACGGACACCTGTCCGTCGGACAGATTCGATAGTTACTACGCAAAAGCATCGGACCAAAAACCTGTGCATGCTCAGAATCAAGTCGACGCATGCTTGGAAGCATTGAACTTCGTTCTTTCAGCACGTCGTTGTGTTCTACGTCACCGCGTTCTGGTCTGATTGGATTTTTGGTCCGATGGTGTGTACACACATCAGACCATCAGACCACTTCAGCCTGGTCCGATGAAAACGGTCCGTCGGACCAGTTTCATCGGACCAGTCTGATCGTGTGTACGTGGCCTAAGAGATAATCCTGGATTAAGAATCTTCTGCATCAGACACACTAGGTTTGTCAGATGCCTTAGGTTCCATTTGCCAGCCCCTCTATTACTACAGGGCACAGCAGTGATATAGTGACCGGCAGATAGAACCACAGCATTCAGCAAGAAACCAGGAATCTGGCAAATCTGTATATACTTTCAGATTAAGGATTTCATTTAAAGTGTTGTTATTCAAAGTGACATGTGTTATTTTAATTTTTATTCTTATAATTTATTGCATTTTTTCCTTTCATTTTTTTGTTCTAATAAAAACTGAAATGTCCCTGTCCACTAGGGATTATCCTGGGTGCCTAGGATACAGGAAGAAAAATAAATGAGTTGCCAGGTAACAAGAAGTTGACATTGATACATACAAGGTCTTTCCCAACTTACTATTTTTAAAAGGCATAATTTCACTCAAATAACAGATCTGCTTTAAAGAAGTGTTCTAGCAGTTAAACCACAGTACACTTATATAATGGCATTTAAAATGTAACAATAGTTCATAAAAAAAGTAGGAAAAGCTCAGTATTAGTTTCTATAGAATGAAAAAGAAAATTTCATTATTGAAATATACTGCTTTTTTAAGCTGAAAACGTTCTACCTTTCAAAGACACAAATGAATTTATTCAATACACTTTTGATGACCAATCAATATTAATAAAATGTAGCACTGGTAGCAGCCAATCAGTATCTATCATGTCATATTTTAGATGTCAGTAAAACACACCTTGAAGTTACCACATTTTTCTTTGTACTTTTACTAAATAAACCCAATGGTCACCATCTTAAAATAAAAGGTATTGCAAAAGTATTGTGGTGCTGCACTGTTATATCATTTTGTGATATTTCCTGGAGAGTAAGTCATTATAAAGTTTCTGCACCAGAATACAAGTTATATAAGCAATGCTGGTAATTTGGAGGCTGGCAGATTTCATACAATAGAAATGGTCTTTGTGATCACTTGTTTTGTTCCCCCGCATGATCCAAATCAGGGCAGTCATTTAATATTGACCAGTGAGAATCAGACATCTCTCAAGATCAAATAATCTATTAATAATTAGATTGCCTAAGTTCGTCATATCAGGGCAGCCTGGTCAATTCCTGAATGAGCACGCGATCAGATTTCGGATGGAAGAAAAACCAATGGAATTTTCCATCGGAATTCCGATGAAGCTGACTTTCATCAGTCTTGCATACACACTATCAGACCAAATTCCGATCATCCAAAAGGCGGTGATGTAAAATACTACGATGAGCTAAGAAAAATGAAGTTAAATGCTTCCGAGCATGCGTCGACTTGATTCTGAGTATGCGTAGATTTTTCTCTGACGAAATTCCACACAGATGATCGTAATTTTCCATCTTTTTTTTCCATCGGAAGAGTTTAAAACATGTTCTATTTTTTTACACCGATGGAAAAAAGTCAGATGGGGCCCACACACGATTGGAAAAACCAATCGCGTGTACACGCAATTAGAATTCTTAAGTTCATGATACCTTTAGAAATAAAATAATTGTAAAATTGATAGCATTTTGAAGGGTTCCTCCACCCAAAATTAAGAAATAGGTTGAACCCCTTTAACACGACATATTCTCATTGAGACATCTATTTTCCAATGTATGATATCTAAAGCTTACATTTTATTTTTTTAAAACATTGTAGGTAGAATAAGGGATAGTAAAAACCAATGTTATGTTTTACAATTTTACATAAGAGGAAGTAGGAGGAGAACTCGCATCAATGCTCTCTTAGACAGGTGTCATGGAAAGAGGAATCCCATTTCACCTCTATTCTTGTTTCAGTAAAAACTGAACATTTTTAGTTATCTCTTATTTTCAGATCCTGTAGCAATGGTTTCCAAAAAGAGGGGGCAATACCAGTATTCTAATATTTTTCTACTCTAAAATTATGACAGAAAATGTTGCTTTAGATACATTAATGAGTAAATTATTCTTTACTATACTTTACTATTTCTGGAAAGAACAGAGACGGACAAATGAGTGAGTGAGTGAAAAACGTATAAAGCGCAACACTTGCAAACTGAATCGCCTCTGGGCGCTGTTTCCATTCCTTCGATAAGGAAAACGCTTTTCCTCAGAAGAGATGAGTTTAAATCATTCTCCTGAAGGCCAAGTGGTCCGACTCCAGTCGGATGGTGGTTGGTAGTACATTCCACAGTCGAGGTCCTTGGACAGCAAATCTCCGATCTCCTTTGGATTTGTATCTTGCCTTGGGTATTTGCAGTAGGTTTTGATTTGTAGATCACAGAGTACGATTGGGGTTATGGGCTTTTTGTTTTTTTCGCATAAATATTGGGGAGCGTTTCCTTGAATACACTTATGTGTTAGGCAAAGTGCCTTAAAAGTGATTTTGGCTTTCACTGGTAGCCAGTGAAGGGATCTTAGCGAAAGGGAGATTGACTCCTATGATTTTTTGTCAGTCACTAGTCGAGCAGCCGTATTTTGAATGACTTGCAGACGAGTGATTTGGTATTTGGGAAGTCCTAAATAGAGTCTGAAATTAATGATTGTTCCCACCACGACTGCAATGTCCTTTTTAGGGATAAAGGGGGTGAGTCGGCATAGTAGGCGCAGCAGATGATGGGACCTGCTGACTACAGACCCTATTTGTGCATCCATTGTCATGTAGGAGTCAAAAATGATTCTGAGACTTTTGACTTTGGTGCTTGGAGGCGATAATTTTTCCCAGAATGGGCAGTGGGGTCCAAGTTGAGGTGGGGTGACTTTTCCTGTTTGCGTGAAACAGGAGAAGCTCTGTTTTCGAACCATTGAGTTTAAGATAACTGGATGCGAGAGCGGAATTACCAGTAAGCCTTATACCTTTTTACCTTATAAGCCTTATATACCTTTATATCCTGTGCCTTTATTTATATTTACATGCCAACCAAGCTGTGGCAGGGAAGCTTGAGTAGTTGTAGCTTCAGTTTTCTTTTCAAAAAAAGTTGAATCCAATTAATTGAAAGGTTGGTATGATTAAAAACATTCCTGGCAGTTTCATAGTTTATGCCTTTAGCCAGACAGCTTGGCATGCTAATATATGTAGAGAACAATTTATTTAAAGACAGGTGATAGTGTATAACCAAACACGTTATGGTGAGAAAGAAATAAAGTTATCAAAAGCCCTCACTCTAATCAGTCCGCAGCACATTGAGGCAAGTTAAAAAAAGAAAGTATTAAATATCAAATGTGTCACTGCACAGTGAAAGAATTAAAAAACATAATGGAACTAGCCCACACTACTATTGAAATCACATAAAAAAGATGAATATAAAATTTTAAATGTGCAGGACACCTTTCACTGCGGTGTTGTACAAGAAGAAGCTAAAGTCTTTGTTCTGGATTCTAACAGACCTCCTGTAATTTAAGAGGTCAACTAAAGAAGGTAAGTGTTTAACCCTTACATACTAGTGGAAGTGATTGTTCAAGTTGAAGGCTTTTTTTATGACGAAAAGAGAAGAATTTACCACAAATCACGTGTTTGAGACATTTTGTTGGAGTAACGATGATATTGATGCATATCAATACTAATTTAACTGATTTAGTTTGAGAATTAATTTAGAGATTGTTTTTATAGATTTATTTTACTAATCGGTGAATTGTTGCACACATTTATTTATATTAGCTTTAGTACACAGAATCCGTCCACAGTAGGTTTTTGTATAATTTGTCACATACTGTATTTGCCGGCGTATACGACGACCTTTTATACCTATACCTTTATCCGGATGCAGACTGCGGGCATGGATTGTTTAAATGTCGCGCCTCCTCGTGCTATTCCGTGATAGGCTCAGTGATCCTCCTATCACGGATGTCGTCTCATCCTCAACCTCGGATGAGAGGACATCCGTGATAGGCGGAACACTGAACATAGGCTCTGCTGGGAAACTGAGCATTCTGCCTATCACGGAACAGCACGAGGAAGAGGCACAGCTTTTAAAGAGGAAGAGGCACGGTGTAAAAAATGGATGCCCGCAGTCTGACTCACTCTGCCAGGCAAGTAATGAAGATCAGCAACGGCACGGTGAGGCAATGGCATGGTGAGGCAATGGCACGGTGAGGCAGTGGCACAGTGAGGTGAGGCAATGGCACAGTGAGGTGAGGCAATGGCACAGTGAGGTGAGGCGAGGCACAGTGAGGTGAGGCGAGGCACAGTGAGGTGAGGCAATGGCACAGTGAGGTGAGGCAATGGCACAGTGAGGTGAGGCAATGGCACAGTGAGGTGAGGCAATGGCACAGTGAGGTGAGGCAATGGCACAGTGAGGGGTCGTCTTATACGACGAGTATATCCCAAAACCAAAATTTTAGCTGGAGATTTAGGGGGTCGTCTTATGCGCCCAGTCGCCTTATACACCAGCAAATACGATATGTAATTTTGCTTTTGTTTGGAACACAAATTTGCACAGGAGAACTGCACATTTTTTGTGTTGTATTTGAGTGAAATAAAGGGAAAATGTACACCAAATTCTGTCATTACGCTTTAACCATATAGTTTTATCCAAAAACAAAATATTTTCAATAGTTGTCCTTTTTGAAGGAACCTGTATTGATATTGTATGGGGGTTGCAATTAATAAACTATCCATCTGAAATATTAGATGTGTTGATGTCGTAGAAATCCATTTTCTTATTACTTTTTGAGCCATCGGCTTGGAACAAGTTGTGCAGATTAAGGGGTCGGGTTTTACTCTGACTTTATGCTTTAAAGCCAGGGATGGCTCAGCATTGTTAACAAGTCATACTTCTAGAAGGTCAGGAATAGAAGTTCTCATTGGGCTAATTTACTAAAGAGTTGTGAACATTTACTCAAACAAATGTCTTTAGTAAATCAACATACATATCTGTCTTGGAACGGGTTTGCTTTATCTTATAAATATACATTACAATTATCACTAACCTTCACTTTTTCAGCTGCTGTCCAATACATCACCAGGGCCACAGACGGATCTGTATCCAGGTGTGGAATTTCCATTCAGAACTTGTTTTTTGATCTTTATTTTTCTGAAGATCCTGTATGATATTTGATAAAAATCGACCTCTGTGATTCTTCGCTCCAGAAGTTTATGTGTAAATATATCTAGTTCCTTAATGTTGGCTTGTGCAATTCAAACAGAAATTTTACCAAAACAAGGAAGTAAGAAAGAAGGAAATGTGTCAGACTGAAAATACTTGGATGAAATACGTATGTTGAAAATATTTTTTTTCCCTTTAAATGACAATAGCAGAACTTTAAAAATGATTATAACTGTTACCTGTTTATAGAAATGAGCGAACTGAACAAAGCAAGCATACAGCACCCAAGCCCAATTGAAGTCTACAGGACCCAAATCTTATTTTTTTTCCTAGCTTTTTTTAAGGTCAGTTTGCAAGATATTTATTGATAATAGGGTAGGGTAGGGTGTATGTAGCTGGTAGATGAACCATTGCAAAAATAAACTTTAAACATACCATTTATTTATTTAGATATTTTCAGCATACATGGGTTTTTAATAAGATTTAAAGGACAAAATGAATGTATTTTTTATTTTTTTTAAATAACATGTTTGGATGATTGGCATAACAAAAAAAAAAAAACTATTGCTGCTAATTGGCTGTTTCAATCCCCGGTCTGCTTCTGTTTGTAAACCAAGAGGCTGTTGGATCCTGGATGACATCATTGAACACATATGGCGATGTGGGGCATCGCTCAGCATGAATTGATGGGCGATGTGAGACATGCTTTTTTTGGGGGGGCGGGGGGGTTATTTTATTAAAATACTTTTTTAATGGTGTGTGCTTGATTTACTATTTACAATTTTGTTGCACATGAGTAACAAGAATTACTATGTAAGCCATATTCATTCACAGATATCTGTGGCAGTAATACTTCCACTAAATTGTTTACTTCCAGCTACAGTAGTGGGTGCGGCGAACTGGTGAAATCTGGCCATTTAGTTTGCTTCGGCATACTGCAAACAGCTTGGGATTGAATCAGATTCATGGTCAACCTAAACCCGAAGCTCATCCCTACTTGTCTACTAATGTAAAGCTAGAAAACACATCTGCTAAAAATGAGGAGCACAAAAACCTGCAATATGTAGATTGATATGTACAGTATATTTTGTAAACACTTGTGTAGCAAATGGTTTAGGGCTCTTTCACACGTCCGTTCCGTTCGTCCGTTTTTTGGACGTCCGGTAACGGACCTCAATGCTTTCCTATGGGAGCGGATCCGTTAGTGGATGATGCATCCGCTAACGTCCGCCAGATCCGCATCCGTTTTTTCGGACGGAAGAATGTCCTATTTTTCTTCCTTCCGGCCAAACGGATCGGATGCAAACGGACAGACGGTCCGTTTCCATCCGATTCCCCATAGGGGATAGCGGAGGAGAGACAGGGCGATCCCTGCACAGTGTATGGGGACCGCCCTGTCCGCCCGACAGCTCAGCGGAGACCCCCCCGCTGAGCTGACGGACACACGGAGCGGACCGAAAAACGGAACGCACGTGTGAAAGAGCCCTTACACTAAACAAACATATAACTCTTAAAGGTTCTTAAAATAGATTTTTCTTTGCTTTAGTTCAGATTAATTTACATTTTTATTTTATTTTTACAAATCTGGGAAAAACATTTATTTTTAAATAAAGTATGCCAGTGTTTTTTTTTTTTCTTCCCGTACATACCTTTTTACGGGCTCTCTTCCCCTACGGCGATCCCGCGGTACTGGGCATTTACAATCACAGGCTGTGATTGACGTCCCTCAGCCCGGCGCATACATCGCGTCACGAGATGCCAAAGGAACCCGAACGTCGGTGCGCAGGCGCCGTATAGGGCCGCACCGACGTTCGGGTTCCTTCGGCATCTCGTGACGCGATGTATGCGCCGGGCTGAGGGGACGTCAATCACAGCCGCCGGATCGGAAGAGAGCCCGTAAAAAGGTATCTACAGACCTCCAGTGACTCCATCCTCCTCGCAGCAGACAGCTAGGCAGGCAGTTGTTTTTTCTCCTCCGGTGATCCAGAACCAGGACAGGACAGCTGCTCTCTCCTCCACCTTGGGCCCCACTCCTTCCCCCTGCTACTTCCCCAAGGTAAGGAGCTCCCCGGCAGTTCTCTCTCAAGGCTTCCTTGCCTGGTCTGTCCCCCTTGGGTTTGAGTGCGGCCGTCCTTTTCAGGATAAGCCGCGGTCTCCAGCCCTGGGAATCGGACGACCGACACCCCCCGCCGCATCCCATACACTATACCTTCCCCCCCCTTGCCAGTTGCACCTTTTCGGGTGGTTTTCGGGTGTTTTTCACCCCTCCGCGCCGGCCTGGAAGCAATCTCAGCAGCCGCGACTAGGAAAGGCCGCGGCTTCAACCGCGGCCTAGCGGCGTGCCGCTCCTCGCCATCCCAAGCTCTCTCAATCTCCTGAAACGGCCCAGATACCCCCCCCCCCATAGCCCTAGAAAGTAGCTCCTACCCTCACTCGATCCCTCCTGGCCCTTACAGCAGCACCGATCCACCCAATTCTGGGAGTTCACCAGCCTGGATCTTGCTGCTGGTTCAGTGGCCATCTCCACTACACCCAGCCCCAAGCCCCCCCTTGGTGAACACCGTAATACTTGATCCAGGGTTCGTCCGATCGCCTCTTGAGGGGTCAGGAAGGAATTTTTTCCCCTGCCAATGCATATTGGCATAGCATGATCAGGGTTTTTTTTTGCCTTCCTCTGGACCAAGTCAGGATAGAGGATTCGGCTAATCCTTGACTATCCTTCCATCCCCCCGAGCCCCCCCCCCCCCACGGTGTTTGGCGACCATGATTAATCTGCAATACTCAGCAGAGACCATCTGGGGTTTGAGGCGATTTGCCGCAATATTACCAGCCATCACCAAAAAAGCCCTGCAAGCTGAGCGACTCTTTAGAACCGATCGACGATCGGTTATCAAGAGTCGCAGCCGCTTGCCACAACCGAAGCACATATCATGTGCTTTGATTAACACTAGATCGGCAGTAAAACACTGACTGGAAATCCATGACTTCATCCTGCAATACGACTTAGACTGCCTCTTTATAACAGAGAGCTGGCTCACAGCCGACTGCAACACCATTCTAGGAGAATTGGTGCCAGAAAATTATCGTATTGTTACGGAAAACAGAATAGGGCAAAGAGGAGGAGGACTGGCGGTGATCCATAAGATTCATCTGGCGATCACAAAACCAGTCTTTCAAAACCCTCTTCCATTCATGGAAACCCTTACTCTACAACTGCAAGCAAACTCCCAGGAGACCGTCCGGATTCTACTCTGCTATAGGCCACCTGGCCCAAAATCGCAGCTTCTTCCATTATTGACGGACTTTATCTCCACCTATACCCTTAACAGCAAACACCTTTTGCTGCTCGGGGACTTCAACCTCTGGGCCAACTCCTCACAAGACCCCGTGGCCGATGCCTGCATTGACCACCTGGAAGGTCTAGGGCTACAACAACTAGTATGTGGGCCCACACATGCTTCAGGTCATACACTTGAACTCATTTTCAGACAAAATCTGGAAATAAAAATCTTGGAAAATGAACCGTTGCCATGGTCAGATCACCATGCCATCAAATTCATTCTTTCCAACTTCCCCCCTTAACAAAAACATCAAATCCAGTGACTACACACTGGACTAGATGTCAGAAGAAGCTCCACTCGGAATTCTTCAAAGCCGCGTTAAGGAAAAAAATAAAAACAATTCAGCCGCATCAATCGGCTGAAGAAACACTGGATTCCATTAACACAGCACTATTACAGTCAGCCGACTTAATAGCGCCGAAACGTAAAACCAACATCCGGAAAAAAAACTCCAGCTGGTTCAACAACCAACTGGCGTTACTGAAGCAAGAGCGCAGAAGGGCGGAAGCCGCCTGGAAGAGAAGCCCATTAGATGAGAACCTCTCTATCTACAAGGCAATAACTAAGAAATATCACAAAGAAACCTTCAAGGCCAAGAAAAATTATTTTTCTGAGTCCATTAACAGCGCCCTGAATCGCCCCCGCGAACTCTTCAAGCTGGTCACTGCGACCATGAATCCATGATGGTCGAACCTATCACTATCCAAGCCACAAAACATATCATCGGTACTCTGCGTAACAGCACTGCGCCAAATGATATCATCCCCACCAAACTGTTGAAGGAGTGCGCCAACATACTGGCACCTCCTATCACACAGCTTATTAACCAATCTTTCATGGAGGGCATAGTGCCCTCCCAGTTGAAGGAGGGTATAATTAGACCCATCTTGAAGAAATCTACCCTGGACCCCAAGGATCCACTCCACCGCCGCCCTATAACAAGCTTAAACACTTTTTCCAAGATTATGGAGAAAGCAGTGGTGCAACAGCTGCAACAGCATCTAGACACCCACAACCTACTTGACCCATTTCAATCAGGTTTCCGCCCTGGACACGGGACGGAAACAGCATTGCTCAAGATATGGGACGACGCTCTAGAGGCCGCAGACGAAGGAGAATCTTGTCTTCTGGTTCTGTTAGACCTGAGCGCAGCTTTCGACACAGTAGACCATAAGCTTTTATTGACCCGGCTAGCTGAAGTAGTCGCAGAAGGAGATTTATCTTGGTTCTCCTCTTTTTTGGAAAACAGATCGCAAATAGTGAAGTTAGGACCTTTCTTTTCGGAAAAACGCACGGTATCATACGGAGTCCCTCAGGGATCCCCGCTGTCGCCGGTGTTATTCAACATTTATCTCCGTCCGCTTTGTGAGATCATCAGCAGTCAAAAACTGCTCTATCACTCATACGCAGATGACACGCAACTGTATTTCCGCATTTGCAATAAAAAGGATCACCACCTCAATCTAGAGACATGTCTCTCTTTGATAGAGGACTGGATGACAAAGAGTTATCTAAAACTCAACGGAGCGAAAACAGAACTCCTTCTGTTTCACGCCAAACGTAAGAATCTACCTGCAACAACTTGGACACCCCCGCCCATTCTGGGCAAAATCATCACCCCTAGCACCAAAGTCAAAAGCCTCGGGGTCATTTTCGACTCCTACATGACTATGAACGCACAAATAGGGTCAGTAGTCAGCGGATCTCACCATCTGCTGCGTCTACTACGCAGGCTTATCCCCAAAGAAGACATAGCGGTCGTGGTGGGAGCAATTGTTAACTCCAGATTGGACTATGCAAATGCCCTTTACCTCGGACTCCCAAAGTACCAAATCGCTCGTCTACAAGTCGTTCAAAATACGGCCGCTAGACTTGTGACTGGGAAAAAACCCTGGGAATCAATCTCACCCTCACTGAGATCCCTTCACTGGTTACCAGTAAAAGACAGAATCACTTTTAAAGCACTCTGTCTAACACATAGATGTATCCATGGGAATGCTCCCCATTATCTACGCGAAAAAATAAAAGCCCATAACCCCAATCGCGTGCTGCGATCCACTGATCAAAATCTCCTGCAGATACCGAAAGCCGGATACAAATCCAAAGGAGATAGAAGATTCGCGGTCCAAGGTCCCAGACTATGGAACGCTTTGCCAACCAGTATTCGGTTGGAGGAGAACTACTTAGCATTCAGGAGAAAGATCAAGACTCATCTCTTTTGATACCAAAGGAGACAGGAACAACAAGCGCCCAGAGGCGATTCATGTGCCGTGCTATACAAGTTTTTATTCATTCATTCATTCATTCATTCATTGGCATACTGCCGGTCGGGTGGGTTGCCTCCATGCCCTGCTAGAAATTTTTTGGAGGGTGAACCACCACTTTAACACCATCCTCTCTGCTTTTACTGCCCTCCCCTAATCCTCTGTGAATCTCAGAGAATAGTTTGATGGAATGTAGAGGGGGGCAATGCCAGAAGGAGGGGTCATATGGTTGGACAGCACCCATATAATCTCTCCTACCCTGTGGATGCCTCTCCCTAGAACTATTTCCTCCCATGTGATGATAATAATAATAATAATAATAATAATAATAATAATTATAATAATAAGTAACTTTAGGGACATGGTAAGAAAAAAGCACTCTATCACACTTTACATGGGGAAGATTTGAGGAAATTACCACTGCTGTCCATAGACAAGCTTTAAGGCTGACAATATGTTTTAAACTGTCTTTTGTTCGAAATTGAAATCTGTGTATTACTAGGCACCTGTCGAAGAATATGCTTACCCAAAACTAAACAGGGGAAATTCAGAGGGGGTCAAAATAATACTAATCAAACTAAAACTATATAATTAAAGCTGAAATCCAGCTCTATCTTCAGTCTAGCATAGCTTTACAGGTTCCTAGCCTGTACTATGTATGAACAGAAAAAAGGCGAGAAACGCACTGGTCACTAATGCCCTGTACACACGATCGGTTCATCTGATGAAAACGGACCAATGAATTTTTTCATCAGATATCTGCTGAAGCTGACTTTCATCAGTCTTGCCTACACACCATCTGTTCAAAATCTGATCGTGTCCAACGTGGTGACGTAAAACGCTACGACGTGCTGAGAAAAATGAAGTTCAATGCTTCCAAGCATGCGTCGACTTGATTCTGAGCATGCATGGATTTTTGACCGATGGATTTCTCCACAGACCATTGTTTTTTTCAGTTTTTTAACCATAAGAAAAATTTAAAACAGGTTCTATTTTTTTTCACCGATGGATAAAAAACTGATGGGGCCCCCACACGATCGGTTCGTCTGATTTCATCAGACGAACCAATCGTGTGTACAGGGCATAAGTGTAGCATCTTGTAGCACATTAAAAAAGGTATCAAGTATCCAGCAGATGGCAACCTTCCAGGTGGTCAATGGCAAGCAAGCCCCTCCACGTGGATGTGATGTAAGGTGCTTGGAACCAGGAAGCTGGCATGGGGAACACCAGGAAAAAACAGCAGAAGCAGTGTGTATACCACATGGATAAGAACAACTGTGGACAGTGGGGAAGTGTACACAGTGGTTTTTATCCATATGATATACACACTCTTTGTTACATATGTCAGTTGCACCAGTGCCCCCATTTTTGGCACCTGGGTACATTTAGGGTGTTAATGCTGTAGCACTGTCCCCATAGGGATTGCTGTATGTAGACTTACTAGCATCCCCTTTGGCTGACACCCATTCACTGACTCTACTAGCTGAAAGGATAGCCCTCACAGCACAGGTCCCATGACACCGATCTGTACTTACAGCAGGTAGAAACAGATACTCTATGGTGTGTTTCCCTTCCAGTCAGCTATGCAGGACATTTGGGTTGCAGCTTTGCTCAACCTCAGGCCCCCAGGCCGACCACCTGAGGCTGCACGACAGCCTGTACAGAGAAGGGGCAGCCGCCCCCTCCCTCTGGGACCCTTCTCTCCAGCGAACACCCCAAGCACATTTGCTCCTGGCATATATACAGTCACCCAGCATGCACTGAGGCACTTTCCTCTGCCAAGGGTCAGGGCTGTCACTTTGCCTATGCTCTAATTTGTCAGGTTTCCTCTTACTGTCCAATATGCCCGGCCCTATTGTACCAGTGTGAAACATTCAGAAACCACAAGCAGCACCTGAGCACCATGACCAAACCCTATCAATGGATCCCTGCTCCATGGTAGGCAGAGAGCATCTAAATTGACCTGGTAAGCAGAAAGACCCAAAAACTATACTCTATTCTAGAACCTACAATGCCAGAACCAAAGGGCCTGGTAATGGACCAAGGGGGTAACCCATGCCGTTTTCTTTTTTAATGACTGTTATCTGTATTGCTGAAACCTGACAAAGTTCAATATTGGTTAAGTCCATGTCTAGAGTTTAGCTCCTGCTTCGGCAGGATATGGGCCATCTAGACTCTGGCAACAGCATTAAACAGAACATCTGTGTGTGTGTGTGTGTATGTAATTTCCCCTCTTGGACCTGGACCCCAGTCCCTTTTATAGCGCACGGGGCCAGAGGGTCGTACCCAAAGAAACCTGCCAAGAAAAACCCAGGAAATACAGTTAACCCCTAACTTCCCACTTGACCATCAGTAACCTCTACCTGAATTCATGCATTCAAATGCATCCTGTATAAAGAATCTCCAGTAATGTAAGCAAAGGGGTGAGGTATTGGTGACATCACTGATCAAATATGGATATGGCCATAGATCAACTATGGCCATGTCCACATTTGGTCAGTAATGTCACCACATTCCCTGGCTTCTTGTATATAATGTTCTAGATAACGCATTAGCAGCAGGAGTGCATGAGTGGATGGGTCATCATATCAAATCCAACATCATTTAATTACATAGTTAATCTTGTTGAAAAATGTACATCCAGCTTAAAAGAATTGTAAAGGCAGATTTTTTTCTAGAATTCTATGCTAGAACCATTCTCCTGGTCATTGTTGAAGACGTTTAGAATTTGGTAGAAATGTGCAGAGACTTGCACAGCAGTACTTGGGAGGTACAGGAGACAGAGACTAGTAGAGCAACTGGAAAGCTGAGCCGGGAGCCAGGCCAAGGATCATCCACAGGAAGACAGTCTGTAATCAGAATGACCAGGGTTGAGCCGAGTCTAATGCCGCGTACACACGGTCGTTTTTTGCGATGAAAAAAAACGACGTTTTTTATTAAAACGTCATTTAAATTGATCGTGTGTGGGCAAAACGTCGTTTTTTGCGATGAAAAAAACGACCAAAAAAAAATTCCAACATGTTTGAATTTTTTGTGTCGTTTTTCAAAACGTCGTTTTTTGTTTCACAAAAAGTCACCGTGTGTAGCAAAAACGTCGTTCAAAACGACGTTTTTCAACCCGCGCATGCCCAGAAGCTAGTTATGAAGCGAGCTTCAATGGAAAAGAGTGGTGAACGTAACCTCGCTTTTTGTGAAAAAACGATGGTGTGTATGCAAAATTGTCTTTGAAAAGTGACGTTTCAAAAACGTCGTTTTTTACTTCACAGAAAACGTCGTTTTTTTTTCATCGCAAAAAATGATCGTGTGTACGTGGCATTAGTACAGGGAGCAGGATAAACAGAGTCCAATAGACAAGCCAGGGTCAGATGCAGGGAGCAGGCAGAAGGAGGTCAGGTGCAAGCCAAGGGTCGAGCCAGAGGATCACGAAGAGCAGGTCAAAACAAGCTGGGTCGGTACACAGGAGATCAGCACAACAGGAAATTCAAGATACAGGAACACAGGGGGAGCTGAAGATCAACCAGCAAATACAGACACTAGCAAACTTCCTTATATAGGCCCATGTGACCTGCTGGTAGAGATACTGGGTCCTAAAGTCCTTCCTGCCAGAGATGCTGGGTCATAAAGTCCTTCTCTTGCCAAAAGTGTTGGTAGAGATGCTGGGTCCTAAAGCCCTTCTCCTGCTGTTGGTTCCCTGACAGTGCCTTTGCCTATGCAGGTTTATCAACCCTGCACCATTACGCACAGGGATGCGCCTATTTCCCTGACAGTAATTATGTAAAAAAAATCCATACTTGGAATTCCTCTTTAAAATGAAGATGTTGTTAATAACAGAGGGTACTTGGAATCATATACAAGAGCCCACTTGCAGATTAGTTGATCGAGAAAGAGCAAATATAGCCCAAAGTACTGTATCCCTGAGAATAGATGATTATCAAATTGTGTACATATACAAGTAAAAAATGTTGTTGCATATAAGCGAAACACAATAGAAACAGTAAAAAAGATCCTCCAGCAGAATCTGCTCTAAGAACCAAAAACCACAGTAAAAGTAAAATGCAGTGTAAATGTTTTATGTGCAAAAAGACTAGTCACTTAAAGACAAACTGCAGTATTTGTAAAGCTAGAATGAATCAGCAAAATAGACTTGTTTAGCAAGGAAAGGCCACAAATTGTATGAAGAAACAGAAGAAGCTTTCAGCCTCAAAAATTATTATTATTATTTTTTTAAAGTCAGCAGCTACAAATACTATAGCTGCTGACATTTAATAAGGACACTTACCTGTCCATGGAGCCAGCAATATCATCCCCCAAGGTCAATTTGTCCATCGGCTCAAGGGTAGGCGCTGCCATTACAACTAAGGGAAAACGGCAGTGGAGCCTTCAGGCTTCACAGTGGGTTTTCTACTGTGCATGCACGAGTCGCAGGGTGCTTTGTGAATGGCCACGTTGTCTTCTGGGACAGGTCCAAGAAGACAGCAGGGGGAAACTACTTCATAAAAGGTAGATAAGAATATATATATATATATATATATATATATATATATATATACACACACACACACAGTATCTCACAAAAGTGAGTACACCCCTCCTATTTTTGTAAATATCATATTATATTTTTTCATGGGACAATACTGAAGAAATTACACTTTGCTACAATGTAAAGTAGTGAGTGTGCAGCTTGTATAACAGTGTAAATTTGCTGTCCCCTCAAAATAACTAAACACACAGCCATTAATGTTTAAACCGTGGGTAACAAAAGTGAGTACACCCCTAAGTGAAAATGTTCAAATTTGGGCCTCTTTCCCTCCCCGGTGTTATTTGGATCGTTAGTGCTACAAGGTCTCAGGTGTGAATGGGGAGTCGGTGTGTTACATTTGGTGTTATCGCTCTCACTTTCTCATACTGTTTACTGGAAGTTCAACATGATACCTCATGGCAAAGAACTCTGAGGATCTGAAAAAAAAGAATTGTTGCTCTACATAAAGATGCCTAGGCTATAAGAAGATTGCCAAGACCCTGAAACTGAGCTGCAGCACAGTGGCCAAGACCATACAGCAGTTTAACAGGACAGGTTCCACTCAAAACAGGCCTTGCCATGGTCGACTAAAGAAGTTGAGTGCACGTGCTCTGCATCATATCCAAGGGTTGTCGTGGGGGGCATGGCCAGAACTGACTGAGAGATGGACGCTTGAGCTCTGAGATCCTGCCACCTCGGACCAAACTTTGACAATTAGCAGAGATTTCTGGCCCTAACCGCTCTCACAACGATGGGTACTGCCTCCAGACAATCATCGGCTTCCCGTTCACCGAGGGAGCAGAACGGCGCTTTGAGCCAGCACATCCCGGAGATGTTTCACGCTGGCTGAGGAAACATGGCGGCTTCCCGCTAGGGATCCTCTCAGGGGAACCCGCAAGCGCTGTCCACGATGCCGCCTGAGATAATTCTGACAGAATCCCAGACTGCTCCCCCCTGTCATCTGGAGGGAGACAAGATGGATTGCAAGCTTCCTCACAACAGCAGATCAACATCCAAGACCTGAGGGCTGTGGCAGCAGACATTAAAGATACCCTGTCGGCCGCCATTGCGGAGTTGCCTGGAGTCTCTGGTCCCGGGCGCTGGACATGTGTCTCTGGAGTTGTGAACGGCTTCCTGAAGACGTTCACAACGAAACGTACGTCGAGGCGGTATCCATCCACGCGCGCTCTACCCGTCACTTCCTGTCCCGCTGGTTCCGATCTCCGATCGAGTGGAACGCACGCCAGAGACACATGTCCAGTGCCCGGGACCAGAGACTTTACCACCCATGCGACTTAGCCTCAGTGCCGGGTTTGGTGCATAACTAATAGTAAGCAGCCAATCGCCGATTTTTTGTATCTTTGCACTTTTTAATTAAACTGGTTACACTATGTTGGCATCATTTTATTATTTCATGTGACCATTGGAACTCATCTGATTGCAAGTACATCAAGCACTAGGACGCATTTGTTTACGCAGGTCTTACTGCACAAGCTGTTTATGACTCCTTTTTTTGGTAACAAACTAAGGGTCATTACCATCTGGTAAGGAACCATTTCTCTCATTCACTTTGGGTGCAGAACATATGTACTGGTGAAGGTGGACTACACATTATATGAGCACTAAATTTGATCTGAATCATCCAAGATCTCTCCACGGATTCACAGAACTTTCCCTGCACTTGCTGTATTTTTGTATATTTATTATGTACTTTTGCACATTGTGTGTGCCCACTATGTTAATACCATATTATTAACACGGATGGTTTACATGGACTTTTACACTAGATCATCTAGTATTATAACATTAGAGACATTGGGACTACCTTTGGTGGCGGTCCCGGATTGGTACGCCACCTTCCGCCGCTCTGTGGGTAGATGGGGCAAATCACCGTAGGAATGGGTGGAGACTCAAGCCACCAGATCCTGCAGGAGACGATCGCCATCTGGAACCAGGAACCCCCCCGGCGCTAACAACTTCCGGAGGGACCGTGATCCCTTGGCCTCCCCCGGAGCTAGGAGAGCCTGCAGGGATTATTGAAGGTTCTATTACTGCCGCTATCCCAGCCTCTTGTATTGCTTGTTTTGGAGTATTGTTTCGTTTACAAACTTTATTTGCTGAAGCCTAGCCCGGTTTAGGAATTCTATTGTTGGCACGCTGCTGCTAAGTGTGGCGGCCCTGACGGAGCTGTTTTACACATTTAACTTTTGCAATGTGACCGTTGTCCTCTGTCACCCTCTCCAGAGACATGCCACGGCTTGATCCTTGCATACTACAAAGCCCAGGATGCAATGCGCCGGGAAATCACTAGTGGCGAACAGGAAGAGGTCCTCACATCTTGGCACCCCGGCCACTGGAGGAAACTTTGCTCCTGTCTTTTGGTTCTGCTCTGCTCCACCTCTCCCCTGCATCGGACGGTATTTAGGCGTGTGTTCCAAACCGGGGTCGTTATTGCTTACCTCTGCAGCTTTCCCCATGTCGACCACTGGCGAGGTTACGAGATTGTTCTTCTTCTGCCCATTGCGTAGGGCCCTGACAGGTCAACCTGGAACTGCCGGCATTGCGTCGGGTCTTCCTGGAAGTTTCCTAGCTGGACTACAGACTGGTCTACAGACTGGACACTTGGTTGCTGTGGATCGCACCAACAGACTAAATGACTTATGACTACTGCTGGATGTCCTACGGTGCGATTCTTTTGATCTGCAGGTCCCAGCTCTAATGAGGCCGCGCTCTCATCCATGAACTTTCAGCTGACTATGGTAACTGGGCTGACCTGCCCATACTTCTCATTTCTGACTGTCCGCATCGTCATTGATAGATATGTATGCTTATGGTTCAAGGCCTAATGTTTAGAGATTTATTGAATGTTATGTTAGACATTTGATGGTTAGTCGCTCTACATGTTTAAGCTTACTTGACTTGGTTTATTTGTCATGTCACTGTCTGGGGCCATACGTCTCCCTCCCCGCGCTGATTCTGTACCCCGGGCCTTGATCTGCCTGATGGTGCAGACTTAACTACTACGGTGTGGGGGATGGACTTTGTATTACGCAATGGTAACGACTGTATTTTAGTTACGCTATGTTATGTTTGTGCCCTCACCTTCCACTTAATGACTCCCCCCTCTCCTGAGGGTAGAGTCATCAACTCCTATGGTCACCCCCTGCCCTTATTGTGTCTTTGGACCAGATCTCTTCATATTATTTGTGCCTACAATTGTCCGTTCTGAGGTGGCATACCCCCATAGGGTACACACTATTTTTTTCTTTACTACTCCCAGACAGAGTCCTGGTCAACCCCCACACGGTGGCGTACAGTGGTGCCTTAGCACCGTCTGGGGTGCGGTTGGCCTGAGCGCGCCGTACATTTCCGATTTGCTTCTCCCCTTACAAGGTAGAGGGACCTAGTCCTACTGCCTATTCGGTATTTTTACTTGTGGTTTAGTGATCACAATTTGCCTTTGTGTACTTATTGAGCCCTTCCCCTGACATTTACCCCACCTAGTGCCCCGTTCTGTCCCGCCTCCTCCCCCCCTTCCACTACCCCTCGGCCATGACGGACGGAACATCTCCTTCCAGACCCATTGCCCCCCGAGGCTTATGCCGCGTACACACGATCACTTTTTGTGATGAAAAAAAACAACGTTTTCAAAAACGCCATTTAAAATGATCGTGTGTGGGCAAAACGTTGTTTTATGTGTTCAAAAAACGACCAAAAAAAAATTCGAACATGCTTGAATTTTTTGTGTCGTTTTTCAAAACGTTTTTTGTATCATAAAAAGTGATCGTGTGTGGGCAAAACGATGTTGAAAACGACGTTTTTAAACCCGCGCATGCTCAGAAGCAAGTTATGAGACGGAGCTTCAATGGAACAGAGTGGCGTCGAACGTGGTGTACGTCACCACGCTTTGCTAGAGCATTTTGGAAAAACGATGGTGTGTATGCAACGTCATTTTGGAAAATGAAGTTTGAAAAACGTCATTTTGTTTCGTCACATAAAACGTTTTTTTTCATCACAAAAAGTGATCGTGTGTACGCGGCATTAAGCTCCTCTCGATTAACATTTGCGGTTTAAATACCCCTGAAAAACGCTTGCGGCTTCTGTTTATGCTTCAAAAAGACAAACCCTACATTGTACTTATTCAGAAGACTCATTTCCGTTCTGACTCCATTCCCAAACTGCACAGTCACTATTTTCCTATTGCTCACCATGCCACTAATGAGGTAGCAAAGTCAAAAGGGGTCTCCATCCTGATATCAAAACACTGCCCATTCCAGATTTCTGACATACATAGGGACACATCAGGCAGATATCTCTTTATGAAAGGCACACTACATGGTAGACTGTACACGATTGCGAACATATATGCCCCAAACTCCAAACAGGTATCCTTCTTTCTCGACATGTGCTATCAATTAACTGCATTTAAAAGTGGAACGTTGATTGTAGGAGGGGATTTCAACGTCCCCCTGTCGCCCTCCCTTGACACGTCCAATGGGTCGACATGTCTGTCATATGGTGCCCTGAGTGCCATTAAATCCCAACTCAGTACACTGACTCTACACGGCGCGTGGCGTTCGCTCCACCCGAATGAGAATTATTTCTCATTCTTTTCCCCTGTACATAACAAATATTCCAGAATCGATCACTTCTATATCTCGCAAACTGACCTTCTGTTTCTTACGGGGGCTACGATTGAACCCATGTCGCTGTCCGACCGCCACCCTTTGGGCGGCGCATAAATGTGTCATCCGAGGAGAACTGATCTTCTTGACAGTCAAACGTAATAAACTGAGGAAGGCCCGTATATCTGAACTATCCGACCGGGTTAAATTACTTGAGAGCGCCCACAAACTTACCTTAGCGACACAAACTCACTCCGACCTGCTGAAAGCTAGGGAGGATCTGCTGGAAGAGCTCCAGATAGCTTTAAAACGTAATTTGCCTTTACCCACAAGTTGTTTTATGAGTTTGGAAATAAAGCTGGGAAACTATTGGCATCAGCCTTACAAAAGAAGGAAGCTTCTAACACTATTCACACTATTAAGACCCCTTCGGTGACATCCATCACCAAAACTGACCATATCGCCCAAGAATTTGTCAAATACTTTTCAGACTTGTATAACTTACCCAAGCCCAATGACCTTGTACCTCCCCAGGATCGACTAATGCTCATTAAGGACTTCCTTACTAAGTACGGCCCCTCCCTTGTCCCCCCGGATGACTTGCTGCATTTAGATTCCCTAATTACATTAGAGGAGGCCATGGTGGCCCTGAAACAGATGAAAGCAGGGAAGAGTCCAGGTCCGGACGGGCTGCCGGCCGGGTACTATAAGGCCCCATACACACGAGCAGACAGATCTGTCCAACCGATTTGAACAAATCTGTCTGCTGGGGACATATTGGTTTGATCGTGAACACACGTCACCGCACCAGGAAGTAAAACACTTCCGCGCATGCGTCGAAACCATTCGACGCGTGTGCGAGAAGACATGTCTGCTGGTTAGCGTACTAACCAGCAGACATGTCGGGCGGACGGGTTCCCAGCCGACAGATTTGAAAGCATGCTTTCAAATCTGTCGGCTGGCCAAATCCGTCGGCTCGCCCATACACACGATTGAATCTGTCTGCTGGGACGGTCGGGCCGACCGTTTCCAGCAGATAGATTTGATCATGTGTACGTGGCCTAAGGCTTTTTCAGGCACACTGCTCCCTAAATTGACAGCTGCCTTTAACGCCCTCCCATCTTCATCCCAACCACGATCTCTTAGAAGCCCACATTACACTAATCCCTAAACCAGGCAAGGACATCACTCATGTCTCAAACTATCATCCCATTTCCCTTCTCAACGTGGATGTAAAGCTGTATGCCAAAATTCTAGCCAATAGATTGTTACCATTCCTCCCCAAATTTGTTTTAACCGATCAAGTTGGTTTTGTCCCTGGTATGGAAGCTAGGGACAACACCACTAAGGCCATCAATATCCACCATTGGTTGACCTTGACAAATACCAAAGGCTTTTTCTTGTCGCTGGACGTGGAGAAGGCGTTTGACAGGGTGGCCTGGGACTACATGTCCGCAGCATTACATAAACTGGGTCTCCCGAGTCGCTTCATCCAAATGATAATGGCTTTATATTCCGCCCGACTGCCCGGATCAGGAAGAAGCGGTCAACTGTTGGATGCCTTCTCCGTAGCAAATGGTACCAGACAGGGCTGACATCAAAGGTATTACCAGCTCTACTGTGGCCCTGTGTCAACAAAACTTTCCCTTCCGTTGGGAAAACGAACGCTGTAACGTACTTGGGAATTAAACTCCCTACAGTCTTAACTGACCTCTATGCAAAAAACGTCATGCCTATCCTTCAAGCCATCCGGGATGACCTGCACAATTGGAACAAAGGCCGCTTTTCGTGGTTTGGCAGGGCGGCAATACTAAAAATAAATGTCCTGCCCAGGCTATTGTACCTAATGCAAGCCATCCTGATTAAACTCCCCCCTGCCTTTTTCACCTCTTACAAGAGCATTTGTAGGTCATTTCTCTGGGCGGCACACCTCCCCGGCTAGGCTGGGACAGACTTATTCTCCCTAAATTGAGGGGTGGAATGGGCCTGCCAGAGCTCTACCTCTATTATAAAGCATGGCAACTTACGAGGATAGTTGACTGGCACAGACACGGACACAACAAGGACTGGGTCGATATTGAAAACACTTTCTTACAGTTCCCCATTCTAGATTTAGCCCCCTCTCCTGGGCCTATGACGCCTATCACCCAAAACCCTGACTTCCCATCTGACATTGCTACGACCATCGGGATGACAGATGCTTGTAATGTACCGGCTAGAGCGAGCCAATTCTTCAATGCAGGTGCCCTACTATCCCCCTCAGAGATGTCCTCTAAATTCCCGAACCTACACATACCCTTCTTCAAATTCCTACAGATTAGGCATTTTCTGCAAATCACCCCGTCACTCACACAATGGTATAGAGTCCCTACCCCATTCGAACTTCTCTGCAGCGAGTCGGGGCCTCAGAATCATCTGATCTTCATCCTATACTCCCTTCTCCTATCCAAGGCAGTTCCCAACACTAAAATCCACTGGTTATGGGATGAGGACCTGTCGACTTCCCTTTCTCTTGACAAGTGGGAAAGAGTTTGGGAATACGCTCACAAGGGGTCCATTAATGTCTCGGCTCAAGAAAATGGATTCAAACTCTACTCGAGATGGTACCGAACACCTGACAAGCTTCACAAAATCTTTCCTGGCATCCCCCCTACGTGTTGGAGATGCAACGCGGAGGTGGGTTCGCTTCTACACGTATGGTAGGATTGTTCTCTGATTCAACCATTCTAGAAAAGGGTACATGATCTCATTGCTCAAATCACCATCTTCACTCCAGATTTTACCCCGGCGCAATACCTACTACACCACACATCACTTTCGAGTAATATGTACCGCAAGTCCCTAATGCTACACCTCATCAACCCAGAAACCCAATGCATCCCTCTACGATGGAAGAGCACCACTCCCCCTAGTGTCACAGACTGGTTTTCTAGGGTTCATAAAATAGAGGAAATGGAAAGAATCATCCATCAGACTAAAGGCACACATGATAAGTTTAGAACTACTTGGGCTTGCTGGACACATTATAGGGTTTCCCTGGGTTCTGCGGATCCCGATACTGTGGGCACTAATGTAACTGTTAAATCTTGACTTGACATGGAATGCCGTCTCCCCCTCTTCCTTCACTCCCTGTATATCCCCTCTGTTCCCGGCCCCCCTCATGCATCCCCCCCCTATAGTGACCTCCCCTTTCTGGGTATTCATCCTTGTGATTTCTTAGTGATTTTCTGTCCCCCATATTACCCTTCTTACTTCTAATTGATCGTCCTATCCCAGCGGTCGATTATTTCACAGAATCTAGATAATTTCGGCAATGTAGTTTACTTGGCATAGACTGGGAGAGTTGGGGCTATTCTTAGTTGAACCATAACTATCTTTGTGTTATGTTAGGCTTCTGAGGTCCCCCCCCGCTCACAGTGGAGCTCCCGGTGGGGGTGAGCGGGGTTAGGGGACAACCACATTAGTCCCTAGAGCAGTGATGGCGAACCTTGGCACCCCAGATGTTTTGGAACTACATTTCCCATGATGCTCATGCATTCTGCAGTATAGTTGAGCATCATGGGAAATGTAGTTCCAAAACATCTGGGGTGCCAAGATTCGCCATCACTGCCCTAGAGTCTTCCGTGGTTTATGGTTCATTTCTATGGCCCTATTATTGTATCGCCAAGTCTTGAAGGCTATGTCTGCTCCAATGCATGAGACAATGAGGCTATTTATAGTTGACACACATGTTATGGACGCTACGGTCTGCACCTCAGATTTGATTTATTTTCTATGTACACGTTTTATACTTCTGTACAAAAGTATTTGATGATCCTGTTTTGTATGACTATGTACTGTCTAATCTTTAATAAAACCTTTTCAATAAAAAATATCCAAGGGTTGTCTATGGGAAATAGATGTATGAGTGCTGCCAGCATTGTGTTATGTGTTTTATGTGTTTTCTTTGTTTCTGTTATACAATTTTGCAAATAAATAATTGTTCTTCATAAATTAGCCCAAAATGTATTCTACTACATTTCTTCTGTGAAAATAACCCAAATCATTGTATATTATATAGTTTGTGTGAAAGTTATAAAGTCCACAAACTATGGTATATATCTGAAAATCAATCAACCCTGATGTAATGACGGCCTATCCCATTTCTTGAGGCCCTAAAATGGCAGAACAGTATATATACCCCCAAATTACCCCTTTTTGGAAAGTACACAGCCCAAGGTATTTAGTAGGAGGCATGGCAAGTTTTTTGAAGTTGTAATTTTTTTGGGAAAATTAAAAAATACTTTTTTTTTTCCTTTTTTACATACTGTTACCAGTGCAGCACAGCGTCATCATATAACTGGGGTGGCAATGATCAGGGACACTAACTTGTGACAGTATGGAAATATATATATATATATATATATATATATATATATATATACTGTGTGTGTGTGTATATATATATTATTTTATGACATTGTTTGCATTACATTGCTATAATCAAGCATTTTACTGAATGAAACTGATTCATTCAGTCTGTTTTGTTGTGATTAGCTGTGATTGGCCCTGTCTGTACTATGGTACAGATGGGCTGTGATTGGCCCTGTCTGTACCATGTGATCAAATCAACCAATCACAGCTAGGAACACAATTGTACACATTGGATGGCATGAAAGAAAGCCATCTGACCTGCTGTGATTTGTCACTGCAGTAACATGAAACCAACAGCGAGTTGGTACTCTGATCAGTCAATGACAGATCGTGTCACTGCACGGACCCGTGGTCGCGCGGTCAACACTTTGAGATAACGTTATATGAAATCTACTCAGGATAACAAGACCCCTGCCCGGCAGTCATTTGTCTATAGGCTGTACATTAACTGGTTAAAGTGCATCTAAAGGCTCCTGTGCTCAGTCTAAACAAATCTTGAACGAAGTTACTTTGTTATGCAAGTACCTCATAAAGAAAAAAAACTCCCTTCAGTCAGCAAAATCCTCCTTCATTTGTGTCTCACATGCTTCCCCGTTTAGACACTGCAGCTCACAGTGGGATTATTTCAGCAGCACAGTATTCCAATCCCAACAGTTGGCAGAGCTAGGTGTGGCCAGCTGCTGACTGACAAGCCACAGACTTAAAGGAGTTGTAAAGGGAAAAAAAAATTGCCTAAAATTAATGTCTGCAAGGTAGACAGACAGATTAGTGTAATGATTCTGTTAAAAAAACGAGTAAATACCTATTAAATTCCTTCATCTATATCACCTCCAGCGTTCTAGTTTCTGTTCTCTTATTTACTTCCTGGTTTGCGGCACTCATTCATCTAAGAACTACATTTCCTAGTATGCATTGCGGCTGGCCCAGTAATTCACACCTCCTTGAAGTCTCTAAAACATAAAGAGCATCCTGCCACACAGATTTAGTTCCCAGGAGGGGGTGAGCACGTCACTGACCACCCCAGTAAAGCCTTCCTTCACGGTGGTGAGTAACAATCAGACAAGCAGGAAGTGAACAGAACAGAGAAGAAATAGAGCAACTTCTGAGCAAAAACGAACAATGAGGAAGTGAAAAGAGGAATGTCTGCAGGTAAAGGATGCTTATTATCAAAAAAAAATGTTTAATTTACAACCCCTTTTAAGGTGGTTGTAAAACCTTAAAGGGATTGTAAAGATAAAAGTTTTTTTACCTTAATGCATCCTATGCATTAAGGTAAAAAAACATCTCACAGCAACGCCCCCCCCGAGTCCCTGTTTTACTTACCTGACCGTTTGAAACTCCCGGGTGCGTCCACGTCATCCTCTTCGGTTCCCAGCCTGGCCGTTGATTGGCTAGGCTGGGCGGATTGATAGCAGCGCAGCCATTGGCTGGCGCTGCTGTCAATCACAGCAGATGATGCGGCGCGCCGGGGGGCGGGGCCGAGTGATAAAGTCAGCGGCTATGGCCGCCGCTGTATCACGGGAGCGTGCTCGCAAAAGCTTTCCACCGTGCGTGCGCCCTCGCATGAAGATGGAAGATGGAAAGCTTTTGCGAGGAGGAGCCCAAAACGAACTGCACAGTGGAGGTAAGTATAACATGTTTGTTATTTAAAAAAAAAAAAAAACTGACTTTAGTGTCCCTTTAAGGTTTTTTGCCTTATGGAATTATATGCCTTAAGGTGAAAAAAATTCTGTGCTGCAGTTCTCCCCCAGACCCACCCTTTTTCTTACCTGAGCCCAACCCTATCAAGTGATGTGGACGAGTGCAGTGGCTCCAGCCGCTGTCGCTCTCTTTATTGGACAGATTGATAGCAGCAGGAGCCATTGACAAAGGCTTATATCACTTTAAGACTCAGCAGTGACACTGCTGATAGATGTGCCCCTGCAACATGAACATATGCCACTGTAGCACGGTAGTGCAAGAAGCCAAAGACTACAAAGGACAATGCTGCTTTGAAAGCAGTATGAAGTTTTCTAGCAGGATCATTAGGTATATGTCATCTGTGGAACTTTAAAGGTTGGGAGATCTGCGTACAGTACAAGGATTTTAACTGAAGAAATCCCTGTGTGTTTGTCTGTGCCGTGTGCACAAGTGAGTCTAATGGGAGTGGTTTCATAATTATCAACCAGCTGCTGCACCTGCAAAGCTATAATGATGAAAATTGCTGGCTCTACATACCTTTAGATGTGATTTCCTATTGGGAGTATCCATACCTAACAACTTTTTGAGATGGGAATGAGGGACATCTATCAGCAAAAGTATGCAGGCATAGGACATACCCCTTGCCACCCCCCTTAAAGGAGAATTGTACAAAAAAACTATTTTGGTTAAACCCACAAGTGCTTTTGTTACCACTACCATTCCTTTATATTGCCTTTTGGAATTTACAAATTGCAGCAATTTAGAAATCAGATGAAAGGTTTAGTGCTGGAAAACACTTTTTGATAGATAAAATGTGCATTTTTTATACAACTATATAGATCAGACCAAAATGAGGGACAAATGAGGAGGAATGAGGGACAGAGGGACACTGCTCCAAATCAGGGAGAGTCTCTCTAAATCAGGGACAGTTGGGAGCTATGAGTATCTCACCAAAAATGACATTTTTGTTAACAGGGAATGCCTGAAATCTGGCTTGTCTTTTAGTGCAGACTTCTGGGAAAATCAGTGAGCCAATCACACAAGCAGGAAATTATGTTTCTGGGGGGGGCGTTCTGTATACATTTTGTATACAGAACACCTCCAGGTAGCCATAATTCGCTGCATTTCACATAAAATTACAGATTGAAAAGGAAAGGTAATTTTTAATAACATTCAATTACTATATGACTTTGCAATTGTATATGCTATATTATTATTTTTTTCATTTGCTTTTTTCCCCAAAAAACGTGGAGTTACCCTTTAAGCAATGTCAAAATACTGCAATAATTTACTAATCTGAAGACTACAATAATGTATTTTGCATTATCTGGAGATACCCTGAGTAAAACAAATCTTTCTTTGGCTGAAACCTGTAGTAAAATCCCATTCTGTTTTCCCTCTCATATGATATGCTATATACAAATATTGATAGTATTATATTCTTTTACACTAATCCAGATTTCATTCCAACATGAAATTATGTCATCTGTGGCTGTGCTTGCCTAACGCACCCAAAGGATTTTAGAGATTTACATTTGTACCTCTAAATTATAGATTAGGAATGGGATGAGGCTTGTTTGGGCTGACTGCACAGAGATTTTCTGCAATTTTTCTATTCTTCATTATTGTTTTCTTTCTTTCTTTTTTACATTGGTGAGAGACCTCTGAGTATGAACATCTCATTTAGAGATCAAGTTATCTGAAGGTCTGACATTACTGAAGAAAAAAAGTTAAATGTTATTTTGTCCTTGATTCTTTATTCTTGGAATACATTGCATATATAAATTCATGTGCATTGTTCAGTAGATTAAAATCTTCTAAAAAAAGTTATGTGTGCTTTTTATGCCTTTTGTTCAATCTGTAAATGGCAAGTATTGTGAATCAGACATTAAAGGACATGTAAAAACCTTGAGCAATGTTTGTTTTACAATGGTGCAATGTGTTACATGCTAATATCCACATTCTAAAACTAAACACATAAGCCTATGAAGAACACTGAAATGTCAAACAATATTAGTCAAAGCTACAAAGGTGATGTGGAGTACCTAATAGAAATATTAGGGCAGAGCTCCTATGCATCTCAGAACTACCGACTATCCATTTATCTTAAATGATAACCAACAGCCACCCCCCGGCCGGTTGGCTGGCATCGGCAACCCCCCCCCCCCCCAGAGAACAATCAGGACATCAAATACCCGCACTTACCCCATCTAAGAAGGAGGTGGTGGGCAGCGTGTCCGGCAGCTTTCTTCCTCCTCTTGGTGTGTGGCTCACGGCAGCTTCCACCGTACCTCCCCCTCCTCCTCCTACTAGGCATCCAATAGGATCGCCTGACCTTTTAGCCAGTCAGGAAACGGGTATCAGACCTGCACTTCCTGATTGGGGAAGAGGCGATTCAGTTTTAGAAAAGTGAATATTCATTTGCTTTTTTTAACACACCTAGGTGGGCTCCGAGTGCAACACTCCACGAGTCTACCCTATTTGAAGCCTATTAGAGCTTATGGCTCTAATCAGGTGCTTCGAAAGAACACCCCTGCCGCTGTAATTCATGGGCCGGACGCATGAGTAGGGGGTGGACGCGGCGTACGTGGATAGAATCTATCTATTAATCGTATAGGGGTGGCGTGGACAGAGGAGGCGGCATCCATGCGCCCTTTGTGGATGGGCCACCCCTGAATAACAAAACTCAAACATAAAAATTTAGCACATTACAGGTTACCAGTTCTTAAATGTGGTGGGTCCAGCGTGGGTGACAACCACATTTTCCTCAAAAAATACAGGGAGAAGAGAGTTTAGCCACCCAGCATAGGAAGTGTATTTCTCATTAGATTATCAGATGAAAACAAAGGGGCAAAGCATGAAAAAAAACATGCTCCTCTACAGTAAGGTATTGTGTATTCACTAACCTTTTGATTCATTTTCATTTGCAATGGTCTTTTTTTGGGGTCCGTTTTAACCACTTCCTGCCCTTCTCCCAGATAGGTGCCCCGACTGCAGCGTAAGGAGGCATCCGTGTGTACGCACCCCCTTCCATGTCCTTTGATTGGCATGAGAATCTGGAGCTCTGGAGTGCAGCCCCGCCTCTGCTCTGCCCCATGTGTCATCTGATAATCAGCAGCTCTAAGTCTCCTATTCATCGGCTCCAGGCTGAACTTACTCTGGGACAATGACAGCAGAGAAACAACAAAGAAATTAATTAAAAATATGGTCATTTGGGGCGTGTCCAAGATGGCGACGGGAGAGGACGTGAAGTGACTGAGCTCCCGCTCTGAGAATCCTTTCTGCCTTATTCCTCGTGTGGATTCTGGGCCACCTATTTGCAAATCCTTCCCTTGTCTCCCGGGGAATGCGCCGGAATAGCAGGGGCTGTCGGACGCGCCGCAACACCGCCGCAGGGCCCACCCCGCCGAAGTCCGGGCCTAAGCACACGCCTGGCCCTTTGCGGCCTTCCCCTTCTGTCTGCATGGCGTCCCATCCGGACATCCCGCGGGACGACGCGATCCAGGCCGGTTCGGCGGCGTTTGAGGCACTCATGGCGGCGATCTCCACCTGCCAATCAGCCCTAACGATCAAGATTGACCATGTCCAGGCGGACACTGCGCTCATACGCCGCAACCTGGATGCGTTCAGGGACCGCGTGGCGGAGGCGGAGAGACGGGTCTCGGACCTGGAGGACACCCAGAGGGATCACCACACGGACATCCAGTCCTTGAAGGCCAGGGTGAAGGTCCTGGAACACAGAGCGGAAGACGCCGAGAACAGGAACCGCCGCAATAATCTCCGTGTCCTAGGCCTCCCGGAGGGGGCAGAAGGTACCGATCCTGTGGCCTTCATGGAGCAGATCCTCCCCACTATCCTCCCGGCCGCCCGGTTCTCCCACTATTTCTCTATTGAGAGAGCCCATCGCATACCGGCGACCAGAGGCCCTGTAGGAGCGCCGCCGCGCACCTTTATTTTCAAGTTTCTCCACTACCGCGACAGGGACACTGTTCTCAGGGCTGCGCGTCTGCAAGGAGTCTCAAGTACCAGAACGCCAGGCTCCTGATTTTCCCGGACTACTCGGTGGAGACACAGCGCCAGCGCAAGTCCTTTGACCACGTCCGTGCCATGCTGAGAGAACGGGGGATCAAGTACAGCATGCTCTTCCCTGCCAGGCTCAGAGTTCAAGATGGTGAGAGAGTCCACTTTTTCACTTCCCCGAGAGATGCCGCGACCTGGGCCGAATCCCTCCCTGGCTGAAAGACCTTTGACTCATCCCTTCTGCAACCTTTGTCAACTGACTGTGAGTAACCTATTCAGGGGTTTCCCCCCCGGGGTATTGGGGGTTCCTTAGGATCCTGGCGGGCCCTGATGCAGCTATGAGGCCTACTGACTGCCCCCACCACAGCTCCCCTGCCTAACTAACAATGCGGAGGCATCCTCCTCTGTCCCTGGGGGGTTGGGAGGGCCGGACCCCATCCTGTCACCTTGTTTGGCTGCCACCTTTCCCCCCCCCCCGGCTGCATCTCCCCAGCAGTGGGCCAGGAGCTATAGCTGATCCTCCTCTCCGTCCCCCTCCACCACCCCCATGTCTCCCATCCTGCTGACTTTTCGATGGAGGGCGCCCCCCCCCCCTTTTTTTTTCTCCTCCCCCTGAAAATTGACTCACATCTGTTTTTCCCCCTTTTATTTTTTATTTTTTATCTTTTTTGACTCCCTGTTGGATGTCCTTGTTGCTAGTACTCAAGAACTGCACCCCCGGGTCTCCGGGTGATCCACACACCTCATCCTCCTGCGGATTCTCAGGACCACTAACTGTATTGACCTACAGTAGCGGGTAGCCGCTCGGACACTGCCCTCATGTCCGGCCTTAGGGCTGGGGTTTGTTTTGGGATACAAGTCCTCCTCCATGTTCGGGGGGGGGGCGGGGTGGGGGCTTGTTGGGAAGCCCGGTTGGCGCCCTGTTATGTTTGATTGTTTTATGCTCTATGACAGTACTGTTGATTTCTTGCATATTGATTGCTCTGGAGATGGGCCGACGCCCTTCCCCCGCCCCGGTGATGGCACGGGTGAATGGTTGGAGGCTCCTGTGTAGCTCTACCCCTGTGGTGATCTGCCTGGTGGTTTGCAATGGCTACTCTTGATGTCCTCTCCTGGAACACACGGGGCCTGAACTCCCCAGTCAAGAGGTCCCTAGTGTTCCAATTTATTAAAAAGCATAGCCCGCATGTTTGTGTGTTGCAGGAGACACATCTGGTGGGTAGCAAAACCCTCAGCCTCAAAAAGCCCTGGGTAGGTCATCACTATCATTCCACTTACTCTAATTATGCCAGGGGGGTTAGTGTTTTAGTGCTCAAATCCCTCCCCTTTAAGCTCCTTGATTTAGTTCTTGACCCGGATGGCAGATTTGTGTTGGTCCATGCTTTGATCTATAACCTCCCCTGGGTACTGGTGGGCTTGTACCTGCCCCCTCCTGCCTCCTTGGCGGTCCTGGGAATACTTGCGGCCAAGTTGGCGCAGTTTCCCTGTGAAAATGTGGTCCTAATGGGTGACTTCAACCTAGTCCCAGACACTGGTATGGACAGGTTCACCTCATCAGGCACCACTCGCCAGGGACTGGCGGAATGGGCTGCCACGTACGGGCTCACGGACGTTTGGCGCTGGAGGAACCCGGGGACTCGGGCCTTCACCTGCCACTCAGCCACCCATAAATCCTTCTCCCGAATTGACTTAGCGTATGTGGGGACGCCAGTACTACCCCGGGTGCGTGACATTACTATCCTCCCTCGTGGGATCTCGGACCACGCCCCACTCCTCCTATCACTGACTTTGACGACGGATCCGGCCAGCAACCTCTGGCGGCTCTCCAGGTTCTGGATCTCAGATCCGGAGGTGGAGCCCAAGTTTCATGATACACTCCGATCCTATTGGGCGGAAAACCCGGGTACGGCCGCGGAGAACACGGTGTGGGATGCCTTTAAGGCCTCCTCCCGGGGACAATACCAGTCCCTGATTGCGGGGGTCCGGAGGGAGCGCAGGGCGGAACTCACCAGGGTGGAAGGGGAGGCGGTTCGACAGGAGGCCCTGTATGTCAACACCCGAGACCCGCTACACTACTCCTCCCTGCAATCCCTGACGCGACAGGCAGTCCTCCTTCGGACAGCCTTGACTCAGAAGAAGCTTCTTCATCAGACTCAGCGTATTTTCGAACAAGGGGAGCGGACGGGGAGGCTTTTGGCCTGGCTGTCCAGGGAGCACTCGGGTGCGTCTGCCGTGGCCCAGGTGAGGGATGGGGAGGGGACCCTACACTCAACTCCGCAGGAAATCAACCGATGTTTTGCGGAGTATTACCAGCAACTGTACACCTCTAGAGTGAAGTATGACCTCCCGAACCTAGTGACCTATCTGGAGGAGGTGGACATCCCAGTCCTCACGTCCTCTACGGCGCGTAAATTGGACGCGCCATTTCAGCTCGAGGAGATACAGGCCGCCTTAAAAATGATGCAGGGGGGTAAGACGCCGGGTCCGGATGGGTTCCCGGTTGAATTTTACAAGACTTATGGAGAGGACCTGGCCCCTAGGTTAATATCCCTGTTTGCGTCGGCATCGGATCTGGGTGCACTCCCGGACTCGATGTGTGACGCGGTCATTGTGGTAATCCCCAAGGCCGGTAAAGATCCCACCCTGTGCTCCTCATATCGTCCTATCTCCCTCCTCAATGTCGACGCGAAGCTCTTCGCGAAGATCCTTGCCAATAGGCTTAACACTGTTATTACGGCCCTGGTCCACCCAGACCAGACGGGCTTCATGCCGGGTCGGGGGACCGACATTAACCTTCGTCGCTTACACACTCACCTCGCGGTGGCGGCCCCGGACGGCGCCGGCGTGGTGGCCTCGCTCGACGCCGAGAAGGCCTTCGACTCTGTCGAGTGGAGCTACCTCTGGGCGGTTTTGTCACGCTTCGGTTTTGGACCCCGGTTTTTGTCCTGGATACAAATGCTATATGCTCGTCCAAGGGCGCGTATTCGCACCAATGGGACCCTGTCGCCCCCCTTCTTCTTGGAACGGGGGACCAGGCAGGGTTGCCCACTTTCCCCCGGCTCTATTTGCCTTGGCCCTGGAACCCCTGGCCGCGCATATCCGACGCGACCCGGAGGTCCGGGGGATCAAGGTGGGATCCCTAGAGGAGAAATTATCACTTTACGCTGACGACGCCCTTCTGTACCTGGCGGATGCGTCTGCTTCGCTCGGTGAGGCACTGTCCCATTTTGAGAAATTTGCATCATTTTCGGGGGTGAGAATTAACTGGGACAAGTCAGTGCTCCTTCCCCTCCACCCATCGCTGTCTCGCCCCGACTCACACGCCTCCCTGCGCTGGGTGGATGAGTTCACATATCTGGGGGTTAGAGTGGGCCTCGAGCCGAGGTCATACATGGAGAAAAATGTTCTCCCGACGTTAGAACATCTGTCCGGACGTTGTGCGGTCTGGCGTACCCTTCCCCTCTCGCCGGTCGGACGGGGTAACCTCATAAAGATGGTGATACTCCCCAAGCTACTCTATTTCTTTCGCCAGACCCCTGTTATTATCCCGAAGTCCTTCTTTCGACGACTTGACAGCATAGTGACGGCGTTCATACGGGCGAACAGCCCTCCCCGGGTTGCCAAACGCTTCCTCTATCTCCCCCTGTCCCAGGGGGGTCTGGCCCTCCCAAACTTCCTTACCTACTACTGGGCGGCGGTCCTGGTGACAGTCCGTTGGTGGTTTTCCCAGACGCGTCAGAACCCAGCGGTGACCCTTGAGGCGGCTATCCTGGGCTCTTACGCTGCTTTATCTAACCTTGTGTTTCGGGGGAGTAGGGCTCATCCAGCGGTCACGGGTCCTATGGCTACTGTGGTTCGGGTGTGGCGGACCTCCAGGGTGCGTATGCTGAAGCCCAATACAATGTCCCCACACACCCCGCTTTGGGTGAACCCTCTCCTTCCTCACCTGGACATGGTCCCCGACCCGGTGGTCTGGGCGCGGCGGGGCATCCTAACCCTCCGGCATATTATGGCGGACGGTGTGGTGATGTCTTTCCGAGACCTAGCCCGTCGCTACAAGGTCCCCTCCTCCCTGGGATTTAGATATGCACAACTGAGACACGCGCTTGCGGCCCAATTCCCGGATCCGGTTGCGCTCGAGTCGGACTCGGTCGAGCGCCTCCTGATTTCGGGTGTTATGGGGAAACCCCTCTCGTCCCTTTACCTGCGCTTTACGGTGGCGTACGACGCGGACACAGTGGGAATCCTGGCCAAATGGAACGCTGACATTCCTGATCTGGACGAGGAGATCTGGGAGGAATGCGTCTCTTCTTTCCTCCCGTCCATGATCGCCTCTAGAGACCGCTTTATCCAACTAAAATTCCTACATAGGGCCTATTACACCCCGCAGAGACTGGCTAAGATCTACCCTTCCAGGAGCTCCTTGTGCACTAGGTGTTCGGGGGATACTGGGTCGTTTATTCATATGGTTTGGTCCTGTCCTAAACTCACGATGGACCCGAAGTTGTTCCTCCTTAGCTACCTGGGTGAGATTGAATGCGACAGATATACCAAACTGGGCATTACCTTTGCCCTGTTCTACGCCAGGAGGGAAATCCTACTCCGTTGGCGGGGCACTGACCTCCCAACTGTGTCCTCCTGGCTGGGAACAATCAACAGAGTCCTCCCATTATATAGATTAACGTATGAAAGCAGAAACTGCCCGGCAAAATTTGACAAGATCTGGTCACACTGGATCGACACATCTAGCTGAGTGACTGACGGGCCCCCTGTGGCGCATCCTATCTGTACAGTGTGGTGGGCGGCTGTTCTCCCCCTCCCCCTCCCTCCTCCCCCCTCACCTTCTCCTTGTCCCCCCCCCCCCCCTCTCCCCACCCCCTCCTTCGAGTCGCCCCCCCCCCCTCCGATCCTCCCCCCCTCGTCCTCCCCTTTTCTGGGGGGCGGGGGTCGGTGGTGCTGGAGGGGGTGCCCTGATGGTTCTCCACCCTACCCTTGCGGGGGGTGGCCTCACGAGTGGCGACTAATATTTACAACTGTGGGGGCAGGGTTGTCTGTGTCTCCTTAGCTTTCTATATCACCGGTTATGTGTGTAATTTATGTTTTTCTTTGATATGCTCTGGTACAATCATTCCGTTACCTCTGTAATCTCTGTACTGTCATTGGTTTGTGTGTATGTTTGTTGTTTGTTTGAAAAGACAATAAAAACTTTTTCTGTTAAAAAAAAAAAAATATGGTCATTTAAAAAAAGTGATATTCCAATATATAATTCCTGGCATATTTCATTTTTTTTTTTTTTATAGATTTTTTTAAATGTATTTCTATTCAAATTCAATGGTATTTTTTTTCAATGATGCCCACCCAGCATTGTGTGTCCTCCTCCCCCAACCCCCACAGCATTTTGTCACCCATCCAATTTCTGTATCACTCATCCTCCACCCAGTCATAGCGTGTCTAACATCCCCCCCCGTCATAACCTGTCACTCATCCCCCACCCCGTCACAGCGTGTCACCTATCCCCCACCCCGTCAAAGCGTGTCACCCATCCCCCATCCCATCACAGTGTGTGTCACCCATCCCCCACCCCCGTCATAGGACACGGACGGAAACAGCATTGCTGAAAATATGGGACGATGTTCTCAAGGCCGCAGACGAAGGAGAATCTTGTCTTCTAGTTCTGTTGGACCTAAGTGCAGCTTTCGACACTGTAGACCACAAACTGTTACTGACGCGGCTTGCTGAAGTAGCCAGAGTCGCAGAAGGCGATTTATCCTGGTTCTCCTCTTTTCTGGAAAACCGATCACAAACAGTGAAGTTAGGACCTTTTACGTCTGAGAAACGCACAGTATCATGCGGAGTCCCTCAAGGATCGCCTCTGTCACCCGTGCTGTTTAACATCTATCTTCGCCCTCTTTTTGAGATTATCAGCAGCCAAAAACTGCTGTATCACTCATATGCAGATGACACGCAACTGTATTTCCGCATTTGCAATAAAAAGGATCACCACCTCAATCTAGAGACATGCCTCTCTTTGATAGAGGACTGGATGACAAAGAGTTATCTTAAACGGAGCGCAAACAGAACTTCTCCTGTTTCACGCCAAGCGCAGGAATCAACCTTCAACAGCATGGACACCCCCGCCTATTCTGGGCAAAATCATCACCCCTAGCGCCAAAGTCAAAAGCCTAGGGGTCATTTTTGACTCCTTTATGACAATGGACGCACAAATAGGGTCAGTAGTCAGCGGATCTCACCATCTGCTGCGCCTACTACGCAGACTCACTCCGTTCATCCCTAAAGAAGATTTAGCGGTCGTGGTGGGAGCAATTGTAAACTCCAGGCTGGATTATGCAAATGCCCTTTACCTCGGACTCCCCAAGTACCAAATCGCTCATCTGCAAGTCGTTCAGAATACGGCCGCCAGACTTGTGACTGGGAAAAAACCCTGGGAATCCATCTCACCTTCACTGAGATCCCTCCACTGGTTACCAGTTAAAGACAGAATTGCTTTCAAAGCACTCTGTCTTACGCATAGATGTGTCCATGGGAATGCCCCCTTTATTTATGCGAAATAATAAAAGCTCATAACCCCAATCGCGCTTTGCGATCCACCAATCAGAACCTGCTCCATGTTCCGAAAGCCAACTTCAAGTCCAAAGGAGAAAGAAGATTCGCGATCCAGGGTCCCAGACTATGGAACGCTTTACCAACCAGCATTCGGTTGGAGGAGAACCACCTAGCATTCAGGAAAAAGGTCAAGACTTTTCTCTTTTGATATCAAAGGAGACAGGAACAACAAGCGTCCAGAGGCGATTCAGTTCGCATGTGCAGCGCTATATAAGTTTTCATTCATTCATTCACCCATCCCCCACCCCATCATAGCTGTCACCCATCCACCACCCCGTAATTGCATGTCACCCATCCCCCCCCCCATCATTGCGTGTCACCCCTCCCCACCATGTCATAGCACGTCATCCATCCCCCACTATGTCATAGCTTGTCACTCATACCTTTTACACAGCCTGGCCACATACAGAGGCACAATGTGCAGGGAGCACCGCAGGTGTTTAAAGGACATAAATTACACACCTAATTTCATGACTACCGATTACACTTTTGTGAGGCACTGTAGGTCACTGATAGCATTAATTGGCACTGTGATGGCACGGATGTTGCACACATGAGGCATGGATGGGCACAAATGAGGCATGGATTAGCACTGATGAGGAACGGATGGGCACAAATGAGGCATGAATGGGCACTTCCGATCCAGCCCACTCATGCTGCTGCACTTGCTCCCTCCTCACCTCACACGCCATATTGATAAGCGTGAGGAGAGGAGAGGAGTTAAACCAGACATGTCATACCCTGGTTTGTTGACAAGTGATCACTTCATCATTGGACAGAGTGATCGCATGGTTAAGGGCTGCTGTCATTGGCCCTTTACCCTGATCCATCATGGACACTTCCTGGTAAGCACCCCAGGGGATGCACAAGTTCGGAAGGAACGTTACTGTATGCCCTCCCAGAACTAGCTGACCACGATGTAGCCATCATTTAGCTATTCCCCAGTCAGCAAGTGGTTAAAGTGATTGTACAGGCAGAAGTTTTTTATCTGAATGTATTCTATGCACTAGGATAAAAAGCATTTTGTGTGTAGCAGCCCCCCTAATACTTACCTGAGCCCCATCTCTATCCAGTGATGTTGCATGAGAGACTCGGCTGGCAGGGACTCTCCCTCCTCATTGTCTGAGATCAAAGTCAGTCAGTAAAGATGAGCTCTGGCGTGTTCACGCAGTCCACGTGCAGAGCCTGCAAGGAAGTCGGCACCGCGCTGCATTAATCACAGGCAGGGAGACACTCTCCCTGCCTGTGATTATCCAAGCATGGTGCCGACTTTCTGGGGGGCTCTGCACGTGGACTGTGCGAACAAATCAGAGTTCATCATTATCAGTGAGCCAATAAAGAGAGAGAGAGTGGGTGGGGCTGGGCCGCTGCTCTGTGTCAGAATGAACACACAGAGCAGTGGCTCGGCTCGGGTGCCCCCATAGCAAGCATAGGAGGAGCCAGGAGCACCAGTGATGAACATTAGAAGAGGAGTATATGGGCTGCTTTGTGGAAAACCATTACACACAGCAGGTAAGTCTATTTGATGACCACTGTGTTTTTTTGTGTTTTTTTTAAATATATATTAAAAAAGGCATACAATTTAGAAAATTAAAACAACATTTTCGACATACTGCTATAAAACATATCCAATTTAAAAAAAAAAATCTACATAACTTTTGGCATAATGTATTTTGCTTCATGTATTTGTTTAACACTTTCCCTACCAAGTCATTGTAAAATGACGTCGGCGGGAACCCTCCATCCCTCACAGTGGACGTCATATGACGTCCTTGCATTCCCGGGCAGCTAGGGGGCGTGTGCTCCCCCCGCCGCATTGCTCAGGACCCGGTGTGTGTGCCCGCGATTGCCCACAATCACGGCAGGACCATGGATCTGTGTGTGCAAACACACAGATCCATGTCCTGTCAGCGGTGAGGAGACCGATGTATGTTCCCAGTACAGAGGAACACACATCGGTCTCCTCCCCTTGTGAGTCCCCCTCCCCCTACAGTCAGAACACACTTTAGGGAACATATTTAACCCCTTCAGCGCCCCCTGGTGTTAACCCTTTCCCTGCCAGTCACATTTACACAGTAATCAGTGCAGTTTTATAGCACTAATCGCTGTATAAATGTGAATGGTCCCAAAAATGTGTCAAAAGTGTCTGATATGTCCGCCGCAATGTCACGGTCACAATAAAAATTGCAGATCGCCACCATTACTAGTAAAGAAATAAAAATAAATAAAAATCCCATAATTCTATTCCCTATTTTGTAGATGCTAGAACATCAAATACGCTTATTGATTGCAATTTTTTTACCAAAAATATGTAGAAGAATACGTATCGGTCTAAACTGAGGAAAAAAAATGTTCTCTTTTTTTTAAAATTATGATATTTATTAAATCAAAAAGTAAAAGATATTGGGGTAGATTCACATAGATCGGCGCATCTTTCTTCCGGGATATCGTATCTTCTTTACGCTACGCCGACGCAACATTGAGAGGCAAGCATGCTATTCACAAAGAATATGCGCTCAATGTTGCGCCGGCGTAGCGTATAGTTGTCGGCTTAAGCCGACATAAGTCAAAGTAGGTGGAAGTGGGCGTGTAACATTTAAATGAAGAGTGACCCCATGCAAATGATGGGCTAAGCTTCAAAAAACAAACTGTGCATGCGTCGGCTCTTGGACGCATCCCAGTGCGCATGCTCAAAGTCACGTTGAAATAGCTGCCTAAGATACGTCAATACACTGCCTACGACGTGAACGTAACCTACGCACAGCCCTATTCACGTAGCACTAGGTAAACGATGTAACATACGACGGCTGTTCCTTGGTCCATACCTTTGAATGGGTTGCGCTTCCTATATGGGGAATAACTTTACGCCGGACGTAAGCCTTACGTGAACCGCGTATCTTTTCCGCCTGGCGCATCTACGTTCGTTAATCGGCCTATCTTACTCATTTGCATATTTAATATGGGAACGCGGAATGCGTCCAGCGTAACTATGCGCCCACGATACGCCGGCGTAGGCAAGTTACGTCGGGCGGAGAAAGCCTATTTTTTAGACGTATCTAGCTTCGGTAATCGACGTAAAGATACGACGGCGCACATTTGGACTTACGACACTGTATCTGGAGATACGTCGGGGTAAGTCTTTCGTGAATCCAGGCCATTGTGTTTTTTTCAAAATTGTCGCTCTTCTTTTGTTTATAGCACAAAAAAAAACCTGCAGAGGTGATTAAATACCACCAAAAGAAAGCTCTATTTGTGGGGAAAAAAGGGTGTTTGGGAGCCACCTCGCACAACCGCGCAATTGTCGATTAAAAAGTGCAACATCGCTGAAAACTAAAAATTGGTCTGGACAGCAAGGGGGTGAAAATGCCCTGTGTGGAAGTGGTTAAAAAAAAACAAAAAAACAATGGGCCAGATTCTCGTACAATACCATTGTAACGGCGTAGTGTAGCGTAACCCATTCACGCTACGCCTCCGCACTTTTTACGGGCAAGTGCTGTATTCTCAAAGCACTTGCTCCGTAATTTGCGGCGGCGTAGTGTAAATGGGACGGCGTAAGGCCGCGTAATTCAAATAAAGAAGGAGGGGGGCGTGCTGTATTTAAATTAAGCGCGTCCCCACGCCGAACAAACTGCGCATGCCCACTGCGCATGCTCCATAGTACGCCGCAAATACATTGATTTAGATGGCAATGTAATTAACGTACAGCCCTATTTGCGAGGAGTTACGTAAACGACGGAAAAACACGTCGCTGTCCCGACGTCCATACTTAACACGGCTTACGCCGGACCTATGCAAGGTTACCCCTCATATAGCAGGGGTAACCTTACGCGTACGCAAACAACGTAAACTACGTGTACGGCGCGCAACTTCGTTCGGGAATCGACGTGTAATGCTCATTTGTATATTCAACGCTGAAATCGACGGGAACGCCACCTAGCGGCCAGCGTAACATTACAACTTAGATCCGACGGTGTAAGTGACTTACGCAAGTCGGATCTAAGCAAAATCTATGCGTAACTGATTCTAAGAATCAGTCGCATAGATACCCAGGGCCAGATACAGAGATACGACGGTGTATCTGGAGATACACCGTCGTATCTCTTTTGAGAATTTGGCCCAATAAGTGTATTTCATTTTTTTGGTGTGAAAGTTATAACATCAACAAACTATGGCATATATACTGTTTTTTTTTTTTAAATCAGTAATGAAATCAATCAGCAACTTATAGTGGGACAGTGACAGTATGGCGGACAATCTGACCCTGGGTAGGGAGTACAGTCACTGGCACTAATGCACTGATCAGTGGTAATAATATACACTGTGTAGGATTGGGGAATCAGACTCCAATGGTAGGTACGTTTTTCAGTGAGTAGACCATTCCAGAACTGAGTTTTTTAAAGGGCCTGGTAGCCCACTTTTATTTAAAAGCATCAAAGTTCATAGATACAAAAGCAGCCCTCGCAGGGGGGTTCCATCATTCCTGTATCTTGCAAAAAAATTCCACAGTCGCACACAGCATCTGGTTCGCACACAGCGACTTATCCGCACACAGCGTTTGATTTGCACACAGCGACTTATCCGAACACAGCGTTTGAGCTTACTGGGTGCACACAGCGTTTGATCTTCTTGAAGCACACAGCTTCTAGCTGCCCCAACAGTAATGACCTCTGCCTCCTGCAGAGAGACGCATCCACTATGTCTTCTCTCACAGAGGTTTGGGAGTCACCTGACTTCTAGCACAGACCTCCTGTCTGTGCGGTGGGGCCCTAAATGCTGTTCAGGTCAGAACTATATACCTGGACTGTGCAATTAGCTGTCCAATTAGTGTGTCTTTCTCTCCTGAATGTGGCGTAAACGAGCCATTTCTCACACAGCACAGGGTCCCATCCTCACAACTGTCATTGTACTAATGACATTGGCTGGGAAGGGGTTAACATCTGGGGGCAATTAATCCTCTTGCAAATCACTGAGCAGATCAGCGGGTCTCAACATTCATCTATTGGCCAGGACCCACTGATCAGCTTGTGCTGTAACGAACCATAGCACAGCTCGTGCAGCGGGCGCACACCCTACACAGATGCACTGATCCCGTAATGGATATGTGATCCAGAACAGAGTGGCCACCCTGCAGCAGTATATCTATGTGGGGGTGGTCGGGAAAAGGTAAACTGTACACGGTCTCCAGTCTTTTTAGGGGTAGGGCAATGCTAGGTGGTGGGAAGTAGAGCTGGTAGTGGCGGAGTGATGGAGGAGGGAAAACGGTCTAAGGTTTTCATTATCATAAAGGTGGGGGAAGGACAATGTGGCCTTCCTGGGCCCCTGGGCGACTTGTACCACGATGGCCAGTATGAAATAAAGTGCAAACAATGCAGACAAAACCCTTTATGAATAGGGATAAGCTTCATGTTTGGGTCGAACATGAGTTCGACTCGATCATTGGCTGTTCGTCCGTTTGTCGAAAAACTAACTTTATGGGGCGTTCGCACCAAATTCAAGCTGTGCAGAATGCCCCATAATGCACTGCGAGATCACAGTGCATTGCTGGATGATGATTGGCCGAAGAATGCACTATGACCCGCATGCTTTGGCCAGTCCCATGGCCAATTATGGCTCACGGGGGACTAAGTCCACGCCCCACACTATATAAGGCCACCTGCACGTCGGCCCTGTGTAGTGTGTTGCTGATGAGGACCGAGAGAGTGTCATTTAGATTGAGCAGGCAGGCAGGTTATTCACTCAGCTGCAGTGTATTTAGTATATATATATACATCCAGGCTTGTAAATATAAAAATATATATGTATATATATATATATATATATATATATATATATATACACACTGTATCCAGTGTAGCTAGATCTGACTGTGGGCCATTCGTTGTGTTTTTTTCTAATATACTTCAGGCAGGCAGGTAACTCAGTGAGCTGCAGTGCATTTATTATTTATATATATATATATATATATATATATATATATATATATATATATATATATATATATATATATATATATATCCACTGCATCCAGTGTAGCTAGATCTGACTGCAGGCCATTCGTGGTGTACAAATTTCCCTATCCCCGTTGTTAAACCATTAAAAGAAATTTGGTCCCAGCCATCCACATGCTCATCGTCTGAATAGTAGCTTGGCTGAATTGCTAGAACTCCAACTGCAGCCTTTTCAGCTGGTAGACTCTGTCCCCTTTCGTAAATTTGTGGAATGTGCGGTACCTCAGTGTCAGGTTCCCAAACACCATTTATTTTCACGGGAAGGCCATTCTGGCTCTCTACCGGCATGTGGAAGGCAATGTCTTGGCCTTGTTGAACAAGGCGGTCAGCAGTAAGGTCCAGCAGGCATGGTGTCAAGAAGTGCAGGCCAGTTTCCAAGATGCTGATAGTGGCGCATTGGCGCACATGCGCACTGGTGCGCACATGCGCTGGGGACATCCTCCTCATGTTGAGGGACTGTGGCCTGGTATGGTTGAGAGGGGGGGCGCTCTCTCACCCCCTCTTTTCCTGCGGCCTGCCAGGTTGCGTGCTCGGATAACAGTATGGTATTGATTTTTGGGGGAAACCCCACATCATTTTTTTTTATTTGGCACAGGGTTCCCCTTAATATCCATACCAGACCTGAAGGGCCTGTTAATTTCAATTACTTTCAAATACTTTTTTCTGTATTGCGCTACTTTTATTGTTTCACTTTAAGCATTATTAAAATCACTGCTCCTGAAAAAACTGAAATTTTTAAAACTTTTTTCTGCATTGATACATATCCCCTGGGGCAGGACCCAGGTCCCCAAACATGTTTTATGACAATAACTTGCATATTAACCTTTAAAATTAGCACTTTTGATTTTTAATGTTCGTGTCCCATACTTTAATGGTGTTTGCGCGTTCAAACACATTTTTTGCCTGTTCGCATGTTCTGCTGCGAACTAAACCGGGGGGGGTGGGGGGGTGGTGTTCGGCTCATGCCTACCCCCAACTAGTGAAAGGCTACAAGTTCCAGCATAAACCCCTGAGATCTAAGGGGTCACAACATATCTCTTTGGTTCATGCTGGGACTTGTAGTGCTTTACTTTTGGTGGCCACATTCTTAGATCTCAGGGGTTCATACTGAGACTTGTAGTCTTTTACTTTTGAGCGGTCACATCCTTAGATCTCAGGGGTTCATGGTGGGACTTATTAGTTGTCCTTCAATAGTTGGGAGGTGTCATGCCCTAAGCTCTGGGGGGTTCATGCTGGAACTTGCAGTCCTTCACATTTGGGAGAGTCACATCCCCCCAAAAGTGAAGTCCTACAGGTCTCAGCATGATTCAATTACAATCATGGAATCCAGCAAAGTCATCTGTGCAAAGTCATCTGTGTCACTTATGGCATCCAGGAACAGTCTGCGTCAATCACGGCGTGAAGTGAAGCAATTGGCATCACTTATGACATCCAGAGAAGTCCGCGTCTATCACGGCATCCAGTGAAGCCACCAGCGTCACTTATGGCATCACGGAAGTCCATGACAATTATGGCCTCCAGCAAAGTCGTCTGTGTCACTTATGGCATCCAGCAATGTCCACGTCAATCACGGCGTCCCGCAAAGTCATCGCTGTCACTTATGGCATCCATCAAAGTCCTTTACAATCATGGCATCAAGCGTATGATAGCATTAAAAAAATATATATATATTGTAAGGGGTTAGCTCGGTAGCGGGGGTGTGTGACCCCCTGGATGCGTTCACTACACACTAAACTATACAGAGAGGCAGCCGAGGACGGTTGAAAACAAAGTTTGGTTTATTCTTTCATATTGCTGTAAACAAGTGCAAGCATCCAAACAGCATAAACAAAACAAAACATAAAATAAACCCTGGCCACTTGGGGTGTCTACCTTCACCACACAGAAACTTATCTATGGAGTCTGGCACAGCCCACTGCTGGTCATACAGCAGATAAACAACAGTCTTTTTGATTTTTATCACACAGAAAAATCAACAACCACCTTACCCCTTCAGAAGTCTTTCTGACTGCTCTCCTTAACTCAAAAAGCCTCAGGATTCAGCAATCAGCAGTCATCCTTTGGATAACTTATAGAGGCCTTAATTGCCTCATTCTTAACAGCTGACGTTTTCCAGCACCCTAAACCTTTCTGGCTACCTCTGTAGCCAACACCTGATAGTAATTGGTGTATTGTCTAAACAAGGCAGAAATGTATCTCCCGTCTGTGACAACACCCACAGATTTACCTGACTTCCTGTCACAATATATATATATATATATAGTTAGGGGATGTCATGTCCTAAGCTGGGTATTTCAAGGAGGCCTGCCCCCCGCCAATCCAAGTTGGGGGATTGGTCAATGCTCCTCAAAATACTCCAGACAGCTCCACCTCTCCTCTCCTCCTCTGTCAGGTCACCTGAGGCCAGATAACAGATGCACACCATTGAGGTCAGGAGTGCACCGCTAAGGTAGTGGACCCTATGGCTAACTGCTGCGGACAGAACACTGTGTGGCTATTGAAGGCAGGTCCAACGGGGATCCCACCAGGAGCTAGAGCCTAATATTCCCCAGGATGTGGAGTCTAAGATCCTGCAGGTGTTCACCAGAGCCTTTAGTGGTGAGGATGGACTGTGCTGCAACTGGATCTAGGTCGCGGCCCCCAGAGTCCCCCAGCTCACACTCACAGTAGGCTATAGAGGATAGAGGGGAAGCAGCAGCTCAGAATACAAGAGATAGTGAGGGGATAAGCCAAAGGTTGGGGAGACTGGCAAACAAAGAAAAACAAAGGACACGCCAAAGGTCAAGGTCACAAGCAGACAGGGATAGTCAAGAACAAGCCAAGATTGGAAAAACAGAGACAGATGTAGAACACACGGCAAGTAGGAACTCAAACACACAATAGCTTAACAAACACTGTTGATCAGCACGGTTGGCTTGCAGTGCACAGGTTAATATAGAGTTCCCTGATAGGGCCTGGGGTAGAGCTATGCTAGAGGAGAGATTACTTAAGCAACCAGGTGAGAGTGGCTGGCCTCTAAGGTGAACACAAGGAGGAGGTAAGCTGACAAACATCACTGCACATCAATGACATCCTCTCTTTCTAGCATTTTCTAGAAAGAAGAGGGAGGTGACAGTGATGCTACCTGTGAGTCACATATCCCTGCCCTGAGCCATTCCTAGCCCAGAATGAAAGCAAACAGGCCTAACCACCAACTAGGCTTGCCTAAATGTTCCTACTATGCTAGGGTGCTACATATGGAATCATTTTCAGCTTCTTTCTCAAAATTCTCCAGACAGTGGGCTGTGAAATTTTCCAAATCGTGATCAAAAAATATTGTTGCACAACAGTTACAGATTCAGATTTTCTCAATTCAAGAACACAAAACGCCTTCTTCACTGCAGTTACTACTACTTTGACTGACTAGTCTATGCGCTTACGTCACTTCCCTCAGTAGCGAAACACAAACTTTATGAGTACATCTACCTAACAGTTCGCAGTTGTGGTCCGGGTCCTCAACTGTTACTGTTTTACAGCATCTGAAAAACTGTATACTTTTTTATGAATCCCCCTGCTCTCTAAAAAGCTTTAGCTTTCAACATCTCAGGGCTAATGCCGCGTACACACGACCGTTTTTAATGGTCTAGAAAGTTTTTTTTAACCCGATTATTGTTAAGCCTGCCTGGCCTACACAAGATTGTTAAAAATGTTCTAGCAATGCGCGGTGACGTACAACACATACAACAGCACAATAAAGGGGAAGTTCCATTCGGATGGCGCCACCCTTGGGGCTGCTTTTGCTGATTTTGTGTTAGTAAAAGTTTGTTGAGAGACGATTCGTGCTTTTCAGTCTGTTACAGCGTGAAGAATGTGCTATCTCCATTACGAACGCTAGTTTTACCAGAACGAGCGCTCCCCACTCATAACTTGCTTCTGAGCATGCGCGTTATTTTCACATCGTTAAAGCCTACACACGCCCATTTTTTACGACATTAAAAACGACAACACGCAAAAACAAAAACGCCATTAAAAATGCTCTGGAGCCCACACCCGATCGTTTTTAATGACATTCCAAAAAAAGTGATTTTTAACATCGCGAAAAACGATAGTGTGTACGTGGCATTAGAACAAAGATGTAGTCATCAAAAAATAGAAGACACAAGTGGGATGTGTAGATTTAACTGTCACACTGCAAATATCTTCTCCTGTAAAAAAATATATATATATTTTAGCCACTTAGGACCCGGACCAAAATGAAGCTAAAGGACCATGCCCCTTTTTGCGATTCGGCACCGATAAGCGCAATAAGCGCTTAGGGGATAGTTTTATTGCATTTTTATAAAAAATAAAAATTACTACCATTGGTGGTGATTCGTGACTGCGACATTATGGCGGACACTTCGGACAATTTTGACACATTTTAGGACAATTGTAATTTTCACAGCAAAAAAATGCATTTAAATTGCATTGTTTATTGTGAAAATGTCATTGTTTATTGCGCTCATGGCCTACGGCTGGGTACTAGCACAGCACGTACCTGTTACATACAGACAAACGTAATTTCCAATAGAGATTTTTTTCATCGGAAAAAGTCCGTCGGAATCTCCGATGGAAAAACTCAGATGGGGCACACACACTGTTGGAATATCCGATGAAAAAATTCCATCTGAATTTTTCCATCAGAAACTCCAATCCTGTGTACAAGGCATAAGGCAGTGTTTTAGTAGCATAAATAGTTTGGTGTTTTAGGCCGCGTACACACGACCAAATAAATCCGATCAAATCGGTCTGTCAGACCGTTTTGATCGGATTTGTCTGCTGGGATAGATTGGTTTGATCGTGTACACACGATCAAACCAAAATCCCCGCCGGCAGACAGCGCGGTGACGTGGTGGTGACGTTGACGCCGCCACGTCACCGCACCAGGAAGCAAAACACTTCAGCGCATGCGTCGAATCCATTCGACGCATGTGCGGGCAGATATGTCTGCTGGTTAGCGTACTAACCAGCAGACATGTCGGACGGACGGGTTCCCAGCAGACAGATTTTAAAGCATGCTTTAAAATCTGTCTGCTGGAAAAATCTGTCTGTCCGCCCGTACACAGGATTGAATTTGTCTGCTGAAACGGTAGGCCGGACCGTTTCCAGCAGATAAATTCGATCGTGTGTACGCGGCCATAGTGTTTTTCTGACACTCCAAAAGGTTGCGATAATGCTGGCTCAAAACTTTTGGGAGGCATTTCATTACTTTTATTTGTTTACCTCTTATGATCCAGTTCCACTTGCACATTTGTGAAATAATTAATATACGATATGCAGAGTAAAAAAAGGATAAAATATCTGAAATTATAGCTGATAGCAATAATTGAGCCCTGACCTGGCTTCCGGTATTGTCAAGATTGTACCACTGAGTAGTATTTTTTCCCTAATAAGGAACATCCAGTGCACATAAACTAAGGTGACCAGATTTTTAAAATGAAATCCAGGGACATATTTTTTCTTTACCAGTAATGGCAGCAATCAGCGATTCTCGGCCCGTCGCCACCTGCCTCACAGCTTCTCAAGTCTTATTCTCCGGGGCCCGGCTACTACTGGGTGGGGAGCAGAGGAAGATCACTCCGCCAGGAAAGGCAAGGAGATAGGCAGGTGGCTGGCTGGGACTTTAGCCAAGACAGAAGAAAATGCGAGCGAAGCTGAATGGGCATGCACCCGAACCTGAAGAAATATTCCCTCCGCTCCGACCAGCACATGATCATCAGAAAGGGGCACAGATAATGGAAAAAAATACAACTCCCCTATGCTAGTAGGCACAGCGGAGCGGGGGTGTGTAATTCAAATTTTTTTATTTTAATTCTGCACTGATTGTCTTTGAAATTGCCCCTGCCCCCTATTAAATCCAATCTGGGGACAAAACCAGGGACAGACTTGGTCCGGGGACAGTGTCCTCAATCAGGGGACTGTCCCCTGAAACTGGGGATGTCTGGTCACCCTATCATAAACACAGTTTAAAAGTAATTATTTTTGTCCCAGCTCAGGTGAAAACGTGTCCCGGATTGCATTTTGCAGATCTGTCCGGGGTCCTGGGTACCCTCATTCTAGGACAATACACTGTCCGGGAATTAAACTGACACAGCCCCCCCCCCCTAAGCCGATCTGATGCCCCCAAAAAAGGCAGCCACATTGTGGCTTTGCTTACTGACAGTACTTGTCCTGGCCAGCCGAGATCTGTTTTACCTTGTTCCACCACTGGTTCACTGCCCGAACTGGTTGCTAGGACCAATTGGTGCCTGGCGTCTAGCAACCAGTGATGTCTTGCTACCACAGAGAAAAGCCGAGGCCCCAACATTCAGAGGAGGATTTAACTTCCTCCTCTTCCGCACCTTGTGCTTTAGCTTCTTCTCCTCTTCCACCTCCTCCTCAATCTTCTCTGATGGCATGCTGGGACTTGTAGTCCTTCAATTTTTGGGGGGGGAGTCACATCCTTAGATATCAGGGGTTTATTCTGGGACTTTTTGGGAAGGAGAGGGAGGGGGTTCCCTGAATGGCAGTTTGGAAATGTGGTCACCCTAGTCCCAGGAGGTCTAGAAAAAATATTTCAATGCCAGGAAACCTGTAATTCTATTTTAACGAAATTAACCTGATACACAGTATGCAAGCCTTTTTTGGTCACAGATCTCTTATGTATGTGGTATCATTTGCGTATGTGGTATTTCATTTGAATAGCTGTAGTGTTCCCGCACGTATAGACACTCCCCCTTGCTCGGGATTGGATGGGTGATCGTGATCTGTCCAATCCCGAGCAAGGGGGAGTGTCTATACGCGCGGGCTATTCAAATGAATGCTGTGATTTTCTCCATGCGGCGGAGTGGCGGCTTTCGGCGGCAAAGGTATGGGGGAAATGGCTGGAGGGACATGGCTGAAGAGACATGGGACATGGCTGCATATGTGAGGGACATGGCTAGAGGGACATGGCTGAAGGGACATGGCTGCATATGTGAGGGACATGGCTAGAGGGACATGGCTGAAGGGACATGGCTGAAGGGACATGGCTGCATATGTGAGGGACATGGCTAGAGGGACATGGCTAGAGGGACATGGCTGAAGGGACATGGCTGCATATGTGAGGGACATGGCTGGAGGGACATGGCTGGAGGGACATGGCTGCATATGTGGGGGACATGGCTGGGGGGACATGGCTGCATATGTGGGGGACATGGCTGCATTTGGGGACACATTTAAAAAAAAGTATCGATATTCGGTATCAGCGACTACTTGAAAAAAAGTATCGGTACTTGTACTCGGTCCTAAAAAAGTGGTATCGGGACAACCCTAGTTATTATTATCTGTGGATTATTATTATATAAGTGTTGCACATGCTCTCTATGTGAAGTGAAAACAATGTATTTTTATATGGATGATACACTAATGCCGCGTACACACGATTGGACTTTCCGACAACAAAATCGTGGATTTTTCTCCGATGGATTGTTGACTCAAACTTGTCTTGCATACACACGGTCACACAAATGTTGTCCGAAATTCTGAATGTCAAGAATGCGGTGACGTACAACACTACAACATTCCGAGAAAAATGAAGTTCAACGATTTCCCAGCATGCTTAGAATTGATTCTGAGCATGCGTAGAATTTTTGTGCGTTGAAATGTGTACACACGGTCAGAATTTCCGACAATACATTTTTGTAAAATTTGAGAATCAGCTCTCAAACATTTGTTGTCAGAAATCCTGACAGCAAATGTCTGATAGAGCATACACACGGTCAGATTTTCCAACAACAAGCTCATATCAAACATTTGTTTTTGGAAATTCCGACCGTGTGTACGTGGCATAATGCCGCGTACACGTGGCCGTTTTTTGTGATGAAATAAAATGATGTTTTAAAAAACATCATTTAAAATGATCGTGTGTGGGCAAAAGATATGATATTTTTTTGTGATTTCTAGATACCAGCATTGCATGTGAATGAAATTATTAAGATTTTTTTTTATTTTGTTTTTTTATACTGGATGTAGCCATCCTCTTTAATTTTCTTTATAAATAGGATATATGGTAGTCACATAATGAAGCTACTTTTTTTCAGTTTTTGTGTAAGAGTGGAAATTTAGGATGGCACACACAGCTTATTGTATACCTCTTGATTGTTTATAACAAATTAATTTAAGGTTTCTGTTTTTCTGGACTTTACACTGATCACATAATCTCATGCATGCTGCTGGACACGTAAAACATGTGCTACTTAACAAACCACTACCTTTTTGTCCACTGGAAATCATTATTGCACCACAAAAATTTGCATAGCTGACAAGGACATGAAAATAAATTGAAAATGTAATGATCTCTCTCCTACTCAAACGTCCATTTTCTAGCCATATTTAATATCCAGCTTAGTGGTTTATTTAGAAGAGGAAGTAACCTTCCCAATATATTTCACTTCCATATTTCTTCTCAGAATGAATTGCAAAACCACTCTTCAAATGTCTCACAACTTAGGCAAGAAAGCATCATGACTAATTTGTGCACGTCCTATTGTAGTATAAAAAAAACAATAGTAGTGATATTAGTAATATTCTATCGTATATCACTATTTATAAACAGTATTAAAACTTAAAAGCATCCACATATCTAAATTTCTGCACTGATTTGTATTTTTGCTAAGCCACTCTTGCTTTCCAGCAGGCACCATTGCCAAGGCAGCATTTCCAGGTTATTGAATTCTCTATTGATTACACATACACATATCGTCCATTAAAAATGGAACAGTAGTTAGACCTACAGCCCCCTACCTACAAATATACATCGTTTTTGAATCCATTCAAAAATAAAGAAAAACATTTGCCTTAGCTAGTTTCTGACATTTCTTGTATGCATAAATGACATGTCTGTGCCTCATCACTGCCTTCCAGGGAAAACTGGGTACTTGAAATCTACAAGAGGTACAACATAGCCTATTGCCAGAGTGGATTCTGGTGCAATTTTGAGCACCCAGCTCTCCCAGGAGGCGCATCAGAGACCAGGCCAGGTTAAGTTGTTTATTTTTATTTTTAGTAAAATGTAATGTGCCACCTAAACCACTTAACCCCCGGACCATATTGCTGCCCAAAGACCAGAGCACTTTTCTTTATCGTACATCACGGGACACAGAGCGGCAATCCATTACTATGTGGGTTATAGAGTCTACCTTCAGGTGTGGACACTGGTGTAATTAACTACACAGGAAGTTCCCTCCCTATATAACCCCTCCCATACTGGGAGCTCCTCAGTTTTTTCATCAGTGTCTAAGGTGTTGGTCACGATTGAACATGTGCTCTTAGGAGCTCCACTGGAGGGATCCATGCTGGATGTAAAAAACCTCCATAAATCCGGATCCGTCCAAGGTGCTTCATAGCCAAAGTGGACGGTACCCGGGCCTCAGTACGAAGAACGAGGTTTAGCCTATAATGCCTCTCTGCGGAGGGCTGGATCCTGGGTTCCAGAACTTTGTGCCTTCTAAGGACCAAATGTTTTTTCTGCTGCCAGGATGCTATATAGGTCCAGGGGAGTTGGTGTTCCTGCCATGGACCCCGGTCCCTGAAGGTCTAGGACAATACCCACGGTGAAGGGGGAAGATTGGGCCTCTTGCTTGGCAATACCCTGCAGCGTGGAGAAGGTAAGAGGAATGAATGAATGAATGAATGAGAACTTATATAGCGCGGCACATGCGAACTGAATCGCCTCTGGGCGCTTGTTGTTCCTGTCTCCTTTGATATCAAAAGAGAAAAGTCTTGACCTTTTTCCTAAATGCTAGGTGGTTCTCCTCCAACCGAATGCTGGTTGGTAAAGCGTTCCATAGTCTGGGACCCTGGATCGCAAATCTTCTTTCTCCTTTGGACTTGAAGTTGGCTTTCGGAACCTGGAGCAGGTTCTGATTCGTGGATCGCAAAACGCGATTTGGATTATGCGCTTTTATTAATTCGCATAAGTAAAGGGGGGCATTCTCATGGACACATCTATGCGTAAGACAGAGGGCTTTAAAAGCGATTCTGTCTTTAACTGGCAGCCAATGAAGGGCTCTACGGGACTTGGTTCGACAGTAGGTCCTCCGTGGGGGACTTGGGTCTCGCCTATATTATGCTTCTATGCATGGGCAATGTAAACCACTATGTCTTCTGAGACAGGATGGCTCAGGGCACCCATATACCTCCCCTAGCCGGCATGCAGCCTGGCCCACCATGTCTGTTAGACAGGATGGCTACAGTACCTATATATCTCCCCTTGAAGGGGCCGGTACATAAATAAAAAAAAAATATATGCCCTTAATCCTATACAAAGGATTGTCTTCCGTGAGTAGTTGCAAGTCTTATCTGTGTTTCCACTACTATGGGCAGTAGAAGACATGCCTGATGTTTTTGCTTACCATGCTTTCCAGAAAACGGAAGCTTAAGTGTTAGCTGATCTATTGTGTCCCACTTCCTCCGCTTCAGGCTCTACCATGTTGCACGTGCTCACCGGCTCAGTGCAGTCGCAGAGAAGGCTCTTCAAAGGGCCCGGACGTCAGAGCTCTGTAAAGCTAGGGGGACACAAACGTAAGCACCTTGTGTGAGTTGGATACAGATTTATCTAAGACGCCTACTCGCATCTAGCTGTGCAGATTAGCAAGGCATTGTGTCAGACTAAATTCAGCTATTTGATGCACCTGGGTTAAGTGCCTCTGCTTTAGCTTAGGACTTGGTCTCCCCATTGAATAAGGTCAGGGGTAGGAATATAAAGAGGGATCGCCACCTGAACCTGGTGGACCCTTATTCTCCTCTGAAGAGACTTAAACAGCTCATAGATTGAGCCATCAGACCTGTCAGGCAATGCAGCCTTCCCCCAACATTGCAATCACTCTGCATGTGTTTTGTGTTTTGCAAGAGAAAAAAAAAAGGGGGGTGTCCCCCTTTTCCTGCTTTAATCCTGAAACAAAGGGATTAGAAAGCTTGGGGATAAAAGTTTCACTGTCAGAGGACAGGAGACAGGAGCTGCAGCCTAACAAGGAGAAGCTATTAAAAGCCCTACAGGTTCTGATTACACCTCTATCTTCTCCTTAGAGTGTAAAGAGAGGTTTTCCTATAGGTGGCTAGTAAGACCTCCATATAATCCTCAGCCTGGTGTCGGCTTCAGGCTAACCAAATGCATCGGAGGGATGCACAGTTGCTGGCACACATTGCTAATGTCTCTTAATTGAGGAAACACACATCTGCAGAGGATAATTTCCTCTTTACCAGTCCGCATGTTGCATAACATACATGAGTTTGGAATGCATGTGGGATAAAAACAAGTAACAGAGCAGATTCTATTGTGGATCTCAAAAAACATACATGTTTCTGTCTATATGATGCTGCATGTTTCCACAAAAGAGGTCGCATAAAAGATGCTTGTAATGCTGAATCGCATAAAGACGTTTGTAGGCATAAAAATGCTGAATCACACATGATTACCTGATCACCCAAGTCCTTGTTTCCCCCAAGGATGTTTGGTTACACAGAAGAGGTTTGTTTCCACAGAAAGGCCTAAAATCGCATAAAGTTGCTTGGATGCAAAAAAGATGCTGGATCACACATGGTTAACTGATCATCAGCGTCCTGGATTACCCAAGGATGTTTGGTCACACAAATAGGCTTGTTTCCACAAAGGTACCTAAAGTCGCATAAAGATGCTTGTATGCATAAAAATGCTGAATCACACATGATTACCTGATCACCCAAGTCCTTGTTTCCCCCAAGGATGTTTGGTTACACAGAAGAGGTTTGTTTCCACAGAAAGGCCTAAAATCGCATAAAGTTGCTTGGATGCAAAAAAGATGCTGGATCACACATGGTTACCTGATCATCAGCGTCCTGGATTACCCAAGGATGTTTGGTCACACAAATAGGCTTGTTTCCACAAAAGTACCTAAGGTTGCATAAAGATGCTTGTATGCATAAAAATGCTGAATCGCATAAAGGATGCTTGTATGCATAAAAAGATTGAATCACACAGGATTACATGATCACCCAAGTCCTTGATTCTCCAAGGATATTTGGTCACGCAAAGAGGCTTGTTCCCACAGAAATGCCTAGAATCGCATAAAGAGGCCTGAAGGTATAAACATGCTGAATCACACAGGATTACATGATCACCCAAGTCCTTGATTCCCCAAGGATATTTGGTCACGCAAAGAGGCTTGTTCCCACAGAAATGCCTAGAATCGCATAAAGAGGCCTGAAAGCATAAAAATGCTGAATCACACAGGATTACCCGATCACCTAAGTCCTGGATTACTCAAGGCCTAAAGGGATCGCTTAAAGATGCTTGAATGCAAAAAGAAGCTGGATCACACATGGTTGTTGGATCAACAGAGTCCTGGATTACCCAGGGATACTTGATCACATAGAGAGGCTTGTTTCACAGAAATGCCTAAAGTCGCATTAAGATGCTTGAGTGCATAAGGATGTTGGAACGCACATGGGGTGCTTGGTCACACAAGGGTTCTTGTCCGCACAGTAGTGCTTAAAATGCATAAGATGTTGATCGCATGGAAGATGCTGAATCGCATGCATGGTTACTTTAAAGTTGCACATGGTGGCTTAATTAAGCAATACAGGATGCCTTGTGTTTGCATAGAGATACGAGGACCTCTACACCCCGACTGTTTTCCTGACCAAGGGCCACAGAAATAGTACCCTGTACATGAGATGTATTGGCGTCCAGGCTCAACAAGAAATTGAACAGCTTGAGGTCAAGGATAAGGGATCCACCCGCATGCGGGGCAGATGTGTTGGTAATCTGGTGGGACCAGTGGTCACTGGTTATGTCTCTCCCCCCAGTGCCGCGGCGTTTGTGGCTTCCATGCAACATTAGAGGATGGCGGAAGCTGGCCTGATTACTCCGGCATAGCCCTGACGACCTTTTCTGTGCAGGGACAGTAGGGGTGGTAGTAGAGGACCCACGGTCCCTTACATCTTGTCCAGGCCTACTTCGAAGGGGGGTATTACATCCTGTCGTGCAACAGGTGAATTAATGGTCTGGCTATTTTAGCCCACATTCTTCAGGATCAGGGTTTAGAATCAACGGCACTTCCTTGATTCATACAGGAAGGCAGGCCTCCAGAACCAGATATCCCAGGATCGGGAGAGCCCATGTTCCTGGTATGAAACAGATGGTGGCATCCTTGGAAGTTTGTCAAAGATAAAATTCCTGCCTTCCTGCATTTGGAAAGGAGACGGAGCCAGCCTTAAGTTACATCAAGGATCCGATCTCGGCCTTGCCTCCAAAGGTCGCTTGCTTCACACTCTTTGTTCCGAGCCATTATACAAGGGGTGACGCGCATAAGTCCACCAGTTTAGTCGCCCTTGTGCTTGGAGGATTGGCTCTAGTTTTGTCGGCTTACAGGGTCAGCTCTGTGGGCCGACGCACCATATTTCCCTTCAGCCTTTAACAAGGGAATTGGTGTTCTTGGTTGTGGTAGCCTCCAAGAGAGTTTCAGTATTGGCAACCTCTTGGTATAAAACCATACTTATTCTTACTAGTAGGGTGATGTTAATCCTCACCCAGCCTTATTTACTAGAAGGATCTAGTGTTCATTTGAATCTAGATATTCTTACCTCCCCCTTTTTCAAAACCTTGTTTTCGGAAGGAAAGGTTATTGCTTTCTCTCAGTAGAGATGAGAGCAGTTAAATATCTATCTGAAGGTTCAGATATAGAAATCTGAAGTTTTTATTGTGCTGCCAGAAGACCCTAGATGTGGGCAGGCAGTGTTCAGTTCAGCTATTAAAATGGTTACACTCTCTCCTTTGGAGTAGAAGGGTCAAGGCCTATCTGTAGCGGCTGCTCGGATACGGAAAGCTGATGTTATTGCGCTACCAGGAGGCCCCAGGAAGGGGCAGGCAGCGTCTAAAATCAACTGTTTTCAAGATTGATTCGTCAGGGTATTATTCAGGCTTGTGGTTCGGAGAGTGGGACTCCCCCTGTTTCTTGGGGGGGGGTGCTCCGTACCAGGATAGTAAGCGCTTTATGCGCGATGCTTTACCGAGCCTTTATGACGCAGATTTTCAGGGCCGCAACTTGGCGTCTGTGCTTAGGTTCACTGATTCTTGTCAGATGTGCATAGGAGGGCAAAAGGATGCAGCTTTTTGGCGCAGTATGCATCTGGCAGCATTATAGATCCTCACATCTGATGGCGGCCTGCGTTGTTTGTGTCTCCCTCCCCTCAGTAAGCATTGCTTTCGGACATCCCACATAGTAATGGATTGCCGCTCTGTGTCCCGTGATGTACGATAAAGAAAATAGGATTTTTTATGACAGCTTACCTGTAAAATCCTTTTCTTGGAGTACATCACGGGACACAGAGCTCCCGCCCCTCTTGTTTGGGGATATTGGGACACTTATTGCTTTGCTACAAAAACTGAGGAGCTCCCAGTATGGGAGGGGTTATATAGGGAGGGAACTTCCTGTGTAGTTAATTACACCAGTGTCCACACCTGAAGGTAGACTCTATAACCCACATAGTAATGGATTGCCGCTCTGTGTCCCGTGATGTACTCCAAGAAAAGGATTTTACAGGTAAGCTGTCATAAAAAATTCTATTTTTTACATTTTGCTATAATAAATATCCCCAAAAAATATATAAAAAACATTTTTTTCCTCAGTTTAGGCCGATACGTATTCTTCTACATATTTTTCGTAAAAAAAAAAAATCGCAATTAGGGTTTATTGATTGGTTTGCGAAAAAGTTATAGGGCCAGATTCAGGTAGATGGGCGCTCCTTTACTTTGGAGTAACGTTTCTCATTTACGTTACTCCGCCGACACTTTCGGCGCAAGTACTGTTATTCACATAGCACTTGCGCGTAAACTTGCGCCAGAGTAACGATAATGCGCTGGCGTAACCCGATGCAAGTGGAAGTGGGTGTGATCATATGTAAATTATGGGCGGAGCCCAGCGCAGAGGCTTACGTTCAGCGCATCATCCACGGAGCATGCGCAGTAAGTGAGGCTTCACTCGCCCCCTTGTGCGCATGCTCACAACTTCCGTCGGCACCACTTCACAGGAAACGTCAGCGCAATGCGTTCCGTTGGGCGTTTAAATGCGCCCGTAGATGCGCCATTCCGGCACTAAAGTATATCCTGTTCCCCCTCCCCGCAGTGAAGTTACTTTTGTTCTGAGATGGCTGCTCCCGTTCCCCGCAAACACACAGGAGAAAGCTGAACTCTAAAGGCCAGGAGCTGTCAGCCGTCATCTCGGCTATGGAGACCTATGATGTCTTCCTCCATGGCTGTAAAAGTTGACAGACAAGCATGGACAGAGGTGTTGTCCTGCAAGTGGGGGTGCTCAGCTAGCTCTTAATATCGGTAACGCTGCTGTAGCTGCTCTCCTGCTGACCTGTGGCCGTCTGGAGTAAAGATAAAGCAGCTATTTGTAGAAATAACTTTGCGTCGGACGGACGAGATATGCGCGGCGCATGTAGCCAGCGTATGGTGCTAATCCGTTTGCGAATCGGGAAATAACCCTCATTTGCATATTTGCAGGGGAAATCAATAGGCGCGACTGATGCGCCAAGCGAAATTATGCGCTGACGATACTCTGGCGTCGGAAAGTTAAGCCGATCGGAAATGGCCCGTTTTCTGTCGCATCTAGTTTGGTGGGTACGGCCACATAGAAACGACGGCGCATAATCACAGTTACGCGGCGCATATCGAATTACTCCAGCGCAAGTCTTGCTGAATCTGGCCCATAGTGTTTACAAAATAGGGGGTAGTTTTATGGCATTTTTATTAATATATTTTTTTTACTAGTAATGGCGGCTTTTTTTTTTAGTACTGCGACATTATGGCGGACACTTCGGACACTTTTGACACATTTTTGGGACCATTGGCATTTTTATAGCAATCAGTACTATAAAAATGCATTGGATTACTATAAAAATGCCATTGGCAGTGAAGGAGTTAACACTAGGGGGCGGGGAAGGGGTTAAGTGTGTTCCTGGGTGTGTTCTAACTGATTGGGGGGGGGTGGACTCACTAGGGGAAATTATTGATCTTCCGTTCATACATTGTATGAACAGAAGATCAGCATTTCCCCCACTGACAGGACCGGGAGCTGTGTGTTTACACACATAGCTCCCGGTCCCCGCTCTGTACCGAGCAATCGCGGGTGCCCGGCGGCCATCGTTGTCGCCAGGCACGCGCACGGGACTCAGGGACGCGCGTGCTGGCCGGCGGCTGTGCGCGAGCCCCCTAGTGCCCGCAAAAAACAGCCGACGTAGAGCTACGGGCTCTCGCCCAGGAGAGCCGACCTGCCGCATTGAAAATGCAAAGTCTATAACTGATCAAGATGTGGCAGGATAGCTGTAATATACATTTTTTCGGCGTGACTCGGCATAACCCCAATCTGGGTAAAGAGCCGATGACTCAGCTCTTTAACCATGTGATCCTCTGTGTCCAATCACATGTAAACACGAAAGTGCAATTTTTGTCTCCCCTCCTTTCAGACTTGGTCACAGAGTGTGTAGAGGTGTGTAGAGGTAATCAGGGCACTCATCATCAGTGCCCTGATTATCAATGTAACCCCAACAACACCCAGCAGTGCCCAGCAGTGCTGCCAATCAGTGATGCCAGTCAGTGCTGCCTATCATTGCCCACCAGTGCCTGCTCATCAGTGTTGCCCATCAGTTCTGTCCATCAGTGCCCATTGGTGCTGCCCATCAGTGCTGCTTATCCGTGCCACCTATCATTGCCCATAAGTGCTGCCTATCAGTGCCCATCAGTGTCACCTATCAGTGCCCATCAGTGCCATCTATCAGTGCTCATCAGTGCCATCTAACAGTGCTCATTAGTGTTGCATATCAGAACCACTTATCAGTGCCCATCAGTGCAGCATATTAGTGCCTCCTCATCAGTGGCACCTAATCAGTGCCTTCTCATCAGTGCCCATAAGCGCCATCCCATCAGTGAAGTCTATCAGTGCCCATCAGTGCAGCCTCAGCAGTGCACATCAGTAAAGGAGAAAAATTACTTATTTACAATATTTACTGACAGAAACAAATAAACACCTTTTTCCAAATTTTCTGTATTTTTTTTCAGTTTTTTTGCAACAAATAAAAAACCCAGCGGTGATTAAGTGCCACCAAAAGAAAGCTCTATTTCTGGAAAGAAAATAACATTTTAATTTGGATATGGTGTTTCATGACTGTGCAATTGTCATTCAAAGTATGACTGAAAGGGCTGAAAGATGAAAATTTGTCTGGGCAGGAAGGGGGTGAAGGTGTCCAGTATTGAACCGGTTAAAGGTTCCCTTATTAAAATAAAATAATAAACATGTTATACTTACCTGCCCTGTGCAATGGTTTTGCACAGAGCAGCCCTGACTCTCTTCTTCTAGGGTCCTATGCCGGTGCTTCTGGCCCCCATAGGAAGCCACTTCATGCGGCTCGCTTTTTAGCCACCCTGTCTGTCTGTATCTTTTGACACAGACACAGACTCATCACAGCATTTGATTGACAGCAGTAGGAACCAATGGCTGCTGCTGCTATCAATCTGTACAGAGAAGAGGGACAGGGCCGGGAGAGCCTTGGCTCTCATGCACAGTGCTGGATCAGGAATGGTAAGGGGGGGTATTTTGTTAGAAGGTTTTTTACCTTACTGATCAGAATGCAAAAAAAAAGCGTTTGAGCTTTAGAACCATTTTAAAGGCAGACAAACAGACAATGCACGTGACACATGATACTCCACATCACAAATATATAATTTAAAATACTAAAACAAATAAAAATAAAAAAACAAGTCTAGACTCTGTACCTGGAACATCAGAAAGAGAAATAAGTGGTGTTAGGATCACTTAAGTGCACCTGCCCATGATTCCAGCATCCGGGTGTTGGCTGTTGCATTCTCCCTGTCTGTCTTAACCTGCAAGATTGATCTGGTCAGTCACCTGATATAAGCAAACCAAACACTCTCTCCCTTGCTTGTGATAGAGACAGTATGCATTGTTCCTGATCAAACCTCCTGTTTGTCTGCCCTGCTTTTCTGTTGGATTCCCTTGTGTATGACCTGGATCGAATATTGCACTATTCTCTGGACTTAGCCTACCTTTTACCTGGATCGTAAATTGGACTAATCCCTGAACTCAGCCTGCCTTTTACCAGGACTGTTTTAGAAGCACGCTATCTGTCTGCTATGGTTAATTGTCTGTTGTTTGCTCTGTTTGCATCTGCCCTGGTGTGGTGGCCAGGCACTATAGCATTGTGTATAAGTCCTGAGGGCAGTCCTGAGGGCAACTAAGTACCGGTAGGCCTGCTTGCCTTAAGGGAAAAGGGGCTACTATAGGTGAAGCACACAGTAGCTAGCTACTGTATAGTGTCTGACCACCTGCGTTTGGGTAGACATGACGTTAGTGACATTTTCACAAGCCTTGAACAAAGTTTTCTGTCGAGATGGACCCTACACAGGATCCCTTATTTGCTGAGGAAATTTGATAACACGAAAAGCCCAGGAACTGTCTTTGCATGTAAACACACCTCCAGCAGTAATGCGGGAGCAAGAGCCCAAAGTTAACCCGCTTGACTGTTTTTTCTGTGATCCCCATATGTTTTCCAACTTTAAAAATAGTATGCTATGCTTTAAGCTTAAGCCACACTTCTCTGGTTCTGAAGCACAGCCGTTCAGCCTGATTATTACATGGTTGCAGGGGGATCAGGGCTAATCCTAGGGTCACAGGCGCCTGGGTGCAGAAATATTTCTGGCACCCCCACACGGGCGTCATCATTTTACTAACTCCTCCCGTTTACAAATGTTTCTATGGCAATGACTCAACCACAGAGATGCTCTCCCACAAAGTCTTCATTAACCTGGGATCCTTACATGATCTCTTAACAATAAACAAAATACAGGAAGAGAAGCAGAGTACTTTATTGGGACCTGGAGGGGGGCCTCTGTGATGGACACAGGGAGGGCTTCTGTTAGAGAGTCTGTTAGATGTTTGGCGCCCCCACCTCTGTAGGCGCTTGGGTGCAATGCACCCTGTGCACCCTGCCTAGGATCGGCCCTGAGGGGGATCCCCAGTCTTGGGCGTTTAGTCTCCCAGCAGTTGACCCAGTCAGAGGGTCAGTTAAAGCCTTTTTCAAAGCCTTAGGTTTACTGTATGATGATCCTGACCATGTCCACTCAGCTGAAGCTAACCTTGTGTTATTACATCAGGATAAACAAACCGCTGAACAATACTGTTCTGATTTCTTCCGCTGGGCACCTGACTCTGGATAGAATGACCCAGCTCTAAGAAGCCACATCAGGTTAGGTTTATCAGACTCCATCAAAGACTCATTGGTACACTACCCTGAACCAAAATCTTTAAATGAAGCCATGCAAGTAGCCACCCGTATAGACAGGTGTTTATGGGAAAGGTGTACAGAGAGGTTTGTTTCTTTGCCCCCTAGTACGCTACCTACCCTTTCTTCATTTCCTGAGCCCTCTCAGCTTCTCCAGGAGGATGAGCTCATGCAAATTGGTGCTATCCGTTTATCCTCTGGGGAAAAGGCTAGAAGGAGATCTCAGGGTCTCTGCTTATATTGTGGCAACCACGGACACTTTGTGGCTAGCTGTCCTAATAAGAGAGAAAACGGCAAGAGTCTAGTGCAGGTGGGGTCTGATTCTATAGACCATACTGTGTCTGTTTCCCTCAGAGATGGCTTATTTGTTCCTGCCCAACTTAGTTCTGCCAAGTTTTCTTACCACCTCTCCGCTTTCATTGATTCTGGTGCTGCTAGCAATTTCATCAATAGGGACCTAGCACACAGTCTACAGATTCCAGGTGACTAAGGTGTACAGACCCTTTTCAGTCTTAGCCGTTGATAATTCCCCCTTGTCCATGGGTCTGGTGACCTTTTGTATGGTACCTATTACCCTGACCATTAGGGAATTTTACAGGGAGACAATCAGCTTCTACCTGATCTCCTCTCCTGCTTATCTTTGGGTATCACTGGCTTAAAGCGGAGTTCCACCCAAAAGTGGAACTTTCACTCATTTGTCTCCTCTCCCCCTCTGGTGCCACAATTGACACCTTTTGGGGGGGGGGGGGGCAGGATACCTGTCTTTGACTAGCCACCACAAAATTCCGTTACATGCTCCCATACATTAAGCAAATCTTTATCCAGAAAACCTTTGAGGATGTGCAAAACCCTAGGGGAGGTTTTTGATTGAAAAGATTTATTCAGGAAAAACATGTCCCGCCATTGTACATTGGTGGATAATGATAGCACAGTCTAATCTGCCAAACTTAGAACAAGATTCTGATGTGTGGTGAGTGCTGACTGTTAGGTACAATAGCAATATAATGGGGAAATAATAAATCCAGAATGCCACACTTGGCATGGGAAAACAGGGAAAGAAAATGTCAAGTATCAGTGAGCACTTGGAAAAGAGGGGGTGGTCAGGGGGGTTAAAGAAGTTATATTCCCAGGTGTACCTTTCAGCAAATTCTTTTCTTCATATGACTTCAAGGGTAAAAACAAGGAATATTGCATGATAGGTGCAGCCTGGGAGGAGACACAATACAAAGATTGAGAGGGACGGTGTGGTAAAAATCCTCAGAATAAATCCTATGGCTTTAAGGACCGCTGAATAATCCAATCCATCACACTTAGCACAGCACTTCTGAAAGACTGAAGAGATCTCTAGGTAGGAAACAGACAAAAGGAGCAAGTATAGTAGATGTTTAAATATTTATTTAAAATGTTTGTGAAAAATCTTCTTTGGTCTTTTTAGATTTGGAACTCGCCTCTGATCAGCATGACATTTCCACCAAAACCCACTTTAAACTGACAGCCGGCAACTCGTACCTTCACGATGCAAGTTGCCACCACCCCACATGGGTCAAAAATATCCCCAAATGTAAATTGTATCACCTCTACCAGAACTGTTCCCACCAGGCAGACTTTATTCAGCAGAGTGAGGTTCTCATATCCAATTATTTTTAGAAAGTTTACCCCTTGGACCTCATAGGAGATGCACACAGGTACTATTATGCCGCGTACCCACGATCACTTTATGTGATGAAAAAAAACTACGTTTTTAAAAACGTCAATTTAAATGACCGTGTGTGGGGGAAAACGTTGTTTTATGTCTCGTGAAAAACGACAAAAAAAATTGAAGCATGCTTCAATTTTTTGTGTCGTTTTTCAAAACGTCGTTTTTTTCATCACATAAAGTGATCGTGTGTACGCGGCATTATACTAAGCCAAACACAGATGGACCCTATCTGGAAGGTGACCAACATATCCAATTTGTCACACAATTCCACAATCAGTACAGATTGATGCACATTTTTTTCAAATCTTTGGCCCATCCTACAGCACTTTAAGGTATCCATCTAGAAAAAAAAATATTTTTCTACATAAAGGCCCAATATAGAAGGGAAAAGTTGTATGTAGTAAGCTCCAAAGCACCTCAAAAGCCACTATACACCGAGGGATTTTTTGGGGGAAGCTGCTTTGGATGTACCATACATAAAGCTTAAATATATGACCTGTAAACATGTGACAAATTAGCAAAAAAAGTTTTGTAGCAAGTGGAAAGACATACCCTATCACCACCCTTCTCAGATATTGTTTTTAATATATGGTATACGTATGTGCCCTTGTTGTCTTTAATATGTTAGTATGACCATAAGGTCACTGAGAGCATGCTTTGACAAACTTACAGTATAAGGTTTTTCGAGACTGGAAAACTCTAAACACAGTGTACCAGGGCATTTTGCTGACTTTCATCAAGAATCATCTGACAGTTTGAATTTGTGAGCCATTCAGTATATTAAAATCCTCCAATTGAGAGCATTTCAAGAGACTGAGTAAAAGGGAGACATAATGGGGCTGATTTACCAAGCCTGTGCGCCATGACTCATGGTGCACAAGCAGGAGTAAATGTGTTTTTGACATTTACAAAAGAGATACACTGCCAGTGTATTTACTAAATAAACTGCCTAATGCGCCCTGGAGAGGGCGCACGGCACGCCAGTACAGAACTGGCGTACGGCATTTAGTAATGTAAACATCGGGGATTTGGGCGGGAGTTTATGAGGGGAGGGAGGGGGTGATGCAGGGGAAGTGTAGTGACATGTGTTTTAACGTGTGTGACTGGCCGAATTGAAAGCGAAAGTGACTTTTGAGAAGCGATCCCCATGCGCTTGCAAAGTACGCCAGAACCTTGGAAGGTTTTTTTGCATACTGGGCATGCGCAGAGGGAAATTTGGGGGAATGCCGTGCGCCGCGTCAGTACGCCGAGAAATTCTTGGTAAATTCCTTGCGGCGTAGCTGTGTGTGCTCTGTGTGAAACGGCGCACGGCAATCTCCGAGCTGTTCTCGGGCTGCGCTGACACTGACTCTGACATCCCCATTCCAGATCCCTTGCATCTAATAAAGCTTATATAAGATAAATTAAATAATAAACTATAGAAAATTCTAATAAAGCCTAATATAAGATTTTAAATTACAGACTCTGTAAACGTCAAGGGAATGTATATTATAAACATACATTTTAATCCAGCTTATAATTTGGATGTAATATGTAGCAGATGGATAAGGGTTTTAAGTCCTATTAGCTGCACATACTGTACATGGTGGGACGGATGCACTTAGGCTGGGATATACACGAGATCTCCCTGGCAAGCGCCCGTCATCTGCTTCTCAACAAAGCATTGTAGAATATTAAAAAAAAATTCAGTTACTTTGCTAAGTAACTAATTACTTTTTCAACGTAGTAACTGAGTCACTAACGCAATTACTTTTTCGAAGAAGTAATTTGTAACTGTAACTAATTACTTTTTTAAAGTAAGATGAGCAACACTGAGGGTCGCACATCCCACCCCGGTCTTCTAGTCGTTTTCGCCGCCGCCCCCTACACCATGAAGCTTCTTGCTTATGGGGGAGGGCCGCGGGCTTCGTAGTTTTCTGCCGGGGGGGGCTCTCGATAGCCTCTTCTGCCTGGCTCTTCCGTGGGGGCCAGGGCTTCTCGTCGCTGTGTCGCCGTCTTCCGCCGCCGCCCCCTTCACCACGAAGCTGCCGTGCTTGTGGGGGAGGGCAGCGGGCTTCGAAGTTTTCGGCCGGGGTGAGGGTTGCACATCCCACCCCGGTCTTCTTGTCGTTTTCGCCGCCGCCCCCTTCACCACGAAGCTTCCTGCTTATGGGAGAGGGCGGCGGGCTTCTCGACTTATATTGGCATAGGGCGTGGGCGTGGTTATGCCACCATGTGACCTTAACCCATGTGACATCACAGGGCATGATAGGAATGTGATGTCACATGGGTTAAGGTCACATGGTGGCATAACCACGCCCACGCCCTATGCCAATATAAGTCGGTGCCCACCGCTCTGTCGGCATTTCAGCGCCGGACCTCGCCGTGTCAACATCGAATAGAAGAACACAGCGGAGACAAGCCCTGGCACTGCCCCCCACCCCAAATCACTCTTGTCCCCATGTCGATAGGGACAAGAGCCTCTTCCCGACAACCCTGGCCGTTGGTTGTCGGGGTATTCGGGCGGGAGCCAATCAGAATCTGGGAGCCCCTTTAATAAGGCGGCCCCCAGATTCCGGCCCCCCACCCTATGTGAATGAGTATGGGGTACATCGTACCCCTACCCATTCACCTGGTGGAAAAAGTGTAAACACAAATAAACCACACAGAATAAAATAATTTATTAGTCAGCTCCGGGGGTCTTCCGCCAACCCACCCCGGTCTTCGCCGCCGCAGTCTTCCGCCGCCGCCCCCTTCATCACGAAGCTCCCGTGCTTATGGGGGAGGGCAGCGGGCTTCGAAGTTTTCGGCCGGGGTGAGGGTCGCCAGTGTTGTAAGTAACGGAGTTACAATAAACGCAGTTACCTAACGCAGCCCCTTTTGAGGGTAACGAGTAATCTACCTGATTAATTTTCCCCTCATGGTAACGCAGTTTCCATTACTTGGGCGGCATTACCTCAATTACATCTACCGCCACTAGATGGCAGCAGAGTAATTGCTTCAACCGGCGCTGTGAACATAAATATGGGTGGAACTCCGCTTTAGAATGATGTGACTGCTGTCACAGCGGTCTGAAAACTCCCAATCGCAAGGAGCCCTGGATACAATGAGCCCCACCCACCTCACACTGACCTATCACCGGGGAACAACTCACATCGATCACACACACTGTGCGCAACCTGATCAATGATCCGGGGAACACATGGCCGGAACAAAATTTTCCACAGAACAAACGTTCCCTATACAACCCAGTGTACACATCGACATCTAGTGGTCAACATGGTAAGTGCAGGACACCTATACAGACCAATGATCAGCAGGTTATTTTTGATCAGTGATTTCATCTCTTCATCAGACAACAAAGAAAAATCTGACATCCCCATTCCAGATCCCTTGCATCTAATAAAGCTTATATAAGATAAATTAAATAATAAACTATAGAAAATTCTAATAAAGACTAATATAAGATTTTAAATTACAGACTCTGTAAACGTCAAGGGAATGTATATTATAAACATACATTTTAATCCAGCTTATAATTTGGATGTAATATGTAGCAGATGGATAAGGGTTTTAAGTCCTATTAGCTGCACATACATGGTGGGACGGATGCACTTAGGCTGGGATATACACGAGATCTCCCTGGCAAGCGCCCGTCATCTGCTTCTCAACAAAGCATTGTAGAATATTAAAAAAAATTCAGTTACTTTGCTAAGTAACTAATTACTTTTTCAACGTAGTAACTGAGTCACTAACGCAATTACTTTTTCGAAGAAGTAATTTGTAACTGTAACTAATTACTTTTTTAAAGTAAGATGAGCAACACTGAGGGTCGCACATCCCACCCCGGTCTTCTAGTCGTTTTCGCCGCCGCCCCCTTCACCATGAAGCTTCCTGCTTATGAGGGAGGGCCGCGGGCTTCGTAGTTTTCTGCCGGGGGGGGCTCTCGATAGCCTCTTCTGCCTGGCTCTTCCGTGGGGGCCAGGGCTTCTCGTTGCTGTGTCGCCGTCTTCCGCCGCCGCCCCCTTCACCACGAAGCTGCCGTGCTTGTGGGGGAGGGCAGCGGGCTTCGAAGTTTTCGGCCGGGGTGAGGGTCGCACATCCCACCCCGGTCTTCTAGTCGTTTTCGCCGCCGCCCCCTTCACCACGAAGCTTCCTGCTTATGGGAGAGGGCGGCGGGCTTCTCGACTTATATTGGCATAGGGCGTGGGCGTGGTTATGCCACCATGTGACCTTAACCCATGTGACATCACAGGGCATGATAGGAATGTGATGTCACATGGGTTAAGGTCACATGGTGGCATAACCACGCCCACGCCCTATGCCAATATAAGTCGGTGCCCACCGCTCTGTCGGCATTTCAGCGCCGGACCTCGCCGTGTCAACATCGAATAGAAGAACACAGCGGAGACAAGCCCTGGCCCCAGCGGAGGAGCCAGACAGAAGCGGAGGTCGCCGAAGAAGCCCACGAGTGTCACCCCGCGGTGGAAGACAGCAACGAGAAGCCCGCGAAAACGACTAGAAGACCGGGGTGGGATGTGCGACGCTCACCCCGGCCGAAAACTTTGAAGCCCGCTGCCCTCCCCCACAAGCACGGCAGCTTCGTGGTGAAGGGGGCGGCGGCGGAAGACGGCGACACAGCGACGAGAAGCCCGCCACGTCGAAGTCCGGGATGGGATGTGCGACCCTCATCCCGGCAGAAAACGTCAAAGGGGGCAGCGGCGGAAGACGGCGACACAGCGACGAGAAGGCCTGGCCCCCGCGGAGGAGCCAGGCAGAAGCCGACAAAGCCCGTGGGTGGTGCCCCACGGCGGAAGACAGCGAAAGAAGCCCTGGCCCCAGGAGGAGCCAGGCAGAAGCGGAGAAGCCCGAGGGGGAGCTACACCCCCGTTGTTCTCCGCTGTTTTCGGCCGCCCCCCCCCCCGGATGTAAGAGAGCCTAATTTTAGGGTGGGGGCCCGGCCGAACATAGCGGAGAGCATCGGTGGGCGTCTCTCCCCCCCGGCGGAAGGCGGCGGCGAAGACCAGGGGGTAGGTGTACCCCCCCCCCCGGCGGAAGACAGCCATCAGCCCGCGGGAGGTGGGAGCCCCCCGCAGAAGGCGGCGGCGAAGACCGAGGAGGGGCTCCGCCCCCCGTTGTTCTCCGCTGTTTTCGGCCGCCCCCCCCCGGATGTAAAATAGCTTAATTTGGGGTGGGGGCCTTGCCGAACATGGCGGAGAGCATCGCTGGGTGTCGTCCCCCCCGGCAGAAAACGGCGAAGCCCGGGGGCCCAATGGGCTGGTGGTGGGGGGTCCCGGCAGAAGACCCCCGGAGCTGACTAATAAATTATTTTATTCTGTGTAGTTTATTTGTGTTTACACTTTTCCACCCGGTGGCAGTGCCCCCCTCCCCCAAAGCACACACTCCCCCATGTCGAGGGCATGCGGTCTGGTACGGCTCAGGAGGGGAGGGGCGCTCGCTCGTCCCCACCCCCATTCCTGTCCGACCAGACTGCGTGCCTGGGATTAGGGTTTGGTCTGGATCTGAGGGGGAACCCCAAGCCGTGTTTGGCGTGGGTTTAACCCCTTATGTTCCAGACCAAATCTAAGAGCCTGTTGTGCACCTGGAGGGGGACCCCCACGCCGTTTTTTTTTTAAATCTGGTGTGGAGTTCCCCTTTATCCCAGTCCTGTCAGGGGGGGGAATGCCTACTCGTCTGTCCATACAATGTATGAACAGCGATCTGTCATTTTCCCTAGTCAGTCCCACCCCCTTTACAGTTAGAACACACCCAGGTAACATAATCAACCCCTTCCTCGCCCCTAGTGTTAACCCCTTCCCTGCCAGTGACATTTTTATAGTAAGCAATGCATTTGTATACCATTGGTCGCTAGAAAAATGCCAAAGCTCACAAAAATGTGTCCGCCACAATGTCGCAGTAGCCATAAAAATCAATGATCGCCACCATTACTAGTAAAACAAAAATATATTCCTAAAAAAAACATAAAACGAACCCCTATTTATAACTTTTGCCCAAACCAATCAAACGCTTATTGCGATTTTTTGGAACCAAAAATATGTCGAAGAATACGTATCGGCCTAAACTGAGGGCAAAAAAATTTTTTTTATATATTTTGGGGGAGATTTATTATAGCAAACAGTAAAAAAGTTGTCTTTTTATTTACAAAATTTTCGCTATATTTTTGGTTCGAGCAAAAATAAGAAAAAACGCAGAGGTGATCAAATACCACCAAAAAAAAATTACAATTTTGTTGGGGGAAAAAAGAGGACGCCAATTTTGTTTGGGGGCCACGTCGCACAACAGCGCAATTGTCAGTTAAAATGACGCAGTGTTGAAATGCAAAAACTGGCCCGGTCAGTGACCAGTAATATGGTCTGGTGCTCAAGTTGTTACAAATTAAGAAAACACTAGTTAGCCCAATTTATGGCCATAATGTGAAAGATGATGTTACACCGAGTAAATAGATACCCAACATGTCACGCTTTAATATTGCACACACTCATGGAATGGCGCCAAAATTCAGTACTTGAAAATACCCATAGGCAACACTTTTTTATTTATTTTCAGGTTACCAGTTTAGATTTACAGATGAGGTCTAGTGCTAAAAGTATTGCTCTCGCTCTAATGTACGCTATGATACCTCACATGTGGTGTTTGAACGGGGGTTAAATATGTGGGCGGGACTTACACATTTAAGGCCCGCCCACATATGGAAACATCCTTCAAACCACACATGTGAGGTATCATAGCGTGCGTAAGAGCGAGAGGAATACTTTTAGCACTAGACCTCATCTGTAAATCTAAACTGGTAGCCGGAAAAAAAAATGGTGCGTGTTCGCTTCTGACTGCGAGCTACTAGGGACAGGGGCGTTTTAATTATTATTATTTATGTTTGTTACGTAGAAAATTCAATAAGACCTCCCCTTCAGGTTGTAAAGCATCAGTTCAGGGGGGGGAAAAAACACCTCTAATGCTTTCATCCGCCATTGCAGATTTGATTCTGGTAATGCATCTCGAGTGAACTGGGCATGCTCGAACACTTAGAAAATTAAGCTGGGTGTTTGTGCCTGAAAATGACATGCATCTTTCTGAGCATGCTCAGAAAGCTTGTTTTTTGGCTTAGTAATTTAAGGACATCCTTAACAGGTGTAAGCAGTTACAAGTGCACACAAACTAGAGGCTGACATTTCTTTATGTGTTTCCAATTGGTTTATTAGCACACATGTTATAAAAAGCGTGGATAGAGCACATGTCCGCTGCCCTGACAGGAGGCAGACTTGCTGGCTGGAAGGAATGGCGGAGCGAAAGAGATGTTTTGGAGCAAGTTTTTTTTTTTGGGGTGGGGGGGGCAATTGTTTGATTTAATGATTTTCACTTTGATGTTTTGTCTGCTGCATAATTTTGCAAAATGTTTCTCAAGATGTTAATGATTAATGTTTTAATCCTGTGGGTCTATCCTGTTATTTCAAAAGCATGATTCATTTTCCAATGACTGTGTGAAATAAACCTTGGTCTATTTTTTGTTTTTATGTTTTTTTTGTGTGTTTATTTTTAATATTTTGTTTTGCTTTCCTTGTTTTGTGGACCAATAAAATTACTTTCAAATTTTGAAGTTTGTTTTGTGATATTTTTTTCATGCTATGGATTTCAACAGCTGCAGCTGAAATAGTTTGGGCCTAAACCATCAAGTGTGATTTGTCTCTAAGCTCTTTCCTGGTGTGTATGCATTAAATGTTTGTCATGTTTAGTCACCAGAAAAGGAAGGACAAAGCGGTAAGTATTGTTTCCTAGAATTGATGTCCAGACTTTTTAAAGCACATGTGCAAGATGAAGAAAAACCTGCAAACAGGGCCTGTTGGGGGGGGGGGGTGGTGTATTTGTGGACAGGCTTGAAGTGCTGATTTACAGCGCTGTGCTTGAAACTAGCACAAGACAATCCTATTCTAATTGTGGGTTGTTTGAGGGAAGCCAATTGAGTGTTAGTGTTTTTAGATGGGCTTTGTGTCTCTTTTCTTAAAATTGGCTTCACTTCCTGTCACACAGCTGAACAGGAAGTGAGGTTAAAACCCTACCAATGGTCTTTTCTTTGGGACACAGGTCAATCTAACTAGTGTCCCTATTAAGCAAATTGCACTGCTGTGTACACCCCAAATGATTAGTTACTTTGGGGTTTAGTAAAGGCAAAGCCGCTCTGCAGTAGAAGCGTAGTCAATGAAAATCAGAAGGGAAGCACTGATGGTTTTAATTTCCAATCCCGCCAAGTTTTTTTTTTTCTTCCTTGCTTGTCCACTTGTAGTGCAAAGTGGATTTGCTTTTAGTAAATGGACCTCAAAGTCCAAGATCCCTACTAATTTGGGGTGTACACAGCAAAATGCAATTTCCAAAATGGGAAACTATTTAGATTGATCTGTGTGTCCCCAACAAAACATTACTCAGGTTTTTCCCTCACTTCCTGTTTGGCTATATGGCAGGAAGTGAATGAATTAAGTAGAAAGTGACAACATTTGTGAGGTGTCTTTACCCTATCAGGGGTGCAGGCATCCCCAAAACAAACAAGAAAATTGTTGATTTAACATTAATTGGTGTTTGTGGGGGTTCCTAACACACATTCATACATATTAGCAACGCTGGATCCTGGCCTATTGGCATGGTTATATTTTCTTAAGCCTCTCAATAAAATGATCTGAAATTTGGGGTTAAACTGGAACTATAATCAACACTTCTTCTTTTTGTTTTCTTTCATTTTGGATAGAGTTGGGGGGGGGGTAGAAGCCCTGTCAGTTTATTTTGTATTATCCCTTTCCTTTTGGGGAGATTGGCCTTCACTTCCTGCCCCATAGCCAAACAGGAAGTGATAGAAAAACTAGGCAAATTAAGGGACTCCTGTGCCCCCCCCCCCTCCCCACAGAACTTGTGTGTGTCCCCTGAAAATTCCTGGGTGGGTCATAAAAAAACAGGGTGTGGCTTTGACAGGAAGGGTGGGTCATTTTTCTATTAGGGGGTGCCGAAATTTGGTCAGGCCTAGGGCAGCACAAAACCTAAATATCCTACTGCATATTAGGGCTTATTTAGACAGGATCCGATTTACAGCATGTTTTTAGATTGTGGGAGGAAACCCACACAGGCACAGGGAGAACATGCAAACTCCAGGCAGAAGGTGTCACAGGCGGGATTCGAACCAGCAACCCTTTTGCTGCTAGGTGAACATGCTATACACTACACCACTGTGCTGAACGAACATGATCGCAGCTGAAAGCATGAGATCAGTGTTTTTTTTTTTTTTTCAATTCCATGCTTTCCAGCCTGGAGGACAGATGTGGAGTCTTATTGACCCCGCCTCTCTCCATAAAGAGGACCTGTCACACACTAGTCCTATTATAAGGGATGTTTACATTCCTTGTAATAGGAAGAAAAGTGAAAAATAATACAAAAAAGGGACAAACAAGTGCAAAAAGAAAAATATTAAGTAAAAAAAAAAACAAAAAAAATCTAAATTTAAATGCCCCTGTCCCTAGTAGCTCGCACTCAGAAGCAAACACGCATGCAAGTCCCACCCACATGTAAACACCCTTCAAACCGCACATGTGAGGTATCATAGCGTGCGTTAGAGTGAGAGAAATAATTTTAGCACTAGACCTCCTCTGTAACTCAAAACTGGTAACCTGAAAAAAAAGTCAAGCGTCGCCTATGGAGATTTTTAATAACGAAGTTTAGCGCCATTCCATGAGTGTGCGCAATATGAAAGCATGACAAGTTAGGTATCTATTTACTCGGTGTAACATTATCTTTCACCTTATCCCTAAAAATTGGGCTAGCTTTACTGCTTTCTTATTTTTTCATTCATGAAACAGTTTTTTTTTTGTAAGCCAAAAAAAAAAGCGTTAGAAATTTTTTGGCGCAAATACCGTTGGAAATTTGTTCGAAAAAATGCCCGCCACTTTATTCCCTAGGGTGTTTGTTAATAAAATATATATAATGTTTGGGGGTCCTGAGTAATTTTCAAGGAAGAAAATATAATTGTTACATGAAGGAGAGAAGTGCCAGAATAGGCGCGGTATGGAAGTGGTTAAAGTGCAACAATAAAAGTGAAAAATTCCTTTAAATTTGTACCATGGGGGGGGTAATCAGGGCCGCCATCAGGAATTATGGGGCCCCTTACACAGCTTCAGGCATGGGCCCCCTGGAGCAGAGAATGGGGGGGGGGTGCTGCCGCCTGAAATTGAGAAGGGGGGGGGGGGCTGCCGCAATTTGATAAGCAGGGGGTTCCTTTACAAAAAAATAAATATAGAAAAATATACACACCCGCCATTGCCACCGGGGGCATGGAGAAGGATGGCGATTGCCTCCGGGGGGAGGGTCTGCCTACTCCAAACTCCTGCAGTCCAGCTCCTCTCTCAACTTCACGCACAAAATACACTTTAAAAAATAAATTTAAAAAAACAACCTGGGGACCTCTGAGCCTTTTACTAAAAATATATCTATTATCTACAAAAAAAATAAAGAAAATATAAAATGTTTAAAACATTTTTATAAGCAAAAAGGTTGTCATCTGGGGCCCTTTGGACCCTTTCATAATAATATTATATATAAATAAATATATATATATATATATATATATATATATATATATATATATATATATATATATATATGTGTTAAAAAAATAACTAAACAAAATATAAAATATATAATTTTTTGTATTTTTTTTTAAAAAAAGGGGGGGGGTTGTCATCTGGAGCCCTGGGGATCTCCGGGGCCACTGGGGACCTCCAGACCCCTAACAAAAAAACATTGGCCCTTAAATAACAAAAAATATGGGGGGTTGCCCTTTAACAAAAAATATGGGGGGTGGCCCTTTAACTGATTGCCGACCGCCCGCCGTCATATTACTGCGGGACGGTGGCACTGCTACGCGGGAGCACGTAGCTCTACGTCCTCCCTTTAGCAGGTTTTCGCGCTCGCGCGCGTGCCCGGCAGGTACGATCGTCGCCGGGCACCCGCGATTGCTCGTTACAGAGCGGGGAACGGGAGGTATGTGTGTAAACACATACCTTTGGTTCCTGTCAGCGGGGGAAACGCTGATCTTCTGTCCATACAATGTATGGACAGAAGATCAGTGACTTCCCCTAGTGAGGCCACCCCCCCCCATACAGTTAGAACACACCAGGACCACACTTAACCCCTTCCCTGCCCCCTATTGTTAACCCCTTCACTGTCAATGGCATTTTTATAGTAATACAATGCATTTTTATAGCACTGATCGCTATAAAAATGCCAATGGTTCCAAAAATGTGTCAAAAGTGTCCGATGTGTCCGCCATAATATCGCAGTACCGAAAAAAAAACGCTGATCGCCGCCATTACTAGTAAAAAAAATAATAATAAAAATGCCATAAAACGACCCCCTTTTTTGTAAACGCTATAAATTTTGCGCAAACCAATTAATAAACGCTAATTGCGATTTTTTTTAACGAAAAATATGTAGAAGAATACGTATCGGCCTAAACTGAGGAAAAAAAAATGTTTTTTTATATCTTTTTGGGATTTTTATTATAGCAAAATGTAAAAAATATTGAATTTTTTTCAAAATAGTCGCTCTATTTTTGTTTATAGCGCAAAAAATAAAAACCGCAGAGATGATCAAATACCACCAAAAGAAAGCTCTATTTGTAAGAAAAAAAGGACGCCAATTTTGTTTGGGAGCCACGTCGCACGACCGCGCAATTGTCAGTTAAAGCGACGCAGTGCCGAATCACAAAAAGTGCTCTGGTCTTTGGACAGCAATATGGTCCGGGGCTAAAGTGGTTAATAAAAAATAATAAAAAAAAATATTAAAAAATATACAAAAAAAAAGAGGGGGGTTACCATCTGGGGCCCTGGGGGCCTCCAGGCATCTGGGCACCTCCGGACCCCCGGGCCCCTTACAGGTGTACTGCCTGTACCCCCCTGATGGGGGGTACAGGCAGCCCTGGGTGGCCCTGGGTGTAATGTCAGCATGTGAAAAGTGACATTCTGAAGGAAAAAAGCCCTTTAAAACTGACTCGCGGCAATAATGAGCTCCTGGTAACTGCAGGAGAATTCATTCATAAAAAACACCAAAAAAAAGTGTGGGGGTCCCCCCAAATTCAATAACCAGACCCTTTAGGTCTGGTATGGATATTAAGGGGAACCCCACCGTCAATTTAAAAAAAAATTACATGAGGTTCCCCCCAAATATCCATAACCAGACCCTTCAGGTCTGGTGTGGAATTTAAGGGGAACTCCACCCCAAATTTACAAAAAAAAAAGCGTGGAGTCCCCCTTAAAATCCACACCAGACCCCTTATCTGAGCACGTTGACCTGGCCGGCCGCAGAAAAGAGGGGGGGACAGAGCGCGCCCCCCCCCCTCTCCTGAACCGCACCAGGCCACATGCCCTCAACATTGGGAGGGTGTTTTGGGGTGCCCCCCAAAACACCTTGTCCCCATGTTGATGAGGACAAGGGTCTCTTCCCCACAACCCTTGCCCGGTGGTTGTGGGGGTCTGCGGGCAGGAGGCTTATCGAAATCTGGAAGACCCCTTTAACAAAGGGGCCCCCCAGATCCCGCCCCCCCCCCTGTGTGAAATGGTAATGGGGTACATTGTACCCCTACCATTTCACCCGGAAAAAAAATGTAAGGGGTTAAAAAAGACAAGAGCCGGTTTTTGACAAGTCCTTTATTAGCTTCTTTCTTCTTCTTTTCTTCTTTCCTTCGGGTTTCTTCCTCCATCTTCTTCTTCCTCTGACGCCCCCCTCTCACGCACTTGCAGCACGCTCCTAAGAGCTTGCCCGTGGCATCAGAGGGGGGCGTGGTCCGGCAGACAGCGGGGATTTCAATTGGAAGCGGCGGCTCCGGCGAAGAAGAACCAGAAGAAGAAGATGCGGACGAGAAGGACAGCGGAAGGAGAAGAAGATGGAAGAACATTCCGGGCAAGATGCGGGAATAGAAGACCCAAGAAAGAAGCAGAGGAAGAAGAAGATGGAAGAAGAAACCCGAAGGAAAGAAGAAAAGAAGAAAAAAGAAGCTAATAAAGGACTTTTCAAAAACCGCCTCTTGTCATTTTTTACACTTGACACTTTTTTTTTTTTTTGGTGAAATGGTAGAGGTACAATGTACCCCATTACCATTTCACACAGTGGGGGTGGGCCGGGATCTGGGGGGCCCCTTTGTTAAAGGGGTCTTCCAGATTTCGTTCAGCCTCCTGCCCGCAGACCCCCACAAAGACCCGGGCAAAAGTTGTGGGGAAGAGACCCTTGTCCTCATCAACATGGGGACAAGGTGTTTTGGGGGGTACCCCAAAACACCCTCCCAATGTTGAGGGCATGTGGCCTGGTGCGGTTCAGGAGAGGGGGGGCCACGCTCTGTCCCCCCCTCTTTTCTGCGGCCGGCCAGGTCAACGTGCTCGGATAAGGGGTCTGGTGTGGATTTTGGGGGGGACTCCACGCCATTTTTTTTTTAAATTTGGGGTGGAGTTCCCCTTAAAATTCACACCAGACCTGAAGGGTCTGGTTATGGATATTTGGGGGGAACCCCACGTCATTTTTTTTTTAAATTGACGGCGGGGTTCCCCTTAATATCCATACCAGACCTAAAGGGTCTGGTTATTGAATTTGGGGGGACCCCCACGCTTTTTTTTTTCGTGTTTTTTATGAATGAATTCTCCTGCAATTGCCAGGAGCTGACAATTCATTATTGGCACGAGTCAGTTTTAAACGGCTTTTTTTCTTTGGAGAATGTCATTTTGTGCAGAGACATTTCTAACCACGGGAAACATGCGCTTTTTCACATGCTGACATTAGAGCCCCCCATGGTACGAAATTTAAAGAAAAATTACACTTTTATTGTTGCACTTTTAGCATTATTAAAATCACTGCTCCCGAAAAAACGTCTGTTTAAAAAAAAAAAAAAAACATTGGTACATGTCCCCTGGGGCAGGACTGAGGTCCCCAAACACTTTTTAGGACAAAACTTGCAGATTAGCCTTTAAAATTAACAATTAAGATTTCCCTCATAGACTTTAACAGGGAGTTCGGCGGCGGCTTTACTTATCAATTGCATTGTGCTCCTGCTGCGGCCGGTTCATGCGCCTAATTAAGGCTTCATCCAGCGCACTAATTAAGGCATGAACCAGCGCAGCGCAGCTTCAATAGTAAATCAGCCCCAATGTATCTTCACCCTAAATTGCTTGTCACTTGGGGGGCTCAGTGAAGAGATTAAACCGGAGGTTCACACCAAAAGTGAACTTCTGCTTTTTGGAGCCCCCCCTCCGGTGTCACTTTTGGCACCTTTCAGGGGGGAGGGGGTGCAGATACCTGTCTAAGACAGGTATTTGCACCACTTCCTGGTTCTGACTCCCGCGGGAGTCTGGCCCCTCTACGTCACAAAACCCACCCCCCCCCCCCCCACTGTTGGGAAACACTGTTCCCTGCAGTAATCGGGGACCAGTGACGGCGCGCGGTGATACTCGCGCATGCGCAGTAGGGAAACGGGCAGTGAAGTCGCAAGGCTTCACTTCCTGATTCCCTTACCCAGGATGGCGGCGGAAGCAGCCGAGGACCGAGCGATTGCTCATCCTCATCTTCTAAAATCGCAGGCGCGCTGGACAATTAAGTGTCCATTTTTTAAAAGTCATCAGCTGCAGTATTTGTAGCTGCTGGCTTTTAAAAAAAAAAATCGGCAGAACCTCCGCTTTAAGTTATTTAGCCGTGTGTCATCATTCCATTAGGGCTATACCATGTGTCCAAGGCCCTTTCTGTCATCTTGTCATCTAGCCATGCTTTACCACTTCATAAGGGCAAACTAGTTATTCTGCCAGGCACTAACATTATGATAAGTAATCTTCCTCTTTGTTCCTAGTTTCATTATTTTTGGCTAACCTAGTATTAATTTTATTTTTTATAAATCATATAAATATTTTTAATGTTAATTTTATTCCTATTGTTATTTTTTTTATTTCACCATATGTATTATCATCAAATTTCCTCTGTTTCTTTTCTGTTTTAGTTTATTAGCATTTTGTGAATTTATTCATATGTTCTAGTGCCCTCTGGTGTCCAGTTTTCAATTTACTTACAATGTGTATTTTTCCATCATTATGTTTTTTCAAATTTTGCCACGTTTCCTAATTTTCCAGTGTGATAAAACATTTTTAACTCTTTTTGTGACCCTGTGTAATTGTCACTATGTGAGCTGAGCCTTGAAGTCCCACATCGCATAGAGCATAAATACAGTATAAATATAGTTCCCATTTGCATCCACTTCCTGGCTTGAAAAAGAGATGTGGGCCTTAAAACTCATAGCAGCGCCCCTCTGACATCTCTTTCAGTATTGTCACTTCCAGTCCCCACCTGTCCAGAGGCTACCTGGTTAGCCTGGCTACCACACTCCACCTCTGCAGCAGGTGCTCCATTTTGGGAGACTGTTATGCATGAGATCATCCACATTGTAAGTTGCCAATTATTGTGCACTGTGTAGGTGTGTGTGAATCTGCGCTAAGGATTTAAAATACTGGCAGAGGTTGTGAAAATAAAAATAAATAAATAAATATATATATATATATATATATATATATATATATATATATATATATACATACTGTATATATATATATATATATATATATATATATTATTTATGACATCACATAAATAATATCGCCACACCTACTATCTCTTCTTCTCTATTGTGTCCTTCTCTCTGCCTTGCTGCACTTAGATTGGCACCCCCTTGCTGTCTCTCTTAGCTATTACAAGTACCATTCAGACCATGTTCAGTGTATAGATTCAGTGGCAGTTCCATTGGTTTTCTTCCAGGCTGGGATCCCTTTTGAGAACCATGATAAACACCATTCATTTGGTGGCACAGGTAATGAATGGTTTGACCTTATGTTGTTTCTGTGTGGCTGTAGAAGTAAACTCCGTAACTTTTCTATTAGTACAGGAATTTATTGAAACACACCCTACACCGTCTACATTTGTAGTAGCCGGTTAGCTGGTCAAAAAAAACCCTAGTAGCCACCGGAGGATTTAAAACATTGGGGGATATGCAATTACGGAAGGAGGTCACTCCTTTAACCACTTAAGGACCGCCTACTGCACATTTACGTCGGCAGAATGGCACGGCTGGGCACATCAACGTATATATACGTTGATTTTAGTACCCAGCCGTGGGTCACGGGCGCGCGCCCGCGGGCGCGCGCCCGCGACCCGGTCCGAAGCTCCGGGACCGGGACCGCGGGATTCGCGGACCCGATCGCCGCGGGAGTGCGGCGATCCGTCCCTGGAGCGGAAGAACGGGGAGAGCCGTGTGTACACACGGCTTCCCCGTGCTTCTCTGTGGCCGCAGCATCGATCGCGTCATCCCTGTAATAGGGGGACGCGATCGATGACGTCACACCTACAGCCACACCCCCTACAGTTGTAAACAAACACACATAGGCACACATCCCCTACAGCGCCACCTGTGGTTAACTCCCAAACTGCAGCTGTCATTTCCACAGTAAACAATGCAATTTAAATGCATTTTTTGCTGTGAAAATGACAATTGTCCCAAAAATGTGTCAAAATTGTCCGAAGTGTCCGCCATATTGTCGCAGTCACGAAAAAAATCGCTGATCGCCGCTATTAGTAGTAAAAAAAAAAAAAATGCAATAAAACTATCCCTTATTTTGTAAACGCTATAAATTTTGCAAAAACCGACTGCAAAAATACGTAGAAGAATACGTATCGGCCTAAACTGAGGAAAAAAAATGTTTTTTTATATATTTTTGGGGGATATTTATTATAGCAAAAAGTAAAAAATATTGCATTTTTTTTTAAATTGTCGCTCTATTTTTGTTAATAACGCAAAAAATAAAAACCACAGAGGTGATCAAATACCACCAAAAGAAAGCTCTATTTGTGGGAAAAAAAGGACACCAATTTTGTTTGGGAGCCACGTCGCACGACCGCGCAATTGTCAGTTAAAACGAAGCAGTGCCGAATCGCAAAAAGGGGCAAGGTCCTTTACCTACATTTTGGTCCGGGTCTTAAGTGGTTAAAAATTACTCTCGGCCTCTCAGGCAAAACCTCCTTTTAAACAACATCATTCCTGGCCAAATACCCTCATGCTGAACAGAATAAGTGGTAATAAATAGAACCCCTATGGGAAAAGGGTTAACCTCCCCGGGATTTCTTTCAACCAATAAGTCCTCCCTAGGCATATTACTAACGGCCTCCAAAGTTTCATTAATAAAGCTCCTCTCATAGCCCTTTTCGAGAAACCGATCAGTCAATATTTTAGATTGTTCCCGGAAGGTATTAGGGTCCGTACAATTCCTATGGAGTCTCAAATATTGGCTCTTAGGTACCACCTTTAGCCAGGATTTGTGGTGACAGCTGTTACTCGGGATAAAAGAATTTCTATCCGTCACCTTAAAAAAGGTTGAGGTAGAGAAAACTTTATCCCTTATCTGGATTTTGAGGTCCAAATAATGTACCTCTGTCTGACTAGCCTCAAACTGAAGTCGAATGCCCCTAGCATTCAAATTCAATCCGGCCATGAATTCCTCCAAACCTGACAGAGGGCCATCCCATAGGAGGAGGATGTCATCAATATACCTTGCCCAAAGGGCTATTTCTGGTAGGTCTCCAGAATAGATGACATCCTCCTCCCATTTAGCCATAAAAAGGTTCGCCAAACTTGGTGCATACTTTGCCCCCATGGCTAAACCTGTCTCTTGTTTATAAAATCGCCCTTCAAACCAAAAGTAGTTTGAAGCCGCTGCAAAGCCAAGTAACTCCATGATAAATTCCACCTGCTTAACTGGTAGGCCTGAATCATGCATCAAATAATGATGGACAGCCTCCAAACCAAGAGCATGGGGGATGATAGTGTACAAAGATGTCACATCAATGGTTATCATCCAAATATCATTCCCAGGGGACATCCGGGATAGTATATTTATAATGTGCCTAGAATCCTTAACAAAGGACGGCATCTTCCTAACAAGAGGTTGCAGGAAAAAAATCTACATCTCTACATATCTCAAAAGAAAATTATAATTTTTAACCACTCGTTGTTGCTTCTGTGTCCATTCGATCAGAGTAGTGGAGGTTTCCTTTTTCCCATAACCAAGATGGTGTCTTTCGCCTCGCCACTTCCTTGCATGTCAAAACGAGGCTGGGTTCTTGTAGCGGTGGTTCAGTGTATCGCCCTATCCCCATTGAGAACGTCTGTTAATGACGAAACGTCGCCTGGGAAGGAGCGCACTGACGTCACCGTGTTCCATCTGGGATCACTGTGTTGGGCTCAGTTTCCCCTAGTACGACTTGTCACTGCAAAGTCGCATGACAAGCCGTACCCCATGATTTCCAATGAGTACCTGTAACGGAATGACCCGTGACAACCAGAGACTTTGGAAGGATGAGAGATACTACTGTGCCAGCGGCACTAATAACTCATGGGTCTAAGTCCACTCTGTGCCCTTTTGGGCGTAGGGTGGCTAATAAAATCATAATTCATGTATTACATGAGATGGGACATTATTAATAATTCATGTTTGCAGGATGTCTTGAGATATCACAAGTTGTTGGCTCTTCAATGTGTGGACACTTTCTTTTGAAAGGTGTTAATTGCATCGGCTCCTGACAGACCTTTTCATTGTGTGATAAAACTGTTTAAAGCCCTGTGTTTACACTTAAAAGATTGGGTATTCAAGAAGATCACAGGTCTCTCTTCAGATGTATTGAATTAGCATGTCAATTATGTTAGTAAAGGAATGTATTGACGCCCAGGTGTTCAGACCCTTCTGCCGGAGACAGTACGTCTGTCTAGATATGTGGGTTTAGGTCAAGACATTGTGTGATTGTATTTTGTTTGAATTCTATTGATAAAGGAATGTGATAGGTCTCGTCAGTATCGGTGCCAAAATGTCTGCATAGTAACTAGCCATAGTGTGTGATGAGGGGGGTGGAGATTGCATTGTCCTGTGATTAACTTTAATATGCTGTACTGGATATATAAGCAAGCTAAGAAACCAATAAAGTATTTATTCATTTGGAAACAAGTACAGAGCGGAGTCTCGTCTTGATTATGGGAAATGGAATGGATCATGTCTGCCGATTTGTTGGTGTGTTGGATAAGCTTGTCGTGGGTTGATAGAAGGGCGTAAACGGTGGTGACCGTTACAGTACCGTTCATATCTGTGTCCATAGACCTCTAGAATACACAGGCATTGCTTCAAGTTTATAGAAAAAATAGAAAAAATAAATTTGTGGCGCACAATCAGTTTGAGCAAGCAACCTAGTCTAAAAATAAAAGTTGAAATAAACATCAATCAGTATAAGTCCATATGGTAACAAAATACTCCGGACAGTCCAGTTTCAGCAGTTAGATAGATGTGGGAACTTAGCGGCAGCACCTGAAGCAGAAGCAAGCCTCTAGAAGAGCCAAAAAAATACAAGAGAGAGATGCGCCAAACTAAGTGCAGTATGTCGTTTTTAATCAGTAGTAAATTGGTACAATAAAGTAACTACTCACAAACATGGAGTAATATAGGCATTGGTGTGGCTATGAGGCCGGGGTCATCATAAGAGGTTCCTCCGGAAAAGGTTTCTTCGTCCCAGGCTTGTGAGCCGCAAGTGTGGTATAGTGGACACAGGAAACCAGGAAGAGCCGTCTGATGTGGCGTGCGTTCCACCGTGGAGCGCGGCGTATCGTCGTCGCCCCGGAAGTGACGCGAGGGACCCGGCCAGCCAATCGGATTACGCGTTTCACAGCGTCAGCTGTTTCGTCAGATCCATGGCGTCCGTATGGAACGGACGTGAGTTATACGAGCAGGATAAACGTGATTGGTTGGAAATGGCACACTTTAACCATGTAGAGAATGGACCTCATATGAGGTCCATTCTCTACATGGTTAAAGTGTGCCATTTCCAACCAATCACGTTTATCCTGCTCGTATAACTCACGTCCGTTCCATACGGACGCCATGGATCTGACGAAACAGCTGACGCTGTGAAACGCGTAATCCGATTGGCTGGCCGGGTCCCTCGCGTCACTTCCGGGGCGACGACGATACGCCGCGCTCCACGGTGGAACGCACGCCACATCAGACGGCTCTTCCTGGTTTCCTGTGTCCACTATACCACACTTGCGGCTCACAAGCCTGGGACGAAGAAACCTTTTCCGGAGGAACCTCTTATGATGACCCCGGCCTCATAGCCACACCAATGCCTATATTACTCCATGTTTGTGAGTAGTTACTTTATTGTACCAATTTACTACTGATTAAAAACGACATACTGCACTTAGTTTGGCGCATCTCTCTCTTGTATTTTATTGCTTCAAGTTGCATCAAATTTGTGGCAAATGCATGTGACTTTCAGGTCGTAATAGTGGAGAGCTAGTATTATGCTATTTTTTTTCAGTCTGCTGCTTTGCTCTGTTTCAATGAGAAACGCTGTCCAGTTAGACCACCCATTGCTTTAGGGTATAGGAATTAGGTAAATAGTAAAGCCTGAGAAAAAGAGAGCCAATATCTATAGTCCTGTAAGGACCACAAGATGGAGGGAGCCTTCTGACCGTCAAGACAAGTCACAATCTAAGGACAGACATCCATGTTGATTAAGCTCATTATCACTGCTCCCTGTTTACAAACATCACAAGTTACCAGCCCTAACAGTTGCTGCATTTGTGGTGAAAAGTCATTGCTTGCCAAGCTAGTATGTCAAATCTGCCTGGAACAAGCACTATACAGCCCTGCAAGGACTTTAAGATGAAGAGACCCTTTAAAGCGCAGACATACAGGCAACATTGATCAATCATCTCACCTCTCATTCTGTTTGCTCCCTATTTACAAACACCACAGGTTACCAGCCCTAATGGTTGCTGTATTTGTGGTGGAAAGTCATTGCTTGACTAGCTACAGTGCATGAATTGCCTAGCACTTCCAATCAGAGCCAGTAGGTGGTGTCCAAATTAGAAAGCTTGCCATGGGAAGAAAGCGTTAAAGGGGCCACAAGCTTTGAAGATTGCCCTATAGAAACTTTTTTGCAAGGGAAGTTAAGGATGCAATTGCCTGAGGTGAAGTGGAGGAAACTCTCCACAAGGTTAGACAGCACTAATTTCCTTCACTGAGCAACTGGAGGAGTTAATCCAGTAAGAATTGAAGGGGTGAGAGAAGTGGAGTAACCCTTTAAATAAGCCCAGCTGGAAGAAGTGAAGAGACAAGGTGGTAACAGCTTTGTAAGAGCTGAAATTGCGGAATACACTTGGTGGATGTGTCAGACGTCAATTGATGTATTTCAGGAGCGGTGTTCCCCGCGGTCACTTCAAAGAGTGCATTGTGGCTGAAGCCATGGTTGGTGGATCCCGCCAAAGAAAAAAAAATGGTGCAAGACACCAGAACACGGATCCAATCTATTTGGGAGTAGACAGGATACAGCCAACTCAGGGGTGACCATTAGCAGGTCCAGGCGAATATCATCTGACAAAAAAACAGAAACCTCAAAAAGGTCCAGCATGCAGGTGGCGACTCCCAAATAGTACCAAAATCCTATGGAAGGGGAAAAAGATTAGTAAACGAACTGGAGAGGTACCCAATCTTCATTATTGAAGTCTTAATGATCTAAGGCTCCTGTCTTGGAAGAACAGCGGAAGTCCTTTTAAGGGTGCTGTGCTGCCTTCGCAATGTATATTACATGCTTGGCACTCGGCAGTGTCTGTTTCTTTAAGACCCTCCATGTTCTTGAAGCCTAGAGGCGGGTCTTCTCTGTAATACCTAGAGCATGCTGACACATATCCTGTTCATCCCAGGTCTAGCTACTGAAGTAAGCAGATTCTCAGGACTTCTTAAAAGTTATTACAGATTGCAAATCTGACGAACATCAAAGCCTGTGAGTAAAGGGGTTTTGCTAGTTCAGCTTGTGTAGAGGGATGCTAGACATAGCAGACAGATAATGTGTGTTTCAGTCTGTAGTAAGCGAGCACATGTTAGGCCCTATCTTTTGTATTAGCTATGTATAATGTATGTTGCTTGAATAGCCATGCTTACATTTGTCTTTTTATGTTTGTTTTACAGTTTTACCATATCTCATATCACTTTCACACATTATTGTACACATTCCTGTGCATTATATCTCAGTAAAGACTGCATCAGTTCAGTACCAAGCGCATCTTTCATTGGGATTCAGTTTATACTTGATGTTAAGCTGTGTCTCTAAACAGCAACACACAGCTGAGACATTACAGTAAAAAGGCTTTAAAACGTTGTCAGAAGCAACTAAACAGCTTTGAATCGTCCTCAACAATAAAAGGACAAATCCTTTCAGCCACGTGCAGCGAAACAAAAGTGAAACTAATTTCTCTCACTCACTATAACACTGATATTGCCTGTGTCCAGCTGCCAGCTAAAACAAGATGCAGAACACAGAGAGCAACTCTCTGACCGTCAACCCTCAATGCTCCTATAAGAAGGAAGACACACACAGCTTGCCAAGAACCAAGTTTAGATGCACAATACTGTCTAGAGCGTCCAGTCAAACAAATCTGACTTCAGCTAGCACCGATTCAGCAAGATCTAAGCGTACTAGTTCTAGACATTCAAGCATCACCAGTCTGTCATCGGCTAGCGACAAAGCGACTAAGGCAAGAGCAAAAGCAGAGGCAGCTTGTGCCATGGCTTCTTATGCAGAGCAGGAAGCTGAATTGATGAGAGAATTAGCAAAAAGTGAATCTGAAACACTCACAAGGAAAGCAGAAGTGGAAGCATCTTTACACTTACTCAAACAGCAGAAAAACGCTGCAGCAGCCTTAGCCGAGGCAGAAGTTTTCACAAGGGCTGCTGAAGCTCAATTCGATAGCATAGAAAACCAGATGTCATCCCACAGCGCAATCCAACGCACCCGTGAGTACGTACAGTCACAAGCAACCATGTACACTGACCAGCAGTCCAATGACGCATCTAGGTCTTCATCGACTCCACCAGCAATAAACAACTTTAATACTACGCAACATTGCAGGACTGAATCAGAACCTCAGTATAGGAAGTCAAGTGGTCGCATGCGCAGAGACCAATCTGCCAACCCTCCAAGAGTGCAAACGGATGCTTGCATACTCCCTCCTCAAGCAAATACAAGTCTGGACTATAACAGAAAGACTTACAACAGACGAGAACCACCACCTAAACAAAGTGGATTCTGTCAAGCGCCTTATCAGCCTTACCAGCCGCATCCATACCCTGAGTTTACACCCGAGAAGTATTCGCCAGACGCAACAAGTGCTATAGAAGTGGCAAAACATTTGATGACCCGTGAGATAGTGAGCGCTGGTCTCATGAAATTCGATGACCGTCCGGAAAACTACTGGGCCTGGAAGTCATCTTTCCTGAGCGGTACCCAGGATTTAAAGCTGACAGATAAAGGAAGGCTTGACCAGCTCGTCAAATGGCTAGGACCAGAATCCACTGAACAAGCCCAAAGAATCAGATCAGTACATGTTCATGACCCAGCTGCAGGACTTGCAATGGCGTGGCGGAGGTTAGAACAATGCTATGGATCACCTGAAGTGATCGAAGATGCTCTTCTGAAAAGGATAGAAAACTATCCAAGAATAACAGAAATAGAAGCCGCTAAGTCCAGTGGATATCTGCCAGGTCTCTCATATCTGGATACAGCACGTGGAGTTGAGCCCATAATCGAGAAACTTCCTTACAACTTGCAAGAAAGGTGGTAGCTCAAGCTTCAAGATACAAGAAAGATCATCGAGTTGCATTTCCACCGTTCGCCTTCTTCGCTGAATTCATAGAAGACCAGGCTGAAATACGCAATGACCCAAGCTTTGCTTTCCTGAACAAGAGAACAGCGAGCTTCCCAAAGGTAGAGCAGAAACCTCCAGGGCTTTACAAAGAACGCAGAGTAACAGTTTCTGTAAGGAAGACAGAAGTTACACCTGAATCTGCAGCCAATCAGGAAGACAACACAAGTAAGAAAGTTGAAGAGCCAGACAAAATATGTCCTATCCACAACAAGCCTCATCCATTAAGAAAATGTCGCAATTTCAGAAGTAAGACATTAGAAGAGCGCAAAGCTTATCTTAAAGACAATCGCATTTGTTTCAGATGTTGCGCTTCAATTCAGCATCTTGCAAAAGACTGTACAAAAACAATACGATGCGCAGAGTGTAACAGTGACAAACACTTGTCAACACTGCACCCAGGACCACCACCATGGAAACAAGAAGCTTCGGCAACTCAAGAAGATCATGGTGGGGAGCAAGGCGAAAGTACAACGCCAGCAGTAACCTCAAAGTGCACTGAGATCTGTACAGAGTAGGGCCACTCAAGATCATGCTCCAAGATATGCTTAGTCAAGGTGTATCCAGCAGGTTTCAGAGAAAAGGCAATCAAGATGTACACAGTCTTGGATGAACAGAGTAACAGATCTCTGGCAAAAACAGAATTCTTTGACCTCTTCGGTGACAAAGGAACTCCAACTCCATACACCTTGAAGACTTGTTCTGGAGTTGTAAAGACAATAGGAAGAAGAGCAAACAACTACATCATCGAGTCATTAGATGGAAAGACAAAGGTGACTCTTCCTACCCTCATAGAATGTGATGAGATACCAGACGACAGGTCAGAGATTCCCACACCTGAAGTTGCTCGTCATCACCCTCATCTGTTGCAAATAGCAGACCAGATACCAGCACTAGATCCAGATGCTGCAATCACCCTTCTACTTGGGAGAGATATCCTTAGCGTGCACAAAGTCAGAGAACAGTACAATGGGCCACACAATGCACCATTTGCACAACGCCTTGATCTCGGATGGGTCATCGTTGGAGAAGTATGTCTAGACCAGGGATCCTCAAACTACGGCCCTCCAGATGTTGTAGAACTACACATCCCATGAGGCATTGTAACACACTGACATTCACAGACATGACTAGGCATTATGGGAATTGTAGTTCCTGAACAACTGGAGGGCCATAGTTTGAAGACCCATGGTCTAGACGGACTGCACAAACCAGCAAAGGTAAATGTCTACAGAACACACCTGTTGCAGAATGGTCGTACATCTTGTCTTTGCCCATGTACCAACAGTCTACACATTAAAGAGAGATTAGATAACCCAACACATCATCGGAGTATCCAGAGGTGCATGGAAAACTTAGCCTCAACTGGAAATACAGATGAACTGGGTTGTAAGGTGTTTGAAAGAACAAGAGACGACGACAAGCCAGCACCCTCGGTAGAAGATACCCTCTTCCTCAAGATCATGGACAGAGAAGCCTACAGAGACAAGTCAGGCAGCTGGGTAGCCCCTCTACCCTTTCGGTCACCACGCCATCGCCTTCCTAACAACAGGGTACAAGCAGAGAAACGCTTCAGTTTTTTGCAGCGCACTCTACAAAGAAAGCCAAATATGAAGAAACACTTCCAAGCCTTTATGCAAAAGATTTTTGACAACGAGCAGGCAGAAGTGGCGCCACCACTACAAGAAAACCAAGAACACTGGTACTTACCAATATTTGGGGTGAATCATCCTCAGAAACCAGGTCAGATACGTGTAGTATTTGACTCTAGTGCGAAGCACGAAGGCATCTCACTAAATGACGTCCTTCTCAGCGGACCTGACCTGAACAATACACTCCTTGGAGTACTCATCAGGTTCAGAAAAGAACTCGTAGCAGTAACAGCAGATGTACAACAGATGTTCTACTGTTTCTTCGTTCGAGAAGATCACAGAGACTACTTAAGGTTCCTGTGGTATGCAGACAATGACTTTAACAAAGACATCATAGAGTACATGATGAAGGTACATGTGTTTGGAAACAGCCCTTCCCCAGCTGTAGCTATCTACAACCTGAAACAAGCAGCACAGCAAGGTGAAAGACATGGCCAAGAAGCCAAACAGTTCGTCATGAAGAACTTCTACGTGGACGATGGACTAGCTTCTTTCTCCAGTAACAAAGAAGCTATTAGCGTCCTGAAAAGAACAAAAGAAATGCTGGCAGAATCCAACATAAGATTGAACAAGGTAGCTTCCAACAGCAACAGAGTCATGGAAGCATTTCCAATAGAAGACCGTGCTAAAGATCTCAAAGACTTAGATCTAGGGACAGAATCACCACCCTTGCAAAGAAGTCTTGGGCTTAATTGGGACCTAAAGACTGATAGTTTCACCTTCAGGGTCTCCAGAGAAGAGAAACCATTCACAAAAAGAGGTGTTCTATCTACAGTCAACAGTCTTTCTGACCCCCTGGGATTTGTAGCACCCATCATCATGCAAGGCAAAGCTCTTTTGAGACAGATCACTACCGAGCAAGAACAAATTGACTGGGACGTACCTCTTCCTGAAGAGAAGCAAATGCAGTGGAAGTTATGGAAAGACTCATTGTTAGAGCTTGAACAACTCAACATCCCAAGACCGTACGTACCTGTTTCTTTGTCTGCTACAAAGAGAAGAGAATTATGCATATTCTCTGACGCTTCTACTATAGCTATCGCAGCTGTAACTTACCTTAGAGTAATAGACACTGAGGGACAAAGCCATGTTGGGTTCATCATGGGAAAATCTAAACTAGCTCCCAGACCTGCTCACACTGTCCCACGTCTAGAACTTTGTGCTGCTGTCTTAGCGGTAGAGATAGCAAACATGATTACGACTGAACTAGACATTGAGATCCATGCAGTGAACTTTTATACGGACAGCAAGATTGTGTTAGGATATATTCACAACGCTTCAAAAAGATTTTACACATACGTGACCAACAGAGTGTCACGTATCAGAAAATCTACAAGTCCAGATCAGTGGCATCACATCAGCACGGACAAGAACCCAGCAGATCATGGGACAAGATTGGTGTCAGCCGCTGTACTCAAGCAAACAAACTGATTCGTAGGTTCATCGTTTCTTGGTAAGCCAGAATCCAAAGAGACTACCCAGGTAGAGACATTTCAGCTCATAGAACCAGATCAAGACAAAGAGTTAAGACCTCAAGTTGCAGTTTGTAAGACTTTAGTTACCAGATACAGTTTGGGCACCCATAGATTTGAGAGGTTTTCCAGTTGGAAGTCGCTGACACGTGCAATCAGAAAACTTATCTGTCTAGCCAGACACTCCTGCAGAGCTACCAATACTGATCAGCGTAGCAACGACCATCTTGAACAAGCCAAGGTCGCGATCATCAAATACGTACAGCAGGAAGTCTTTAAAGAAGAAATTCAAAGCCTTCTGAAAAAGGAAGAGATTTCTCGACACAGTTCGCTCAATAAGTTAAACCCTATCCTCGACGAAGAAGGAGTACTAAGAATAGGAGGTCGTTTGTCGGCAGCAGATATGACTATCCAAGAGAGACATCCCTTCATCATACCTAAGAATCATCACATCGCTCTTCTTCTGGTAAGACACTATCACGAGCAAGTGGCACATCAAGGACGACACTTCACTGAAGGAGCAGTACGGTCAGCAGGATTGTGGATCATAGGAGGTAAGAGACTAGTCTCCAGCGTGATCAGCAAATGCGTTACCTGTAAGAAGATTAGAGGGAAACTTGAAGTTCAGAAGATGTCAAACTTACCTGCAAAAGAAAAAAGAATGGAGGGCGCACCGACCTAGTGTGATACTGTTACACAATTTTTATTAAAATACTATTAGTATTTTAATAAAAATTGTGTAACAGTATCACACTAGGTCGGTGCGCCCTCCATTCTTTTTTCTTTTTTAGTTCCTTTTGAATTCCCACGATTCTAAGGAGGGCTGCAAGACTCTGGAAAGACACTGTACAATTGAATTGTATGTCCCCATAAGCAAGAAATACCGGAGCGCAGGAGATTTATATAGTTTTGCCAGAAACTTACCTGCAAACAGACTTGCTTCAGATTCTCCGTTCACTCACGTAGGTCTAGACGTTTTTGGACCATAGAACATCTCTTCTCCCAAGACCAGAGGAGGTAGTGCCGAAAGTAAACGTTGGGCTGTTCTGTTCTCTTGCCTGAGTACTAGAGCAGTTCATATTGAAGTGATTGAATCTTTATCCACTTCAAGTTTCATCAATGCCTTGAGAAGATTCTTCTCTATCAGAGGACCAGCAAAATTGATTCGTTCAGACCGCGGCACAAACTTTATTGGTGCCTGCAAGGAGTTGAAGATCATCTCTATAGACTCTGAAACAAGTTCCTATCTTCAAGATCAAGGATGCACTTGGACTTTTAATCCTCCACACGCATCGCATATGGGAGGAGCCTGGGAGAGGATGATTGGAGTGGCTCGTCGCATTCTGGACGCCATGCTCCTGAAGATTGGGTCTACTCGCCTCACTCATGAAGCTTTGACTACACTAATGGCTGAAGTCGTGGCCATTATGAACGCCAGACCTTTAGTTCCAGTGTCTACAGATCTGGAGATGCCGTCAGTCTTGACACCCGCAATGCTGCTGACCCAGAAGATTGAACCAGTGACAGCTCCCACAGGAGACTTTGACCTCAAGGACTTGTACACAAAGCAATGGAGAAAAGTTCAAAGTCTTGCGGACATTTTCTGGAAGAGGTGGAGACAGGAATACCTGGTGACACTCCAGCCACGCAAAAAATGGCAAGATGACAAGCCTAACTTACAAGTTGGAGACATTGTCTTATTAAAAGTCACTCAGGCCCACAGGAACGAATGGCCCATTGGACTCATTGTGGGGACTGATCCTAGTAGTGATGCTAGAGTTAGAAAGGTAGAAGTTAGAATTGTTAGACAAGGCATTCCCAAGGTGTATGCTAGGCCAATTTCTGAAGTAGTTTTACTTCTGTCCAAAGGTTAGTGGCATAACAAAAAGTATGCCAGGTGGGGAGTGTGCTGCCTTCGCAATGTATATTACATGCTTGGCACTCGGCAGTGTCTGTTTCTTTAAGACCCTCCATGTTCTTGAAGCCTAGAGGCGGGTTTTCTCTGTAATACCTAGAGCATGAGTGCTCAACCTGTGGCCCTCCAGATGTTTTAGAACTACATGTCCCATCATGCATTTGCCTTTGGGAGTAATGCTTGTAACTGTTCAGCCTTGCAATGCCTCATGGGACTTGTAGTTTTGGAACAGCTGGAGGGCCACAGGTTGAGCACCCATGACCTAGAGCATGCTGACACATATCCTGTTCATCCCAGGTCTAGCTACTGAAGTAAGCAGATTCTCTGGACTTCTTAAAAGTTATTACAGATTGCAAATCTGACGAACACCAAAGCCTGTGAGTAAAGGGGTTTTGCTAGTTCAGCTTGTGTAGAGGGATGCTAGACATAGCAGATAGATAATGTGTGTTTCAGTCTGTAGTAAGCGAGCACATGTTAGGCCATATCTTTTGTATTAGCTATGTATAATGTATGTTGCTTGAATAGCCATGCTTACATTTGTCTTTTTATGTTTGTTTTACTGTTTTACAGTTTTACCATATCTCATATCACTTTCACACATTATTGTACACATTCCTGTGCATTATATCTCAGTAAAGACTGCATCAGTTCAGTACCAAGCGCATCTTTCATTGGGATTCGGTTTAAACTTGATGTTAAGCTGTGTCTCTAAACAGCAACACACAGCTGAGACATTACAGGTGCACTAATCCAGGGGGTGCCTGTGTGAAGCTTTAAGCACACACCTGGATTGAAAACCTTCAGGATCGGGGGCGTGGCCGGACGCGGAGGAAGATGGACGTGCTCTGAGGGAGCTCCGACGGGAAACTCGTTGTGGTGCCCACCCTTCACTGCTAACCGGAGTTTCGCTGCTGTTTACCCTCCTGCCCGGCTCCGGTGCCTGTAGGGCTCAGACTGGTGCAGTTCCCGTGTCTCCGAGGAGTTCGCTTGAGGCTGGGCGCGGGTCGGAGCAGAGCGTGTGTGAGGAGACGCCGCTGCCATTCTGAGTCACATACGACAGCAACCGCGGCTTCAGCTGTGCAGCGGTGAGGTAAATTCTTCAGGTCAATTCCCACACACTGTCACACAGCCCTCCCGGTACTCTAACACTCAGTGGAGGGACACGGGAGAGACCCCAGGATAGAGACTTGCCGGGGGTGGACAGCACTTTCCCTCAGGAGCCCTCCCCCATTTTGAGCTCCCCCTGAACGGCGCCTACACCTGCCTATATCAAGGCAACAGGACAGAGGAATAAAATTCCCTGACAGCTAAAGATTCACCAAAATACTTCTCATACAAGGAAGTTTATGTGGGAGTTCCCTCCATCAACCTAGATTTGACTGGAAACATTGCTCAGGGCCAGGAAATCAGTGGTTACCTCACAGCCACCTAACAGGTTCCCCAGTACATCTCTCCTCTCCTGCTGGCTCACTCCTCAGCCTAATAGAAATTGTCTAGGATCCGAAGGATTGTACACTGGAGGATTTGAGGGTTGCAGCCCTGAGAGGAATACTTTCATCCATCAGTTGTATATACAACCGGCTTTAATCGCTAAATACTTAATATAACCCCTGGCATAGGTACTCTCAAGGTGGCGACGTAGGGAATACCCGCCACTCACCGTCAGATGTCCGCTGACAGAAATTAATGTTTTTTTGATCCTCCTCTTACAATGCCATGACATCCACTTACCACACCAAATATGGTATCCATTTAAAACAAATCTTTTCATTTCTTACTATCTGACTACTAATATCAGACCCTGGGTATGAACTGAGCATTAAAATACCATGTCCCTACAAAAAGGTTGACACAGGATACTTAATAAGCTGCTAATCCTAAGATTTATACTGCCTTGACTCCTGTGGGTGTAAATACTCTGACACACACTCAGTTCATGAAGGGAAGGCGAATCAAGAAAAACAAAAACACTAATAAAAGACTAGCCGTCGAGGATTCTACCAAAAACATGGACTCTATACTTCAGACTCGCACGCTGGAAATTACTGAAAATTCCATGTCTGTCAAACAAATCTCATCTCACTTGCTAGCCATTTCACCACCTCCCCCTTCAGAATCTACGACACATACTGCTCTATATTCGTCCGTTGTAAAAGAAGAAATGATACCCACAATGTCGGGCCACTTATCCCCTCCCGACATCTCATCCCAAAACCCTATATATATATCCATGCAAATTCTGAACGCACTCCTGAAACCTCCTTTAATGTCACTGACCTATTCAACAGAATTTCGGAAATGTTGGACAGGGGTTTGGCTCAGAATGCCGAGAGAATCACTAAGGACATCAGAGCTGACTTCCAGAGCCTCGGAAACAGGATCGAATCTATAGAACGGAAACTGGATATTAATGTCGCTAAAATTGAACAAAACACTGACCACCTACAACACATGCAAGAACAACTGGAGGCGGCACAAGCCAGAATAGACGATCTGGAGAACAGATCAAGGAGAGATAATTTCAGGCTTAGGGGGCTACCTGAATCCATCACAGATGTGCATTCAGCAATACAGGACATCATCAAAACCCTGATCCCATCCATGCCCATTCACAAAATGGAACTGGACAGAGCTCATAGATCCCTGGGACCTCCGAGAAAAGATGGCTTGCCGAGAGATGTGATTGTAAAACCACATTATTACTCCACCAAGGACAAAGTGATGAAAAAGTCTCGACAACAAGAAATTCTCCAATACCAAGGTGCAACAATACAAATATTTGCAGACATCTCTCCTTATACCATTCAGAAGAGGAGAATGATGAAACCTCTATTGTCTGCCCTCATTAAAAAGGACATCAAATATAAATGGGCCTTCCCATTCGCCCTAAAATTCAATTACAACGGCAGAAACCATGTAGCACACAATTTCCAAGAATGTGAAAGACTGTTATTAGATCTTAAAAAATTATCTCACTCGAACCAGCTATGGACACTTCACCACCCTAACAACCTTCGGCTAAAAGAAATACACCCAATAGCCCAACCTTGAATACCTGGAACAGAGTCAAACACAGGAAAGTTTGAAATGATTCTACTACGTATCAATTGAAACGATGAACTTCCAGTTCTGATGTGTTTTTTTTTTTTTTGTTCTCTATTTTTTTTTGCACACTACCTGATCGTACTACTGGTAAAGTTCTCCGGTAGAGTAAGAGTTAATGTTTCTCTGTACACTTAGGTACCTTATGTATATATACTCAGGGCATGTATATTTATCTTTTATTTTTTCTGCTCTCTCTCAATATAAATTGTTTCCAGTACCTGATCGTATTATTGGTAATGCTCTCCGGTAGAGTAAGAGTTAATATTTGTTTGTTTTTTTTTTTTTTATATGTTTTACTTTTGCTTTCTCACCCTACTCTGGGATGTCATGTATCCTCAATTGTCTCTCTCGGGGATCAATCTTTTGCCTTCTTAAAGGGAAAAAAAAAAGTGCGTTCATGATTCTCTGAATGTCACTGACAGACGACGGTGGGGCCTTGTGCCTCAACCCACTCCTTGGAACGACACTTTGTCGTCCCGACAGGTGGGAAGTTTGTCCTTCATATGGACTACTCTAATAATTTTTGTCTGATTGAAGGAAGGAGCAATCTCCCCTTCCTTCATTCTGGGTCACAGTTTGACCTTTCGCTATACTACAGTATGTTTGATTGTTACTTTTTTTGCTTCCTTCTATATGTTTCTACTTCCTTCTCTTCTTCTCTCCTTTTTTCCCCATCCCCCCTCCCGGCCCACCAGCCATTGCAAGTGTCTTCGAATTTGTGGACTCAATTTTCGATATTCTATCAGCCCATAACAGAGTTCACGACTCATGGCTGGTACAAATAATATCACTAGGCCCCTGCGTGTGGTGTCACACAACACTCAGGGGTTAAATTCTCCTGTTAAGAGACGTAAAGCCCTTCAGGCATACAAATCTCTTCATGCAGACATAGTGTTTCTCCAAGAGACACACTTTCCGAGGCGGTACACCCCCACATTCTTACATGCCCACTTCCCAGTATTTTATCTATCCAACGCAGAAAATAAGACTAGAGGCGTTGCCATCCTGTTTTCTAAATTCTGTAACTTTAATTGGCTAAAAGAATATAGAGACACGGAAGGCAGATTTATTTTAGTAAAAGAAACCCTAGATGAGAAATTATACACCTTTGTATCATATTACGCACCTAATAGGGGACAGAAGAAGTTCTTCTCCCAGATGCTTGAAACCCTCCATCCACTTATGGAGGGCATCATTATTATGGGAGGGGATTCCAACCTGGCTTTTGACCCAGGCTTAGATAAATCCAAACCAAATAAAAATAAACTCATCAGACCAACCAAAATTAGCACTCATGTAGCACGTATGCTGCATCAATCCCGACTGACGGATATCTGGAGAGAATTAAACCCGAAAACTAAAGATTATACTCATTATTCTAATCCTCACAAATCATACTCACGAATAGACCATTTATTGTTATCTAACCATCATGTCCCGGCGGCCATTAAATCTACTATAAAGGATGTCCCCTGGTCGGACCACTCCATGGTTCTGTTATCTTTAAACAAAGAGGATACTTCCCACAGAGTGTCTCATTGGACGCTCAACCAGTCGATTCTAAAAGATCCCGCTCTAGTGGTAGAAATTGAACAATACATAAAGGAATATTTTCAAACCAACGATACAAAAGATATATCCCCGGAAATTTTATGGGCTGCTCATAAGGTTACTGTTCGGGGAAAAATAATACAAATAGCAGCCAAACTTAAAAGGCAAAAAAAATTGACCACAGAGAAATTGGAAGAGAACTATTTAGAATTACGTAGAAAACATAAATCAGACCCCCTGAGTGTCCCTACGCATGCTCTTGACGCAGCTAGATCCGCGTTAAACCTAGCACTCACAATAAAATCAGGAGATGATTTAAAATGGACTGGCGCCAGGTTCTACCACTTGAAGGATAAAATAGGCTCAATGCTTGCACATAAACTGTCCCCGAGATTTAAATCAAAGACACTCCCCAAGATAAAAATGGCAGACGGCTCTTTCACCCTGAATCCTCAGTGGATGGTGGAAGCCTTCCATAACTTCTACTCCAAACTTTACACTAATGATAGTGATTTCTCTTCTGATAAAATGGGAGAATTCCTGGATAACTTGAATCTTCCCAAACTAACTAAGGCGCATAAGGAGATGCTGGAGGCTCCCATATCAGCTGAGGAAATCAGGTCAGTGATCAAAAACCTGAAATTGAATACAGCCCCCGGCCCTGATGGTTTCTCAGGTTCATACTACAAAACATTTTCAATCTTCTTAACACCCTACCTAGCACGATTCTACAATTACATGACAGAGGGCTTCCCTATTGATAAACAGCTCAATATGGCCTATATTTCGTTGATTCCTAAGCCCGATAAAGACCTTTGCCAAGTGGAGAACTATAGACCAATTTCCCTTATTAACAATGATCTTAAAATACTTACCAAAATAATAGGTAACAGAATGTCTGCCTTCATAGGTCAATATATCGCCAAAGACCAAGTAGGTTTTATTACAGGGAGACAAGGCCCGGACCAGATCAGGAGAGCTATTGATCTAATCTCTTTAATGTACTCAGGGTGGACTGGAGGTTCTAGACAAAGACGTATGCTTCTTTCACTTGACCTTCAGAAAGCCTTTGATTCAGTTTCCTGGCCATTCATGTTTTCCGTATTGAAACGTTGGGGATTTGGCCCTAAATTTTTAGAAAATAATTTCCTCTCTTTATTCCTCCCCTGAAGCTAAAATCCGGTTACAGGGCATTTTCTCAGACTCTATATTAATCCAAAGGGGCACAAGACAGGGTTGTCCTTTGTCTCCCCTGGTATTTGCGATTGTTATTGAATCTCTGGCCATAGCCACTCGAGATAGCCCGAATATCAGGGGAGTCAAATGCAACAATAAGGAACACAACTGCGCATTATTTGCGGATGATTTGCTACTTTTTCTAACCTCCCCTTCTTCCTCCCTTCCGGAAATCCTCACCCTATTAGACAATTTCTCTAAAGTTTCGGGTCTTACGGTGAATATGGCCAAGTCTAGGGCCCTTAATGTTTCTCTTTCCGAATCTACTGTTTCTCTCTTGAAAAACAAATATGCTTTCAAATGGGACTCTGCTTCCATCAAATATTTAGGTATCAATCTAACCCCAAATTTCCAGAATTTATACTCAGCCAATTATCCACCAATGTATAGGAAACTCGAGAAAGATCTGACTGAATGGGGAACTCATAAAATAGGCTGGATTGGCAGAATTAACTCTATAAAGATGACTCTTCTCCCTAAAATCCTATATCTTTTTCGATCTCTTCCGATACCAATAAAAAAAAGCCATCTGAAATCCTTTCAAGGTAAAATTACCAGATTCATTTGGAACAAACAGGGTCCTCGCCTTTCCTCTCGCAGTCTCTTTAATTTACCTGACCAGGGTGGCCTAGGGGTTCCAAATTTGATTTGGTATTATCAATCCGCAAGACTAGCGCAATTATCGGAGGCCTACCTCAGAAACGAGCGCCCGGACTGGATTGAAATAGAAGAACAGGCCTCCCCATTGTCTACAATAGAAGAACTCATTTGGAGCACTCCCAAAAGTAGACCTCCTATATTATCTCCCACTCTATCACAAGCCTTGGCCTTTTGGAATACACTTAGAAACAACCCTTGCTTGGTCTCTAAAGGTAATCCTTTGTCAAGTATCTTTCTTGATACTTCCTTTCACTCTAACACTGAGGTAGATCCCTTCAAATGGTGGCATGACAAGGGGATGTACCGTATTGGGTGTTTCTTTACACACACAGGTCCTCTATCTGAGCAACACCTCGTAGACAATCTTGACCCTCCCCCATCGGAAAGGCTCAGATTACATCAAATTCATACCTTCGCTCAGAAAATCTGGAATGAAAAACTATTCTCTGGCCGTCTAACCCCATATGAACTTAAATGCGAACAAGCTCAGTCTAGGAAGGGTAACATCTCGGTCATCTATAAATCTCTTGCTTCGAACAACATAAAATTACCGCATATGTTAGCCTGGGAAAGAGAACTTCAAAGTGATTGGGACCTAAATGATTGGCAAAAAAACTACACTAGATCTATCAAGGGCTTTTTGAGTACATCTCTCATTGAAGCTAACATAAAAATTTTCACTAGATGGTACCTAGTTCCATTCAAGTTGGCCTCCATGTATCCGTCAGCCTCTCCCTTATGTTTTAGAGGTTGTCAAGGAATAGGCACCATAATTCATACATGGTGGGAATGCCCTAGGATACGGGGATTCTGGAACAAGGTATTTCATATTATCAGGAGAGTCACTGGTTGCAACCTTCATCAGTCTCCAGCAATTGCTTTATTAAATGGACTAATTCCTCAGAGCTCTAAGGTCACCAGACAGCTGATCCTATATATTTTGACAGGCGCCAGAATCACTATAGCAGCTGCTTGGAAGAAACCATCAGTCTCCATTTTACATATGAAAAGAAAGGTAACGTGGATTATGGAACAAGAAAAAATAATTCATACCATGTTGGATACCTTTACACAATTCACTGAAATTTGGGAACCTTGGTTGAACTATATGGGAATCCCATGCAACATGACAGTTTAGTTGTGGCTCTTGCCTCAGACTGATGTAATCTTTTGGCAGGTGGGCCCCCCCCCCCCTTACCTTCCTTTTATCATTCCCTCTCGCTTTCTCCTCTCCTCTCTTCTCTATTCTCTCCTTTATTCTTTTTTTTTTTTTCTTGCTGCACAGGAGACTTAGACCTCATGCTACTCTCTCCTATTGTCTCTTGTAAGGTGGATATAGTTTAACTAAAATATATTTATAGAGTTCCCTGTCTTCTCATAGGTTTTATATGTTGAGAGTTGTTTGATAAATGCTTCTTTAGATAACATCTAGACCCTATTTTTTTTTTCCTTCTCCCATTGAGGGGAGACTGGGCGGGGGGGGGGGCCCTCCTTCCTCCTCGGCACAGATTGTTCCCGTTAGGGGTGTTGGGGTGGAGGGAGGTTCCCCAGTAGACCTACTCTCTTATCAGACCAGTACAATTGATCTATTATTTTTTATTTTTTTATTTTAAATCTCAGCTTATATTAGAAGGCTTACAAATTGCTTGCTTAAAAGGGAACTTATTTTTTGTCTCTAAAATGCTTTGCTATCTCTATTAATCCCCACTCCTCTCAATCGTTTTCACCTATTCTACCATTTAAAAGTTACTAGGGGTAGGAGGAGGGGACGTGGGGAAGTACAGATACGAAATGAAATTTAATGTCCACTATTTTGATTGTCAACATGATGTTTCCTGATGTATTCACTGTACTACGTTTACTACTCTGTATGTTCTTCATTTTTGTGTTATCTTTCTTTTTTTGAAAATAAACTTAAACTTGAATGATAAAAGAAAACCTTCAGGATCAGTGGGTCATATCAGCTATATTGGCAGAAGTTTAAGGGAGGTCCACCTTTCTGGTACAATCATTTTTATTGGAAAAAGTATAACATCATGACAAACTCACCCATGCAGGGGTTTAATTCCATGAGCATAACAATCATATAACATTGACAGGTGGGAAGTCCACCTTTACAATCTATTCCAGTCAACCAGGCGACCAGAGTTGATGTAAAAGTAAAAAATTCTGGTCCAGTTTGTAGCTTGGTTAAAAGAAAAACGAAAGAAAAAATGAGCAATCATGAAAGTTCTAGTTACCCAGAGGAGATGAGGATTCGGTTCACCTCAAAACAAAAACAAAACAAAAAAAAAACAGGCAATCTGTGCCCAGTACTAAAGTAAAAAAAAAAAAAAAAGACAGGAAGTTGGAGTCATGCAAGATGGAGAACCTCCAATCAATTACAATATTCATAAATCTGGGAGAGTGGATGCTCTGTAGATTTATTAGACACCTACTTGTCCCAATTCATCAGAGGGGTGCGGGTTTCAGGAGTAGGGATGAGCTTTGAGTTTGAGTCGAACTTATGTTCGCCTCGAACATTGCCTGTTCGGCGAACAAAGAACAATTTGGGGTGTTCGCGGCAAATTCGAAAAGCTGTGGAACACCCTGTTAAAGTCTATGGGAGAAATCTAAAGTGCTAACTTTAAAGGCTAATATGCAAGTTATTGTCCTAAAAAGTGTTGGGGACCTGGGTCCTGTCCCAGGGGACATGGATCAATGCAAAAAAAAGGTTTTAAAAACGAAACAATAAATGTGAATTATTCCTTTAAATTTCATACCTGGGGGGGTGTAAAGTTACAGGAAAAAAGTAATTTAAACCAGACTTGTGGCTATAATGAATTGACGGCTCCAGCAATTCAGAGAGAATTCATTCATAAAAACAAAAACAAAAAAAAAAGTGTGGGGGTCCCCCCAAATTCAATTACCAGGCCTTTCAGGTCTGGTATGAATATTAAGGGGAACCCCGCCGTCAATTTAAAAAAAAAAATACGTGGGGCTCCCCCCAAATATCCAGACCCTTCAGGTCTGGTGTGGATTTTAAGGTGAACTCCACCCCAAAATTTAAAAAAAAAATAGCGTGGAGTTCCCCCAAAAATCCACACCAAACCCCTTATCCGAGCACGTTAACCTGGCCGGCCGCAGAAAAGAGGGGGGGACAGAGTGCGGCTCCCCCCCTCTCCTGAACCGTACCAGGCCACATGCCCTCAACATGGGGAGAATCCAGCGGTGGTAATCCACTCGGTCCCGGCTCCCTGCTCCAACGTTGTCTGTATCCAGCGACAGGTGATCTCCTCTCCGGTCCACCGATGAGAAGATCATCCGGGATCCAGAGCAGCATCGCCGGCCTTCTCTCTCCGTCGGACACCGCCCGGCGAATGAGCGGCTGGAGCTTTGACATTTCTTATATTTGTGAGGCGGGGCCACCCATCACGTGACCCCGCCCCCTCTGACGCAAGCCCAGACTTTTCCAGTGACGTAGCGCAGAGGGTGCGTCAGAGGGGGACGGGGTCACGTGATGGTGGCCCCGCCTCACAAATATAAGAAATGTCAAAGCTCCAGTGCGTCATTCGCTGGGCTGTGTCCAGGTGAGAGAGGAGGCCGGGGATGCTGCGATCTTCTCATCGCTGGAACGGAGAGGAGATCACCCGTCGCTGGATACAGACAACGTTGGAGCAGGGAGCCGGGACCGAGTGGATTACCACCGCTGGATTTTTTTATTAATAAAGGACTTTTTTCTACGGTGTGTGCGTGTGTTTTTTACAACAATTTACACTTCCTTCGTGAAATGGTAGGGGTACAATGTACCTCATTACCAATTCACACGGGGGGGGGGCAGGATCTGGGGGTCCCCTTTGTTAAAGAGGTCTTCCAGATTCTGATAAGCCCCCGCCCGCAGACCCCCACAATCACCGGGCAAGGGTTGTAGGGATAAGGCCCTTGACCCCATCAATATGGGGACATCCTCCCCATGTTGAGGGCATGTGGCCTGGTACGGTTCAGGAAAGGGGGGGCACAACATGCTCGGATAAAGGGTCTGGTGTGGATTTTTGGGGGAACTCAACACCATTTTTAAAAAAAAATTGGGGTGGAGTTTCCCCTAAAATCCACACCAGACCTGAAGGGTCTGGAATGCATATTTGGGGGGAACCCCACTTCATTTTTTTTTAAATTGACGGCAAGGTCCCCCTTAATCAGAGGCGACTCTAGGGGGGGGCTAGAGGGGGCCCTGACCCCCCCAACATTATGCTGTGCCCCACCATGTGCCCCCCCAAAAAAAATATTATTTTTTTGCTTTTTTTTTTTTTTTTTCGGGCCGCCCCTGGAGTAACAGTCTCTCCTGAGAGGAAGAGCGTCCCCAGTCAGCTCTGCAGGGCATTCCTCCCCCTCCCTCTGCTCACTGACACTGCATAATGCAAGCGTTCACACAACCACAGCCGCCCGATCTGCTCCTTCCCCTGCATCCTCATTGGCACGGAGAAGAGTGATTTGCAGAAAGGACTCCATGAGCACTGTGGGGGAGGGGGGGCCCAAGCCTTCATCTCAGTTACTGAAAAAACAGACTGATTTCTCCCGTCTTTAGGACAGGAGAAACAGCCTGTAAATTCCGAGAATGGTGACTGCAAGCTGAGCCGAGTGTCAGTCTATGACACACTTATACAGCCCAGCGAGTCCAGCCACCTCCCCCCCCACTCTCCTCACAAACGAGCAGGGAGGAATACAGCTCCTCCTCCTCCTTTCAGTCCCGCCCACACTATCTCGGTGTGCTGTATCTGAAGAGAGGGGATGTGTGTTCAGGAAATATGAAAATAAGCAGCATGTGTGTGAATGATGCCTGAGATTCTAGCCTGGACCGTGGGTAAGTGTGTGCACTGCAGACTGCAGTACACTGTAATCACTGAACTGCATTATCTCCATCCCTTCTCTCCCCCATCTGTCTCCCTCCCCTCTCCTGTTCTTTCAAAACATTCACAATTTACTTTCTGTAACGGTCACCACCGTTTACAATATTCCATTCAATCACCCCACGACAGCTTATCCGACAGTCCGACAGACATCAGGCACCCATTTTTTTTCCCAGAATAACCGAGACAACACAAGCTCTGGTACTGGTTCCAAAATGAATGAATGAATCCTTTAATGGTAACTTAGCTTTCTTATATACAGTACAAGCATGTTACAGTTAATCACAGGGACAAAGACACACTCCACCCACACAAGGGGGGGGGGCTTCATACACATTATTTTAGATAATGAAATTCCGATGAGTTAATTACTACTCATTACCCAGACGGTCTGGCTCCGCATTTAGAGGGGTTAATTACTACCGCTTGACAAGTCACATTCCACATCTTAACAGTGTCATTAGCATACACAATAAACAGGTCTTAGGAGCAGACCTAATTAGCACAATGGACACAAAACAGTATTAGCATCACACAATGGAATGTCTAGGAGCAGACTCAATTAACACCTCAAAAGCATGTGTCCCCACATTGAATGAAAACGCTCTATTGACCTGTCGGAGTCAGACTTTAACAACTTGTAATATTTAAAGATATCCTGCAAAACATGAATTATCAGTAATGTCCCATCCCATGTAATTTATCATTATCATTTCTCAGTCACCCTATGCCCAAAAGGGGCACAGGATGACCCTAGACCCAAGAGTCATTAGTGATGCTGGCACTCGAGTACCCCCCATCCTTCAAAAGTCTCTGGGTGTCATGGGCCATTCTGTTAGACCCCATACACACGAGCAGACAGATTTGTTCAAATCGGTCGGACAGACTGATTTGAACAAATCTGTCTGCTGGGGACGTATTGGTTTGATCGTGTACACACGATCAAACCAAAATACCCACCGGCAGACGGCGCGCTGACGTGGCGGTGACGTTGACGCCGCCACGTCACTGCACCAGGAAGTAAAACACTTCCGCGCATGCATCGAAACCATTCGATGCGTTTGCGAGAAGACATGTCTGCTGGTTAGCGTACTAACAAGCAGGCATGTCGGGCGGACGGGTTCCCAGCTGACAGATTTGAAAGCATGCTTTCAAATCTGTCGGCTGGCCAAATCCGTCGGCTCGCCCGTACACACGATCGAATCTGTCTGCTGGGACGGTCTGGCAGACCGTTTCCAGCAGACAGATTTGATCATGTGTACGCGGCCTTACACTTTCACTTTCAGTTAGGCAGGTAATATACAGTGAAAATTTCTTTCCTACATCCACAGATTGCAGGAAAGAAACTTGCATGATTCCCCCATCAACACAGACAGTGCTGACGGGAATATCCCTCCTGCCCAGCAATTGTATTCTCCCGACAAACAGTGATTCTCACTAGTGGCTATACAGCAACCACTAGTGATAATCATAAGAGAATCTGCTCATTAATGGTTCAAATCTCAGCCAGTTCCTGCTAAACCAGCTGAGATTTAAACTGTCTATGGCTGGTCTTAGCTCTTAGGCAGCCCATACATTGATCACTTTTTTTCATTCAACTATTAGGTTGAATGAAAAAAAAAAAAGAAATGATCCAATTCCCCCATCTACACATTATAGGTGGATGGGGAAATCCTCCCAGTTTGGACCAGTGCTGGAATAACCAGAGTTGCTGTCCTGTCCCAGCTATTCACAGCGCTGGTCTCTGTCTCCTTGGCAGCGGCGGGAGCACATTGGAACCCAGTGCTGGTTACTTTATGGGGCTAATGTACAGGAGGGCCAGCACAATTTGTTGTTAGAGATGGGCTGGGCATATTCAAAAATCCACATGCCAGAGCCTGCCAGGAAGCCCACACTGCACAGCGCTAATCACAGGCAGTGAGAGATTTCCCGATCTGCAGCTCTGCACAGATCAGGAAATGTCTCACTGCCTGTGATTAGCACTGTGGAGTGTCGGCTTCCTGGCGGGATTGGGCATGTGGGATTTCAAACACACCCGAGCCCATCTCTATTGGTTGTAGACAGTTGAGCTCCCTGCAGGTTGCTTAGCAGCAGTGGAGCCTTCTCTGACATGCTGATCGGGATGCAATCCAGGTGATGCTCCCAGTCAAATCCTAGTGTTAAATATCAGAGATTTTATTGATCAAAGCCCACACTTTACAGGCATAGAGCCCACACTTTACAGGCATAGAGCCCACACGGCTGTGGAACATACGTTTGATTATATATATATATATATATGTGGTTGTACTCTTGATGCTATTAAATACTGTATTTATTAGATCTGACTGGGAGTATTACCTGGATCACATCCCGATCAGCTTGTCAACAGAGAAGGTTATACAGCATTACTGCTGCTAGGTCACCAGCTGGGGGCTCAGCTCTCTATAACCAATAGTGCCAGCCTTCCCCTGCATGCATCCGTAATGTCACCAGCACTAGGTCCTAATGGACTGCCACCGCTGCCAAGGAGACAGATGCCAGACCTGTGCTGTCAATAGCAGGGACAGGACAGCTGGGGAACCCCACAGTGGCAGAACACCCGGGCTCGGTGGCAAGACAACCTTTGCAACCCTGAAAGTTCTCCCACTGCTTTGGACCCTTATATTTTCTTGGTGTGCTGGTGACATATATCTCTTGTTTTCTGCCACCCTGGGGGGCCCCAGTATAGTAGGAAGGGAGCTCACTGCAGAACATGTAAAAGGGCCCCGTTGTGGGATCGTAGTAAAGGGCCCCAGGAGATATATATATAAAATATATATATATATATATATATATATATATATAATTGCATTTTATAGTTGGCCCCCCTACTTTTGTCCCTGTCCCCCCATGTGCCCCCCTAAATATGAAAGCTGGAGACGCCACTGCCCTTAATATCCATACCAGACCTGAAAAGGCCTGGTAATTGAATTCGGGGGGACCCCCACGCTTTTTATGAATGAATTCTCTCTGAATTGCCGGACCTGACAATTCATTATAGCCGCAAGTCCGGTTTTAAATTACTTTTTTTTCCTTTCAGAAATGACACTTTGAGCAGGGACAGTTCTATGTGCGGGAAACATGCGATATTCCACATGCTAACTTTGCACCCCCCAAGGTACGAAATTTAAAGGAATAATTCACATTTATTGTTTCACTTTTAGCATTATTAAATTCACTGCTTCCAAAAAAACAGCCGTTTTTAAAACTTTTTTTTGCATTGATACATGTCCCCTGGGACAGGACCCAGGTCCCTAAACACCTTTTAGGACAATAACTTGCATATTAGCCTTTAAAATTAGCACTTTAGATTTCAAATGTTCGAGTCCCATAGACTTTAATGGGGTTCTAAAGTTCACACGAACATTTGGTGTGTTCGCAAGTTCTGGTGCGAACCGAACAGGTGGGTGTTCGGCTCATCCCTATTCAGGAGCAGGCCAGGATTCGGTGACCCCTGGCAAATCGTCATTTGACCCCTAGGTTGAGAACCACTGCTCTAGTGTCTCTCCCTCCTACTTTTAAGCATTGAATCACCATTGCCTCTTTCAGTGATGACGGATTTGCTCTCTCATGGACAGTTTTGTCATCCAGCTCCAAGAGACTACTTTTGATGGCATGGAAGTTGAGAGGCGGTGGCTACCAAGTCAAGCGTGCTCAGTGCAGGTAGTGCCTACCATGGGCGTCCAATCCATAGGGCAAGGGGGGTCAATTGCCCCCCCCCCCCTGGAAGTCAGAGTGGACTGCACTTTTCAGGCCCCACATGGACGCATTCCACACACACACACTATATCTTATTAATAATTAATATTTTTTAATCATGTGGAATAATTTCTATGTAGAACCTGAAAAGGGAAAAGTCCACCCTTGCACTGCTGGGGGGGAAATTACAACTTTTACTTCTATGTTTCCATGTTCCAGCCAGCCACACTGCTCTCCTCCTCAACCCAAAGCCTCAGCATCATTGCATACCATACAGGAACATTAACCCTGTATGGTAAAATGAGGATGATGGAGTGCTACCACAGCCTGTCACAACTTTCACAGAAGCTGCAGGGGACCAGTCACAGAGATTGAGGGAATCAGGAAAAGTTCGGTACACACAGAGTATATTTGTTCCAATTTACTATGTTTATTATGCCTCAGAGAAAGGAACTGGAGAATTCACACCGTCTCTTTCTATTTTTCAAAAGTGAGCTATCAGGGGTCTGTTTAGTCCCCTAATATTTCACCAAAGACTGGTAAAAAATTTAAAAATAAATTTGTAAAAATAAAAGAACTACTGACACCGCCCACTGCCCTACTGACACCATCCATTCTATTCGGCTGCTAGAGGTGGGGGGGGGGGGTTTAAACCCCAGCTAGTGGTCGAAGACAGGGTTAAATGTGACTGTAAATTGCTGCTGCCGAAGTGCCCCCCCTTGAAAAAATTTCAGCGGACGCCCATGGTGCCTACCTTGTGTCAAAGCAGAGAGTCTTCTTGATGCAGATCTCACACAGCAATAGCCTGGAGTCCTTTATCACCTAAACCAGCCAAGGTTATACAGTTCTTACAGCTGGGGGTGAACAGGAGCCTAGGTTCAAATATGTTTAAAGCTCAAAGTTAAGCCTTGTCAGCACTTGCAAGGGTTTAAGAAGTCCTTAACCCTTTAGTGACACAATTCTTAAAAGGCTTGCATGAAGTTATAGACCTCCCAGGAAACCATTGTTCCTTATGTGGAACTTGCTTATGGTTCTCATTTCTAGCCAATAGAATTGGCTACACTCTGCAAACCCTAAAGACCATATTGGTTGCTACAACCTCTGTGAAAAAAGGGTGTCAGAAGCAGGGCTGGCCCTACCATGGGACACAATGGTACCATTGTACCAGGCGGCACTTTCAGGGGAGCAACAGATTGCTGCCCGCCCGCCATCCCATTTCGCCTGCTCCGCTGAGAAGCTAATTGCCACCGAGGCCAGTGTATAGTGTAAATGCAGGAGCGGCGCTGCGGCTCGCTGCTCCCCCCCCCTTCCTTCCTTCTAACCCGAGTCTAGTCATGTGACCCCTGAGCCCGCCTCCCTGTGACCATCATTTGTAGAGGCCAGCTCTTCCGGTATTCTGTCACCTGTCCTGTATGTACAGCGGCAGTGTCACTTACGTGCAGACAGGCTATAGCTGATCGGAGAAGTCAGTGCCTGGTGATTGGTGACCGTTGGAGGCATCGAGGCAGGTTTTGTGCTGGACAGAGTAATCGGATGCAGTCTGTAGAGCAGAGCCCCAGTGAGTGACTGTGAACTTGAAGTACACTGTATAGTGTGTACAGACTGATCTGTCCTCCGACTCCTCACATGTGTGATGTCATGATCGTACCAAGCACATTCAGTCACCTCGTAGGTTGTTAAGACAAATAAAAGAGCCTACTCTTCAAGGCCTTCCTGTTTTGGAGGCCTTGAAGAGCCCATTTAACTAGGGCAGTGCCAGCTCTGAGTGTTGAGGTTATTTGTAAGTCAGCAATATGGTCCTCCCAAGACACCTTCATTACACTTTAATAGGTGAACTCAGCACACAACAGTAATATTTGGAAAATTCATGGTGCATACTTGCGCTACTGATGATTGCAAACATTTTCTTGCACCCTCCTATATGGCAAGTTAGTCCCCATGTGTATGTCGCCATGACGCACAAAAAAGGAAAATCGTATACTCACCTTCCGTAATTTTCCTTTCTTGGTGCATCTTCATGGCAGCATACAGATGCCCACCCAAAAAGTGAGAGTTACAGAGAATGCTGCGAGCCGGGTCTGTCTTTGATTTATAGTTAACCAGTCCTATCCTGTTGTGGGGGCAGAACCACAACCCGCAGGTATGCTGCCATTAAAGGGGTAGTTCCCCCAAAAACCTTTTTTTAACATTGATTGTGGCTCGTTATGTCAAGGGGAATCGGGTGTTTTTCTTTTAGAATCGAAGCAGTACTTACCGTTTTAGAGATGCATCGTCTCCGTCGCTACCGGGTATGATCGTCTGGTCTGGGCGTTCCTATTTGATTGACAGGCTTCCGACAGGCTTCCGACAGTCGCATACATCGCGTCACGAGTAGCCGAAAGAAGCCGAGCGCCGGTGCGGCTCTATACTGCGCCTGCGCACGGTCGTTTGGCTACTTTCGGAAAATCGTGACGCGATGTATGCGACCGTCGGAAGCCTGTCAATCAAATAGGAACGCCCTTTGCCGAAGACCATACCTGGAAGCGTCGGAGACGATGCATCTCTAAAATGGTAAGTACTGCATCGATTCTAAAAAAAAACCACCCGATTCCCCTTGACCGAATGAGCCTCAATCAATGTTAAAAAAAAGGTTTTTGGGGGAACTACCCCTTTAAGATGCACCAGGAAAGGAAAATTATGGAAAGGCGAGTATACAATTTTCCGTTTTCTTTCTAAGCCGTTTTTGATTTTTTTTAGATTCAACAGGTCTGGCAGTAATCAGGCCTGGGTGGGGTAAGTGAAATTTAACTCGGCTTTCCAGAAAAATTGTGGTCAAGCCCAGGTTCACACTGGGCTGCGGGAATGAAGCCATGCAAGTTCACTCCCACTTGTCAGTCCAGATTTTAGTCGCGATTACAGAGACATCTGTGCAGTTTCTGAAATCACAAAATAATACAGAAACTACTTTTTAAAAATGATGGGGCATCGCAACGATTAGAACGGTGCAATTGCCACAGATTTGGCATGTCAAATCGCATCAGTGTGAACCAGGGATTATCACTGTTCATTCGCGATTCAGCATGGGAGGGAGCAATTACTTTTTCACATAGGGCAAGGCAGGTTTGAACAGCTTTCCCCCTCTGAATCTATTCATTTGTACTCAGAGTCTCAGGTAATCGTGCGAGAGAAAGGTCTAGGATGACAACAAGGAAAGTGACCTGAAGTGTGCCAGGGGTCACGTGGTCGATATGCCTAAAAGGGGGCATACCCAAGTAGAAGTAAAAGAGAATAAATGCAAGAAAAAAGGGGAAGGGTGGGTGGGATACGAGAAACAGCCGACAGGAAGGAGGATGTTGGGCGGGTTTAAGAACCTCCCGACTCCTCCTACAAATTCAGGCGGACCTACGGTCCGCCTTCCAACTTGTACTCAGAGTCTCAGGTAATCGTGCGAGAGAAAGGTCTAGGATGACAACAAGGAAAGTGACCTGAAGTGTGCCAGGGGTCACGTGGTCGATATGCCTAAAAGGGGCCAAAAATAAGACGGTAGGATGAGTTTGTAAGAGACTGAAATGAAAGTAGCTATATGTAACCTGATCAGCCAATACCAGGAAGCCTGCGTCAACCCTAAATGTGGATCCAGGCCATGTACAGAAATGGATGCAAACCTAACTCCTCAACAATGTGTATGCGGACCCCCCCCTGGGATAAAGCAGTCGAAACTGCGTCTATACTGAAACACAGCCGGGGTACAAGCGTGAAGTGCAGCCCTAGGCTAGGCAGCAATGGCAATGTGACATGTACCGCACTAGCCTAGAAACGCGCACTAAGGCAAAGGAAAGTGGCCTATCCCTGAGCACCTCCGTAGCAGCCACCAAAAGATGGTCTAAGACTGACCGAGCGCTAGTTGTAGGAACGATAGGGCCGAGAGTGGCAAAACAATGAACGCCAGGAGATATTAACTGGGCAAAAGAACCCAAGCCACCGAGATGGTAAACCCTGGAAGGTATCCCAGGAGTCACACACTTCCTAGGCTAAAATAGACCTGACTAGCTGACCCAGCTTCATCTGTAGCAGGAACCGGGACAGTGTGGCACAGGTTAAATGAGTCAAGGACCTGCCGGAAAAAAGGCGGCGAGCTACCATGTACCGAAACCCCTAACCGGAGAAGGACGGATGGCGGGAAAGTCTCCGATATCTGCAAATAACAACAACACCGTTATACACAAGAAATAACCAATGAGCCCCAACCTACCTTGGAAAAGGGAAAACACCTCTACGTCTCTTACTACTGTTCAAACAGCTGCCCGAGACTAAAGATGCAGCAACGCCGTGCAGGATAGTATACGTAGCACAAGACTGAAACGTGTCAGTCTCAAGGATCCAGCAAGGCCGAGCTAACCGAGGCTAAACAGGCCAATTAAGACATAACACTCAAGCCTATGAACCTGAGGACGTGTCAGGCAAGTGATAACTGAGTAGCTTGATACCTGATGTATGGAAAGAATAAGTGAAAGGAACACTGCTGTGGTTGTATGTTTTTTTTTTCCTTTTTTTTTTTTTTTACCAGTATGAAGATGTGACAAACCCATGAAATAGCAAAGGCCGAGCAAACCTGACGCGCAGCAGGCAAATTAAAAACGTACACTCAGGCCTGATGAACCTGAAGACGTGTCAGGCCATTGTATGAGAAATGAAATGACAAGATGCATGAAATGTATGAGAAACGGATGAGGAAACTTGCCACCGTACAAGCCAATTATAAAACGCTCATCTCAATCCAAAAGCACCCATAAACGTGATGGGTGACCCCCCCCCCCCGCGGTGAAACACCATGAACATACCAAACGACCAACTAGGAAAACAAAATTGTGGGAAGAACGAACATTAATTAGAAAACATAAAACCATGAGAAAACGTAAAGACACATGAGAACATGGACAGCATGAGAAAATGTGATCACCCGGGAGCGTAACACATGAGGACATGATACATGAGAAACGTAATAGCATGAGAAAACATAACACATGGAAACATGACTAGCCTGAGAAACGTATTGCATAAGAAACGTAATGACGTGAAACATGATCGCATGAGGACACGACTGGCATGTGAAGCGTGAACACAGCCGACAGGAAGGAGGATGTTGGGCGGGTTTAAGAACCTCCCGACTCCTCCTACAAATTCAGGCGGACCTACGGTCCGCCTTCCAACTAGTCATATGGGGGGGCAGGGGCTGGAGAGGGGGGGCGACAGCCGTAATGGACGCACCACCACTGCTAGGGTCCTTCACCAGCAATCTTGGCTCCTCCTCTTGTGTTTGCCCCCAAAGCAAGACGCTTGCTATGGGAGGCACACGTACCTGCCTGCTCCCAAGCTGTGTGTATGTATATGGAGCGGTGTCACACACACACACAGGCTTGGCCCAGCTCCCCTTCACAGCATCAGAAGAGATCCAGCTGCTCACAGTGCTGGATCAATTGGAGGACTCCATTAGGTAGTTGGGGGGAAGACAGCAAGCTGTAAAAGTTTTACTTTAATACAAGAAATGTGTTAAGGGGAAAAAAAAAAGGGCTTTAGAACCACTATGAGACACTGCCCCTTACCAGCCACTCCTCCACAGAATGGGCTCAGATTCTAAATTAAGAACATGGAGACTCTTCTGGCATCCAACAGGGAGAGACCAGTTCACTGGCCCATAGGGACTAATTTTTCAGGCCTCAACTGAGCAATATAAACAGTCTACCATCACTGTTGCACCTACAGTGCACATGGTCTATTACTCATTATTGATTCACCGTTGTTTTGCTCTTTTGGAACGCTCCATCAAAACCACCAAGAAACAGTGGAAAGTATCCGGCTAAGCTGTACAGGGACCATCTGAAATGACAAAGCGTCAACCTTTCTAGAAGACTCACAGCCCAAACTTTATCCAGGCAATAGATCTACTGATGGACTGGTGCTGGACAGAGGAAACCAAGAACGATGTGCTGGTTGATATGAAACATCAAAATTACCTTGGTATGGAAGCTCTGGGCCTCAAAACCAGACACCACCTTATAAAGTGGAAAGCCAGAGTTAGACTTACCGGTAACTCTGTTTCTAGGAGTCTTCCAGGACAGCCTCTGAGACCTTGGGCTCCTCCCTCCAGGACAGGAAACAGACACCCCCGTCTCTTTAAAGGTATTCCTCCAGGCCTCCCTCTTCAGTTATCCAAGAATTAATGAAAGGCTCTGAAAGACACACTATACTAACACAATGTCAGTTCCACAATTCCAACACCTAGTTAAATAGTAATACCGGGTGGGAAAAAAATCCCGGCTGTCCTGGAAGACTCCTAGAAACAGAGTTACCGGTAAGTCTAACTCCGGCTTTCTCAAGTCGTCTTCCAGGACAGCCTCTGAGATGATAAGCAAGAACTTACCCCTTTTTTTTTTTTTTAGGGTGGGACTACTGTCTGGAGAACTTTTCTTCCGAATGCTTGTTCTCTGTGTGAGAGTAGATCTAAGCGATAGTGTCTCACAAACGTAGAAAAGGAAGACCAAGTCGCTGCTTTACATATGTCCTCCAGGGAGGCTCCGGCCCTCTCTGCCCAGGATACTGAAACTGCGCGGGTCGAGTGTGCCTTTATCAGGGGCGGTTGTTTACCCTCTGACTGATAAGCCTCACTGATTGCCATTCTTAGCCACCTCGCAATGGATGATTTGGATGCCCCATAACCCTTGAGGGCACCCGCGAAATTAATAAAAAGTGAGTCTGAGCGCCTAAAACTCTTGGTGGCTTCTAAATAAATCAAAAGACTTCTCTTAACGTCTAACAAACTAAAAGATTCCCCTTCATCATCTTCTGAGGGGGACTGAAAGGTTGGTAGGACAATGTCCTGGGTCCTATGGAATAAGGAAGACACTTTCGGAAGAAAACTAGGGTCTGTTTTAAGAAGGACTCTATCATCCAGAATTAACAAAAAAGGCTCCCTAATAGACAGGGCCTGCAGATCACTGACCCTCCTGGCCGACGTGATTGCTATTAACAAAACTGTCTTCAAAAAAATGTTTTTTTTTTAGAGAAGATTTCTCCAGGGGCTCGAAAGGCTGTCTGATGAGAGCTCTAATGACTAAAGACAAATCCCAGGTGGGGTAGGCCCTCACTTTGACAGGTTTGGACCTTGCCAGGGCCTTAAAAAAATTCTTAAAAACTGATTTTGCTTGAGTGGAGTCTCGAGAAACAAAGTTAAGGCAGATGTCAGCACCTTAAGGGTACTGACGGACAGCCCCAAATCTACCCCCGCTTGGAGGAAATCCAGCACCGCCGGGATGTCAGCATGATCCTTACCCCGCTCGGCTAGCCAGGAACTGAACTTCTTCCAGATTTTTGCATAAATTGCCCTAGTTATTGGTTTACGGCATACCAATAGTGTTTTGATTACCCTATCTGAGAATCCTTCAGCAATTGCTCCTCAGATACCATGCCGTCAACCTTAAACCTTCCACCTGTGGGTGAAGGATCGGGCCCAAGGAAATTAGGTCCTTCCTGCTCGGAAGGATCCATGGTGGGTATATGGCATAATAAGGTCTGTGGGTTCCGTGAGGAATTTTTGGAGGACTTTGGCTATCAGCCTGACTGGGGGAAAGGCATACGCCAGTCTGAAATGCCATGGATTCGTGAAGACATCTATCCCCGAGGCTTGGTCCTGTGGGTGGATGGAAAAGAATATCGTTGTCTTTTTGTTCTTTTCTGAAGCGAAGAGATCCACTTCCGGCTGCCCCCACTGAGACGCCATCTCCCTGAATACTTCCCCATTGAGGGACCATTCATCCTGGCTTTCAGTTTGCCGACTGAGGACATCGGCTAAGGTGTTCTGGGCCCCCTTCAGGTGAACTGCAGACAACGAGGTCAGGTTTTCCTCGGCCCAGCTGAACACCCTGTTTGCTATGGCCTGAAGGGCAGGGCTTCTTGTGCCCCCCTGTTCATTTATATACACGACCATCGTCGGGTTGTCCAATCTCACCTGGAGATGATGACCCATTACCTGGGATCGGAAGGCTTCTATAGCCCTTAGGACTGCAAGGAGTTCCCTCTGATTGGAAAACTGATTGATTTTCATCGATGACCAAGACCCCTGGGCCAAGCTCCCCTCCAGGTGGGCTCCCCAACCTAACGCGCTTGCGTCGGTCGTTACCACCAAGGCCACCAGCATACTCCAGGACAAACCCTTCTCTAAGTTGGGATGGGTCCGCCACCACCATAAGGTTCTTTTGACACTGGTAGGAATGGGCATAGGAAGATCCAGATTTTCTTTTGCGCCGTCCCGGCATAAGATTTTGTAACGGCCGCTGGTGGTGTCTGGCCCATGGAACTGCAGGCCGACATTAGCTCTAGTACCCTCACCACATTTCTGACTAACGGCCCATACACACGGTAGGACATCCAACAAAATTTCCCTTGGATTTTTGTCCTAATTGATTTGTCCGGTCACACCCATAGCATACACACAGTCAGACTTTTCTGCAAACTTTTCTAAAACTTTCCCATCATCACGTGTTTTTTCTGCGCTTTTCTGCTCTTTACCGCCACCCTTTGGTTAACTTCTGCTATTGTTGGTTGATTTTAACATTGGTTCTGAGCATGCGTATTTGCACTTTGCACAAAAGTTGGTTGGATTGCTGTACACACGGTCACACAAAGCACCATCAGACTTTTGTTGCTGAAAAGTTGGTCCGTTCGCAGACCCAACTTTTTGTCAGATGAAACCTGAAAAAGTTGGTCCGATGGAGCGTACACACGATCAGACAAATTTGAAAAGTTGCAGATTTTGAAGTTGATTGGCCAAAAGTCTGACCGTGTGTATGGGGCTTAAGGCAACCTGATTAGTCTGAAGCTGAGCTACTGCTGATTCCACCTTCTGAACCTTCTCCTTGGGAAGAAAAATCTTCATTTCTATCGAGGAGATTTTGTACCCCAGATATAGTACCTCCTGAGAGGGAATTAGCTGGGACTTGTCTTTGTTGACTAACCATCCCAGAGACTGAAGGAAGTTCTGGGACTCCTGAAGGTCTTTCTCTAACTGGTGACTGGAGGAGGCAATAAACAAGACATCGTCCAAATAAGGTATCACAGAGATGCCTTTGATCCTTAGCGGGGCCAGGGTCTCCGCCAGAACCTTGGTAAAGATCCTGCGGGAGGAAGACAGGCCAAAGTGAAGAGCTCTGAACTGATAGTGAACCATCTCTGAGCCCCTCTGCACCGCTAACTTAAGAAACTTTTGGAATTCCCGACGTATGTGGACATGCAAATAACCATCCCTGAGGTCTATAGTGGCCATAAAGCCACCTGGGAACAGGAAGTTTGTCACCGAGAATATAGACTCCATCCTGAACCATTTGTATCTTATGAATCTGTTCAATGAACGGAGATTCAGAATTAATTCGGAACTTTCCCGAGGGTTTCTTCACGACAAACACATGAGAGTATACCCCCTGGCCTTCCTCCTCCTTGGGTACCTGCACCAGGACCCTTTGGTCCAACAGGTCCCCTAATAGTAGACCTAGGGCTTCCGCCTTCTCCCGGTCTTTGGGCAGCTGGGTAACCAGAAACATTTGGGGGGGGGGGTGTCGAACTCCAGCCTGTAATCGTTCTTTACTATATGCAGGACGAATGGGCTTGAAGTTGATTCTGCCCACTGTGGAAGGAACTCCCACAACCTTCCTCCCACTGGGACACCGGCGTCACTGGGGTTTGGGGGGAGGCTTGAGGAGGATTAAACAAGATACCTCCTCTTCCACACCCTTTCTGGCCTGACCAGTGTTTCTTGGGGCGGACATCCTTCTCATTTTGAGTTTGTTTGAAGCCCCCGAAAAAAACGTCTATTCTCGGTTTTCTTCCTCATTTCAGGGAAGGACTTCTTCCTATCCTGCTTTCTTTCTAGTGCCTCCTGGAGGCCAGACCCGAACAGGTGATCGCCCGAAAAGGGAAGTCCACACAATTTTAGCTTGGAGGCCGAGTCACCTGACCATGCTTTGAGCCACACTGCTCGTCTGGCTGCGTTAACCAGCGCTGCCGACCTTGCTGCCAATCTAACCGACTCCGCTGAGGCCTCTGCTAGGAACCCAACTGCTTAAAATAACAGGGGAAACGACTTCAGGATCTGCTGCCTAGATGTGCCCGCAGAAATATGTGATTGCAATTGTGTGAGCCAGCACTCCAAGTTCCTGGCCACACAGGTAGCCGCAAGGGCTGGCTTCAATCCTATTGAAGAGGCATCCCAGGCTCTTTTAAGCAGCATGTTGCCTCTTTTATCCATGGGGTCTTTTAGTGACCGGAGGAGAGCTTAAAGAAAAAAGAAGAGAAAAAATAAATCTCCAATGCTGAACAGTCTTATTTCACAAGTGGATATTCTCCTTCATCTTACAGCACCTTGGAGTCTACGTGGTTACTTTCTTCACAGTTTTTTCATCACAAGATTTACACTGGACTTTTCTACTAGATCTCACGTTCAGCATTGGAGATTTATTTTTTCTCTTTTTTCTTTAAGCTCTCCTCCTGTTTATTCCTAATGAGCTTATGTTCACTTATTTAATATTTAATTTGTATGTTATTTATCAATCTTTGATAGAGCTGCACCTCCTGTATTTTTTATGTCTTTTTAAATTGTTGTACACAATTTAGTGCTGGCAGCTTATTGTTCACTGTTCATTGGTTTTATTCATTTGCAGCGTCAGCCCTTTGGTTTTTTTTTGTCTTTTAGTGACCCCAAATGATCAAATGCCAGATCTGTTTTCTTGGATAGTTTGGCTAAGGGTGCATCCAGCTTCGGAACCTTGTTCCACGGATGCAAAGCATCAGCTTCAAAAGGAAATCTCTGCTTGAGACTTCCAGAAAAAAAAAAAAAAAAAAGGGTCTCCTTTCCGGCTGTTCTTATTCCAGCAAGATCGATTCGATCAAAGATTTATGTACAGGGAACACCCTGGATTTCTGAGCACTGCCCCCCTGATACATTTGCTCGTGCTTAGAGAGTAGGACTGGCTCCTCCTGAATTTCCAACGTGTCATATATTGCTTTCAATTAATCACCTACGACCTAAGTGCATGCTAGTTCATCTTTAAACAGTCGTCAAAATCTTTCGGCACGCTGCCACAGAGTCGTCTTTGACGAGGTTGTGGACACAATCTGGGCATAGTGGCTTCTTCCAATTAAGGCCCTGCATACAGCACACTTCTGCTTAGGCATTTGTACAGGTGTCCTATCCTGGGTCTTAACCTAAAAGTCAAGCAAACCAGACAACTAGAATACCGCCCTGACTCACACCACCTCTGTGCTTGAGTCAGTCTAGGAAGTGCCCAGCCCTGCACCATAGGTTCCCCACCCAGGGAGGGATCAAAGAAAGAACCAAAGAGGTATATCTAACCCCCCAGTGTAAGAAGTGGCCTGCTCTCACCACCTTACCTGGGAGGTGCCGGAGCCCGTTGAACCGGAATCTGTAGCCTGTAACGCTTCCTCCATGTTCGTGGGTGTACTGCACAGCCTCGCCGAGTGTTCTAACAAACCCAGCTCCGGTGTCTGTTTACCCGCGCTGCGCCGTGGTGGGGACCGGAACTGAGTCCCGCCGGCGCCCTCGAATGACGTGGTTCCGCCGGAAGCCGCATCACTTCTGCCCTTTGGAACGCAAAGTCCTACCCCTCGGAAGCCGTACAAACGACGTGGCCCGGCCCGCCAACCACAAACCAACGTGCCAGATCCCCGTTACAGGTACCGGTGCTTGGGGCTAGAGGCTGCTGGTCTATCGGAGGTCCTGCTCCTCTGAACAAACGGCGTTAGGGTTAGCAGTCTGCTCTTCCCAACAGGACAGAGGGGTGCCCAGACGAGGAGAGTCCATCCAGGTGTCCTTCCCAGGACCGCCCTGAGCCTAGCATGTTCCTGTGCGTGCTCCTTCCGGTAGGAAACACAAATAACTGAAGAGGGAGGCCTGGAGGAATACCTTTAAAGAGATGGGGGGTGTGTTTCCTGTCCTGAAGGGAGGAGCCCAAGGTCTCAGAGGCTGTCCTGGAAGACGACTTGAGAAAATGGGCATTTACCTTATTAGGTTAAAGGGGCAGTTTTTGAAGAGCTCACAGGGCAGCCACCCTGCACAAAAGGTCTTAAGCAAGGAATTGGAGGCTAGCAGCCTTTCAAACAAAGCAACAAGAGCAGAGACCTGCCTCATAGGCTCCGTGTTTGGTGCAGAATCCAAAGCTTTTCCATTCACTGGTTCAGGTGCAAATTTGACAATGAAAAACGCACATGACCCCTTTTTAAAAGGTGCACTGCAACCAACCCACATATGTGAATCGGCACCATTGAAAGCCAGTCTGGTTCACATTATGCATATCAGATGCAGTTCAAACTGCATCCAATTTGCATACATGCCTTAATTGTGCCAAATGCTGGTCTATGCCCAACTATAAACAATGGCAAGGATCTATTGCAGAGAATTTTTCTGGGTTGAAGGCTTTGCACCTTTCACAAAGCATAGTACACCTTCCACATATGGTTCTAGATCTCGTGAGAAGACTTGCTAGCTTTTAGTATCATAGGAATACAATCCCGTTTATGTCAAAGTTGCCTTGGCTTGTTTAAAAGACTTGAAATTCCAGTTTGTAGGCAGGCTGGAAACCACACTTGGGAGTTTGAGGCCACAAGAATGAAAGGGTCTTGGCCTTCAGCAAAAGATAAACTGCCCCAAGCGTTAAAGCAGAATTCTGTTTAAGTGCTGGCAGGCAGACATCTTTTACAACTGCGCAAATCTATTCTGTCATACAAATTCATACCTGAATCTTTGTGTACACTGCCGTGCATGCACAGCTCAGTCTACAAATCTTGGCTTGATCCTCTGCCAGAGCAAAGCAACTCCTGTGCACATGAGCAAAAGTATTGTCATATGGGTCTGGCCAATCAGGGATCCAACGACTTCAAAGCAAGGACAGACTGAATTACTTTAGGGCTCAAATCCTAAGGCCCCTTTCTCACGAGCTGTCCGTTTTTCAGGTGGACCCGATTGGACCTCTCCAGTATCTGAAGCAGCGGATGTCTACTGACACCTGCCGCCATTCGATCTGCCAAAAACAGATAGACGGTCTTATTTCTCATCTGTCTGGATGAAACCGGTCTATTTCCATCTGATTGCCCCATAGAGAGCGGGACCGTTTCCAGAGCAGACATGGACCTGCCATCTGCCTACTCAGTGGGGTTCAGCTGAGAGATCCCCGCTATGCAAGTGGATTCTGCTACATGGAGGTGCCCATGTGAAAAAGGGCCTTAGAGTTAATCCCGTTCATGGTAAATCATGAAGTGGGAAATTTGAAGCCAATCAGCAGCCCAAATTGTGACGTAGCTCCCATTACTCAGCTGAAATGGCCTACCTACAGAGTCAGTTTTCAGGAACAAGGCAAGCACTGCCAATGCTCTGGACCTGAAAAGAATCCATGATCAACTTTTACCATCACTAGTTAAAAGTGCCTCAAGGTCACTTCCAGGCTAGCCCCTCAACATGCACTCCAGCAGTGTCCGGATACAGTAGTCCAGTCATGTTGAGGTAAGGCTAATCTTCTTAACTACAAAGTAGAGATCAGCTTAAGCAGTAATGTAGTAAAGGAATCTTGAAGAGCAGAGCTGAAGAAAAACCGACACCCCATTAGGAAACTAGCCAAAAAACAAAACAAAGGCATGATAGCAGGGGGATAGGAGTTATCCTGGGTCTGGCAATTTTTTTTTTTTTTTTTTTTTTTTTTTTTTAAGTGTCCAAATTATCTGTAGATAGCAGAATAACCTGACCCATTTTCCTAAATGGATCAGAAAGAAACACCTTAGTCCTTGGCAGGTATCCACCTCATTGCCCATGTAAAAATGTACCTTTTTGTGTTTTCTTTATACTCCGTTATACCATTTTGACATTTTAGATTGACAACTGAAATGCATCAATAACCAAAAACCATTGCTGGTATCAGGCATTTGAACTATCCAGTGCTTACTTAATGCGGGGGTGATGCAATGGACCCAACATTGTGTATTGGGTGAACGTCTGTCACTAGATTCAGACAAACTAAAAGTACATTTTAAGTCTAGAAAAGAGTCATTGATCTGCAGCGAACAGGATGGGACCCTACTAATTCACAAGCATAGCGAACTGAGCAAACCGTTCAAACTGCTGACAGGGTTCTTTACATACTTCGCCCAGGTCTAACTTTGAGTCAACATGATTTAGTTGTCCTTAACATTAAAGATTAGGCAGGCATTTAAGACCCAAGCTATTCAGGCAAGTTTAGTAGCTCAACTGCAAACTCATTTTCATATTACCAATTGGTCACTATTACCAATTGTAACCAAGTGAAGTGTTAGAACAGAGCACTAAAATGGTGTAAACTGCAACATGCAGTGCAATTGCACAACGTATCGAGTGCGTCACTAATGGCTACTATATACAAATTGTGTAGATAGCTTTTTTGTTCAGTTTTGCTGCCTTCACAGTAGCCAATGATTACTAGCCCGAGTAGCGGATTTCATACCGGAAATGGGGCTATTAAAAAATACAAATTGTTCCTGTTTGTACAAGGTAACATCTTAAACCTACATCTTCTTTAAATTCTAAAATACAGAAATTGCAAGTCAACTCTTGCCAAGCATATTAATAAATATTTTTTATTTTCAATTCTGCACATTGCGCTTTTACATTATCACATCCAAAACATTTAGCAAGTGGATGTCTAAATTGGTAAATTCTATATTTGGTTTGTTACCATTTTGTACAAAATTATAATTACAACATTTAACGCTAAAGGTTGTGTGCACGTGTACGTGTATAACGTTGACACAATCGAAAAGCAGAAAAAGGGAAAAAAGGTGCAGGGTGTTACTCTCATCTTAAGAAATTATAACCCAGAAATCAACAAAATGTGCTTTGAACCTCTTCCCTTGGGAAAATAAAATTAAGGAAAAAGAAAATCTGGTAAAAATTCAGGAGACCAAATCAGAAAATTTTGTAAGACAGAAAACAGTGCGGTAATCATTCTGATTATTTCAATGAAAGTCATAAATTTGTTTATTGTGTTTAATTTGCTCCAGCTGTTGCCAACCAGCTACTACAAACAGGATTCTGGTGATCATGTAGGAGACAGTATTTAGTAAACTTTTCCTTCAGATACTGTCTAAACTGCTCCCGATTGCTGTAGAAGGACTGGTTGTTTGCCATAAAGGCCTGGATTTCATCTTGTGATAGGCCATCTTCCTCTTCTGAAGTGCATTCCGATTCATCCTAAAAACAAGAACACAAATATGGGATCTTGTTAAATCTCCCAAAGGGTTTTTCATCATAAAAAAATAAATGCAAAATTAAATGCAGAATTCGTAGCAAAACAAAAAGACACAGGGTGCTGCAGTATGATAACCAGAGAAGTCACGGATCAGTTTCAGGAAGATTCACCTCTTGTGCTCCAGGACTAGCACTGCATCCTGGATTGGAGCAATGGCAGGCTGCATATAGTCATTGTAAAGTTTTTTTTTTTTTTACCCCCCCCCCCCTCTTTTGTGCAAGAGTTTTGCACAGTGACCCCGATCCTTCTTTTGCTGGGATACCCTACAGCGCTCCTAATCAGAACCCCCAAACATTAAAGATTTTTTTTGTAAAAAAAAAATTTAGCAGACATCCTAGGGAATAAAATGATGGTTGTTGCAACTTCTCGCACGGTATTAGCACAACAATTTTTAAAAATGTGTTTTATGAAAAAAACAAAAAAACAAAGTTGGCCCATTTCTTTGTACAATGTGAAAGATGATGTTACGCTGAGTAAATGGATACAAAATGTTACACTTTAAAATTGCGCACTCATGAAATGGCGGCAAACTTTGGTACTTAAAAAGTATGGAAGAAGAGGATAATGGGATTATAGCGGTGCTAAAAATAATATCAACTTACATTTTTTTTTTTATTACATGCTGTTAAAATTGGTGGTCTCAGTACATTCCCCTGAGGAAGCCAAGTTGGTGAATTATATAGGGATGCAACATCATACACGACCACCACTGTATTCAACTTGGGAGTACCAGCGACCCACACAATCTACATATCTGTTTGAATATCCCGTTTTTATTGAATCTTTTCCCCCCTTTTGTAAATTGTGTATTTTGTATAATATCTGATATTTTAAAAAAAAAAATGTAAAATTGATGTTATGTTTTCAGCACCGCTATAATCCCAATATCCCATTCTTCCATACCTATACTTACCTGGGATGAGGTGCATATTTCTGTGGAACCACTCGGATCCTCTCCATTTGTCTTCGGTACTTAAAAATCTCCATAGGCAAAGCTTTAATTTTTTTTACAGGTTAACAGTTGAGAGTTAGAGGAAGTCTGTTGCTACAATTGTTGCTTGCGCGCTAACGCACATGTGTGGTTTGAACGTAGTTTACATATGTGGATGAGACTTTGGTGTATGATCGCTTCTGAGCGTGAGCTACATGGGTACAGCGGAGTTTTAAATTTTTATTTTTTTTTACACTTCCTTTGATCACTTTTATTCCTATTACAAGGAATGTAAACATCCCTTGCAATAGGAATCGTTTGCGTCAGGTCCTCTTCATGGAGGGATGCAAAGTCAATAAAGACCAACATCTCTCCTCCAGGGCTGGAAAGCACAAGATCGAAAAAAAAAAAAATTCACGATCCCATGCTTTCCAGCCGCGATCGCAGCTTTGTTTACAAATGCGGCCCAGACGTGACCTAATAACATCGCGCCCGAGCCTCTGGGGAAATCTCTATGGTCATCGTTCAATCCTTTCTCCGGGTCCCCGATGGCAAAGGCCCTGAGGGAAAGCCCAGAGAAGCACCGAATAGCGGAACAATCAAGTGGTGGAACTGACGATATGATCGTTCTTGTTGTGCACAGAATCGCCAGCTGAAAACAAGGATATCAGAATGATGCCTGTAGCCGCAGGCATCATTCAGATATTCTCACTGAAAGTCAGGCGTCATACGATGTCCTTGGGATGCAAGTGGTTAATTATCCTGACTGAACATCATGACGTTCAGCGCCGGATCGGTGTGGGGGTGTTAGTCCGACACTCCGCATCTCCGATCTTGGTAAAGAGCCTCCAACATAGGCTCCGTTAGTAATCATGTTACATTCCAATTTGTGTTTTTAATGCATGAAAAGCAAAATCTAGGTGTGAACAGTAAAGTACTACAACTGTGCAACACAGCTTCCATTAAAAAAATAAAAAATTCTCAAACTCACCAGAAGTTCTTTTAAGGTTTTTGTTTCTATTCCCCCTTCCAAATTTTCTGATGGCTGTCCTAACCCTGTGCATTTTAATAATTCACTCCGGTGATCTATGCAGGACTGTCCATTGATTTTAGTGGAAGAACAGCAGCTGTCAGCTTTGCCATCTTTGGACTGGTCGTTGTGTATGTTGCTTGCCATTTCTGATGCACAGGCTACATGCTGAACAGAAAAACCAGATTTAAAAAAAAAACATTTATCATACATGATATTTTTAAGTATAAAAACTTTTCATAAAAGATCATTATCGCTAAATAGCTCAAACATTCCCCACTCGGCAGCCGCACAGAAATGAAGGGAATGTACATGTACAGCTGCGGGACAGAGAAGGTCACGGCCACAGATGCCTGTACAGGCAAACAGGTTCCGGGTGGCTTGCACATTTAAATTTGGATTCTAGTCTAAACACACCAGAGCTCATCACAAAAACTAACAAAAACCACAAACTGAATGAGCAGGAGATAATTTATGTGAAAATATAGGCAGCTAAAGTTTTATATAAACCTGGAGTCAATTGGAGCTTGATCTCACACACACCAGATAATACAATAGTAAGCTTCCCAGACCAATAGGGAGGCTTGGTGGCTGTAAGGGGGGGCTCAGTAAAAAAAAAAAAAACCCACACGATTTGCTGGGGTTGGGGGAAGCGTTCAGATACAATACTTGGCAAGGGGTCTGGATTGCTCACAATGACAAGTTTACGTGGGTTTAGGTGCCATCTTCGAAAAATAAAAAAAAATATCTGAAGTGTAAAACACACACAGAAAAAAAAATAAAAACGAACTTACATTTTCTTTTTCGCATTTAAATGGTTTGCATTTCTTTTTCTTCTTTTTATTTTTTCCTTTCAAACTATCCTCTGCTGAATTGGCCCAACATTCCACACAACTATCACCATCTTCTTCCTTGTCACAATTGACACATGAATCCTCACCTGAAAATGAACATTAAAATTATAATATTAAATTCATATTACATAGTAGATGAGGTTCAAAAAAGACACAAGTCCAACCTATGTTTGTTTGTGATTATATATCATGTTGTGGCCGTTAAGGTGCTCATCTAAGTTTATTGAAACCATCGCCCCCCGCTGAGACCACTGCCTGTGGAAGGGAAATCCATATCCTTACCGCTCTTACAGTAAAAAACCCTCTACACAGTTTAAGGTTAAACCTCTTCATTTTAATGAGTGGCCATGTGTCTTGTTAAACTCCCTTCCACGTAAAAGTTTTATCCCTATTGTGTGGTCACCAGTATGGCATTTGTAAATTAAAATATCCCCTCTCAAGCATCTCTTCTCCAGAGAAAAGAAGTTCAGTGCTCGCAAGCTTTCCTCATAACCCATATACGCCAGACCCTTTAGTAGCTTTGTTGCCCTTCTTTGTACTCGCTCCATTTACAGTACATCTTTCCTGAGGACTGGTGCCCAGAACTGGACAGCATACTCCAGGTGCAGCCAGACCAAAGTTTCATAGAGCGGGAGAATTATTTTATCCCTGGAGTTACTCCCCTTTTTAATGCATGCCAATATTCGCAACAGCTTGGCATTGCATGGCATTGCTGAGCCTAACATACGACTCCCAGGTCCTTTTCCATCCTAGATTCCCCCAGTGTATAGATCGAATTCATATTTTTGCCACCCAAATGCATCATTTTAAATTTTTCTACATTAAACCTCATTTGCCATGTACTTGCCCACCCCATTAATTTGTTCAGATCTTCTTGCAAGGTTTCCACATCCTGCAGGGAAGTTATTGCCCAGCTTAGTATCATCTGCAAATACAGAGATTGAACAGTTTACCCCATCCTCCAGGTTGTTTATGAACAAATTAAATAGGATTGGTCCCAGCACAGAACCCTGGGGGACCCCACAACCAACCCCTGACCATTCCATATTTAACACCACCCTCTGAACTCACCCTTGTAGCCAGTTTTCAATCCATGAACTCACCCTATAGTCCATAAAAAAAGGGACCTTATTTTGTACAGTAAACTTTTATGGGGAACTGCGTCAAATGATTTTCAAAATCCAGATACACCACGTCTACAGGCCTTTTATCTAGATTGGTTTGGCAAGAACGATTCTTCATGAATACATGCCGATTACTGCCAATGATAGCATTTTCATTACCAATATTAGTCCCTTATCTCCTCAAAAGAGCTTACATACTATTGATGTTCGGCTAACTGGTCCAATTCCCAGGGATGCATTTTGGGCCATTTTTAAATATTGGTGCTACATTGTCTTTTCTCCGCTGATAAAATTCCAGTCAGTAAAAGTTAGGAACAATGGTCTGGCAATTACTTGACAGAGTTCCCCCAAGTACCCTTAGATGCAAGCCATCTGGTCCTGGTGATTTATTAATGTTAAAGCGGGGGTTCACCCTAAAAACAATTTCTAACATTACATTTTTTTTGCGTACATACCATTTTAGGGCTATTTTCACCGCCGGCTTCCCCCCGGGAGTGGGCGTTCCTAATCACAGGCTGACAGTTGCCGAACGTCGGTGCAGCTCTATAGGGCGCCTGTGCACCGACGTTCGGCAACTCGTGACGCGCAGTATGCACCGGTCGAAAGAACGTCAATCACAGCCTGTGAATAGGAACGCCCAGTCCTGCGGGTTTACCTACCTGGAAGTCGGGGGTGAAAATAGCCCTAAAATGGTATGTACGCGAAAAAAATAAAAATAAAAACACACAGCATACTGTCGGTCTCATAGGTCGGCTCCATGTAATGTTAGAATTTTTTTTTTTTTAGGGTGAACCCCCGCTTTAAGTTTCCCCAAGTCTAAGTTTAATTCTGTCCTCTTAGCCATGGGGGGTGCTTCCTATAATGTGTCATGATAAACACTGCAGTTTTGGTTACTGAGCCAGTCATATTCGGTGATGGAGCACATACGCAGAGTGAAGCACTATAGAGTGCGAAGAGCATGCATCACTATTTTGCAGGTGGTGAAGAAAAGATGCAGCATAAGTGCGAATTTGATGTCAGACAGTTTGTATGGCTGAAGTCGCAACGCACAGACATCACTTGTGAGGTGCACAGCAATGCGGTGCGAATCACATGCAAGGTCTGGCATTGCACTAGTGTGAACCCAGCCTCAGAGTCAGCGTTGCGGGTGTTGACAAATTTACTACATACTAGTGTGGGAGTAATAGCCAGAGAAATAACCTATTGCACATTTGGGTTAAAATGTTGATAGACCTTAATGGCTTCATAAAAACAGCAGCTGATGTCTGCCCATTTCTACAGAAACATTTTTATGAAATCTATATCTATATCTATATCTATCTCTATCTATCTCTATATCTATATATTATATCCCAGTTTTGCATTTATTGGATTACTGCAATGCATCCGACAGATAAAAATGTAGTGCCTTTTCTCTACATTTGCTTTAGATAGTGTACTTTCTTTATTGTCCGCTAGATGGAGCTACTAGAATTTTTTTTTTTGAGGTTTGATTTTGGATGCATTATTTTTTTGATTAAACTGTCTTTACCTTATGACACGTGTCAGAGTGTCTGATAAGTAATGTTGGGTAGAGGTTAAGATGCCTTTTTATACCTAATCATGTTACGGACCTGTTGACACAAATCAAATTTGTTGCAAAATGTTCTTCCAGCTCTTCCTGGTTAGTACCACCTTGCCAGATTGTTGCCGCCCTGTCATCACTTTGAGACATGCTGCTGCCAGCAATATCAAAATGAGCTTAAATTTTTCTCTTAAAATTTGTTTTCCCCCCCAGTTTAAACATTCAACACGTTTTCCCATTTTCTATTGTGAATAAAATATGGGTTTGAGATTTGCAAATCATTGCATTCTGTTTTTATGTTGACTTTTTTTGGAAGTGGGAGTTGTATATGAGCCATTTGTGGTTTGGCAGACCAGTCCTTGTGTTCAATAATCACTTCATATACTGTAGGTTTGTCTTGCATTTTAGGTTAGTTCACCATTTGCATTATCTGTACAATATTTATTGCATTTATATCACATGTACGAGATTTTTGTTCATACATACGATAATCTCTTAAAAAGATCGTGCAACACCTTTATTTATTCTATTTCTTACTCTGATAGTTGAGTGCAGCTTCTCCTAGTTTTCACCAAGTAAAAGGTTTTTAAATTTATAGATTTTTTGTCATGCAGTCTCCCAGCTGTATATCTGTAGTGTGAACAAAGCAAGGCTGAATTTGATTGCCAGTCTCAGGAAATAAGTGATGTCACTTATCGTGCCGGGTACCATTTTCCATGCTGGAGAAGAACCTGCAAAGCATGAGTCTGATTTTGCAGATTTGAAACTCTCCGACCCCTACTTAATGAACACTACCTTACCAGTCATTAGGGTGCAGCTCTGATACAAGGAAGCAAAACCTTCACACAGAAGCATACAACAGAACAAAGTATATTTAAGTGGTTGTAAACCTCAGACATGAAAAACAAACAAAGCATATCCTTCTATAGTGTGCAATTGCCTCAATCCAAAGAGCTGGGTGTCATTTCTCTGATCGATTTCCTCCGCTATATGTACAAGTCACTCCTAAAAAGGTCTACGCCAACACAGAAAAAAGCTAGAGATACAGTGCCTTGCGAAAGTATTCGGCCCCCTTGAACTTTGCAACCTTATGCCACATTTCAGGCTTCAAACAAAGATATAAAACACATTTTTTGTGAAGAACCAACAAGTGGGACACAATCATGAAGTGGAATGAAATTTATTGGATATTTCAAACTTTGTTATATTAAAAACTGAAAAAATTGGGCGTGCAAAATTATTCAGCCCCCTTAAGATAATACTTATTAGCACCACCTTTTGCTGAGATTACAGCTGTAAGTCGCTTGGGGTATGTCTCTATCAGTTTTGCACATCGAGAGACTGAAATATTTGCCCATTCCTCCTTGCAAAACAGCTCGAGCTCAGTGAGGTTGAATGGAGAGCATTTGTGAACAGCAGTTTTTAGTTCTTTCCACAGATTCTCGATTAGATTCAGGTCTGGACTTTGACTTGGCCATTCCAACACCTGGATATGTTTATTTGTGAACCATTCCATTGTAGATTTTGCTTTATGTTTTGGATCATTGTCTTGTTGGAAGACAAATCTCTGTCCCAGTCAGGTCTTTTGCAGACTCCATCAGGTTTTCTTCCAGAATGGTCCTGTATTTGGCTCCATCCATCTCCCCATCAATTTTAACCATCTTCCCTGTCCCTGCTGAAAAAAAGCAGGCCCAAACCATGATGCTGCCACCACCATGTTTGACAGTGGGGATGGTGTGCTCAGGGTGATGAGCCGAGTTGCTTTTACGCCAAACATAACGTTTTGCATTGTTGCCAAAAAGTTTGATTTTGGTTTCATCTGACCAGAGCATCTTCTTCCACATAAGCTATGAATAAGCACTTTTTGATAGTGTGAAAGGTGTCAGCTTTCTCATCTGATTTTTTGCTGTGACATGTTTGTTTTGTGACCAGTTTTATTAAAAAGGAACATTGTTTTTGGAGTGCGGCCACCCTAGTTTTTTTTCTACAAATCTTACCTTCTTCCACATGTTTGGTGTGTCTCCCAGGTGGCTTGTGGCAAACTTTAAACGACACTTTTTATGGATATCTTTAAGAAATGGTTGTCTTCTTGTCACTCTTACATAAAGGCCAGATTTGTGCAGTATACGACTGATTGGTGTCCTATGGACAGAGTCTCCCACCTCAGCTGTAGATCTCTACAGTTCATCCAGAGCATGGGTCTTCAAACTACGGCCCTCCAGTTGTTCAGGAACTACAATTCCCATCATGCCTAGTCATGTCTGTGAATGCCAGTGTGTTACAATGCCTCATGGGATGTGTAGTTCTACAACATCTGGAGGGCCGTAGTTTGAGGATCCCTGATCCAGAGTGATCATGGGCCTCTTGGCTGCATCTCTGATCAGTCTTCTCCTTGTATGAGCTGAAAGTTTAGAGGTACGGCCAGGTCTTCGTAGATTTGCAGTGGTCTGATACTCCTTCCATTTCAATATTATCGCTTGCACAGTGCTCCTTGGGATGTTTAAAGCTTGGGAAATCTTTTTGTATCCAAATCCGGCTTTAAACTTCTCCACAACAGTATCTCGGACCTCTTCATGATGCTCTCTGGGCTTTAAACGGACCTCTGAGACTATCACAGTGCAGGTGCATTTATACAGAGACTTGATTACACACATGTGGATTCCATTTATCATCAGTCATTTAGGTCAACATTGGATCATTCAGAGATCCTCACTGAACTTATGGAGAGAGTTTGCTGCACTGAAAGTAAAGGGGCTGAATAATTTTGCACACCCAATTTTTTAGTTTTTTATTTGTTAAAAAAGTTTGAAATATCCAATAAATTGTGTTCCACTTCAAGATTGTGTCCCACTTGTGGATTCTTCACAAAAAATTAGTTTTATATCTATGTTTAAAGCCTGAAATGTGGCAAAAGGTCACAAAGTTCAAGGGGGCCGAATACTTCTGCAAGGCACTGTATATTTCTAATTAAAAAAATAAAGGAAGAGGGCTGCAAGTTAACGGGTAAAACTTATGTAGAAGGAGGTGTAGGTGTTGGGGGTGGTGGCGCTGTCACTAATTATGTTGTATGACTACCTCAAAGAGTGTGGGTAGATTTATTGGGACAACATTCCCTAAAGTGTTAATTAACAAAGATGTACAAGAAATATATGTGATATATGTGCAGTATAAGTGCTGAAAATTGCTAACAATGGGGATTAAAGGAAACGCACATAAACATAAAAGCAAAAATATATGTCAAATAAACATCAGGTAAGTGCTACCATTAATGATATAACAATAAATGTGTCAGAAATATATTTTGTTAGATATCCACAAGTGCTAGGTGTGTACTAGAAGACAAAGTACAAAACATGTAGTGGAAAAGTGCTCGTATGAAAAAATATTTTAAGACAGCTAACAGAAATTAGTCCATCAATTATAATTAGGTGAATCCGAGTGATGTGACATTCAAGGTGCACCTATATAAATAGGTGGTACATCAGGTGTATCAGGTGGGTATCGCAGTGGATCCGGTGCTCCCCCTTATGGGTCCCCACTCACCAGATGCAGTCGCCCCTGCAGGGGTATGAGGCGTGTCAGATCACAACTTATATTCCACCCTGTTGTGGCTCCTTTTCCTGGGTTCCAAAGATTCCTGGTAGGTCTCCTTAGTGTGAGTAGTTATTTAAACTGTTCCTCCAAGGCAAAAAAGAAAAAGAAAAAGGGCTCCCATAGTGTAGTATAAATTGATAAAAGGGGATTTTATTGACACTGCTGAGCGATAACTCAGACACATGTACAATGTTACAAAAAATCGATCAGCAGTGATAAGGTTAAAAAATCATAACACCATGCTAGGCTGAAATAAGTATAATCAGCGTATAAAAATATATAAAAAGACAAATAAAAACAAGAAAAGAGGAGGGAGTATTGCCCTATGGTTTAGCAGTCATAGGTACTCCACAATACAGGCACTGTTAGGTTCCGAATGTGGATCAATCCAGCATGTGAACGGCGTGCGTTCCAAGCTGTCACGCTGGTGATCCCGGAAGTGCGTATAGGTGTGCGTGTGTCCGCTTTACGCACGTTTCGTAATCATAACGTCATAACGCTTCCGAAGACGTTATGATTACGAAACGTGCGTAAAGCGGACACGCACACCTATACGCACTTCCGGGATCACCAGCGTGACAGCTTGGAACGCACGCCGTTCACATGCTGGATTGATCCACATTCGGAACCTAACAGTGCCTGTATTGTGGAGTACCTATGACTGCTAAACCATAGGGCAATACTCCCTCCTCTTTTCTTGTTTTTTTTTGTCTTTTTATATATTTTTATACGCTGATTATACTTATTTCAGCCTAGCATGGTGTTATGATTTTTTAACCTTATCACTGCTGATCGATTTTTTGTAACATTGTACATGTGTCTGACGTTATCGCTCAGCAGTGTCAATAAAATCCCTTTTATCAATTTATACTACACTATGGGAGCCCTTCTTTTCTTTTTTGCCTTGGAGGAACAGTTTAAATAACTACTCACACTAAGGAGACCTACCAGGAATCTTTGGAACCCAGGAAAAGGAGCCACCAGGGTGAATATAAGTTGTGAATCTGACGCCTCATACCCTGCAGGGGCGACTATCTGGTGATGGGGACCCATAAGGGGGAGCACCGGATCCACTGCGATACCCACCTGATACACCTGATGTACCACCTATTTATATAGGTGCACCTTGAATGTCACATCACTCGGATTCACCTAATTATAATTGATGGACTAATTTCTGTTAGCTGTCTTAAAATATTTTTTCATACGAGCACTTTTCCACTACATGTTTTGTACTTTGTCTTCTAGTACACACCTAGCACTTGTGGATATCTAACAAAATATATTTCTGACACATTTATTGTTATATCATTAATGGTAGCACTTACCTGATGTTTATTTGACATATATTTTTGCTTTTATGTTTATGTGCGTTTCCTTTAATCCCCATTGTTAGCAATTTTCAGCACTTATACTGCACATATATCACATATATTTCTTGTACATCTTTGTTAATTAACACTTTAGGGAATGTTGTCCCAATAAATCTACCCACACTCTTTGAGGTAGTCATACAACATAATTAGTGACAGCGCCACCACCCCCAACACCTACACCTATACTATTATACTCCCCTAGGGGAGTCATATTTAGGGGGGGCTGCAGCCACAATTTCTTTCCTTTAACCCAGATTAGGCTATCCTGAGCGCAGCTTTCTCTCCTTATTTATCTTATGTAGAAGGAGAGGTTTAATCTGTATTACCGGATAGTCACTTCACCAAGTATCTGATCGTTTAGAAAAAAATAAATAAAACACTTTAAGGCCATAACGAGGAATGAAATTAACTGCAAGAACTGTATGGTGTAGCTGCAAGAGTTATTTTATCTTGTGCCAACGTTCTCATCTATAAAATATTAATCTGAAACATGTTTATAATATCCGATGGATATTTTAGGAGTCATTTTGACAGTACATGTCCTTTCTAGATACTGTATACCAATTACCTGCTTCATCATGGTTGCAAATTCCTTCAGTGCAAGCCACATCTGACCCTTCCCGAGATCCTGGTTCACTACCTTCCATGCTAGATGAATACCCACAATCACTGCCATTGGAACGTGGTGCTAAGCCTGTTGTAGCAAACATATGAAATAGCATAAAGTAAACCTTTTCAATGCAAGCACTTCATGCTGCAAGTTAAACAGTATCAAAGGCTTACAAATACTTGCTTACTAGGGAAGACGGCAATGTAAATAAAGTTAGTAAAAAAAAAAAAAAAAAAAAAAAAAAAACAGGACTTTAGATTAACAGAGAAAAAAATAAAAAGTCATGGTTGGAGTATCCTAAAACACCACCACATGTTCAATCTCATTGTTTTTATGCACACACTTCATTTATATTCATAGTATCTCACAAACATGATTACGCCTCAAATTTTTATAAATATTTTATCTTTTCATGTGTCAACACTGAATAAATTACACTTTGCTACAATGTAAAGCAGTGAGTGTACAGCTTGTATAACAGTACATTTTCTGTCTACTCAAAATAACTCACACAGCCAATAATATCTAAACTGTGGGCAACAAAAGTGAAAGTGTCCAAATTGAGCCCAAAGTGTCAATATTTTGTGTGGCCGCCATTATTTTCCAGCATTGCCTTAACCCTCTGGACATGGAGGTTACCAGAGCTTCACAGGTTGCCACTGCTTCATGACGACATCACAGAGCTGGTGGATGTTAGAGATCTTGTGCTCCTCCATCTTCTGTTTGAGGATGCCCCACAGATGCTCTATAGGGTTTAGGTCTGGAGACATGCTTGACTAGTCCATCACCTTTACCTTCAGCTTCTTTAGCAAGGCAGTGGTAGTCTTGGAGGCGTTTAGGGTTGTCATGTTGGAATACTGCCCTGCAGCCCAGTCTCCAAAAGGGAAGGGATCATGCTCTGCTTCAGTATGGCGGTACATGTTGACATTCATGGTTCCCTCAAACTGTAGCTCCCCAGTGCTGGAAGCACTCATGCAAGCCCCAGACCATGACACTCCCACTACCATGCTTGATTGTAGGCAAGGCACACTTCCTCTTTGTACTCCTCACCTGGTTGCCGCCACACACACACACACACTTTGACACCATCTGAACCAAATTAGTTTATCTTGGTCTCATCACACCACAGGATGTGGTTCCAGTAATCCATGTCCTTAGTCTGCGTGTCTTCAGCAAACTGTTTGTGGGCTTTGTGCATCATCTTTAGAAGAGGCTTCCTTCTGGGACAACAGCCATGCAGGGCAATTTGAAGCAGTGTGCGGCGTATTGGCTGAGCATCGATAGGCTGACCCACCCCTTCAACCTCTAATTGGGCACAACACAGACATTTTCACTAAGGTGTGTACTCACTTGTTGCCAGCAGTTTAGACATTAATTGGGTGTGTGTTGAGTTATTTTGAGGGGGACAGCAAATTTACACTGTTATACAAGCTGTTCACTCTATACTTGAAATTGGTAGCGAAGCATCATTCCTTCAGTAAATGTTAATATGGTGGCGTTGACACCCCTAAACGTGAAAATATATAACGTGAGTAAATAATAAACGTGCACTATAATAGTACAAAATATGTGCATACAAATGATCACCCTATATGAATAGGTGATTATGAAATATTTAAATGTGATAAATCTGTGAACAGAAGAACAGCTAATACAATTCATAAAGTTATGTGATCGATGCTCCCAGGGGAGCCTGTGTATGAAGTGAATAAGGCCCACACAGACCCTTCCAATCAACACCTATGGTCACGCAAGAAGCCCTATATAATAAAAAAGTACAATCTAAAGTTCCAGCTCCCAGTACAATAAACTGTCCATTCACCACAGGAGGTACACACAATAATTAAATAATATGTCGATCACTGGCAGATAGAATTAGTCAATCCCACATAGGACAAAGATCCAAATAGTCTTCATGACATATGTTGCATGCCGATTGAAGTATGGATCCTAGACCATGCACTGAGGGTTCCTTGCCATGGAGGGGGTGTTCATATTTACAATAATTCGCAGTGATCCCGGTGCTCCCCTTAGGGTTCCCCACTCACCAGATGTTGCTCCCCACCAGGGGTATCGGGCATATATCAAAAGATTTCCAGGCACCACTCCAGCTCTCTCCTCCCCAGGTCTGCAATCCGTACAACGTCAATCCCTTCAGTGGTCCCTCGGAGGATAAAAAAACGCCAATAGTGTAGACATATTGATAAAAAAAAATATAAATGTATTAAGCCTGCGGTATGGTACAATATTACCTCACTCAGGATCGGCTAGATACAAAAGAAGCCTCAGAAGACGATTTCATGAAATCGCGTCAGGCGGAACTTGCACATACGTTACTTCCGGGTTAGCGTGAGGTGGAACACAGCTGGAACGCACGCTGCCCACCACTGCTTACACGCTTATGACACCCGGTGAGCTATAGAGTATGTACACACCTAGCGCGTTTTTATATCCTTTGTTTTTACTTTATCTAGCCGATCCTGAGTGAGGAAATATTGTACCATACCGCAGGCTTAATAAATTTATATTTTTTATAAATATGTCTACACTATTGGCGGTTTTTTCCTCCGAGGGACCACTGAAAGGATTGCCGTTGTATGGATTGCAGACCTGGGGAGGAGAGAGCTGGAGTGGTGCCTGGAAATCCTTTGATATATGCCCGATACCCCTGGTGGGGAGCAACATCTGGTGAGTGGGGACCCCTGAGGGGAGCACCGGGATCACTGCGAATTATTGTACATAGGAAAACCCCCTCCATGGCAAGGAACCCTCTCTAAGTGCATGGTCTAGGATCCATACTTCAACCGGCATGCAACATATGTCATAAAGACTATTTGGATCTCTGTCCTATGTGGGATTGACTAATTATTCCATCTGCCAGTGATCGACATATTGTTTAATCATCGTGTGTACCGCCTGTGGTGAATGAACAGTTTATTGTACTGGGAGCTGGAACTTTAGATGTACTTTTTTATTATATAGGACTTCTTGTGTGACCATAGGTGGTGATTGGAAGGGTCTGTGTGGGCCTTATTCACTTCATACACAGGCTCCCCTGGGAGCATCGATCACATAACTTTATGAATTGTATTAGCTGTTCTTCTGTTCACAGGTTTATCACATTTAAATATTTCATATTCACCTATTCATATAGGGTGATCATTTGTATGCACATATTTTGTACTATTGTTATAGTGCACGTTTATTATTTATTCACGTTCTATATTTTCACATTTAGGGGTGTTAATCTAGGCAGCGCCAAAACCCCCATATTCACATTAACTATTCAGCACTACCCCTCTTTAGGAGGTCAGTTTTAGGGGGGCAGCAGTCAGCAATTTAGAGTCTAAGCGCAGGTTCACATTACTCACTCATTTATATCATTCCTTCAGTGTTGTCACATGAAATCAAGATTAAATATTTACAAAAATGTGAGGAGTGTACTCGCTTATATATAATTTTATGTGTATGTAAACTTTTATTGATCTACATCTCTGATGGGTCAGTTCACCCAAAACAATTAAGAAAAAAAAAAAAAAAAAAACAGAAAGCATACCCTTTTTCATTTTTGAAGTTGCCAACAGATCCCCACCATTCGGACAAGTGCATGAGGAGTTTTCATGTGTTATTACCACTTCTACACAGCTGCTTTCTTCAACACCATTGCAAGACTTGCAGCCCATATCTGCAAAGCCTGGCGTCTCCTAAAAATAAAAACAAGCAAAAAGATTATAAAAAAGACATTTGGTAGTGAAGTTTGTCGTACAATATTCTTTGTTATTCACATTAATGGCAATACCATGTTTATTAATTGCACAAATACATTACAAAAGTACAAACATGCATTAAAATTACTTTTTTTAAAAGAACCCATAAGACTTCAGTCACAACCGTATAGGACATTAAAGAAAAAAAGGATACTTTAACCTAGGAGAAACAAGACAACAAATTGGCAACTTCTAAATCTGTCGAAAGATGTCTGGTTGTCATGCTGACTTGCATACTAACCCAGAACATGTGAATCAGTATAACAGGACAGCTATGCAACCACCAAATTCTCAAGAGGTCAGCAATGCAAACCATATTTCTTTTAAAAGGTTTACAGACTGCAACTAAAGCCGTAAAGGACACAATTGCTTTATAATCCAACTATTTTGTTTTTATATACACACACACCCCAAAAAAATGAAATAAAAATTAAAAAAAAGGTACACCTAAAAAGGTGCAGTCATTACCTTTTCCTGACTTGTTGCGAGTGTCTCCATACTTTCTGGCGATGATGGCATATCACATGCACATTTGTTTTTTCTCCTGTTTTTTTTCTTCTGCCGCTTCTTTTCTTGCTTAAGCTCCTGAACCCTCTCCTCTTCCAAAAACTCTTCACACAGCTGTTCTAGCCGGCTAATGCCTTGCACTTTTTCAACGGTCATCTATAAAAAAAAACAGGAGCAGTATTTTTAAGCAGAATGCAAAGCAACAGGTATTTAACAATACGATGTTTAGCCAGCACAGTTTAAACTGAGCAATGTTTATGTCAAAGGTTCAAGAGCATATCAAAACTTAATCATCATGTAGATCCTAGCTTAAACTTTTAGGCTCTATTCACATGGGCACCGAGGCCCATACACATTAACTGGATATAACAAGTGAGCAGCTCCGAATGCAGACATTTTTTTGTGTGACAGAAGTATACATGCATGCGAGAATTGACCTAGGGGTCAAGTAGTTATGGACTGTGACCCGGTTGACTATGTGCCACATACCACTTTAAAATCCTAGTACCACTCCAAGCCAAATATTGCTTGGACTAAAACAGAATTTCTCAATCTTTTGGTCAGTTCAGCACCCCAGACCCCATGCCAATCACACCAAAGCCCTACTTTGTGGTAGCAAAAGTCTTGAGGAAGCAGACTTGTCCATGCATGCCACCTGCTTAGGATCAGTCATGCATTGCCATGGTGCGGGTGAGTTGGGCCTCCTGGTCCTAGAGCATCAATGGTTATGGTGCTGGAGGCTGGCCCACCTGCATCATGGCAACTTATAATGCTCATCTATGGCAAACTGGTTCTCATGCGTGTGGCACCCTGGGGAACCAGGTTGGTTGAGAAACTGAGCAGAAATTGCATGAAATACCATTTTTAAGCTTAGTAGCTGAATATGCTCAATAAGAAAAAGGGCTAAATCATTACACCAAATGGAACAGCCGGTTTCTCCTTACATGGATCAGTCGGCCAAACTTTACACCCCTATATGGATCAGTCCATCCAACACTTCAAGTTTCTGCCACGGTATCATATAAATAAACATTTAGGTGTTCATCTCTTATTGAAGAACAGGAGATATGAATGTGTTGTCTGTTGGCAATGGGCAGTACTAGAAAAGCTTTTAGCTGCAGATTTTTATTTATTTTTTCAAAATATTTTTTTTTATTTTTATTAACCACTTAAGCCCCGGACCAATATGCTGCTGAATACCCAAAGGCGTTTTTACAATTCGGCACTGCGTCGCTTTAACAGACAATTGCGCGGTCGTGCGATGTGGCTCCCAAACAAGATTGGCGTCCTTTTTTCCCCACAAATAGAGCTCTCTTTTGGTGGTATTTGATCACCGTTTTTATTTTTTGCGCTATAAACAAAAATAGAGCGACAATTTTGAAAAAAAAAAAAAAAATTCAATATTTTTTACTTTTTGCTATAATAAATATCCCCCAAAAATCGATAATTTTTTTTTCCTTCAATTTAGGCCGATACGTTTTCTTCTACCTATTTTTGGTAAAAAAAAAAAAAAAAAACGCAATAAGCGTTTATCGATTGGTTTGCGCAAACTTTATAGCGTTTACAAAATAGGGGATAGTTTTTTTTTTTTTTTGTACTACTAATGCCGCTGATCAGCGATTTATTTTTTTCGTGACTGCGACATTATGGCGGACACTTCGGACAATTTTGACATTTTTGGGACCATTGTCATTTTCACAGCAAAAAATGCATTTAAATTGCATTGTTTATTGTGAAAATGACAGCTGCAGTTTGGGAATTAACCACAGGGGGCGCTGTAGGATTTGGGTGTGTTTACAAATGGCTGTATGTCTGGCGGCATCGATCGAGTCTCCCTATGAAAGGGATCACTCGATCGATGCAGCCGCCACAGTGAAGCACGAGGAAGAAGTGTTCTTCAGCTCTGGGGAGCGATCACGAGGGGGTGGCTAGAAACTAATAAGTTCCAGAAAGGAGATGGGGCAGGCCCAAATAATACAGTGGCAAACAATTAAAGTGGTTGTAAACCCAAATTTTACTCTTTGTATTTCTACATGTATTTTAATATCCCCAATGCGTCGCTCTCTTTATTTTTTTCTTACCTGCTTCCTTCTCGGGATATCGCCGATATCCCGAGTGGTGACGTCACTCCGCGCATGCGCCGTCTGATAGCTAGACCGGCCAGCCGAGACCATGCCGGCCAAAATCTCTGTTCATGTCGGGGCTGCGTCATTTCCTGCTGTTGACGCCAGCCCCCGACATCGCGCGATGGTTTGCGGTTTGATTTCCTCCTCCCGCAGAGTCTCATGGATGTTTACCTTGTGACTCCTACGTCACAAGGTATGAAGGAGGCAGACGGCGCAAGACAAATCCACCTCTGTGAAGAGCTTCTCTTAGTTTCCATAGTAACTAGAAACGAAGAAGAGGCTTGAATATTTGGCGTAGTGCCCACGCGCGGGATTACAGCCATCATAATCAACTGTGGGCAGAAGTTTTCACTGTAGCAGATGCGCAAACCACAAGAACAATGGCGCTAGCATAGTAGAAAAAAGACTTCACAAAGGTAAGGATTTAAACCATGAAACGAATAGTGACATTTAGTAGATAACGATCGATGGATGCAGCAGGACACTGGCTTTAGGAAGATGTTTCTAGTTAGGAGAGTAGATGGGGTTTTACAACCGCTTTAAGGACACAGCCTCAAGATAGAATGTCACACTGAATTAAAATGTACAATATAACCAAGATTTTAAATGCTAAAAGTCTCAGTTGTATTCTCCTTCAGTTTGTAATTACACGTCTCTAGTGCTGTAGAGCAGGGGTCTCCAAACTGCGGCCCTTTTCCTGCCTTTATCTGGCTCTTGGAGCACTATCCCTCCCAATGATATGAGGCACTATCCTTGCACTGACACCAGCAACGGGGCACTATTCCTCCCTAGGATACCAGCAACGGGGCACTATTCCTCCCTAGGATACCAGCAACGGGGCACTATTCCTCCCTAGGATACCAGCAACGGGGCACTATTCCTCCCTAGGATACCAGCAACGGGGCACTATTCCTCCCTAGGATACCAGCAACGGGGCACTATTCCTCCCTAGGATACCAGCAACGGGGCACTATTCCTCCCTAGGATACCAGCAACGGGGCACTATTCCTCCCTAGGATACCTGCAACGGGGCACTATTCCTCCCTAGGATACCTGCAACGGGGCACTATTCCTCCCCAGGATACCAGCAACGGGGCACTATTCCTCCCCAGGATACCAGCAACGGGGCACTATTCCTCCCCAGGATACCAGCAACGGGGCACTATTCCTCCCCAGGATACCAGCAACGGGGCACTATTCCTCCCCAGGATACCAGCAACGGGGCACTATTCCTCCCTAGGATACCAGCAACGGGGCACCATTCCTCCCTAGGATACCAGCAACGGGGCACTATTCATCCCCCTAATACCGGATATTTACTTCCACTGATGCCAGGAAAATTGGCACTCCCGCTGGCCAAAGTCCGGCCCTCCAAGAGTCTGAAGGACAATAAACCGGTCCTTTGTTTAGAATGTTTGAAGACCCCTGCTGTAGAGTATACAGAGAAAGGTTTCTCAAAACATAGGGCTACCCCTTCCCATTGCCCCTCTTTAAAATCATACTGGGTAATCAAGGAAAGCACAAGAACAAGTACAACAGAAACAGTTAGAAAAAGTAAAGAGGGGGAGGGAGTGGGTGTGGGTGCTGGGGATTGGGTGTCACCTTGGTCTGGGCAGTAGATCAAGTTAGGATTTTATGACACCAACCCAAGGAGCTTTGATCTTACCAAAAACGATAAAAAAAAAAAAAAAAATTACCTCAAAACTCTTGCGTAAGGCATCAACACCAAGGTAAAACAGCATTTGCCAGGTCTGCTCCTCAGCTCTTAATTTCTGCCAGATGCGATGCAGACGCTCATAGAGATGAATTCCCAGGCACGTCAAGACTTCTTCTTGTGCAATGTCTATTGTTTTAGCATGCCTTTCCCTTCGCCTTAACATAAAAAAAAAGGGGGGGGGGGGATTAAGTAAATGTTGAGCACTTTATATACAGGTCACACACACACACACACACACACACACACACACACACACACACACACACACACCATTATCCTGCTTTAAAACGTACATAAGATATCTGACAAACCAAAATTGTTAAACTTATGATTTTTAAATATTTTTTACAGACTTAACTTTTAAAATGTATGCAAACCACTAAATGCATCGTGAAAATTCATATGTATAAAGAGGTTTTGCCTTTCAAAAGACCGCTTCCCAATCGAGATTCCCCCCATCCCCCTTTAAATGACAAATATACTGGCCATTTAAGGTTTCTATATAGCAGTCAAGGTCATGGTTTGGTTGAAACCATTGTTGGATAGTGAAGAGTACAGTAAAGCCCCTCCCTCATGCAGCCTGAATTCGTATGTGCAGGAGGTCAATTCAAAGACATAAGCACAGTTTAAAATACAAATACATTAACCACTTGCTGACCGTCTAACGCCGATTTAGATCGGCAGAATGGCTTGCTGGGCAAAACCCTGTATGGGTACGTTGTACCTGTTGAGACGCGAGTGGGTGCACGCCCCCTGGGGGACCAGATGTGTGTGGCCGGTGGTTGCCGCTAGCTACCCACAATCGCTGTTCATTGAGCGCCAGCACAGGGATTTGTGCGTGTAAACACAAATCCCTGTTCTGTCAGGAAAGACGACAAGGTTTGTTCCTACCAAGTAGAAACAATGATATACGTCTCCTCCCCCAGTCAGTCCTATCCCCATACAGTTAGAAAACACTAACTAGGGAACACAGTTAACCTCTTCATCGCCCCCTAGTGGTAACCCCTTCCCTGCCAGTGACATTTACACAATAAATCAGTGCATTTTTAGAACACTGATATAAATGTCAATGGTCCAAAAAAAATTGTCAAAATTGTCCGTAAATCTTTCCCATAATTTGTAGACGCTACAAACTTTTGCGCAAACCAATCAATATATGCCCATTATGATTTTTTTTTTTTTTTTTACCAGAAACATGAATATATATTGGCCTAAACTGATGAAGAAATTTGTTTAAACATTTTTGGGGATATTTAAACATTTGTGGGGATATTATAGCACAAAGTAAATAGTTTTTCTTCAAAATGTTTGCTTTTTTTTTTTAAGCACACAAATTTAAAAAACGAATGCAAGTTAAGTTTGGGTAAAGCATTGCATGACCGTGCAATTGTCAGTTAAAGCAACGCAGTGCCAAAGTGTAAAAAGTGCTCTGGTCAGGAAGGGGGTAAAACATCCGGGGCTGTCGTGGTTAAAAAAAAATACATAACTGAGAAATCACATCTGCCTACATTGACACTTTAACAAAAATGGCCATTATAAAATAAAGTAAACAAAGTGCTAGGGAGCCCACTCTAGCAGGTTACATACTCATATCCTCCCGCGAACTCTGGCTCAGCTCTACCCAGGAGATGAGCAATGAAGTCCGTCTCACAGCAGACATGAATGTGTCGTTCATGTGGGCAACACCGAAGACCTTCGTACAGTGCAGCACAATAGCCCTTTTCTTTACTACAGTCCAGTTCTCCAATTAAAATGTTGTATGCTCTGAGTACTTTATTCTTGCAATCTGTGCAAAACCTGTCAAGAAATTTTTTAAATTTATGCAGTTTTTAAAGATAATATAGGAGAGCAAAAACACTTGAAATTAGAGCAGAGGTTTCCACATTCAAAAAAAGTTTAAGCAATGCACTATACAAAAAGTTAATACAAAATGTATTTGATGGTAAATCAGTCAACTAGGTTAATTTAGGCTATAATATCTTAACCACAGTACAAGCCCATCAGCTGAAAGGGTAGAGAATGTAGTCACATGTGACAGAAGTAAACAGTACTATGAGTAAGGGGACCGCAGAGCCTGTGTTCATGACACGCCACTCAGCATATGACAACAATGCAAAGTCCCACCTCTCTCAAGGTGGAAACAGAGGACTAATGGCACCCAGTAACATAAGTAAATGAGGTAGCTCTTGGTGCTTAACCAACTCACACAAGTCTTCAGAGATGGGGCAAGTGCCAAGACTGTCTCTGGACCTGGAAAGCACTCAACTAGCTTATAGGAATGGAGTTTAGAAAGCTCCCCCCACAAAACCCAGAGCTTGAAGATCATCACTCCTAGGCCATTGCCATATCAGACTCCAATCGAAAAGCCAAGGAAGACACTGCCAGATAACCTATCAGAATGACTAGGTGAGACCTTACTTGAAGGATAAAAATCGAAGAATAAATTAGTAAAAAAAAAAAAAAATTAAAGTGTTACTAAGCCCACAATTAAAAAAAAAAAAAAAAAAAAAAGTGCAAAAATATGCAGTAAAGCATGCACGTTTTACTCACTGTGGAACTTAAGAGGTTAATCCTCTGCATTGTGTAAAGACCGTTTGATCCTGTATGCACAGACCCTAACCTCCTTGCATTGCCCCAAAACATGCCCAGATAAGACAGTAAATCGAGTCAGAATGCACATGCTCAGTTTGACATGTATCGCTAGAGGTTTTTTTTCCTTCTTGGGAGAGTGCATGTGATCAGTACAGGGCCAATTAGCACCATCCAGACAGAGGGTCAGGGGTCCTGCATCCTGGTAGGACAGCTCAGTGCAATATGAAAATTCCTACAAGCTTTAACCAGGCACTGATAGAAATCTTAAGGCTATATACTGCTGATGAGAAAAGGTATTTGACAGAATATATTTTTACTAAAATTGCATTTCCATGTTCTGTGAGAGACCAGATATAGTGAATGCAGTGTCCTGGGTTTAGTAACACTTTAAGTTACCTAAAGACGAGCTCTAGTGCCGTTCATTAAAGACAGCAGGGGAACTTCAAAACCAGGTTAGTGTTCCTTGTTAAAAATGACTGGGTTCTGGTTGGGGGGTGCTGGGGTGAGAGCCATGAACTTGCACCTCGTTTGTTTATTTTACTTTTATTAATCCCCCCTTTTTTCCCCCCCTTTTTTTATTTTCCCCCCCTTTTTTTATTATCTACAAACGCTGAAAATGCTTGTCTCTGACTGTTCCTGTTTCTCTGCAAATCTGACTGTCGACTAATGCATATCTTATAATGCTGTTTTGTAAATAAAAACACCTTTCTGTGAAAAAAAGAAAAAAAAATACTGGGGCAAAAAACATGCAATTCTTCTGTAGAAAAGCAGAGTACTTTGAATGTCACATCACATGAGACAAAATCAGGTGTGAATGGGCCCCATTGAAAACAATGGGATTCTTCATCTTAAGCACGAGTTTAAGGAATCATGCAACAAAGTTTGTTCAATCCTAAGGCCGCGTACACACGATCAAATCCATCTGCTGGAAACGGTCAGCCCGACCGTCCCAGCAGACAGATTCGATCGTGTGTACGGGCGGGCGAGCCGACGGATTTGGCCACCCGACAGATTTCAAAGCATGCTTTGAAATCTATCGGCTGGGAACCCGTCGGACCGATATGTCTGCTGGTTAGTACGCTAACCAGCAGACATATCTTCTCGCACATGCGTCGAATGGATTCGACGCATGCGCGGAAGTAATTCACTTCCTGGTGCGGTGACGTGGCGGCGTCAACGTCACCGACACGTTAGAGCGCCGTCTGCCGGCGGGGATTTTGGTTTGATCGTGTGTACACGATCAAACCAATACATCCCAGCAGACAGATCTGTTCAAACCAGTCTGTCCGACCGATTTGAACAAATCGGTCTGCTCGTGTGTACGGGGCCTAAAAGGATTTAAGTACAATGGAAAATAGTATATTCAAATTCCCCTCGATTTTGTACTAGCTGATATTGGGGCAAGTTACCTGTGTTTCCGTAGGTAATTTTCCAAAGTTTCCAAAAGACAGCTTGAGTCAATTAAAACCACTTCATCACGGCATTCCTGGGACATGACTTCCCATATATCCATCCAGTTTCCCCTACAAAGAGAATTACAATTTCACTGCATAGCCTTTGATTGCTGAACGCTTACAATTTACACTGCCACTACATTGTTACATGGTAAGCTGTCCTACTGTACAAAACAATTAAAACGGGTGATGAACTTAATGATAGAAGGTAGAGGGCAAAGGTCTTCCAGCAGCTGATCTTTACACCCCCCCCCCAATTACAGACTTGGCATGCTCTATGCCACACGGTCTCTTGAGGCAGCCATTTAGTAGAGATTTCCTCATGTCAAAGCCTCCAGAAAAGAACAGTGAGCAGCACAGTAGCGATATCACCAAACGTCACTTAAAGTTTTAAAGCCCACGTTTGTTTGAATTAAAAAAACAAACATGTTATACTTGCCTGCTCTGTGCAAGTTTTGCAAAGAGCAGCACCTATCCTCTTTTTCTAGGGTTCCCGCTGGAGTTCCAGACCTCTTCGGCAGGTGATCCCATGGAAATCCGCTTTCCATGGGGGCACCCGTGCGTGCTCACTTTTGAGTCCCACTGCTGCGTTCATTGACAGACAGCAGGACTCGGCCCTGCCCCCACTCCTGTGTCCAGCTTTTGAGCATCAGCAGCGAGAACCAATGGCCACTGCTCTAGTGCATGTCCCCAGATCAGGCTCAGGAAAGAAGGCGGGGTGGGAGTCTGCAGCACAAAAAAAGTTTACCTTAATGCATACCTTAAAGGTGAAGAACCTTAAATCTATGAAGACTAGCAGCCAGAGGCAGCAGTGCCTTCAATTACTCAACTTAGATATATACAAACCATGAGGTTTTAAGCACATGAGTGCCTAAGCATGCTCAGATAAAGTGTGCTTTTTTTGAGGGGGAATTTGATAAAAGGGTACAATATAAAAATATATATATATATATATATATATATATAATATAATAATAGTTTCTCCCTTTTGAACTAAGGGATGGTTAGAACTCCTACCAGGTTTGTTCTTGCCATCTGTGTCCCATTTGAGAGATTTGTTCACTTCCTGTCCCAAAGCCAATAAGTGAGCATAAATCCCCCCCCCCCCCCCAAATTAGGGAATCCATGGTTGTCACCAGAACTAGATGGTATTGCCTCCCAATCAATGTTCTGGGGACAACCCAAACTTTCTCACTTTCGATGATTACGGTAAACAAGAGAGGGTGACTCTTCCCAACAGGGACACAGGCAGCAATGAAAACCCGACAGGTGTTCCAATCCCTCTTCCAGTCTGTCCAAACGAAAAATACTTAACGTTTCTAGAGGTTTCCTATTAAAAAAAATAAAAAAATATATATATATAAGCCAGTTACAGAGTTCAACTTTTAGTCAGAAAATATTACAAATGAATTACTAACAAACATTCTCTTGGACAGCAGCATAATCTCACTAAAAAGGCAAGCCCACCAAAACTTACCCCAACGGCTTTGGCTTGTGTGTATCTAGTGAATGAAGCTGGCATCTTTTATTCTTCTTGCTTTTTGGAATCGCTTCAATCATATTGCTCAGTTTAGTCCTGAAAAACAGAGACAATGATGGTCAAAATGTTACTTCTCCGAGATGACTGTCAACAGCACACTAATATTTTAGAAGCTAGGCCCATGAACAGTTTTCTGTATGTAAACAGTTTCTGAACCAAGACAGCAGGCACACAGTAAAAAGGTCTTTAAAACAATAATAAAAAAATACATGTTATACTCGACTGCTCTGTGCAATGGATTTGCACACAGCAGCCTGGCTCCTCCTGTTCTTTGGGCCCCCCCGCTGGTGCTACCAGCTTCTTTCTCCTGCAGGATGCCCCCACAGGTACCCAAGCAGGTGAGCTTCCGAACCACAGCTGTGCCCATTCACACAGAGCTGTAGCTCAGCCCCAACCCGTCTAATTGGCTCACTGGCTGCGATTGACATCAGCAGGGGCCAATGGCACTTGTGAAGGAAAGGTTCTCATGGACATCGCTGCATCAAGAGGTGGCTCAAGTATTGAGGGGGAGGGGGGCTGCTGCAAACAGGTTTTTTAACTTCATGCAGAGAACATAGAATGCATGAAGGTACAAGACCGTGTGCCTTTACAACTACTTCAAGCCTGTCACCAGAAAACAATGTAAAGGAAGCATAAAGCATCAGTACAAAACACCCTGTGTGGTGAGGAAGTTGGTTTCTAAACTCGGACTCCGTTTTAGATGACTTTTTCAGCCTGCACTCTGGGACTCAATAGGAAAAGTTTATACATCTAAAGTATGTCATGGCTCCTGCCATCTGTTAGGACTTTAAATGATACAGGGTATTAGAGCCATAGCACAACTACCATCACCAGATCACTGTGCATAGCAGAAGAAATGGTCACCTACTTCTACTGGCGAGATAATTGAAAATACATACACTGCACTTGGAAATGCTAAACATGGGATCCACTATAGCAGTGTTTCCCAACTCCAGTCCTCAAGGCACACCAACAGGTCAAGTTTTCAGGATTTCCCTCAGATGAAATGGCTGTGGTGATTACTAAGGCAGTGAAACTGATCAAATCACCTGTGCAAAATAATGGAAAGCCTGAAAACATGACCTGTTGGTGTGTCTTGAGGACTGGAGTTGGGAAACACTGCACTATAGGACCAATTCTTGTCATCCAAACACACACACGCGAGTCTGTGCCTAAAGAAGGAATCATTCATTTTTAATTTCCTGTTACTGAAAATAAGGAACATTATGAGGTATGTTCCTTATTTTCAGTAACAGGAAATTAAAAATGAATTATTTCTTCTTTAGGCACAGATTTAAAACCAAAGCCACAGCCAAATTGTCAACCATCTTTAACTCGATCAATCTATGTGCCATTGATAATATGGTATTGACTAACTGCTCCATTATTGCACTACATTTTGCATACAATGCTGTAACGTCCCCATCTAGAAACCCCCCAAAAAATGAGCTGTAAACGTTTTTTTTTTTTTAAAGACAAACCAATGAAGAACTACTACTCACCCCCGCACATAAAACAGCGAGTACAACTTTGTGGCATCAGTCATACAACTGTGTGAAAGAGTTAGCACACCCTTTGCACCCACTGAGAGAGGGTCCAGAGCAGGGTTTCCAGACTCCACAAGCTGAGTGAAAAGGCGTTCCACACTCCTTCGACAACCAACACATGGGACAAGCTGGGAAAGTGCATTGAAAACTTCTCGTGAGGTTACCATCATAGCAATACTCAGCTCTTGCTCGCTCAGCATGCCGTGGCGCTGCAACATGAAAAAAAAAAAAAAGGAAAAAATAAATAAATCTTACAACAGTTTTCTGCTGCCACTCAAAACAATAAATATACAAGAGTGATACACAATTAAGGCATGAATCTGTTTCAGGGCTCAGACACACACACACACACACACACGTGGGAATTTCCTGCACTGGATGAACGCCACACAGAAAGCAATGGTTTTGTATATGTGCTTCTCACACCGGAACAATCGCCATCAAAATGCAGCATGTTTACTGCAGCACACTAGTAGGCACTGCGCTGCTGTTCAGTGACCGTGCCCTTTAGAGCCAGTTCACACCAGACAGATTCCATGTATTCCAATGGCTCTAGTTGACACCATGCAGTCAGTTTTCGGTCCGTTTCTGCACCAGAAACTGACTGCATGGTGAGAACTAGAGCCAATGAGAGACATTGAAATACATGGAAAACACTGTGCATGCATTTTTAGTGCAGAAAAAATGCACACAAAACTGTACGGAACTGCGTCTGGTGTGAACTGGGACTAAAAGTTAGCAAAGCAAAATGCACATCACACGGCTCCTTCTCTGCAGCCGAAAAGGAAAGCTACCCGCATACTAATTAGGAGCATTTATACTGTAAGTTATAAAGTATTTTTCTGCCAGAGGATTAGGTATAGAAGCTGTTGCTAGGAGTACTTTCAGTTCTACTTTACAACATTAATTTATATACAGACCACGTGGGGCATTCAAATTCAAAACTGGGCACAATAGAAACATGTTAAAATGTTCAAATTATTAATGTAGCACATGAAGGATCTTACAGTGTACACTATCATTTTCCCTCCTTTCTTTAATGACAGCACACTAAACAGTGGCTCTGCCCTCTAAAGGAAAACGCATTGAAGGTCAGGTCCACGTCCAAGAATGGGCTGTACTAAATATAGGGTCAAAATAGACAGACTATATGCACACCTATCCTCTCATTGCTGATAAATAATTGACAGATAAAAAAAAGTGGGCTTTTCCTAAGGCACCCTGGTTATAGAAGAAATGAAAGATCAGAGTAATCAGTTTCAGAAGGTTAATAGCTCCTAGTCTTAGACCTTTAGTGTAAAGAAAAAATAAAGTATTTATAAGTATAAAAAAAAAAAAAAAAAAAAAAGTTTAAATGCGTTTCAATATATTGGTCATAAAGAATTGTAATATGTCCACCAACAAGACATCCTTATAATATGCATTTCCTTATTTTGAGCAATACCTAGTTATTACATCATAATACAGCGCTTCTGTTTAAATGCAATTAACTATTTTATAGTTCATGAACAGTGTTTTGTGCCTTATTGGAAGCAAACTAGTATGTACTTTATTAATATGCTAGTCAATTGCTGGAAAGGATTTGGTCTAGCTTTTCCCATCTTCTTACCCCTTTGGTAAAAGGAAGCAGTGGGAAGAGGGCGACACCAACATTGTCACTTGGATAATGTTCCTTACACTGGTGGTCAGAATGTAACTAGCACTGGTGGCCAGTGGGCAAATGCCATCCTTATAGTGGTTGTCAGAATTCCACCATATCAGACAACCCAAAAAAGATGGTCATGCCACTATCTCTGGCAGGTAGTGTTAGCCCTGCAATTATGACACAATCAGATGGGAGGTCAGTCCCCGCTCCCACAACAGAGTTGAGACTGTGAATCTGCTGGAGATCCCTCCACTGCCACCATTTTCTCTTGCTGTCAGAAAATTTGTCAATTTGTTCACGCTTATAACAGAGGAATGAGGCTGCGGACAGAATTGACACTTGGTCCTGTGGATTGACACAAGCACACTACAGAGGGATATGCTTTGTTTATATTTCATGCTTGCGGTTTACAACCAAGGATGAAGCAAAAGGCCCACTTTGGTCCCCTGCCTTGAAAGTTTAGATATTTTCCATACCTGGACAAACTGCTTAAGCTGCAAGGTGTCACTCTGCTGTTTATCAAGTTGCAGCATATTGTCAGAGAACTCCATCACCATCTGGAGGGAAACAAAAAAAAATGGTTATTGAGATGCAGTGTTAATTTTGGCAGTAAATTTTAGCCTTCTGCAATTGTTTTAGCCATATTTAGTCAAGTAAATCTCCAGTATATGTTATTTGACTAAAGTCAACTAAAATTTCCAGTACATTTTAGTCGTCTAAAATCTAAAGGGTGCAATTAAATTGTAATGCATTAGTTAACATTTCTCTACAATCTCCAATCTTATTATATACCGCTGGAGTGAAAAATCGAATATGTTATTTATGGCATTGAGGTATGAACATGCACTACAGACTAGTGTTCATTTTGAAGTCAAATTTCAATTTAGTACTGACTAAAAACGGCATTTTATTATACAAATTTTATTATCCCTTTGTCTTGCAGAATATACACACACACACTTTTGGAGGTTTACAACCTCTAAGTTAATCCAGAGGGTCAGTGCGCAAGACTAAGCCATTTTGTTTTTAATTGTAGGTTCACATTAGGGCTGCTGAATATAATCGCAGCATCGATGCATCGAGATTTGACCGCCGGCGATGCTGCATCGAAGCTGTAGCTTTAAATAATCGATGCATGTTGATGACATCGTCGCATCCTGCCGCGCTGAGCCAAAGTTTTGGCGCCTTTTTTTCCCGCCTCCCGCTGACACCATCCTCCTCCCCGTGTCGCACTCGGAGTCAAGAGGAGACGGACACGGTGCAGCACAGTGGAGCCCCCCCAGGGCGCTCAAACAGCTTTCCTCCTCGGCTCACTGTGCGCACACACACAGGCTGTTGCAGGGGGGAGTGGAGAGGGAGACCACCCGTTACCTGGCTCGCAGGACTGGGAGACACAAGACCCGAGCGGAGCTAGGCCATAGCCGCCAGCGCAACACACTCCGAGTCCCCTCATCATCACACTCACAGGCAGCAGGAGAGGAGGCCTGCAGGTGCCAGCCAGACAGTGTCACTGTGTGCCACCTTGTTGTGATCAGGTAGGAGACTGTCACACAGACATACCACTCACTGCTGTTATGTTACTGTACCTATAACAAAAAAAAAAAAAAAACACTTGTCATCTGTCCTTTTTTCCTCGGGCTCAGTCCACCACAGGCAGGAGGAGACCCGCTCCAGCAGCCAGCACCACTGCAAGTGCTCAGCTCAATCGTTCAAAATACCAGTGCCACCCACTTGTATCATCGTCGTCGTCATTAATCAGGTAGGTAACTGACTGTCACACATACACAACACACACTGTACTAATAAACTTGTCATCTGCCCTGTCCTCAGACTCCTCATCACAGACCGCAGGAGAGGAGGAGAAGCGCTCCAGCAGCTGCCAGCCAGTGCCACTGTAGTACCCACCCACTACCACCGTCGTCATCGCATCATCAATAATCAGGTAGGTGACTCAGTGTGTCACTCACAGACACACACAGTAGTAAGAAGAAGTACACTCACTAAGTCTTACTGTATTAAACTGAGATATATATTAATATATCCTATAACTTGGTGCAAAGGGATTAATGAATAGGAATACAGAAACAGAATATGTATGTAATGCAATCCAATCACCAGCATTATATTTAGTATTTACATTTTACAGTCTACATGATTAATATTAACATTAATTAATAATCAAATAATCAAAGTTCTGCATCACAACACACTGTGTGACAGACAGTTCCTGACTGGAAAATATCACAGTGGGTGAACCTATAACACAGTCACTGACGTTTGCCAGTCAGGAACTGGAAGTGCTCCTAAATTTGTAGAGATGTAGGTGTTACTGTATGTATACATGTACACACAGTAAAATTATTGTAAAAAACGTATAAACTAACTGCACCAGGCCAGCACAACAGTTTAATGTTACAGACAGTACTGTTTTTAAATAAATACGGTTGTCTGCTGCACTGTTTTGTTCATTCAGACTTTGCTATATGATTATGCAGGGAACTTGGTATAATTTGTTTAAATAGCAGATACAAATAAATATATTTGTTCAATTACTGAATCCTTGAATTCATTTTTTGATGAAACGTTGAAAACCATGGGCACTTGGGTATTAATCTTGATGCATCGCGGAATCAAATCGAATACAATCGTAATCGCATTGAATCGTGAGACCGGTGAAGATGCGCAGCCCCAGTTCACATCTATGATTTTTTCCAGTTTTGCAGAAATGCACTACAAACCATCCCTTTAAAAAGGCCAAGGTCCTTATATGTTTAGGATTTTTTTATAGCCAGCTGCAAATCCTGGATTGTGTGAAGCCCCCGAAAGTACTACAGCTGTACACCAGTCTTGATTTCATGCATCACAATTAATTTGTAAAATACTACTTTTGTTGTGGTATGAGAAAGAATCTGGCTTTTTCTACTCCTCATTGGAAATTTTTTAACCAAACAGCCCATACTTTCTGATATGTCAGTCATACAATTCATTCCAATTTACATCATACTATGTGTGGGGCAGGCAGTGGATCCAGAAGGTATATTATGTCTGTTAATTTGACACTGCATAATTTACAGATCTCACCGCATCATCCCAAAAATTAAGTCTGGATCTACCAGGTGCCCGGACTGATGCCCGTCTCATCCTCTTAGGGAGCCGCTTAGAGCCTAAGACGGCCGCTCCCCACAGCTCAGCGCTCCAGTGAGTGAGGAGGAGCAGAGAGGAGAGTTGCCAACTGCAAAGGTGGCAGGGGACAGATGCTGCATTCATCCGCAAGTATGAATTAGGGAGGGAATACACACATTATAATATATAAAGAGATGAGAGATAGAGATACACACACACTAAGATATGAAAGGTGAATGTATACTTTAAATCAAAAAGGACTTGGTCGGGGAGGCCACTCATTTAACATGCCAGACATTGGCTCCCGGTGCTGTCAATCAAATCCAATGACACAAGCACCGAGTCCTGCATTGGGCGGCTTATGAACGCCGAATGATGGAATTGGGAGCATGCCCGCAAGGTAACCCACCCCCAGGAGATTGCTTCTCCTAGAGGGTTATCCGTTGCAGGGGATGAGTCGTGAGAATGCATTAAAGTGGTTGTAAACTTTGTTACACCACTTTCACCTACAGGTAAGCCTATAATAAAGCTTACCTGTATGTACCGTGAATATCTCCTAAACCACTTGTGCCATTTCTTCAGTGGCCGTGGCCGGCAGCTCCCGCGTGACGTCATTGCGGCTATGGCCACAGCTGGAGCCCGCAAATAACTCCGGGAGACTCCTGTCGCCAGTCACAGCGTTGTACAGGGACCGTTGCAACAGCTTTGATCCAAGCCAGGCATTTCATGAGCTAGTATGCAGTGCTAGCTCATTATGCCTTTGTCTTGCAGGTTTCTACTTGTCTCGCACCCCCCCAGAGTTTGCAACCACTTTACAATAAGTAAAAAAAATTCTGACTTTACAACTCCTTCAAGGCAGCTGCTGTGCCTGCAAAGCCTTGCCAAGAAATAGTATTCTGCTTGATTGGCACTATCCCGCATAAAAGCTAGGATGGGTGGTACGTCAAGTATCCCCATCCAGGATTGTGTGGCGCTGCTGTATTGCTTGGCAATAACCTCCAATGCACAGTGTTCCCCTCTAGACCCATCTTGATGACAAGAACCAGAGGCGTGACCAGGAAAATATTGCCAAAGTGCAGATTATTGTTGTGCAATAAAGCAGTTCCAAGCCAATTCAATGTACCATCCATTCCCGCCGTCATGCAGGATGGCACCAATCACATCTGCAATGACTTCCTAAAAGTGACAGTGGACCATACCTGCACAAAGCGAGTCAGCGCTGCCACTTTCAGTCTCCACTAGAAGTGAATGCGACAACTCACCAACCACAAGTCTTGTAACTTACACCTGGATAGGAGAGGTGGCAAATTGAAGGAGATCAATTCCTCTTTTTCCTCCTGTAGCCTTTCAGCAGCTGCAGGAGGAATACGGAGGGAATCGGTTACTCTACACGTGGTCCCTCTCCACCTCCTGCCGTAATCATGCTCCTATGTACACCCCAGACCTTCCCTCATACCCTGCAGACCTGACAGGTCCTCCCCCCTCCCCCCACTGGCTGCTGCCAGGGATGCTTTCAGGATGAAGAGCAGGTCAGGGACCTTTACCAGCCCTTATTTGTCTTAATAAAGTCAGTGATCTGTACAGATCACTGATGCAGCCCATTCATAACTAAGGCACAGTAAACTGGGATGTTGAGGGTCTGTTACATTGAGTCGGCTCTGGTCTCTTCTCGGTGCTTGAGCAATATGCCTACTGTACAATGAATGGGGGGGCAGGTGGCACTCCAGGCTCCTGGACCATATGGACACAATCTTTCCAGAGCCTGGATCGGCTCCGACAACAGCAGTCTTCAGCCTGCTGCTTGCTGAAGATGGATCACAGAAGTGCACTCCTGTAAACCACAGGAGGAGTAGTACAGCCAGGTAAGCTTTGGCTGTACTTCAAGGGGAACACAGTTGGCAGGTGGAGAAAACACGGCTCAACCACAAGTCTAAACGAGGCCTTATGAAGAATCGGACATACCCAAGCAAGCCTAATGCAAGTTTAAAAGTGGTAGGAAACGCTGCTTTTTTCACTTTCTGCTTACAATAATACTTAACTGTAGGTACAGTAAATATCTCCTAAATGTGCACCGTTTAGGAGATGGCTGATTAAAGGCATCTGTGATCCTTATCCTCTTATAAGGTATATGTATCAGGCCTTTCTAGTCAGGTTGATGGAATTTATGGATTTCCGCTATACTGTACAAGTTAGGGCTGCACAGATATCGTTTTTTAGGAGCGAGTACCGATACTTGTGCTCATGTACTTGCCGATACCAATTATGGATACTGTGTGGTGGGATCGGAGCCCATACAAAAAGAATGGGCTCAAACGCACTGCAAAGAATTGCATGCGATTTGAACAGAAATGCAATCTTCCTCTCCGAATCACGCTCCTGTGCAAACTCGGGCTTAAATCACGATGACAGGGTTCACACAGGAGCAGTGCAGGAAATGCATGCAATTCAGAGAGGAATCGCTCCACATTCTTGTTCAAATCACATAGAATTCTTTGCTGTGCGATTTGAGCCCATTTATTTTGTATGGGCTCGAATCGCACCACAAAAGGTACTAATGCAAATGCTTAGTATCGACATTGATATAGGTGCACCGGACCCTGAACCCATTCAGCATGGCATGATCTTGTGCTTCGACACATCGTATAAGCAATTTACTGGTCCAGGAATTTTTCTCCTCTTTTCCCCCTGCTGGCAGGACAGGTTCTGATTAGTTGGTGCCATCCATGTTACAGCACCAACCAATTAGAATGCCTCCTAAAAATTTTATCTTTTTGAGATTGAGCCACAGGGGTTTTCATATACACAGACCGGTAAAGCAGCTAAACAATTTGTCACAGTGGAAGATCGCAGCACTCAAGGTCAGCAGGAACAGGGTGGATGGAGAGAGGGTCCAGTGTTAAAAGTTGTTACTGGTCACTGCAGCAAGGAGCATTGGAAAGACAACACATAAATATAACAAAGACATTTCAATGCTCAACTTACTGACCAGCCTGTGACCAACCAAATTGACCTGTCAAGCAGTATGTGTCAAAGACAGGGGGTTTGGTTGCACATATTTGCAAATACATGTCTAAGCTACAGAGCCCCAGCAAGGCACACCATTTTCTGTGGACCTCGAACAATGGAAGCACATGCAATTAGATGGACAGGTGGAGGGCAGTTAAATTGGCCAGGCAACGCACTGACAGTTTTGCTGCCATGGCACAATGGGCTGGGTGTTCAGTGTGCCCCAGTGCCTTTAAGGGTGGGCTCCCTTCTGGTTTATCTAAATGCACGCAGTTCCATTGTTGGACTCAAAAAACTTCAGCAGGGGTCAGCAACCTGCAGATCGCAGACAGGTGACTGGAAGATCGCGATCTAGGCTTATTGACCTACCATTCCAGAACATCAAACTGAGTGCAATGCAGAGGGACTACTTGTAAAGTTGAAGCTGTAGTAGGGGGCAAGAGGCGTATAAGCCGATGCCTCCTCTGTAGTGCTGGCTCCTGTCTCATGAAAAGTGATACCAACTGCACTCCACCTCATATCCCAGGTAGCGGTCTCCAGAGTGATTCCAGCAGTAGGAATGAAGAGATCTTCAGGTCAGCATGAAGCAATACATTGGGCAAGAAAGTATAGGGCTGCTTTCATGCTGATGTGCTGCAGTTTACCCACACCGTGGGTGCTGTGTACTTGCAACTTTCCTGCATTTAGCCATAGACTTTTATTATATCCTGCAGGTTTGGTGCACTTTCTGAAAGCAGCTCATTCACAAGTAGGAGGCATTGCTGCTGCTCCTCAAAAAAGCGATCCCAGTGTGTCTGACAGGTGGCGATATGTTGCCACCCGATTTAAACCCATTGTTGCCATGCAATGCACGCGATTGCAACATGGTAGTACGGCAGTTAGAGGTTTAAAGTAAATACCCCCATCGGTTTCAGCCAAAGAAGCGACATCTTTGCCTCTGTTAAATCTACAACTGCCATGATGCTGCACATGTGATCAGTCATTGGATGATTTGACAGTTTGGTTGAGAGAACAACCAATGGGAATGTTACATTTCCGGCTAAGGATGAGCTCATCCTGCGTGTTCGAAACCCACACGTGCAGAGCCCACCAAGAAGTCGACACTGTGCTAATCACAGGCAGCGAGACATTTCCCAATCTCTGCAGCCACGGATCAGGAAAATGTCTCGCTGCCTGTGATTAGCGCAGCATCGACTTCCTGGTGGGCTCTGCATGTGCAGGTTCTGAACACGCCTGAGCTCATCCTTATTTCCGGCACGTGCTGGAAATGAAAGGGTTTTGAGGACGAGTTTACTTCTGCTTTAAATCGGGCATGTATTTGCAAACATGTGCAACTAAACCACTGTCTTTGGCATACTGCTCGACCGATCAATTCGGTTGGACGCAGGCTGGTTGGTAAGTTGAGCGTAGAAATGTCTGTTTTTATGAGTGAGGGTCCAGTGATTGTAAAGGTTTTTTTTTTTTTTTTAAATAACAAACCTACATATTTGTCACTACTGTGCAGCTCGTTTTGTACAGAGTGGCACCGAACAGCCTATTCTGGGGGGTCTCGTGGCTCCTACCCAAATTAGATAGCCCCCTGGGAGAAGCACTCTCCCAGGGGGGGGGGGTTACCCTGTGGGCACGCTGCCGAGTCATTCATTTGGTGTCCATAGCCACCGAATGTATGACTCAGCCCACACCATTGGATTTGATTGACAGCAGCGTGAGCCAATGGGGGGGGGGCTGTGACAGCAAGGTGTTTTTTCACCTTAATGCATAGGATGTATTACATTAAGGTGAAAAAAAAAATAAACACAAAAAAACTGACAGTTTTTAGGCTTCACAGCGGCAGCATCTAGTGAATTAAAGCAGAGCTCTGCTGTAAAAATATTAAAAGCCAGCAGCTACAAGTACTGCAGCTGCTGACTTTTAATATTAGAACACTTACCTGTCCTGGAGTCCAGCGCCATCTGCAGCAGAAGACGAGCAATGGCTCGTCTACCTGCTGCCCCCACCACCATCCTCAGTGAGGGAACCAGGAAGTGAAGCGCTCTGGCTTCACTGCCCGATTCCCTATGGCGCATACGTGAGTCGCGCAGCGCCATGCTCACTGGTCTCTGATGTATTCTGGGAGACGAGTGTTTCCCAGAACACAACTGGCGAGAAGTTGATGCACTACCCTTAGAGAGGACTCCTGGAAGTGGGTGCAAATACCTGTCTTTGACAGGTATCTGCACCCCCCTCAAAGGTGTCAAATGTGACACTGGAGGGTTCCAATGAGAGGAAGTTCCACCACTTCAGGGTGGAGGTCCGCTTTAAGTGGCGCATGCACACTGCATCGGCGGCACACTGATGCAAAGCGCCGTGCTACAATCATGACTACAGTGCACGGCCAGCGAGCAAGAACCCAGAAGGAAGACTAAATGTTGGAAGTGGCTGCAGCGGTGACAACACACCAGGGGGGGGCTTTGTTGGAAAGGTAAGTGTGCAATAATGTGCTAGTATGCAGTGCATACTAGCATATTACAACATGGAGGGAGAGGCAGACACACTCTTGTTGTAATGCTTCAGTGGGGTTCTGGTGATTGGGTTTAACAATACAGAAAATCAAGAAATTACAGCTGTACGTATTTGCAGAAACAAAAAATAAAGATGGAGGAATATTAAAAATGGCAGCAGTAAAACTAAGCGCCGTCTCCGGGGCAGTCGGTACAATACATATGTCAGCTGTGGTTCAGGGAAAGTTGACAGGGAGAGGCCTAGTCATGGCCCAGCGGGCTCTACTCCCTCACGAGGCCGCCTGAGGCGCACACAAGGCCGTTGGCCAGTACGAGGCCTCCGCTCCTCGTCTGACGACCTGTCCTCTGCTCGGAGAGCCCATGGCTTGTGTGGCCTTCCCCTCATGTGTGCAGCCAGACGCCGCGCGGCCGCTTGTCATTCACTCACCGTCAGCGTGTCGTCGATATACAAGGGAATCTGCCTGGTATCGAAGGGAAATTCCTCCTCTCCGTCCCTGCAAACCGCGACCAGCCTCGCCATCTCTGCCACTTCTCGCAGATCCTGCCTGAACCACAGCAGATTACAGTGTCGTAAACAGCGAGTGGACACCCCGCCCTCAAACCCCTCCCTAGTCTGTTCGTCCGCCGACGCGGATTCGACACGTCACCGCCGCTTCCGTATGCGAGCCGGTGAAGGCCGATCTAGAAATGCCAGTTCACCTCACGTTAATTACTGGGGGGATTTTTAAAGTGTCGGCTGGGGGTCCGTTTATTGAAAGCGACTTAGCTGTTCGGGGAAAATTAAACGAATTTACTGGTTGACGAATCTGCGGGCTCTGCACACGTCCTGTTTGAATTCAAAAACTTTATTTTAACGAACTATGGTGGAAACGAACAGAAAGTTCCAGTATTCAAATACTGCCAATTGAGCTGTTTTACAGTCCAGTTGAATTGGTTGTAACTGTTGCAGGGCTTTGCATTTTGTTGTGGCTGGATTTAATTTAGTCTGCCCTTTTTATTTCCCCAAGTATTGTTTTTATAGTATACTGAGTGTTTATGGAAAATTAAAGAAGAGCCGACAGTTTTATCATACGGTGTGTTTATCTACCCCGTATATTATTTACTGGCATTTTACCAGCCTGTGTGCAGCATGGTGCGGTGTCAACAATTCACACAGTGAGGTGCAAAATAAACTTGTATTGCAACTAGGGTTGCCACCTCATCCCTTTAAACCCAAACACACAGGTTATGTGGCTGATTAAGGTGGTAGATAAACTCACTTAGTATCTTATCTGCATTAAATTAGCCTCACAACCTGTGTAATTAATATGTGTTTGGGTTTAAAGGGATGAGGTGGCAACCCTAATTTCAACAACAAACCTGGTGGGAGACTGCCCACTTGGGGCACTCACAATTTCCTGCTATGTGAACAAAGCATTTTCCAGCCAGCTGCCAGACTGATAGCGTCTGTGGAAAGGGGCAGAATGTGGCCTGGCCATCTAGTACCCATTCAGGAAGGTGTCCAGAAGAGCAGCAACCCTTACACTTTCTCTCCTCATCAGGAACCTCTCCCTACCGCTATTAGGGCTCATTTACACTTGCTTTGGCTTCAACACACATTAATGGCTAGTTTACACTTGCTTCAAAACAAGGTTTTGGACAAGCTTTGTTAAAGCACTCTGAACGCTAGTGAAAGCTCCTGTCCTGGTTAGCTTACAGTCCTGTTTACACCTTGCTTTTTCTTGGCGCTTCAATGAGTTGTCAGTGGGGTTTCAATGAGGCTTTGGTGGAGCTTCAATGGGGCTTTAATAAGCCTTTGGTGAGGCTTTGGTGGGTTAGCTTACATGTTGCTTTTGCTTTGCTTCGGCTTTGCTTCAAAAATCATACCTCATGTAGATTTATTGGTGCTTCAAAGCCTCCATAGAAGACTATGGCAAAAGTCACTGGAACACCCACAGAAGCCCCACTAAGGCCCCACCAAAGGCTCATCAAAGCCCTAGTGAAGCTCCACCAAAGCCTCATTGAAGCACCAAGAAAAAGCAAGGTGTAAACAGGACTGTAAGCTAACCATTTTATTTAGTGATAGGAGCTTTGACTGACATTCAGCTTTAACAAAGCGTGTCCAAAGCCATGTTTTGAAGCAAGTGTAAACTAGCCCTTACTGTCCCTAATAGACAGAGTACCTGTCCCTATATTGCCAACTTGCAAAATACAAGCCAAAGCCAGTTCCTTAAGTAGGCTCTGCCCAACCTGAGATGGCCACTCGAGCCACATGGGGAGGCAGCATCCAGTAGGACAGCTTCCCCAGTGACCAAGGAAATCATACAACAGTGCTGCTGTGGAAGAGCACACTCAGCAGTTGAGAATGTATACTGTGTCAGATTACAAGCCTAGCTAGTAAAAATGGGACTTGTTGTCAAAGTTATTAATAGGAAAAAAAATCATAGGGACAGTATTTTTTTAAAGGGTCCATTACACCAACATTTCATATTCCTGATATGTGTCTGTTGTGCCACATACTTCTGTTAAAAAGTATGTAGGCAGGTTGAAAATATGTGTGTATATAGTACGCTGATCCGCCGCTAAACCCAGGCTAAGGAAAGGGTTAAACATATTTAGCTCAGTTCATGGACAACTAAGATTGAGGGAGCTGGAGAACATGACGTAGGTATTGGTGGATTGTAGACTCACTCGTGAGCGCTGAATAGACCAGGAATCACGGAGAGCATCGGAGGCATGGGCATTGCCATTATGGACTCTCACCTTACGGAGGAATGCCTGGGCCACTACACTGTCTTAGTTAGGCTTAGGGAAAGAACGTTATTAGTTTTGTACTGTCATGCTGCATTTTAACAGTAAAGATGCGTTAACTGTTCTGAGCCTGCTATCAAGTTATTCAAAGGGGTGCAAGTTGGTTCTGGCATGTTTCAAAGTATCTGGGTCTGTATTTGCACTATAGGGTATGAAGTAACACTACTACAAGAAGGTTAACCCAGAAAGGACCAGAGGAGGAGTGTAGTTGCTATAAGTAACTAAGCAAAGGAACAAGCAACCAGTCATTAGACGTGGTACCTGGTGAGGTGGCAGGTCCTCCAGTAGCAAGGGGGTCAGTGTTCTGGCTCCCTCCTTAGCATTCTGTCTATTATAACAACAGTGAGCAGACTAGTGTTAAGGGGATCTATGGCCTAGTCATGGGGTATGGGAGGGAAAGAGTTAAGGAAGAGCATGCATGAGGTCCACGCTAGGTGTAGTGGGTGCAGACTCAGCATGTCCCTCCCAATACAACTTACAGTGTGTAGGGACATGGGACAAATCACTTTTCAAAGGAACTCTGCATTTATTACTGCACACAGTGAAGGCTCTTCTGTAAGTCAGGGAACTGCCTTAAAGTGGTTGTTAAATCACATGTACAAAGCCACATGTTTCAAAGCCATTGTATCAAATTTTTAGGGACTCATTAATGATGGGAATAGTACCACTGGGTTGGCGCAGGGCCAATGTGGTGCCTATATTTAAAAAGGACAAAGTCTTTACCAAGTAACTATAGGCCTGTTGTAAGAAAAGAAATGGCTGCACATGCAGGAATTCCGATTTTCTTTTTATTGTTCAAAGTGATAACACCAAAGTCACCAAGACGAGGTCACGTAGACGCGTTTCCCCCCAAAAACATCTTGTGCTTAATCATTACGATGATGCTCGTAATGATTAAGCACAAGATGTTTGTGTGAAACGCATCTATGTGACCTTGTGTTGGTGTCTTTGGTGTTATCAGTTTTAACAATAAAAGGCAAATCGGAATTCCTAGATGTGTAGCCATTTCTTTTCTTACAAGTTTCCCATGAAGGCGGGCCGGGGCTGGCACCCTAAGGCCGCGTACACACGAGGAGACATGTCCGCTGAAACTGGTCCGCAGACCAGTTTCCGCGGACATGTCCGATCGTGTGTACGGCCTAGTGGACAGGTTTCCAGCGGACAAAAGTTTCTAAGCATGCTTAGAAACTTGTCCGCTGGAAACCTGTCCGTCGGACATGTCCACTGGTTAGTACGCCTTACCAGCGGACCGAAATCCCGCGCATGCGTCAAATTGATTCGACGCATGTGTGGAAGCATTGAACTTCCTGGTTTGCGCACGTTGCCTCGTCATCATCACGTCACCGCGTTCTCTGTCCGCGGGGATTTTGGTCTGATGGTGTGTACACACCATCAGACCAAAATATCCCAGGAGACATGTCCGATGAAAACGGTCCGCGGACCGTTTTCATCGGACATGTCTCCTCGTGTGTACAGGGCCTAAGAGATATTCCACCTCAGGTTATCAGCATACACCTGGAGCAGTGACTCTTTTTCTTTTTTACTATAGACCTGTTAGTTTAACTTCTATAGTTGGGAAGATACTGGAGAGATTAATAAAAGACCACATACATTTTTCAAAAGAGTTTGATACAGTTCCGCACACACAGCTCATGTATAAGGTATTGTCTACACACTTGGAAATATCAGTTTGTAAATGGATAGAAAACTGTCTAAAAGACAGTATTCAGAGAGTAGTGGTTAATGATTCTTACTCTGAATGGTCTAAGGTTATGAGTGGTGTACCCCAAGGTTCAGTGTTGGGACCTTTACTTTTTAATATCTTTGTAAATGATATTGAGTCTGAGATTAAAAGTAACATTTCTGTCTTTGCTGATGACACCAAGCTATGCAGTGGAATAACGTCCTTACAGGATGTCTCCAATTTACAAGCCAACCTCAATGCACTAATTGGGCGACTATGTGGCAGATGAGGTTTAATGTTGATAAATGTAAATTTATGCACTTGGGGGCTAAGAATATGCATGCATCATACATGCTAGGGGGAGTACAACTGGTGAGATCCATAGTGGAAAAGGACCTGGGTGTTTTGGTAGATCATAAGCTCAATAATAACGTGCAATGCCAAACTGCGGGCAAAGTCCTTTCTTGTTTTAAGAGAGGTATGGACTCCAGAGAGAAAGATATTTTTCCCCTGTACAAATCATTAGTAAGACCTCATCTGGAATATGCAGTTCAGTTTTGGTCCACAGTTCTCAAAAAGGATATCAGGGAACTGGAGAAAGTGCAAAGAAGGGCAACCAAACTGATAAGAGGCATGGAGGAGCTCAGGTACGAGGAAAGATTAGAGGAACTGAATTTATCTACTCTTGAGAAGAAGAGATTAAGGGGAGATATGATCAACATGTACAAATATATAGGTGGTCCATATAGTGAACTTGGTGTTGAGTTGTTCAACTTACGGTCATCACAGGGGACAAGGGGGCACTCTTTTTACGTCTAGAAGAAAAGAGATTTCACCTCCAAATACAGAAAGGTTTCTTCACAGTAAAAGCTGTGAAAATGTGAAATAGACTCCCTCCAGAGGTGGTTCTGGCCAGCCCAGTAGATTGCTTTAAGAAAGGCCTGGATTCTTTCCTAAATGTACATGTAGCACTACCCCCGAAAGAGCTGCTGGTTTGTTTTGGGTGGCATGTTACCTCATGGCCCCTCCGCCGTCTAAGGGTGTATGGTGAATGTAGCATTAACGGAATGTCCATGACAGGTGTTTTTTTCTGTGCTTTTTATTACCCAGCTGGGTAAAAACAATAAACATTTGTGATGATAGAGGAGTTGAAGTAAAAGGAGAAATAGCAGATTCAGGTGTAACAATAGGGAAACAGTCCTGCTTCCAACAACACTTAGGCCCCATACACACGAGCAGACAGATTTGTTCAAATCTGTCCGTCCGACAGATTTGAACAAATCTGTCTGCTAGGATTTTGGTTTGCTCGCGTGTACACACAAGCAAACCAAAATCCCCGCCAGCAGAGAGCGCGCTGACGTGTCGGTGACGTTGACGCCGCCACGTCACCGCACCAGGAAGTAAAACACTTCCGCGCATGCGCCGAATCCATTCGGCGGCGGTGCGGCGGCGGAGCGGGACGACATGTCTGCTGGTAAGTGTACTAACCAGCAGACATGTCGGGCGGACAGATTCCCACCCGATAGATTTCAAAGCATGCTTTGAAATCTGTCGGGTGGACAAATCTGTCTGCTCGGCCGTACACACGATCGAATCTGTCTGCTGAAACGGTCCAGCAGACCGTTTCCAGCGGACAGATTTGATCGTGTGTACGAGGCCTTAGTCTTCTTCGCCACTCCAACCGGAGTGGGTATAGCGTACCTGGACAGGCCTCTCTCACTGACCTGGCAGCCTCACTTGGAACTTAGAGGGAAAAGTCTCTGCCACAGACCCTCCTTAGGATTGAGGTAGCAGAGGTAATCCTCCTTAATAGACTTTGGTCTGGATCTCCTTCAGGTAGTTTGCAGGTTACCAACGTCCAGCATTTCAGTAATCGGTTCCCTTGATCCCCGGTGGATTGTCGAGACCCTATTGGATTGCCAGCCTCTCTTGGCTCTCCTCAGATGGACTCCCCACCGAACAGCTTCCTCTCACTGAGAACACGCTTGAGATCTTCTCAGAGATGGGGACCCAGTCGAATACTTGGGCCCCGCCACAGATTTAAATGTTCCGGCCCAACATGGTCCCGGAACCAGGAACACAACGTGGCACGCGCACCCTGGCCTGGAAGGCCCTTTCGCCGGGGGGCCGTGATGCAGTCACCCTAAAGGTGGGTGGCGCACTCGATGAAGAACCCAGACCAATGGCGTCTGTCCCATAAATACCCTCCCCCAGCATCCACAGCAAGGAGAAACCCTCCTGATAGGCTGCTAGGGTAAAGCACCCGAACCTCGACTCCACTGCTGCCACCTATCATCCTGGGGTGGGAACAGCACCCCAGGAACAACAGAATAAGCCCACAGCACAGTCAAGCTGAGACAGAGACCCAATTTAACAGTTTAACTGGATCAGAGCCAATTAACTTTTTGAGCCCCCTCTAAATTTAACAAAGCACCGGTACTTGGAAGTAACCAGGTGCTACATACATAATATAACTGGGTACTAACATTTATAGGTAAAGTTGATCCAGGGAAAATCCGATTAACTCTTGGGGGATCAGTAAGGTTTTTTCCCTCTGCTGGATCAACTGTGGTTATAGAAATGGGTATATTGAATTGTACGATATTTTTTATTTTATTTACTTTGTAAATTGAACTAGATGGACTTGTGTCTTTTTTCAACCTGACTAACTATGTAACTATGTACATATTTATACTATCAGTGTGGTCTCTTAATGCAGTGTCCTCCTCTGTGTGATTTATTGAAAAAAATGAAAATTATACCTAATTTCTGCACGACGATTGGCGCTTATGTGACAAGCAGGCTCTCTCCTCCTCCCCTCCCAACTGACAGGTGATACAGGAGGCCAAATTACACAGCAAAAGTACTGTGATGTACAGGGCCGGCCTTTGGGGTGTGCGGTCACACAGGGCGCCATAGCAACATGGGCGCCTGGCGACCTGCACAGATTCCGATGGTCACAGATTCGGTGCCGCGGCTGGCGCCCCCCGCGCGACTGAATATGACTTAGCGCCGTTAGCGGGCGCCGGGTGGCATGCCTGGTGACAGGGAGGCAGCGGCAGAGACACAGCAGGGAGGGTGCAAGTCACACCCGAGCGAGCCGTCAGCACACCCGGGACCCGGCAGCAATAATCCCCCTTTCCTGTGCACAGTGTGCAGCGCCGTGGGTCTGATGAGTCTCGGCTGTCTGTCTCAGTCACAGGCAGCCCAGCACAGTGCAGTCACCTCCCCCTTTTCCGTCCTGTGCTGTGTGTGTGCAGCACGTGGCTCAGATGACCAGCTTGCTGGTATACAGGTCTGAAAGTGGGGAGGGGTGTCTGTGTTGTAGAGGGGAGGGGTTCTGTATTGTAGGGGGAGGGGGGTTCTGCATTGTGGGGGGGTCTGTATTGTGGGGGGGTTCTGTATTGTAGGGGGGGAGGGGGTTCTGCATTGTCGGGGGGTCTGTTTTGGGGGGGTTCTGTATTGTAGGGGGAGGGGGTTCTGTATTGTGGGGGGTTCTGTATTGTGGGGGGGTTCTGTACTGTAGGGGGAAGGGGGTCCTGTATTGTGTGGAGGGGGGTTCTGCATTGTGGGGGGGGGTTCTGTATTGTAGGGGGGAGGAGGTTCTGTGTTGTAGGGGGGTCTGCACTGTAGGGATTGTGTTGTAGGGGGGTTTTGTATTGTAGGGGGGGTTTTGTATTGTAGGTGGGTTCTGTATTGTGGGGGGTTCTGTATTGTGGGGGGGGGGTCTGTACTGTAGGGGGGAGGGGGTTCTATATTGTGTGGAGGGGGGGTTTCTGTATTGTAGGGGGGTCTGCACTGTAGGGGTGGATCTGTATTATAGGAGGGGTGGTTCTGCATTGTGGGGGGGGGGGTTCTGTATTGTGGGGGGGTTCTGTATTGTAGGGGGGGTTCTGTATAGTAGGGGGAGGGGGTTCTGTATTGTAGGGGGTCTGCACTGTAGGGGTGGATCTATATTGTAGGGGGAGGGGGTTCTGCATTGTGGGGGGGGGTTCTGTATTGTAGGGGGGTTTTGTATTGTAGGGGGGTTTTGTATTGTGGGGGGTTCTGTTTTGTAGGGGGGGTTCTGTATTGTGGGGGGTTCTGTATTGTGGGGGGGTTCTGTATTGTAGGGGGGTTCTGTTTTGTAGGGGGGTTCTGTATTGTGAGGGGGGTCTGTATTGTAGGTAGGTCTGCACTGTAGGGGTGGATCTGTATTGTAGGCGGGGTTCTGTATTGTAAGGAGGGGTCTGTATTGTAGGGGTGAGTCTGTATTGTAAGGGGGGTTTGCACTGTAGGGGGACACTGTAGGGGGATGGTTCTGCACTGTAGGGGGAGACTGTAGGGAGGTCTGTGTGACATACAGGGGGTCCAGAACTGTTAGGGGGGTGTCTGTGTAACATATAGGTGTCTAGAGCTGTGGGGGGCTGTGTAATGTAAAGTGATGCAGGGTGATGTATAATGTAAAGGGGTCCAGAGGTGCAGTTGTGGAGAGGGGTACACAGTAGTGGCAGAGATATTGAAGGATGCAGGGGGCACAGTGGGATGCCAAATGCTCTAGGTACGCCCCTGCTGGCAGGCCAGGCCACAGGCGGATTCTGCAGGAATGACAGCGTGGGCGGCTGTCCCTGCCTTGTTAGGAGTCGGAGATCACTGTCACTGGCAGTCTGTGGGTTACTCATTAAGATTGCCGCCGCTCAGCGACAGTGCGGCAGCCATCTTTAAAACTGGACAAAGTACTGGCAGGCCACAGGTAGATTCTGCCGGAAAGACGGCGTGGGCGGCTGTCCTTGCCTTGCTATGAGGAGCTCATATGCCATGCGCACTGAGAAGACAAAGGAGGGCAAGAATCCACAGAAGCAGGCAGCGAATGTAAAAACTTTTTTTCTGTAAGTAAATTTTTTTTTTATTAATGCAGTGTCTGTTTTGTATTACTTAAAAAATACTTTATTGTAATTATGTTTGATATTTGATAGTAAATTTACAGGTAGTGGTATTATATCGTGTGATTTATTTTATATGTGGCGTTATTATACAGTGTGATTTACTTTATATGTGGCGTTATTATAGCGTGTGATTTGCAGTATAGGCGGTGTTATTATAGCGTGTGATATACAGTATAGGTGGCGTTATTATGTGAATAAAAGTTGTATTTTGATCATAGCTTGTAATCTGTTTTTTTGGGAATGGAAGGCTTTAAATGGAGTCGGTATTAGAGAAAAGTGTGGACACTGAAAGGGTGTGGTTACAGAGGGGTGTGGTTACGAAGGGGTGTGGTTACGGAGGGATGTGGTTACAAATGGGCGTGGTTACTGAGGGGCGTGGTCACTAGGGGGCGCTGTAAATCTTTCTCGCACAGGGCGCCTAAAGGCCTAAGGCTGGCTCTGGTGATGTATACCATGCTTTAACCACTAGACCACTGGCCACTTAAACACCCTTAATAACCAGACCAATTTTCAGCTTTTGGTGCTTTCACATTTTGAATGACAATAACTCAGTCATACAACACTGTAACCAAATGAAAATGTTGTCCTTTTTTCCCCACAAATAGAGCTTTCTTTTGGTGGTATTTGATCACCTCTGCGATTTTTATTTTTTTCGCTATAAATGAAAAAAGAACGACAATTTTGTAAAAAAAAATGAATTTTTCTTCATTTCTATTATAACATTTTACAAAAAAGAATATTTTCTTCATAAATTTGGCCTAAAATGTATACTGCTACATATCTTTGGTAACAAAACAAAAAAAAATTGGATATTATTTAGTCTGGATAAAAGTTATAAGGTCTACAAGCTATGGTACCAATTACTGAAAATTGATCAATTTGATCACATCTGATGTACTGACAGCCTCTCTCATTTCTTGAGACCCTAACATGCCAGAAAAGTACAAATACCCCCCCAAATGACCCCTTTTTGGAAAGAAGACATTCCAAGGTATTTAGAAAGAGGCATTGTGAGTTTTTTGAAGTTGTCATTTTTTCCCACAATTCTTTGCAAAATCAAGATTTTTTTCATTTTTTTTTTTTTTCCACCAACATTTTTTTATATTAGCAGGTTATTTCTCACACACAGCATATGCATACCACAAATTACACCCCAAAACACATTCTGCTATTCCTCCCGAGTATGGCGATACCACATGTGTGAGACTTTTACACAGCGTGGCCACATACAGAGGCCCAACATGCAGGGAGCACCATCAGACCAATTCTGACATTCCTCTCCTACATGGAAAAATCATAATTTATTTGCTAGAAAATTACATAGAACCCCAAAACATTATATATGCTTTTTTAGCAAAGACCCTAGAGAATACAATGGTGGTTGTTTACAAGGAATGCAAATATCCCTTGTAATAGGAATATAGCATAACAGGTCCTCTTTACAGTGAGATATGGGGTCAATAAGACCCCACATGGAGCTGCGGTGGCTCAACGCGATTGGCACTGCGCTGACAGGCCGTTCACCTCTGCAGCCAAGGGTTCGGATCCCGGTCTCGGCTGCATGTGAATTGAGTTTGTTGGTCTCAGCCCGGCTCCCGGTGGGTGTGCTATGCGAGGTAAGCCTGCGCTTAGTACGCCCACCCCCCTCCCACAAAAAAACATCACACTTACACGCACTCAAAATTGGGTTAACATGCACGCACTTTGGCCACGCGGTCTCTAAAAAAAGAGAGGCGAAGGACTAACAGGGCTAGCTGAGCAGGCTAGATCCTCTCACTCCCTCATAGGGGAGTCCCTCTGCCCCGTTGGGCTTCAAAGCGGAGCAGGTAAGGCGGGCTGTGTGGGAGGACCCCCTCACAACCGCCATTGCCACCCGGGGCATGGAGAAAGATGGCAGATTGCCTCTGGGGGAGGTCTGCCTACTCCCAAACTCCTGCAGTCCGGCTCCTCTCTCGAGTACACGCACAAAATACACTTTAAAAAAAAATGCCATAAAAAAAAAAAATGATCGCAGGGAGTATTGCGCAGTATTGTGTGGGGGTATTGCAGAGTATTGTTCAGAGTATTGCGCAGGGGGTACTGCAGAGTATTGTTCAGAGTATTGCGCAGGGGGTACTGCAGAGTATTGTTCAGAGTATTGTGTGGGGGTACTGCAGAGTATTGTTCAGAGTATTGCACAGGGGGTACTGCAGAGAATTGTTCAGAGTATTGTGCAGGGGGTATTGTGCAGGGGGTACTGCAGAGTATTGTTCAGAGTATTGCGCGGGGGTACTGCAGAGTATTGTTCAGAGTATTGCGCAGGGGGTACTGCAGAGTATTGTGCGGGGGTACTGCGGAGTATTGTGCGGGGGTACTGCGGAGTATTGCAGACTATTGCTCAGGGGGTATGGAGACTATTGCTCGGGGGTATGCAGACTATTGCTCAGGGGGTATTGCAGAGTATTGCGTAGGGAAGGAAGAGTATTGTGCAGGGGGTATGCAGAGTAATGCACAGGGAAGGAAGGTGTTAATGCAGGGATGGCTGAGCAGGGATGGATGGATCTGTGACTGCAGTAGTCACAGATCCATCCCACAGCGCTGCTGCCATGCGCGCTCCCCCTCTCACACTGTACCGATCGGTACAGAGAGAGGAGGGAAGAACCGGCGTCATCAAATGACGCCGGTTTGTTTACATGTGATTGCTCCGTCATTGGACGGAGCGATCACGTGGTAAACCGCCACTATCAGCGGCGATTTACCGTGATCCGTGATCACATTCCCGTGTGCGCGCCCGATTCTGGAATCACGTTATATAACGTGATCCCAGAATTAAGCAACCACCTTGCCGCTGTTATTTGACGGCGGCTGGTTGCTATATGGTTAAATGGAAAGGATCCTCAGCCTGGATTCTGACCAGGCCACGCACCCAACATGTTTCACTCCGCTCCCCTGTAGCTTAGTCATGGGAATCATCACTCCTGAAGGTGGAGACAGAGAGTGAGGGCATCAAATGGAGTAGCTGGCTGGCGAATTCCGCTCTTTAGGTGGATGATGCTAGGGGTCGCAGTCCTAAGAACATGATACTAAGGCTCCATTCACACCTGAGCGACAAAACGCCTGAAGCGTGACGCTCAGATATGCTGGAGGGGAGAAATTACACTAATCTCTATGGAGATGGTTCACATCTCCACACTGAACGCCGAAACGCCGATCGCGTGAAGCTAAAAAAAAGTCCCGGACCCTTTTTTGTCGCGCGTATTCAGGCGGCTTCGGCGTTCGGCATAGCAGACAATAACCTGTAAAAAAGATTGGGTTTAAAAACTATGCGTTTTGTCGCCGCAAATCGCGGGTACAAAACGCCTAAACTGTGTCGCCCAATACGCCCAAAATCGCTCACGCATAGGTGTGAATGCAGCCTAAAAGAGCTTGGCACAAGGGCAAGAGATGGAAGCAGAGCCGGTATGCAGGCAGCAACCAGTGGCAGACGGGCAACAAGGCACTGAGTCAGCAGGCAGAGCAAGTCCAGGATGCAGGCCAAGGTTGGTGACAGCCAGGCAGCGCAGTACAGAATCAACAGGCAAAGGCAGTCCAGTAAACAGGCTGAGATCAGATGAACAAGGTTATGCAGGAGCAAAGGTAATGTCAAGGGGAAATCTGGGTCATATACAGGTAAGCAGGTTCAATGGATCAGGTCTCAGAAATACAGGTACAAGCTGAAGACCATTCAGCAACTGCTCATGATAACAGACTTAAATAGGCCACTGAGTGTCAAGTACACACACAAAATTTGTATGCACATGTGTGCACGCGTCTACATGTACATGTGTGCACATGAATGTGAGCATGATGAACTGGAATAGTACATTTATTGCCTCTTTCCCTAGAAGTATTTGCATGCAAGTAACACACACCCGCACTAATATGAGCATAAGCCCACACTGGTTTTCTGGTGCTGGTCATCTGGTTTACCTTACAGCCCGCTGCTTTCCTATTTTAAACTGACCATACTAGGCATGACAGCACATTCATCCCAGCATGGTCAATTTTGTGTCTGTGCTGTGAGCTCAGCCTGCCTGTCCTCCAGTAGTAAGACTTGCTCTAAGACGACCCCCTGCACATTAGTGCTCTGCTGTTTCTCTGCCCCCTGCAGTCATCGCCCCCAGCTCTCCATGCAGATGAGAACAGAGGTCATGTGATCACTTCAAGTGATGTCTGTTCCCACATAATCTCTCAGGAACTTGTAGCCTGACTCTCCAAAAGCTACTTTTAATGCAGAATTGGGTGGTTTGGCTTGATAGATTTCAATGGGACTCATTAAATCAGATCAGTTTATTTCTGCGACAGGTGTGGGCAGGTATTTTCAATCAACTGCAGATAGGAAGTATGAACAAATCATTGGCGGCTGACACTAGCCACAGCTTTTTACATGTAATTGCATGGGTACACATAGTTGTGTACCAATATAAGCAGATAATTCAGGTTAAGGGTAGCACATCTATCCCTAACCACAGGTAATCACTCCATGTACTATTACATATGAAAACCTGTGGACAGTCTGTCAATGATTTGTACAGGCTTCCTGTCCACACCTGATAAAAAAACACCTGGCCATACACACTACAAAATTACACGGATCTGGGTGGTGGTGTGCATTAGCCCTAAGCCTGTATCAAAGTTTTGTATATGCTTATGTGACAGGATAAATGGGGCAAAAAGTATTCGTTGATGTCATCAACCTGAAACCAACATGCAACGGACTCTTACTAAAATTTGCATTGTTAGCATGCAAAATAAACAATAGGGTTAATTCACGTACCTCGGTGCATCTTTATGCGGGCGTAGCGTATCTTCTTTACGCTACGCCGGCGCAACATTGAGAGGCAAGCATGGAATTCACAAAGCAAATGTTCCCAACGTTGCGCCGGCGTATCGTATAGTCGTCGTCGTAAGCCGACGTAAGTCAAAGTAGGTGAAAGTGGGCGTGATATATTTAACCACTTAAGACCCGGACCAAAATGCAGGTAAAGGACCTTGCCCCTTTTTGCGATTCGGCACTGCGTCGTTTTAACTGACAATTGCGCGGTCGTGCGACGTGGCTCCCAAACAAAATTGGCGTCCTTTTTTCCCCACAAATAGAGCTTTCTTTTGGTGGTATTTGATCACCTCTGCGGTTTTTATTTTTTGCGCTATAAACAAAAATAGAGCGACAATTTAAAAAAAAATTCAATATTTTTTACATTTTGCTATAATAAATATCCCCCAAAAATATATAAAAAAACATTTTTTTTCCTCAGTTTAGGCCGATACGTATTCTTCTACATATTTTTGGTAAAAAAAATCGCAATAAGCGTTTATCGGTTGGTTTTCGCAAAATGTATAGCATTTACAAAATAAGTGATAGTTTTATTGCATTTTTATAATTTTTTTTATTTTTTTACTACTAATAGCGGCGATCAGCGATTTTTTTCGTGACTGCGACATTATGGCGGACACTTCGGACAATTTTGACACATTTTTGGGACAATTGTCATTTTCACAGCAAAAAATGCATTTAAATTGCATTGTTTACTGTGGAAATGACAGTTGCATTTTGGGAGTTAACCACAGGGGGCGCTGTGACTTTGAGTGTTCCCTGTGTGTGTGTTTACTACTGTAGGGGGGTGTGGATGTAGGTGTGATGTCATCGATCGCGTCCCCCTATAACAGGGATGACGCGATCGATGCTGCGGCCACAGAAAAGCACGGGGAAGCCGTGTTTTCACACGGCTCTCCCCGTTCTTCAGCTCCAGGGACGGATCGCCGCACTGCAGTGGCGATCGGGTCCGCGAGTCCCGCGGTCCCAGAGCTTCGGACCGGGTTACGGGAGCGCGCCGCGGGCGCGCGCCCGTGACCCACGGCTGGGTACTAAAATCAACGTATATATACGTCGATGTGCCCAGCCGTGCCATTCTGCCGACGTATATGTGCAGTAGGCGGTCCTTAAGTGGTTAAATGAAGCGTGACCCTATGCAAATGATGGGCTGAGCTTCAAAAAACGATCTGCACATGCTTCGTATCTTGGACGCATCCCAGTGCGCATGCTCACAGTCACGTTAAAATAACTGCCTAAGATACGTCAAAACACTGCCTACGACGTAACCTACGCACAGCCCTATTCACGTACTATGTAAACATCGACGGCTTTCGTTCCCTGGTCCATACCTTTGCATGGGTTGCACCTCCTATATGAGGTAAAACTTTACGCCGGACAAAACCGTTACGCAAATCGCTTAAAACATGCGCCGGGCGCAAGTACGTTTGTGAATTGGCGTATCTTACTCATTTGCATATTTAACATGGGTATGCTGAATGCGTCCAGCGTAACTATGCGCCCACGATACGCCGGTGTAGGCAAGTTACGTTGGGCAGATGAAGCCAAATTTTTCAACATATATAGCTTGGAGAATCAGCGCAGAGATACGACGGCGCACATTTGTACTTACGACGACGTATCTCTAGATACGTCGGCGTAAGTCTTACGTGAATCCGGGCCAATATTTCCATATTATCTAAGCCAATGGGGGCAAAGAAATATATGTATTTTATATTTTTTTAATACACCCGTAAACTTCACTCATGTTTATGGAAGCACCAGAATACACCCCAGTATAGCCGCACACAGCCATTCATGGCTATGAGCGGATGTATGCAGCACCTGAGCTTTCCAGGCAAAGGAAATGCGCCAGGTGTTTTTATTTCATGAGCTCAGACACCTATGTGCAAGACGCCTATTCTTGTGCAATACAAGTCTGTAACTCTGTCTGAGGCCCCGTACACACGATCAAATCTATCTGCTGAAAACGGTCTGACAGACCGTCTCAGCAGACAGATTCGATCGTGTGTACGGGGGAGCCGATGGATTTGGCCAGCTGGGAACCCGTCGGACGGATATGTCTGCTGGTTAGTACGCTAACCAGCAGACATATCTGCCTGCACATGCGTCGAATGGATTCGACGCATGCGCGGAAGTGTTTTACTTCCTGGTGTGGTGACGTGGCGGCGTCAACGTCACCGCCACGTCACCGCGCTGTCTGCCGGCAGGGATTTTGGTTTGATCGTGTGTACTGCGATCAAACCAAAACAGCCAGCAGACAAATCTGATCAAATCGGTCTGTCAGACCGATTTGAACAGATTCATTTGCTCGTGTGTACGGGGCCTTAGACACTTGTGCTGAAGGATGTCAGCATGGGGCATTGGAGTAGGTTAGCAGGAAGCAGCTTTTTTCACTGAGAGAGAGACATTTCCAACAAAACATCAGTCATAAATTAAAACATGCATAGGTACAAGACTATAAAGAAATAAAAAGATGCAAGACTTTAAGAGAGGTCACAATGGGAGTGATTTTTACACGGAAGGCGCACTGAACAGCAAGAAGATGATCAACCAATAACTCACCTGTCACAAGAGGAAAAAAAAGTCCCACTACATTATGGAGCTAACAGAACAAAAGGAACCACCCTTAGGAAAATAGTCAGAAGAAGGGACCCAAGACAACAGGGCCAGTTAATAATGACCGACTGGTCTTCAAGGAAAAGCCTAAGATTTTGTATCAATGAGCCTGCTAGGATCTAGGGCTAAACATTCCATGCCTACGGAGGTTGCCTGACCAGACAATCAATTGCAAATAAAGAGAATTACCAGGAAAAGAAGTATCAGCAAATGCACGACAGCCTTTAAGGGGTGTAAACTGCCTTGTGAGACCACCAGAAAAATCTGGGGTGTTATCCCATAAGGTTCATGGGTCTCAAGGGAAATGGTGTATGGGATGCACATTTCTAAGGTATCCAACCCAATCTGAAATGGTTTGACAGATTAAGGTCAATACCATCACTGGGCAGGGGGCAGAACCTGCCAACTCAAATAGGGATATAAGGTTGGATTCCAGCTGTCAGTAGAAGGCAAAAAATGGTAAGCTGTCTTGTTAAGATGGGCAGGGCTGGCCTTTGGGGTGTGCGAGCTGTGCGGCCGCACAGGGCGCCATGGGCAACAGGGGCGCCATGCGGCCATCACAGCTCGCAGAATGTGAGTTGCAGCAGGGCCGGGTGGTTGGCGCTACCACTAGGCGGATTAGGAAGGCAGCCTCCTAGGGCGCACTGCCACCTAGGGGTTCCACTGACTCTTGCCTCACCTCTTCCTCCTCATTGTCACTCCCCAGGCTCCTGACAGAGGATAGAGGGGCCCCGGACAGCCTCTTTGTGTATGTTTTGGTGACCAGGCAAGGGGTGAAGATGGGGGGGCGCCACAGGATTAGCTCACACAGGGCACCTGAACACCTAAGGCCGGCCCTGAAGATGGGTCATTGGAAGGTCCACAGTGGGTAAAGACCAATGTTAAGAAATTGTCTCTTATAGAGGAAGAGTTCCAAAACATTCTTAGGTGGGGTCTAGAACCCTTCATAGTGCTTTCAATTTACATAGAGGAATACCTCCAATAACTGCGGTCGTGGAAAGGTCTTTGCAGCAGTATGAGCTCTCAAAGACCCAAAGCTGGAGACAGCAGGCTTATATTCCAAATGGAGGATAATATGCACTCCATCAATAACCGTTATCTTCAGAAATATTAATTCAAGATAGTCACAGTGAGTGAACAATGAGGTCACTGATGACATAGAAGGAAACACAGCCTCACCTGACAGAGCCAAGGGGAGTGCGATGACGAAGACCATCATAACTGTAGGATCACCCCTTTTCTAGAGCATACAGTGTACACTCTTCCAGAATTGGTAGTGGAGTATAGGCTGGGGTGACCCATAGCAGTGGAACAGTCCCCTCTGTTTCTATGTGCAGACATGTAATATTCTGTAGTGGTCTGGTGTTTTAGCCTGACCAGCCTTGCTTAATAGAGTGAGTCTTCAGAGGCAGGTTCATGCCTGCAGCCATGCCCTAGCTGCGGACCTGTAAAGTGCTCCGTGGATAATTTTTACTAGTACACAAAAGTCTAGAAGGTGCCACAATGCAGAACCCAGTGCCGAAGAACACATTCCAGGCTAGCCCTGCACGTTCAGCCCAGCAGGGTCTGGCATCCCAAAGTCTGGCCTAGGAAAGGTCTATCCTTATAGGCCAATCTTTATAGTGGCTATGCAGTGACCAGCTCAAGCAGCAATGTAGAGTTAAATCTTTTTTTTTTAACAGATTTTATTGATAATAATTGCAGTATACAGTTTGACAGACTGATAGCTGTACAGTGAGAAACAAAATCAAGGTCAAAACAAGACATAAACAGGGTCTTCAGTTTTGTTACATCACATACTGTACATAACGGCATATAAGTGAAGGTAGGTATCGAAGCTTAACATAGCCAGGCAAGTGGTGTGGTATGAAGATACAAAAGTCAGGTGCAAGAATATGCCATCTACGTAAGATCAAGCCTGAAGCCCAGAGAGAAATAAGGAATTACGAGAGGAGGTAAAGGTATTTGAGAATAGGGGAGGGAGGCTGAGGGTGTCATTCTTCTGGAAGGTGAAGGACAGGTAAAATCTAGTGGTGGAGGGCATGAGGGAAGTATAGCGTTGAATTATAATATGTTCTCTATGGCTAATGGAGTCCTACTTGCAATGAGCTCTTCCTAGACACAAGTGCAAACAGCTGGCGGAGGGGTAGAAAAAAAAAGAAGGGGGGGGGGTATGGGAAGGAAACTGGGAATCAAGAAGGCACCTCTTCAGATGGACGTTCGAATAGACCAAATGCGCTGCGAGAAGTAATAGGGGGGGGGGGGGGGTAATTCAGATATCAGATGTATCGGTTGCTACAAGTGGTGGGGGCGGGTTGCCCAGAAGCTGGAGGTAGTGATCAGTTGTCTGGAAGTGAAGCCAGCAGGTCCATGTATTTGTGCATTTAGAAGGAGAGTCTTTCGTTATGGAAGTAAGCTCTTCCATCTCTGCAGTTTTGTTTAGGCGAGTCAATCATTCCGAGATGGAGGTCCAGTGAATGAGTATACACATCTTAGCGGCATTTACCATCTACATTGCAAACAACTTAAAATACGCTTTAGAAGGGAGTGAGGTGTAGTGTAGCAAGTATTGTGACGGGGAGTAGTCCAAGGTGTAGGACTTCACTTGGGAAATCACAGAGTGGAATCTTGATTGAAACCAATGAAAGAAGAATCCAAGAACGTCCAAAGTCACGCTGAGGAAAGTAAAGAATAAAGGCTACCAAAAATTGGTGGGATTTTTCACAGCATGAATGAATGACTTGTATAGCGCAACGCATGCGAACTGTATCGCCTCTGGGCGCTTTTTCCAGCCAGTGTCTGCTTGGCTGGTGCGGTCATTTTTACCCCGTAGGATCTTGACACGCTAAGGACACACAGTCATACACACATATATACTGGGCCAATTTTGGACGATCCAATTTACCTACCAGCATGTCTTTAGATTGTGGGAGGAAACCGGAGTACCCGGAGGAAACCCACGCAGACACAGGGAGAACATGCAAACTCCAGGCAGATGGTGTCGTGGTCGGGATTCGAACCAGCGACCCTTTTTGCTGCTAGGCGAAAGTGCTACTCACTGGACCACTGTGCTGCAGAGCTGAAGAGAAGACATCCATTCATTCTCCTAGGAAACCAGCCAAAACTGAGGTATGCTAGGTAGAGTGGGAGATGACCAGAGAATGACCTATATTTTTTTTTGCCAGTGTCCCATCCTGCTATAGGCAGCAGTATTACTTGACATTATCAGAATCCGTGTGTCCTTCAATGTGAATATTGAAAAAAATATATATATATTTATATCCATAATATACACCGTTTTGTGCAAGGTAGTAACCCATGTCCAGTATATTTTTCTTATGATATAGCTTGGAATAGCATGGGGAGGAACTAGATTCTTGCTGTTTGTATCATCATGAGGGAGAGCTTCCCTTAAAGGGGGTTGTACAGGTCCATTTTTTTTATTTTCTAAATAGGTTACTTTAAACTAGTACATTGTTGGTTAACTTACCTTTTCCTTGAATTTCCCTTCTAAATGTTTTTTTTCCCCCTTTGTCTGAATTTCTCACTTCCTGTTACTCCTCAGTAAGCTGTTCTAAATGACTTTCCACCGCTCGGATGATGGTGAAAAGCTTACTAAGGAGAAGCAGGAAGTGAGAAATTCAAAACAAAGAAAAGAAAACATTTAGAAGGGAAATCGAAAGAAAAGGTAAGTGAACCAACAATGCTCTAGCTTAAAGGAACCAATTTAGAAAATAAAAAAGACGAACCTTTACAATCCCTTTAATTATCATTCAAAACACAGGGTGGCACATTAACAGGAAGTGATGGGGTATGACTTCAACAAAAACACAATTTAAAGCCCAACTACATATTTAGTTTAATCAGCAAAATACATTCCAGGTGCATCAAAACAAAAAGGTGTTAAAAGTATTATAAGGTTTTCTTTTTGGGTCCTTTCACACGGAGCGGACCGTTTTTCGGTCCGCTCCGTGTGTGTCCGTCGGCTCAGCGGGGATCCCCGCTCAGCTGTCGGCGGACAGGGCGGTCCCCGCAAACTGTGCAGGAACCGCCCTGTCTCTCCTCCGCTCTCCCCTATGGGGAATCAGATGAATACGGACCGTTTGTCTGTATTCATCCAATCCGATGGAAAGAAGAAAAATAGGGTTTTCTTCCGTCCGAAAAACCGGACCTTTACGGAGGCGGATCATTGCGGACGTTAGCCGATGCATCATCCGCTAACGGACCCATAGGGGCCCATTACAAAAAGGCTACCATTCCATTACCTGTTCTGCTTGAACCCAGGAGTAGATAAGTGACCACCACTCTTCATTTGATAAATAGAGTAAAACCTTGGTTTGAGAGTAACTTGGTTTGAGAGCGTTTTGCAAGACAAGCAAAATGTTTTAATAAACTTTTCCTTGATATACAAGCGATGTCTTGATATAAGAAAAGTGTTATGTCACAACCGAGTATAAAAAAAGAAGAAGAGCCTCTAAGTGTAGGAATATGGTTACATTTAATGAAGGTACAACATTTAGCTATTTAGAGGTGCCTCTCTTGTCTTTTATACTCTGTAAAAAAAAAATGCTTTGATATACAAGTGCTTTGGATTACAAGCATGTTTCTGGAACCAATTATCCTCGCAAACCAAGGTTTTACTGTAGTTTACTTGTTGCGCTAGTCTCCTAGAACATTTATATTATTCTTGATTATTTGATGAAACGTGTCTTATTCTTGTTTTTCTTTTCCCATGTCTCCATGTGCCTGTGCCTTCAAATTGCTATTGGCCCACTGTAATGGCCTCGCCATAGACCCTTCTTTCATGACTGGTAAATTTTGCCATTTTCATTGGCCCGAAATGTTGCAGCTTTCTGTTTGTCAATTGCATTATCGCTCACTAAATACTTAATACCGTGACCTCCTATTCTACAGGGACGATAAACAAACTTGCAGCCAGTAAAGTTTAAAATATCTGACATTCAATAGTAAATAATTGTTGAAAGCCAGTGACTTACTATAACCCCAATTCCAAAAAACTTGAGAAGCTGATCTACATAGATCTTGGGCACCCAATATTGCATTTTTGGCCTTGTACATTGTGTACAGAGATTTCTCCAGATTCTCTGAATCATTTTGATATTATGCACTGTAGATGATTACTGGTATATAGTTAACGTCTTTGCAATTTTACATTGAGGAACATTATTCTGAAATTTTCTTGGCAATTTTTAGATGCAGCTTTTCACAGATTGGTGAACCTCTGTCCATCTTTACTTTTGAGACACTCTGACTCTCTTAGATGCTCTTTTTATACCCAATCTTGTTACTGACCTGCTGCCAATTAACCCAATTAGTTGCAAAATGTTCTTCCAGCTTTCGCTTGTTAGTAACTTTTTTGAGACATGTTGCTGCCTTCAATTTCCAAATTACCCTTTCCTTATTTTAAACATTTAATATGTTTTCTATTTACTATTGTGAATAACATATGGGTTTATGAGATTTGCAAATCATTGAATTCTGTTTTTACACTGCCGTTTAGTGCTATAAAATAAAAATATTAATTCACCTTGCTTCTTTGTCAATCCTTTTTCTTTTGCGATTGCTTTAAATTTTTCTACCAAAATCTTGGCCCTCACTCACATACGCATACTTAAGCGTATAGCTATGCGAAGATGCCCGCACAGGTGTTCTGTACATTCACATGCAAGCAGTCTCGTTCATGTATTTTGGGACAAGGCTGCAGTTCCCAATTTGACATCTGTGTGGGTTAGAGTGCATGCCCCCAAGCGCAGACATTGTGAGTTTGGGGACACACGCCTGCATGGATGTCAAAATGGGAAGAGCAGCTGATGCATCCCAATAGACGTGGATGGGACTGCCTGCATGTGTATGCACGGAACACATGTGAATCCTGTGCGGGCCCTCGTGTGGGTGTATGCCCATGTGAATGAGGCCTTATTATCTTATCTTCCATCTTCTTTTCTTCTCTCTAGTGCAAAAATTAAAAGTTGCCCTTAGCATCCTGAAACAAAAGTAACTCATCATTAATTTTCCTTTCTTCTTTGCCATTCCTCTTTCTTCTCTGATTGATTTTATGTCATCTGACTCTTATTATCCCATTTTCCATCTTCATGTCTTTACCTTTCTGGAGTAAAAAATAAAAGCATCCTGAAACCCCCCCCCCCCCCCCCCAAAAAAAAAACTATGCCCTTGGTAACTTATCTTTGCAATAACTGGGTTGAGAATAGAAAACAAACCTGTGACCTATTACTATAGGTTTTATTTCTACTGTGATATCATTTGTAAAAGCAGCCCGTCTTCTTTTACAAAGACAACATATTTGGCAAAAAAATTAAAGGTACATGTTACTCAGAATACATTACAATTATGTTTTGTTTTTAAGTGTTAAATTGGTACTTTCCTGTATTTGAAAGCCATTTGATGGTGTACACCCAATTTACACATTGCACAAAGAAAAATGTACATCAGACCGTGTAAAAAATATATCCTTTATTAAGTAAAGAAAAAAAAAAACACATAAAAAAAAAAAAAAGAAAGAAACAATCACAGAAGCTCAAAAAAAAAAAAAAAAAAAAATCCTGCAAACTGAAGCCGCTACAAATGAAGAAGGCATTACAAATTTGTTACCAAAGATGACAGAACTTTCTTATTTTTGTTTAAAGAGGTTGTAAACCTGCATGTTTTTTCACCTTAAAGCAGAGTTCCACCCAAAAGTGGAACTTCCGCTTTAACCACTCCTCGCCCCCTTACATGCCACATCTGGCATGTCATTTTTTTGGGGAGTGGGGGCTTTGGTAGGAGTGGGACTTCCTGTCCCACTTCCACCCAGGGACCCGCCTAGACGACTCCTCCTCTGCCCCTAGGCAACCCCTCTCTCTAGGCGATCTCCCGGGACACGTCACAGGTCCCAGGAGATCACCTGTCCACTCCTAGAGCACAGCGCGACTCGTGCATGCGCAGTGAGTGCCCGGCCGTGAAGCCGAAAGCTGTCACGGCCGGGTGCCCACACTGTGAATAGAAGCGCCGGCGGAGAGGGGGGCGAGAGGAGTGGAGCTCCAGGCGGTTGCGTCGCTGGACCGTGGAGCAGGTAAGTGTCTGTTTATTAAAAGTCAGCAGCTATACTTTTTGTAGATGCGGACTTTTAACAAACAGTAAAAGGCTGGAACTCCGCTTTAATGCATCCTACGCATTAAGGTGAAAACTTCTGACACTGATCGGTCCCCGTTTTACTCACCTGAGCACATTCGCTCCCTTTGGCAGAGGCGTGCTCTTCGTCTCTGCCCGTTGTCTGGGCTCTTGATTATATAGAATGATAGCAGGGCAGCCATTGGCTCCTGCTGCTGTCAATCAAATCCAATGACACAAGTGCCAGGGGATGGGGTGGGGCCTGAGTTCAGCATTCTGTGTAAATGTACACAGAAGCAGGATTCAGGAGCGCGCCCATATGGGTGTCCACCTTAGGAGAGCCTTCTCCAACGTGGGCACTCGATGCTCCCGGTCCTTGCTCTGTAACGAGCGATCGCGGACGTATAAGTACGTGCTCTCGCCCGTATAACTGCGGTGGCTGGTCGGCAAGCAGTTACCACTGTCCTCAGGGCCCACTAACAGGCCAGGTTTTATGTATTACCTTGGGGAGATGCAAACTAGAATACTGCAATCACTGAGCAGCAAATGATATCACCTGTTATGCATTTCAGTTATCGTGCAAACAGGGTTGACGACCACTGACATACAGTATCTAAAACACACAGCAACTATACCGCCTGAAAAACCCAGAGTTTTAAATGTGAATTAGGTAATGTTGAATGTAAATCAATTTCTAAAGTTTAATACTACCAGAACTTAACACTAATATTTTTGATGTGTAAAAGGTATACGATCAAGCAGTTAGAAAACATATAAAAGACAAGCATAAAGAGAGAAAACAAACTGCTGCTGTGCATGGTGTCGATCGTCATGTTCACTATTCCAGTTAATAGGTTAGCAATCAAGAAGTAGAGTAACTGATTTCTATTGATGGCTTCAATAAGACATTGATGAGCTTCCTTTTTTGAGTCTTTGGTAAGAGTAACCCTTTTGATAGAGGGATGCGAAGAGTTGTGTATGTTCCATGTGCTTGGTACATAACTACCAGGAGTCATATACTCTGCAAATGCCATAATTAGGTCACATATTAAAAATGAACACAGCCAAGCCACACACTGGCCAACGATCCACATGCAAAAAGGCAAATTTGCCATTCTACGAGACACAGGTTCCACATATATTTCAAACACAATAATGCTGATAAACAACACAGAAGATAGAAGTACTAAGCTGCAAATGGCCCCGATCCATTCCTTTACCAATATCCTTTTCTTTAGAACATATAGTCCAACTTGAACTCCGATCATGTATATTCCAACATAACCAATTACAGAAAAAATACCTTCTCTGTTGGCATTTAAAAAACCAACCCTGGTGCCCTGACCGTCACTGCCGTATAATAGGAAACTCTTGAGATCAGTCACTTCCAAAAATAACTGATAACCTAAAATGATGGTGGCAGCTCCAAACCAGATTCTTTGAGGTGGCACTAAACTCAGCAGCAGTGATGACAATACCCGAACAATTGCAAGAGTAAAAAAGAAGTTCCAGTGGACACCATACTCGGTTACATGTTCTTGATAGTCGATCGCTTTCACACTTATTAGCCGGGCAAGTCCTAGAACAATTAGTGGCCATACTGACAGAACCTGTTTTTTTACTCTGAAAAAATGTGAGCATGCCACTCTTTCCTGTGTTCTAGCTTCTGGAGAAACAAGAGCGTTCCCAAAGATAAAGCATCCAACTCCAATGTCCATCACCCCAGTTCCGTAAGTCTCTGTTTTCGCATAGCGTCTGGGGAAGATGGGAAAATCCACACCAAGTATGGAAACTGCAGTGAGTACATTAAGTGACACACGCAAAGTTGTAACAGCTGGCACAGTCCCATTACCCACGTGTGCATTCAGGAAGGACTGGCAGATATTATGAAGGGATGCCTTGATATACTTATTTCTCCTTGTACTTATGAGGTAAAACAGCACCAAGCAAAGTGCCACAATACATAACAAAACTATGTGTAGGGCATCACAGAAGATTGTGCATGACAGTACCAGTGGAAGTACCAAGAGAATGTAATCAATGAAAAAGTCACCTATCCATGATTTGCTTATCACAGAAGTTTTACGGCGGAGGCTAATAAACAACAATCCCCTGAATAGGATAGAAAGAGTCGTTACACCCAAGCCTGATGAGATCTCTGTAATGCTGGTCCCGTTGAGATTTCTTATAAATGCTTCCTTAAGTTGCTTTGATGACATTCTGCTGTAAAATAGGAAGGTTAATGTACAGTTAGTAATCTAGAATTAAACTATACCCAAAGTTTCCTCTATGGCGGTCTAAACAAGTATAATTATCAGTTACTAAGTAATGCACAAACCTCAAAAAGTAATCACAAAACTTTCCTTTACCTTCCCCGACTGAGCCAAATTCATCTTCATTTGTGTTTCACATGCTCCCCATCTCAGACACTGCAGTTGACAGTGGGAGGGTTTCAGCAACTAAAGTAGGTAGCCATAAATGGAGAGATTTACATCAGTGTTGAATCCCTCCCGCAGAGCCACAGTGTTCTTCCAGTGGGGGGAGCCATCCCTATAACAGCCCCTAGCAATAATTGCATGTAAAATCCGACAGGCTGGTTGTACCCAAGTTTATTGATTGATCAACTTGGGTACATTCAGTCTGCCCATACACAATTCAAATCTCAGCCGGTTTCTGCTGAACTGACCAAGATTGGAATTTTCTATGGCCAGCTTTAGGCAGTGCTATGAATCCAGAAAGCAAGGGGCAGAATTAGGTGTGGCCAGGTACTGACTGGCAAGCTACGGGCTTGTAAATCAGCAGTGACAATGTTGATAGCCAAGCCCCTCATTGTAGTGCAAACAGACACAGCCTACACAAGAGTGGCAACACAGCAGTACAGCATTGTTGCCACACCATCAAAGAAAGAAGCATTAAGTGGACTTAAGAGGCGTTTGTGGGACTTTGCCAGGAAACTAAGAAGAAAAATTTAAGTTGTAGATTAATTTATAATTTAATTCTGCTGAAATGTGTTTAAAATGGGAGGCCATAGTTCTACTTTTACCACTTGCGGACTGCATCACTTACATGCAAGGCAGCTCTGCTGCGCAGGATCATATACCTAGTACGTGATCCTGCACTTCCGGGTCTGAGAGGTGGTCTTAAACGAAAGACCACCCCCTCGTTTTTGGATATTTGAAATATATATTTTTTTCTTTGGTACCTTTAATGGAAGTACCAAGTGTACTTCCGGCTCAGCCAGGCCGCAGCACAGGACGTTATGTCGTCTTATGTGGCGAGCCCCCCTGCTGTCTTCTGGGATCTGAGTCCCCCCCCCCAGAAAACAAGCAGGCTATTTACAAAGCGACACACGACTTACACATGCACACTAGCAAACTGGCAGTGAAGCCGCAAGGCTCCACTGCCAGGTTTTCCTTAGTAGGAATGGCAGCGCCTGCACCCGATCCGATAGACGGATCGGCCCCAAGGGACCGACATCGTGGGCTCCCTGGACAGGTAAGTGTCCTTATTAAAAGTCAGCTGAAACACCGCTTTAAGCGTTTCCATAGGGCTTCCTCTCTTCACTCCCAGTGATAAAATGTAGCAGTGGGAGAGCAAAAGATAGATAAGTATGCAACGCTGTCGACAGCACCAGTTAGGGCTCTTTCACACGGACGTTCCGTATGTCCGTTTTTCATCCATCCGTTTTTGGATGAAAAACGGACATACATGTATCCCTATGGGATTGCGGATGTCAGCGGAGACATGTCCGCTGACATCCGATCCGCCAAAGAATGCCAGAGGAAAAAACCTACTTTTCCAAAAAATTTGAAAAAAAAAAAGAGACAAACCTAATAGGTGGAGAGAATTGGCTGCACACCCCGGTATATAAGCAAAGAAATGGTCCCAATGGGGCTTTGAAGCAGCTGATGTGAAGTAAAGTAGCAATGCAACGTCTATAGTAAAACGTTTTTATTACAAAAATAATAAATTATTGCTGACATAAAATGTAGGGTATACAAGGAATGAGTTGCGGCAGAGTAACAGAAATTAAAATAACCATAACGTTTCAAGGTAGACAATAAAATACATAGCCTGGAATGTGGCAAGCAAGTGTATCACCCCAACGCGTTTCGACCATTCGGTCTTCTTCAGAGGATTGTGGCTGAAAGAGATTTAATTGTATAAATAAATGTATACAAAAAGAAGTTTTTATCTGTGTCTTCCCTATAGAGTCCACACCCTTTATGGGGGGGAGGGGGGACAAAAATCCCAAACTCACAGGGAGAAAAGGCACAGAGAGTGGTATAAGTGTAGCTTGTTTGAGTGGGAAGAAAAACTTTTCTTTCTCCCTCCCAAAGTAATCAAGAAAATCATCATCAACAGCATATATTTACCAAGAAGCAGAGTTATGGAACATCCAGGCAGGGGTCCGATGCAGCTATGGGATGCGAAGATCCGAAACCGACGATACTCCCGATCATGGTCCCCCAATGTCGCCTTGTCCCCAGGATGACCATCCAAGGGTGGCCTTACGCCACTTACGGAGAAGCACCTGACAAAAAATGGCAGCACCCAGGTAGGCCAAAGGGGTGGGGGAAAAGAGTTGAGATGGCAAGGAACAGATCCTAAAAATAAGTAAAGTAATTAATACCAAAGGAGGCCAATCCGTTGGATATGGTTAAGTAGAAATCTTCGAAGGATGGGACAATAAGGGTCCAGGTAATGGGGGTAAGATGAAGGCAAGCAGAGGTGGATGGGGCGTGTGGGGGGTGTGAAAAAAGTGAAAGGGGGGAAGAGGAAAAGTTGGAAAAGGGGAATGGGCTGGAAAAGAATAGAAAAAATTAAATGAAAGTGGGGGGACCATAATAGGTGTGTGAAAGAAGGAGGGGTGGTGAGGAACAAGGAGTCAGTGAAGGTGAATTGATATAAATGAGGAAAAGTGTGAAAGGTGTGAGTAGTGATGGTGAGGGAGGGGAATGGACGAAAGAGGCGGGTGAGAGAAATGGGGAAGAAAAGAAGGGGGACCATATTTAATGTGTGAAGAGGGGGGTGGTAAAAAAAAACAAAGGATGGGGTGAAAAAAGTGATGATGAAAGTGTGAGGGGGAGTGAATGGGAAGAATTATTGCAGATGAGGGGGAAGGGAAGGGGAAGGGAAGAAAGAGGGGGAAAAAAGGGGGAAAACAAGAGGAGAAACAATAAAATGGGTATATGCATGGGAGTGGGAAAGAAAATGAAAAGCAAGAAAGGGAAAGTGAGAAGGTGTGAAAAGCAACAGGGTGTCATCCTGGGGATAAGGCGACATTGGGGGACCATGATTGGGAGTATCATCGGTTTCGGACCTTCGCATCCCATAGCTGCATCGGACCCCTGCCTGGATGTTCCATAACTCTGCTTCTTGGTAAATATATGCTGTTGATGATGATTTTCTTGATTACTTTGGGAGGGAGAAAGAAAAGTTTTTCTTCCCACTCAAACAAGCTACACTTATACCACTCTCTGTGCCTTTTCTCCCTGTGAGTTTGGGATTTTTGTCCCCCCTCCCCCCCATAAAGGGTGTGGACTCTATAGGGAAGACACAGATAAAAACTACTTTTTGTATACATTTATTTATACAATTAAATCTCTTTCAGCCACAATCCTCTGAAGAAGACCGAATGGTCGAAACGCGTTAGTATGATACACTTGACTTAACTTCTGTGCACAAGTGTGGAAGTTATGTCACCCTGGAGCAACCAATCAAGATGACCGAATATGCTGAACAGAAGACTGGACAAAGATGCCAGCGATGGCAAAGGGAGCTTGTGAATTTTGCATTACCAGGAGGTAAGAATTACTCAGTTTAGTATCTCTTTAAGAACCCGTTGCATTTACCTACATAGGCAAAGCACAGGCCTACTTTGCAGACTCATTTATCAAATAGTTGTACAGATTTCAAATATTCTAAACTGTAAACGTTATTTTTATTAACATTGCTTACTTGTATTACTTTGTCTCTGTTGATAGACAGCTGTCACAGTTGACTAAAAGATGAAAGGCACATTAAAGATCATGATTGCAGGAACAGTAATTGCCATCATTCTAAGTGAATGGCTAGATTGGTGGAAGTCGTTCATCTACAAAAACAAAAATGTGTTATTACTCTCAATGTGAAACTGAAAAACAGGCTACGAGTGTTAATGAAATAGGAGGAAAAAAAAGCAGTGCCTTAAAAGCGGAGGTAGAGCTGTGTAAAAAAAAAAAAAAAGTCAGCAGCTACGAACACTGTAGCTGCTGACTTTTAACCCTTTCAAGCCTATTTCTGACATTTGGTGTTTACAAGTTAAAATCCATATTTTTTGCTAGAAAATTACTTAGAACCCCCAAACTATATATATATATATATATATATATATATATATATATATATATATATATCCGGCGCCATTGGCAGCTGAGAAACCCGGGAAGTGATGTCATGACCCTCCCGCTCCTCCTGTATAACAACAGAGTGGCTTTTAGCACAGAGTGGCTTTTAGCACATTTAGCCGGCTCTAAACAACGGTATAACCCCCGAAAGCCGAGGACGCATATATGCGTTCGCTCGGCGTGAAAGGGTTAATAAGCACACTTACCTGTCCAGGGTGCCCGCGATGTCGGCTGTCCGAGGCCGATCCATCCTCCGGATCGTGTGCCAGCGACACTCGTCTTGTGGCTTCACTGCCAGTTTCCTATTGCGTATGCGCGAGTCGTGCAGAATAGGAAGTGGCAGATTAGGATGATCTACCTAGCAACTGCCACCAAATTTTTTTGAGCCTTTTTGGCAATTTTTTTTTTTTTTTTTTAGGGTGGACCTCCGCTTTAAAATTAGAACTAAAAAGGCAGTAAAGGAAGTTTTAAAACCACCCTCATATTTTCTTCATCCTTTGTCTTCAATTGCGGCGATTTCCCATTCACTTCCTGTCCCATAGCCAAAACAGGAAGTGAGAGGAAATCCCTTCAAATTAGGGCTACTTTCACGCTGAAAGCGCCGACTGTTAGCAGTAAAGTGCAGCTAGTTTTAGTGGCACTTTACCGTTGTTTAAACATCGCTTTTCGGACGCTAGCGGGACACTTTTCAAAACTCCCGTGTTGTGGCGCTTCAGAAGAGCTGCTTATTCATTGCAATCGGCAGTGGTGGTTTGGGAGCGCTGTATACAATGCTCACAAACTGCCCCAAAGATGCTGCTTGCAGGGCTTTTTCTAACGTCCCGGAAGCGCACCACTCGGGTGTTACAATGAATGGGAGGCGCTTTACAGGCACTATTTCTAGTGCTAAAATGACTAAAAACAGCCTCAGTGTGAAAGGGATCTAGGAGAAATTCTTTGGGGACCCTCAGGTCACCAGAACTAGTGTACCCATTGGAATATTCCCCTCTAGTACTTTTCTGGGGACAACCCAACATTTGGGATTTTATTTTATTTTCAATGACATTGATAAACAGGACACAGGGAGGATGAATCTCCCTAATGGGGACACATACAGTACTCTGTCCAAGTTTTACCTTTAGTTATATACCTTAAAGAAAACCTGTCAAATAAACCATACACCTTTAAAAAGTTGTCTATGGGGTACCCAAAGGTGATTGAATATTTAAAAAACAAACAATCTTCATACCTGTGAATGTTAGGTGTGTATAGAATATTCACTGACTTCGGGGTGACCTTTTGGTCATCTCTCCCTCAAGACATGTCATAATAATTCCAAAGTTTGAAAAATGGATTATATATGGCTGCTTATTGCACCTCTATGTCAGGACTCCTACAATGGTAAGAGGAAAACCAATGCAGAAAATGTTCTATCTAATAAATGTAAGTGGTTAACAGATGTACAAATAGTAATTGTTACATTATTTTCTTTTTATTTCTCATGCTTTTATATTTTACGGTTCTGACCTGTTCAGCAAAAGTGACAACTGTAGGGGCTGAAAAATACTATAACAATGCCATTAAATCTTAAAGTCTAAGGATCGTTAAACAAAAAAATGAAAATAAAAAAAAAAAACACAAAAGTCAGCACAAAGGACAAGACTTCCTATTAATGCACTGTGTCCCTTGTGTTGCTGGCTCCTGGTTTTCTTGAAATCCACCTCCAGCGATGCCCCCACCTCCAGCCCCAGGCACCATAATCTTCTGGCTCAGCAGGATGTAATAGAAGTGAAGTTGTCATTTGCACTCCCCACGAGGCCTGACTATGCACTCCCTTTCTGTCCAGCTGCTTCATTCATAGAGGCCGTACTACAGCTTCTATGAATGAAACACGATCTATGAATTGAGGAGGGGCGAATAAATGAAAGGTTCACCTCCTCCATTCATAAATCATGTTTCATTTTTATTTCCAAGTACTCCTGCACTGGGAGATTACGGCTGCAGAGGGCGAGGGTAAGGGTATCGATGGAAGAGGATTTCAGTAAGACCAGGAGCCAACAGAACAAGGGACATCGCATTACTAAGTCCTGTCCTTTGTGCTGATTTTATGTTTTATTTTACTGTACTTCGGCTTTAAGAAGGTGTAACAACAGTTTTATTTTTTAAACCACATGACTAAAAGGCGGCTGATCAAAGCAACTCTGGCAGTGTAAAGACTTGTTCACACACCCCTGCATGCTAAAACGTGCATAGTCTTGTGTCCGCTGTGTAGCAGTAGTTTTGGGTGGTGCTATACATTGTTACAACACAATGAACTATTTTACTTTTTTTTAACTTTATGGCATTTCATTTATTTCTATGAGGTGTGGTGGGGAAAAAAATGCAGCGCGACTTCTATGCGCTTCAGTTTTGACTCTGTGTTGATCTGTGTAGATCAATGCAGCTCAAGTGAAGTTGTGTAAAAGAGGTCTTATGCCCCGTACACACAATCAGGTATTTGCCCGGCCAAACTTACATCGGAATTCTGATGGAATTCCATCAGAGTAAAAAAAAACATGTTCTATATCTAAACTCCGATGGAATTCCTTGGAAAAAAGTCCGATGGGGCACACACGGTCAGAATTTCCGATGGAAAAAGTCTGTCTGATTTTTTCCATCGGAAATTCTGATCATGTGTACAGGGTTTAAAAGTGATTCTAAACACACAGGCCCGGATTCACAAAGCACTTCTGCCGACGTATCTCGATATATGCCACGTAAGTGTAAATATGCGCCGTCGTATCTGTGCACCGTGCCCACAGAACTAAGATACGCCTAAAAACTGACTTCATCCGACGTAACTTGCCTACGCCGGCGTATAGTGGGCGCATAGTTACGCTGGACGCATTTGGCACTCCCATTGATTTCTTGATGCAAATGAGGGAGATACGCCGACTCACGAACGTACTTGCGCCCGGCGCATGTTTTAAGCAATTTGCATAACGGTTTACGTCCGGCGTAAAGTTATTCCCCATATTGGAGGCGCAACTCATGCAAAGGTATGGACCAGGTATGGAACGTCGTCGAACTTTATGTAGTACGTGAATAGGGCTGGGCGTAGGTTACGTTCACGTCGTAGGCAGTGATTTGACGTATCTTAGCCAGTTGTTTCGTCGTGATTGTGAGCATGCGCACTGGGATGGGTGCAAGGTACGACGCATGCACAGTTCATTTTAAGTACTTGTCTGAAGCTCAGCCCATCATTTGCATGGGGTCACGCTTAATTTAAATGTATCACGCCCACTTCCACCTACTTTGACTTACACCTACGACTATACGCTACGCCGGCGCAACGTTGGGAGCATTTGCTTTGTGAATTCCATGCTTCCCTCTCTGCGTTGCGCCAGCGTAGCGTAAAGAAGATACGCTACGGTGGCATATATATGCGCCGAGGTATGTGAATCCGGGCCACACTGTTTAATTTACATTGTCCCTTTTTGTATGTGGATGATGGCACTGTAATTATTTTAATTTAAACATCCAAGTACCTTTTTCCAATCGATATACAGCCGTCACATGACCCAGACCTTTCCCAGACTGTCTGCAGGGAAACATAAGCAAGCTGGAAAGCATGAGAATGTGAAAAAAAATCATGGATCTCATGCTTTCAGCCACGATTGCGGCTTTGTTTACATTCCGGTACCCGGGCATGACGTCATAACATCGCGCCCAGGCCTCCGACGATCATAGAGATGACTGGTGACCATATGGTCACCAGTCATCTCTATGCCTCCCATCTGGCGCAGGCAGATCGCTTCTCCAGGTCTCCGATGGCACGGGAGAGCCCGGTGAACCACGGGGTAGCGGCGGGAGGGGGGGGGGGGGGGGGGGGGTGTCCCCTCCCGTCGCCTATAAGAACGATCAAGAGGCGGAACTGCCGCTATGATCATTCTTATGGTGCACAGAATCGCCGGCTAAAGAGATGGATATCTGAATGATGCCTGTAGCTGCAGGCATCTTTCAGATATCCCCACTAAAAGTCCAGGACGTCATAGGACGTCCTTGGGTGGGAAGTTGTTAAATTGTCTTACAAATATACATTTGAAATCAAACTTTATTTTGTGGAAATAATATGGTGTGGGCAGAGCTCTGCCAAATCACAGGCTGTATCACACCCTCCAGCCTGTGTCTTAGAATAAGATGGAGGTGAAGCCTCCATCAATCTACATGTAATATCCTGCCAGGTATGAGGGGCATGGCTGCAATGTGTGGGGGCACAGGACATGGCTGCAATGTTTGTCGGGAACATGGTTGCATTTGGGGACACGTTTAAAAAAAGTATCGGTATTGGCGAGTACATGAAAAAAAGTATCGGTACTTGTACTCGGTCCTAAAAAAGTGGTATCGGGACAACCCTACCATTTATATAGTTTTTTTTTTATGATGCGAGTTTAGTGACACTTTAAACTTCTTTAGATGGTTAGCTTTTTTTTCATTCAGTCCACTATCTGAAGAAAAAAACTGATTCCTCCATCCAAACAAATGAGGTAGATGGAAGAATCCCCCCCCCGACCGGGACATTGTAGTCTGACAGCGGCCACTGTCAGAATACACTGATCAGTACCTGCTGTCATAATTTTTCTTCAAATTCCAACATGTCCATTCAACAGAAGTCAATTAAATAGGGAATGCCACACACTGATCAACATTCTTCTGGTCCCTGCTGAACTCACCAAATTTAAATTTGTGTATGGCCAGTCTTAAACTGGCAATACATTATAGATGATATATTTTCTTGTTTAATTTCCTGTAGATTTACCTTCAACTATGTAGTACAAGGGCCTGCCTGATTGCATACAAATTGAAAGTGTTTAGGTTTGACCTCATATTATATGGTTTTGGTAAATCTAAAGGGAAATTATACAAGAAAATTGTATAAATCAACTTCAGCTTCGGAAAGGTTTACCATGACCATGCCAATTTTTGCTATAGGGCACTGCGTTACTTAACCACTTTAGCCCCGGACCATATTGCTGTCCAATGACCAGAGCACTTTTTGTGATTCGGCACTGCGTCATTTTAACCGACAATTGCACGGTCGTGCGACGTGGCTCTCAAACAAAATTGCTGTCCTTTTTTTCCCCCATAAATAGAGCTTTCTTTTGGTGGTATTTTATCACCTCTGCGGTTTTCATTTTTTGCAGCATAAACAAAAATAGAGCGTAAATTTTGACGTGACTGCGACATCATGGCGGACACATTTTTGAGACCATTGTAATTTTTACAGCGATCAGTTCTATAAAAATACACTGATTAATGTGAAAATGACACTGGCGGCGAAGGGGTTAACCACTAGGTGGCACTGTAGGGGTTAAGTGTGCCCTAGTGAGTGATTCTTACTGTAGGGGGGATGGGCTACATGTCACAAGACAGTAATCACCGCTTCTGATTACAGGAAGCGGTGATCACTCTAATTGTCACTAGGCAGAGCTTGTTTACATCAGCATCTCCCACTTCTTCTTTACTGTGAGACGATCACTTGTATCCCCACGGCAATCGAGTACACAGTCGTGCGCTGGTCGGCAAGCAGTTTAACAATTGCGTGGTCGTGCGATCTTGTACCCAAATAAAAAATTTTTTCTCACAAATAGAGCTTTCTTTCGGTGGTATTTGATCACCTCTGCGGTTTTTATTTTAAGCGATATAAACAAAAGACGACTGACAATTTTCTGCTCTAAAGCACATTCAATAAAAAAAATGAATTACATTTCTTCATCAATTTAGGCCAATATGTATTTGGGGCAGTTGACAAGTGGCTAATGTATGGCCAGCCCTATTGTTTGCCCTTACCCCCACGCTGCTACATTTGCTAGATAACTGGTTTTGCAAGAAAATGAAGAGAAGAATAATGAAGTGAAAACAAGCCTCAGCAGGCCATAGATTATGAGATTTTCTTTCCTGCAACCACAGGAATAAATAGAAAAAGAGTTGGGCTGTTACTGATCAAAATTTTTGTGTTTGATTAATCGATTATTTTTTTTTAATCGATTAATCGACTAATTCCAATAATTATAACGCAGATACAGATCCAACAACTTTTAGCTGATCTCCTCCTTGCAGGCTGATTCCCAGTGCAGCTACCAACCACTGAAAAAATGGATAGCAGGATACAAAAAACACACAAAGGCAGCGCTCAATGGGAATAGCATTACAACTTTTATAGTCTTCAAGTAGGTAACAAAATAAATATTGCACTGGAGATAAAAATCGATGTAGCTACATAAACTGTAAAAATGGTGTGAGTAATACCAAACTATAGCAAAATCAGTCATAAAAACATGTAGCTAAGTATGAAACTGGTATAAAAATGTGTACAACGATGACACTGCTGAATCCAGATGAGAAGAGGTTAAAGAGGGGGTTCACCCTTAAAACCACTTTCTCCCATCCCATCCAGCATACTGGCGTCAGCGCCAGTATGCTGTCTTTTTTTTTTTTTTTATCGCTGTACTTACCTCTTAATAGATAATTTAATTTTCGTCCTACCGCGGGGTATGGAGCCGCTATATAGCGTCACGCCTTCCGAAAACAGCCGACGAGCACTCGGCTGTTCTCATCGCTATACGGCGCCTGAGCACAGACCTAGGAGCTGACTGCGCAGGCGCCGTATATAGCCGCGTCACGCCCTCCGAAAAAAGCCGAAATAGGACTCGGCTGTATACGGCGCCTGCGCAGTCAGCTCCTGGGTCTGTGCGCAGGCGCCGAGAACAGCCGAGTGCTAGTCGGCTGTTTTCGGAAGGCGTGACGCGATATAGCGGCGCCATACCCCGCGGTTGGACGAAAATTTAAATTATCTATTAAGAGGTAAGTACAGCGATAAAAAAAAAAAAAAAAAAAAAGACAGCATACTGGCGTTGACGCCAGTATGCTGGATGGGAGAAAGTGGTTTTAAGGGTGAACCCCCTCTTTAACCTCAGTACGTCGGCATGTAGATGTCCCGTGAAGGGAACTATCACAACTCTCAGTGGATAGTTGTAGAATCCCTGGCTGATAGAGGTAACTGATAGAGGGAAGTGTAACAGCCCTTGCGTGTGGCAGATAGTAAGGTCCCGCTGGCATGCAAATATTAAGGCACAGCAAAGGAGCCCTTCAGATGGACACGGCGAGCCCCGCCGGTGTCCGTGACGTCACCGGATCTCCGACGGAACTCCCTGAAGGCCCAGGAGCCGGCAGAGAGGTGAGTACCAATCAAAATAATTTTGATCAATCAAAAAAATTTAAGATTAATTGATGAATTAATAGTTACTTTCCACAGCCCTAAAAAAAGAGCAAAAATTATGAAAAAAATATGATACTTTCTGCTATAAAACATATCCAATAAAAAAACATTTTAATCGAATTACTTTATAATTTTTTGACAAAATGTATTCTGCTACATCTTTGGTAAAAAATAAAAAAAATTGCATAAGTGTATATTGATTGGTTTATGTGATCCTCTGGATCAACTGTGGGTATAGAAATGGGTATATTGGATTGTACAATTTTTTTATTTACTTTATGGTTGAACTAGGTGGTCTTTTTTCAATCTGACTAACTATGCAACTACAATGCAGCATCTACAAACTATGATCTATATGGCAGTGATCAGCGACTAATAATAGGACTGCAATGGTGCAGCGGACAAACTGATACTAACTGACTCTGGGGGGAACTAACTGCAACTGACATCACCAGTGCAATTATTACAGTGATCAATGCTAAATGCTAAACATATACTGCCACAGTACTAATGACACTGGCTAGGATGGGGTTAATATATAGGGCGACCAAGGGGTTAAATGTGTGCCTAAATATGTGTAATGTATGCTGATTTTACTAATGGATCTCTAAGTTTCTCATCCCTGCCTTACCAGGAAGTGGGGGTGGGTACCTGCTCCCCCCAAAAGGTGCCAAATGTGGCAGCAGAGGGGAGAAAACAAGTGGCGCTTAAAATGTTGGGTGAAGTTCTGCTTTAAAAGACAAAGGGACAGTAAAACAATACCTGAAAGGTGTGCTAGTGTCTGCTCTGTTAGAAAATGCAACATAGAAACTGTAGGAGGGGTACACAACTCAGACAGGATGTGGAGCAGCTGTGCGTGGTAGCCAATCAGCTTCTAGCTTTCATTTTCAAATTTGAAGCTAAAAGTTGATTGGTCATTATGCAAAGCTGCTCCAGATTCCCCTCCACTGACTGTACTCATGACACATGGAGGAAGGAAATGCCTAAAGGTGACAGGCAGATAGATAATTACTTACATTACCATGACAACACTCTCCTAATGTAAGGATCTGTCACTGGAAGCTTGGTCCCCCAATCCTCACCCATACCTCTGCAGGAACACACAGCTGGAATGTGCCCAGAGCACTACCGGGCCGGCTCCCCCGTCAGTCCAATCACCGGCTGACGCTGTACAGCCATGCCATGTGACGCCAGCTCCCGCCTATGGCAGACTAGTGGCCGGGTGACGTCAGTAGCGGCGGGCAGGGTTTAATCTACAGGCGACTCCTCTTGTCCTTCAGATATTGGTGTGGAGCTGGCAGCTGTGTGGAGCTTACCTGGGTCCCCTCTGCCATGAGTGAGGCACACGGGAAGTCACAGGTAGGTGACCAATACAGGGACACGATTGTGAGCCTCGCCCGTCTCAATAAAGTTGTATGAATTGGAATTCTGAGCCGTGCCGGTCGGGTCATGGTCCGTGTAGAGGGGTACAGTGCGCGCTCATTACTATATAGTAGACGCGGTGGCAGGTGTGTGACTGACCGGTGGTGTGTAGAAGATATTGATAACGCTGTAGGTGAGCTAGATGGGCAGTCTGCCCCCTGGTGGCGATGAATGTGGCGGGCGACCCCTCATTACTCATCGCTGGATTCCTGTCTCCCACATGCCAGAATGGAACTTTAGGATGCGTTAGACCCCGCCTATGTCTACGCCCACACCCCGCCCCGTCTTCGCCCCGCCCCGCCCACTCAGGTATTAGGAGCCGCACCGCAGGCGCAGTGATCACCTTGTGTGTACTGGTGGAATGTACGGGATGATTGTAATGTGAAGTACGAAGGATCCCCATAATGACCTATTTATTATATTTGATTATCCTTGGCTTATAGATCATCTGCAATAACACAAACCACTGCTGGTCTCTTTTTCTGAACATAACAGTTTCCTGCGATTCTGCATTCACACCTGAGCGTTATGAAGCCCAAAACACTCTGGAGGAGAAAGAAAAAATGAATGATTCTCTATGGAGATGGTTCACATCACCACTCCATGTCGCCGGAAGCTTACATAAATTCTGGCGCTTTTTTTGTCACTTAAGGCTCCATTCACATCTGAGCGACAAAACGCCGGACGCCCGTCGCGCTTGTCGCTCGAGATGTGAAATAACATTGCGGTCTATGGAGACTGTTCACATCTCCACGCCTGTCGCCTGAAAAAAAGTCCCGGACCCTTTTTTTCAGGCGACATTGGCGTTCGCTCATAGACCGCAATGTTAAAGAAAAAAAACGTTTCATCTACAGGCGGCAAGATAAGCCGCGTACGCGGCGTATCTTGTCGCCTAGGTGTGAATGCAGCCTAAGTCGGGCAGATATGTGCGTTTTTGGCACGTTTCTATACTCATAGAAATGAACGGTAACACGCCATTCGTGCGGTTTTGTGCGATATTGTAAATATTACTTTCACTGTCCCACAGTAAAAAAAATGGACAGCTTACAGTAGCGATTATTTGCTCTTTTTGTACTTAGTTTTGCTTTTTTTAACCCCATTATCAATGGAGAAGCTGCAGAAAAACATGTAATGTGTTTCTGCGGCAATTTGTGTTTTGTAATCTGCCCAACATCAAATTTGCCAAAAAATAAATAAATACATTTTTTTTTTTTTTTAAGGCTATTATTTGATTAATCGAAACAATAATCGGCCAACTAATCGATTATGAATCATTAGTTGCAGCCCTACATAAATGAATAGTAACAATAAAAGACGAAATACAAGCGAATGGAAAAGCTGAAATGCCTAGCAACAAATGATGCAACAGATATCATATATACTCGAGTATAAACTGACCCGAATATAAGCCGAGGCAACTACTAGGAAAACTTAATTGACTCGAGTATAGGCCTAGGGTGTCATCTGCATGCCTCACTATGCCCATGCCTCACGGTGTCCATGACTAGACTAATGTTTAACATGGGAGTCTATGGAAGAGGTGCCCGCTTTAAAAAATCTGTGCTCCCCAGCCTTAGGTCCTCCAGACAACAAACTTTGCACACCTGTAGAGGAAGAGTGGGGCTATATGTGTGCCAAGTAATTTCGGGTCCAGGAGACCTACGACCGGCCGGTACCGGGTCCCCAACTTCACTGGAGAAATAAACATTTAACATGGGAGCCTATGGAAGGGGTGCCCGGCTTTGCCCAAGCCAGCTTTCAGCGCTGTCGCATTTTATATGACAATTGCGCGGTCATGATACACTGTACCCAAACAATTTTTTTTGTAATTTTGTTCCCACATATAGAGCTTTCTTTTGGTGGTATTTGATCACCTCTGCGATTTTTTTATTTTTTTATTTTTTTGCGCAACAACTAAAAAAAGACCGAAAATAAAAAAAATGTGGTTATTTTTTTTTTTTTGTAAATAAGTATGTTTTCTTCTTCGATGAGGCGGCACTGATAGGCAGCGCTGGTATGCTGCACTGATGGGCACTTATGGACGGCACTGATCCAGTCAGGATTTCAGAACAACTTCCCGGACATCAATTTACTATTGACCGGACTGGAAGTGGTTAAAAAATATCTGGGTTATGGCAGCTAGCTGCTGCCATAACAACGTTATTTAATGTCAAAGTAGCGACGTATAACAATGGCTGCTGGTCAATAAGTAGTTAAAGAGCAACTGTCATCTCTGACCTGCTGTTAACTCACAGACAGTCCCATTCACTTTAATGGGATGGCTGATGATGCAGCAGTGAGACAACAAGGTGAGGGATGCTTTAACTGACAATTGCGCGGTCGTGCGAAGTGCCTCCCAAACAAAATTGGCATTCTTTTTTCCCACAAATAGAGCTTTCTTTTGGTGGTAATTGATCACCTCTGCGTTTTTTTATTTTTTGCGCTATAAACAAAAATAGAGCAACAATTTTGAAACTTTTTGCTATAATAAATATCCCCAAAAAAGATATAAAATTTTTTTGTTTCCCTTAGTTTAGGCCGATACGTATTCTTCTACATATTCTTGCTGAAAAAAAAAATCGCAATAAGCGTTTATTGATTGGTTTGCACAAAATTTTCAGCGTCTACCAAATAGGGGATAGTTTTATTGCATTTTTATTAATCATTTTTTTTTTTCTAGTAATGCCGGCTATCAGCGATTTTTATCGTGACTGCGACATTATGGCGGACATATCGGACACTTTTGACAAATGTTTGGGACCATTCTCATTTTTACAGTGATCAGTGCTATAAAAATGCACTGGTTACTGTGAAAATGACACGGGCAGTGAAGGGGTTAACCACTAGGTGGCGCTGTAGGGGTTAAGTGTGCCCTTGTGTGTGATTCTTACTGTAGGGGGGCGTGGCCTGGCGTGACACGTCACTGATAGTTTGTTCCCTATGACAGGGAACAGACGATCACTGACAAATCACAGAGAAGAACGGGGAAAGGTTTCACCTCTCCCCGCTCCTCAGCTCTGTGACCCGATCGTAAGTCCTAACGTAGCTCAAGACCGGGTCGTGCGCGACCCACGGCTGGGATCCTAAAGGGAACGTACCTGTATGCCCTTTTGCCCAGCCACGCCATTCTGCCGGCGTACATCGTGTGAGGCGGTCTTTAAGTGGTTAATAAACAGCCACTCACCTGTCCAGGGATCCAACAATGTCCTCACCCAGGCCAGTTCTTCACCAGTCTCCTGGCCCCTGGAATCGGCAAGTTAAAGGAGTTGTAAAGGAACATTTTTTTTCTATGCAAAAAACATCTGATGATGCCGAGCCCCCGTTTTACTTACCTGACCCATCGCTCGGTCCCGAGATCCTCTTCGCTGCTCAGCCTGGCCGCTGATTGGCTAGAGTGGATGGATTGAGAGTAGCGCAGCCATTGGCTGGCGCTGCTGTCAATCACATCCAGTGACGCGGCGTGAAGAGGGGTGGGGCCAAGTGATACAGCGAGCGGCTATGGCCGCTCGCTGTATCACGGGAGCGTGCCCGCAAGGACTCATCACCATACGAGCTCTCGCATGACTGTGGTGAGTTCTTGCGGGGAGGAGCAGAGACAGCCGCTGAGGGACCCCAGAAGACGTGGATCGGGGCCACTCTGCAAAACAAACTGCACAGTGGAGGTAAGTATGACATGTTTGTTATTTTAAAGGAAAAAAATATTTTCCTATAGTAACTCTTTAACTGTGGACAGCGAGCTCTGACTCTTTGCAGCTTCACAGCTGGATGCACTTTTGCCCATGTGCAAACCTCACTGCGCTTTGTGGAGGGGGGAGGAAGAGAGGAACTTGGGTGACGTTTCGCTTTTGTTTTCTTTTTAAACCAGAGCTTAGTGTCACTTTAATTTTAAAAGACTTTTTCTTCTCTAGTAGGCTTCACACTGTATAAGTATCATGTTGATATGTATTTGCCAGCTTGAAAAATTGTTTACTCTATAATCAATTTTTTTTTTTTGTTTTGCTTAAAAAAAAAAAAAAAAAAGTGGGGATTCTAATGGTGTCACAGGTAGCAATAAAATAATATCCAAAACTAAGAACCTAAAAGTGTGGCAAGAATTTGCCTAGTGCAGTAGGATGGTGGTATTTCTCCATTGATAATGGGCAGAAAAACTTGAAGAGATTGGAAATTAACTGGTAACGTTTGTGTTTGCAGTGACGTCATTTCAACAATGCCTCTGTGCGGCCAGAGTACAGGTGAAATGGTGCCATAAACCACAGCAAGCTCTTCTATTCAGACTGAGAAAAAAACAGAACATTGCCGCACCTGTAGACAGACCTATACCCCTAGAATACACATCTTCAATGCAGATAACCCCTCCAGAGAAGATGACCACTCTGAAGCTGGGTTAACACATATGCAAATCAGATGCAGGTTGCCGCATCCGATTTGCATGACATGCGAGTGTGACTGGCTCTCAATGGAGTTGGTTCACACATGTCCGGGGCAGCCGCCGTCCGGTTTGAAAAAGGGTCCTGTGCGTGTTTGGGTCTGGTTCACGTGCAAATTCAGGCAAAAATTCGGACCTGAATCTCACCTGAAACATTGAACAGACATGACCCCAGGCACGAACCCGTGGCCGCACACATAATCCTGGCCTGAAGCATGTCTGAATGGATGATAATCGGCAGAATGGCACAGGCAGGCAAATGGGCGTCACTGGAAACACTGGGAATTTAGAGTCATTGGCAGTATGTTAGTGAAACACAAGAGTACCTGGACACCCCAAAGTGCATTGTCCCCATCCGCTGCGTGCCTCGTGAGTGTGCCTGCAAGTCCCGGGAACGTGATGTTCCTAGGCGGCCCGGGAGAGGAAGAAAGGGAGATGCCGATGTAAACACGGCATTTCCCTGTTTTACCTAGTGATAGGACAGTGGTCTCTGCTCCCTGTGATTGGGAGCAGAGATCACTGATGTGTCACTTGTAGCCACGCCCCCTTACAGTTAAAATCACTCACTAGGACACACTTAACCCCTTCAGCGCCCCCTAGTGGTTTACCCCTTCCCTGCCAGTGTCATTTTCACACTAATCAGTGCATTTTTTATAGCACTGATCGCTGTATAAATGACTATGGTCACAAAAATGTGTCCGCCATAATGTCGCAGTCACAATAAAAATCGCAGATCGCCGCCATTACTAGTAAAAAAATTAATAATAAAAATACCATAAAACCACCCCCTATTTTGCAAACGCTATAACTTTTGCGCAAACCAATCAATATACGCTTATTGCGATATCTTTGTTAAAAAAAAAATATATATATAAAAGAAATTGTGTTTTTTCTTTCAAAGTGTTTGGGACATGTCAAATTGGCGGCATTTCCCGGCAATGGCACTGTCCTAATCGGTGCGACACGCATCTGCGTCGCTGCACCGATTTCAAAGTAGTTTCTGTACTTTTTTTTTTTGTAGCTCGCGATTTACATTGACATCTGTGCAGAAACATGCACAGATGTCTCTGAAATCGGGACTGACCAGTGGGAGTATAGTCATGCAAGTTTTTTCACTCCCACAGCCCAGTGTGAACCTGGGCTTAGACCTGTCTGCCATCAGTCAAATAGACAGAAAGTGGAAAGCGTTTTCCCTCACTTTTTTTGTATTATTCCCCTCTAAAAAGACATGGAGTGTGGAAAATTTCCCAGATGACGATTTGGACAAAAATAAAACATTTACAGTGGTTCTACTTCTAAGCTTCAAAACTGGAGAAGGAAAAATGTAGCAGACATGTCAAGCACTGCTTTTAGTCAGAACCCGTGGAATGAGGAACTTCCCGTTTCTGAGTCATTCTTACCAGTTTACCAGCCAGCGCAGTTTTAGCAGAATATTTGTAAAAGGAGAACTGTGGAAGACCTGGTAAACTCCAGGATTGTGTGTTGTTAGAAGGCATTTATGTCAGCCATTCTCAATGGAGCCCTGGGTTCCTCCAGAGATTGCTAGGAAACAATAAGCTATTTCTGCCTCTCCAATAAGTAGCCACGGAAACCACTGATCTTTTTAGCTATCTGTAAGTGGGGGATTCTTCCCAATGACCACAAATGTAAGGCACATTCCCCTCAATGACTATCAAACCAATGTAAGGTGAGGTTTATATGCAGCAATTCTCAGGGGATCCCTGAGGCCAGAAAGTTATTTCAAGGCTTCCTCCATGATAAAAAAAAGGTTGATTGTCGTACTGTTTATTAAAAGGAGAACATCCAACATTAGTTTGCCTTTGTTCTCTTTTACAAACATTTTTAAATTTAACACTTATTTGCTATATTTTGGTCTTTCAATATCATTGAAAGTGTTTAGTTACATCTGTTTGATGAGTATGTAGCACTACCCCCGGAGGAGCTGCTGGTTGTTTTGGGTGGCACATTTACCTCATAGCTCTTCCGAATTCTTAGGCCGCGTACACACGATCAAATCTATCTGCTGGAAACGGTCTGTCCGACCGTCCCAGCAGACAGATTCGATCGTGTGTACGGACGAGCAGACAGATTTGGCCAGCCGACAGATTTTAAAGCTTGCTTTAAAATCTGTCGGCTGGGAACCCGTCCGCCCGACATGTCTGCTGGTTAGTACGCTAACTAGCAGACATATCTTCTCGCACACGCGTCGAATGGATTCGACGCATGTGTGGAAGTAATTTACTTCCTGGTGCGGTGACGTGGCGGCGTCACCGCCACTTCACCGCGCTGTCTGCCGGCGGGGATTTTGGTTTGATCGTGTGTACAGCGGTCAAACCAAAATGGCCAGCAGACAGATTTGTTCAAATCGGTCGGTCTGACCGATTTGAACAAATCTATTTGCTCGTGTGTACGGGGCCTTAGGGGTGCATGTTGCATATAGTAGAAGTAAAGGAATGTCCACAACAGGTGCTCTTTGCTGTGCTCTTTATTACCCAGCCGGGTAAAAACAATAAAACTTGTGGTGAGGAAAGTAAAGTTGAAAGAAGAAAGGAGAATAGGAGATTCAGGCGTAGTGATAGGGAACAGTCCTGCTCCCAAGCGTAACACTTCTCTGCGCCACTCCTGCTTGAGTGAGTTTAGCGTACCCGGACAGGTCTCTCTCACTGACCTGGCAGCCGCAGTATCACTCAAACCTTCGTAGGATAAAGTCTCTGCCACAGACCCTCCTTAGTGAACTTGAGCTTGAGGAAAAGTCTCTGCCACAGACCCTCCTAGGTGAACTTGAGCTTGAAGAAAAGTCTCTGCCACAGACCCTCCTTGGTGAGACAGAGACTATTTTACACATAACAATTTGGATCAGAGTTTATCTACACTCTGAGTTACCTCTAAATTTAGATAGCACCGGTACCTAAAGTAACCAGGCGCTATAAGTACAAAAAAAAAACCTGTTAATCACTTTAGAGCTGTCCTGTTTCCTTTGTAAGCTCAATGGGGCTGTTTTAGCCCTCCTAGTTCTTATCTTGGACTACAAAATAATTTGTGTTTATATATAGTAGCCATGAAGACAATGGGAGTCCTTACCACTTCAGTCCCGGAAGAATTGCTCAATGAACAGGCTATTTTTACGGTATGGCACTGCGTCGTTTTAACTGACCATTGTACGGTCATGCGACGTTGTACCCAAACAAAATAATGTCCTCCACCCCACCCCCCCCCCACCCCCACAAATGGGGCTTTCTTTTGGTGGTATTTGATCATCTGGTGGTCTACAAAATAGGGGATACATTTATGGCATTTTTATTATTATTTTATAAATGTCAGTGTACTGGTGGGACAAGTCTGTGGGCAACTTCAGGTTCGTATTGTTGAAATAGACACATTAGGAGCTCATGCCGAGTCTTGTTTTATGGCTAGCATTATGTATATTTTACCAATTGTCTAGACTTGTCTAAACACCTAGCTAAGAATTTTTCCCTGAAATGTCCTGTCAATTTTATACAGCTTTAACACAAGGTAAACCTGAAATTATGACATCTGACACCTCTAGGCTTGTAATTCATAAACATCAACATCACCTTTTAGCTGCTTTCATGAGGTATTTGGTCAATGCTTTGCAATTAAATTAAAATCTCCAGCAACAGTTCATGGCTTTTATCTACCCAAGCATTAGTGGTTCAAATAGTTTCATCATATAAACCTTGTCAATTCCTCCTTCCCTCTTCTTTTTTTTTTTTTTTATGTTCATGTTCCCAACTGACTTACTTAGTCTAATGCCGCGTACACACGGTCGTTTTTTGCGATGAAAAAAAACATCGTTTTTTAAAACGTCATTTAAATTGATCGTGTGTGGGCAAAACGTCGTTTTTGTCTTAAAAAAACGACCCAAAAAAATTTCCAACATGCTTGAATTTCTTGTGTCGTTTTTCAAAACGTCGTTTTTTGTTTCACAAAAAGTGACCGTGTGTAGCAAAAACGTTGTTTAAAACGACGTTTTTCAACCCGCGCATGCCCAGAAGCTAGTTATGAAGCGAGCTTCAATGGAAAAGAGTGGTGAACGTAACCTCGCTTTTTGTGATAGAAACGATGGTGTATATGAAACATCGTCTTTGAAAAGTGACGTTTCAAAAACGTCGTTTTTTACTATACAGAAAACGTCGTTTTTTTTCATCACAAAAAATGATCGTGTGTACGCGGCATAATTGTATGCTGTGTCTTCACGAAGGTGGACATCTTTGTAGAGAATCATTCATAATTTACCACTTCCCGCCCAAGGTACATGGGAGTATCTGGATGATGCCTGCAGCTACAGGCATCATCCAGATATCTTTTTCGGCTAGCAATTTCCTGCACCTCCGGCAATTCTATCAGCGAGCCCGTGCGATCGGCGAGCCGGAGAAGGATATCACCAGCGCAGGAAGTTGAGCGCCGAGATTTCCAAGGGACAGATGGTCCCTGGCAGTCTCTATGACCTTCGAAGGCCCGGGGGTGACGTTATGACAACACGTCCAGCCAGGCAGAAGTTTACATTCCTTGTAATAGGAATAAAAGTGGTAAAATAAATAAATAAATAAAAATAATTTTCATAGGGAAAGTGTAAAAATAAAAAAATTCAAATACATTTTTTTTTTTTTTTTTAAAAGAGCCCCGTCTCCACATGCTCGCACACAGAGGCAATCGCATATATACGTCACACCCACAACGGCGTTTAAACTACAAATGAAGTATTGCCACAAATGTTAGAGCAGGAGTAACAATTCTGGCTCAAGACCTTTTCTGTAACTAAACAGGTAACCTGTAAAAAATATTTAAAGCATAGTCTATGGAGACTAAGTACCAAAGTTTGGTGCCATTCCACCAGTGTGTGCAAAAAAATACACTTGAAAAATCGCTGCACAAATACCATGTGACATAAAAAGTTGCAACGGCCACCATTTTATTCCACACAATAAAAGAAGCAGGAAGATACATGCAATGCAGACACTCCTATGTATAGATTCCTTTCAAGCAGCCCCTCAGAACAGTTTGCAGAAAAGTAGTGCCATTACTTAATCTCACTCTAAATCTCATTTAAAATAACAATACCTGTACAGTAAAACCTTGGATTGCGAGTAACTTTTTTTTTTTAATAAATGTATTCTTGATAAACGAGTGATGTCTTGATATACGAGTGGCATCATGTCACAAATCAGTATAAAATAGAAGAGCAGTGTCTTAATGTAGCAATATGGTTACGTTTAACCACTTCACGCAGATTGTCATACCCGTACGTCAGGACTTTGGTTCTAAATACCGATGTTATGACAGCAGCTAGCTGCCATACCCTGGTATTTTCAGAATACTCCTTAGGATAAAAGTGGTCTCTGCAGTAGATTAGCTGCAAGATCACTTTTATCGGAGGCGGGAGAGGGCCCCCCTCCCGGTTGTCTTGAAATGGCCTTTTGTTTAGAAGGTTTGATGACCCCTGCCTTAGATCATCTAACACAGCAGATATGCAGCTTTTAACCTACAGAACGGCAGTGTCGCTAGTACAGTGTGTGGGCAGGTAAATAGAAAAGTATGTGGGGGGAAAAAGTAAGCTTCTTCCAAGTAAGAAAATCATAAGGACTTCCTCAGGGAAACTTTTTTTGTTCTACACAGGCTTCTACCTCTAAAGGTTAACCCAGGGAATTCCTTTTGTCGCAAGTCGTGGTCCTCCAGAACTCCTAAGCCGGGTCCCAAGTTCTCTTCACAATGAAGGGGGGGCATTTGCTGACATCTTCAAACATCTGGTGTAGAGCTGCACGATTAAAGGAGAGGTCCAGAAGTGCAATTAGTTTTGCACTCCTGTGACCCATTTTCAGCAGAGAGCGGTCTGAAGTAAACTCTCTGCTGACGTCGCACAGATCAGTCCAGGCACCGCGTCATTACGACAAAGTCTGGACTAACACCCGTCTCGGCGAACCGCTGGGAGCTTGAGAAGGCCGCTCCCTGTCCCTCCATAGCTCAGTGAGCACAGGGGGAAAAGAGCGGAGAGCTGTTGATTGACAGTCAGCACCTCGGGGAGCTGTGAGTGTTTGATCACTCAGTTCTCAGTGCAGAGGCGCTGGGTGACAGATGCAGCACTGGACTGAGGCTGCATCCACCTAGGTAAGTATAATTCTAAAGAAAAAAACACATAGGCCCGGATTCACAAAGCACTTACGCTGACGCAACTCACCTTTTCCTGGCGTAGCGTCAATATGCGCCCGGCGTATGTGCGCGCCAGAGTCACAAACCAAGATACGCCTAAAAATAGGCCACCCTACCCCGACGTGTCTTACTTACGCCGGCGTGGGCGCAAATATGGTCTGGACGTATGTTGCTTCTCCCATTGATTAGGCATTCACATATGCAAATGAGGGAAATACAGCGATTCACAAACATAATTGCGTGTGATATACGCGGTTTGCGTAAGTTTTACGTCCGGGGTAAAGTTATTCCCCATAGATGAGGCGCAACCCATGCAAAGGTATGGACCAGGGAACACAAGCCTACGTATTGTACGTTGGACGTTTGTGAATATGGGCCGACGTGGGTCTGGCTGGGCGTAGGTTACGTTAACGGCGTACACAGTGATCCGGCGTATCTAAGGCAGTTGTTCCGACGTGGTTGTGCACATGCACACGGGAATATGTCCACGTCTCGACACATGCGCAGTTCGTTTTAAGTACTTGTCTGGTGCCCGGCCCATCATTTGCATGGGGTCACGCTTCATTAGCATGGATCACACCCACTTCCACCTACTTCCACTTACACCAGCCTGCGCCTTCGACATGTACGCTACGCCGGCGCAGAGTTGGGAGCAATAGCTTGCTGAATTCAGTGCATGCCTCTCCGCGCTGCGCCGGCGTAGCGTACCATGTGTGCGCTACGCCGGCATAAATATGCGCCCATCTCTGTGAATCCGGGCCATACTCCTTTTTTTTATTCGTAAAAGAAATTAAAAAAAATCACAATCTCGATTCAACCACCCCCCTCACAATCTTAAATAAGTTAAAAAGGCAGAAGGTTTTTTATCTTAATGTATTCTATGCATTGTCTGTGTGTAAAGGAAATCTAATGGGAGTGATTTCATAAATATCAGCCAGCTGCTGCAAATGCAGGGCTCTAATGAGGAAAGTGGCAGTGTGTGTATCCATTTTTTAGACGTGATTTCCTATTGGGAATATCTGACCAAAAATTACCATTTTGTTGCAGGGGAAATCCATAAATCTAACCCATAGATTTTTACAATATTTTTTTTATTGGATATGTTTTATAGCAGAAAGTAGAGCTGCCCAATTCTGGATAAAATGAGAATCACAATTTTTTATTTTTATTTTTTTTCTGCTTAGAATAAGGCTGGGTTCACACTAGTGCAGTGTGAATTTCAGCTCTGTAATCTCTGCAGATAGATAAGAGAAGTGTTCAGCAGATCCATTGCGTTTTAGCTGCGGATTTGGAGACCTGGGAGAAGTTCCGAGTGAGAGGAGAGTGGGGGAGAAATGTATTGAGCTGAATGAGAGAAATTCCTGAAGAGAACTGAACACATCTGCGAATCAGCTGCGTACCCATAGAAGATAATGGGACTGAATTTGCACCTGAGCCTCACCACAAGGCATAAAATCCGCATACGTTTTTACTGCAATGCGCAGTGCGAATGCATCGCACATATGTGAACCAGCCTCATTGAAAACAATGGCCCAGATTCAGAGAGCCATTACGCCTGTCTAACTGGTGTTAGACTGGAGTAATTTCAAATTACGCGCGTTTTCTAGCTAGTCGAAAACCTCAAACCATGAATAGACGGCTGCGGGCTTCAATTCGACTGGATTACGTGTTCATACGCCTTCGGATCTACGCTGCAATAAAATTGTGGCCACTGGGTGGACTTCCCTTCGTTTTCAGCGTCGGGGTATGCAAATGAGCTTTTGCCGGCGATCCCCGAAATTACGATCTTCAATCGCAATCTCTTACGGCACCTTTAGTCATCTTTTATTTGCGTAACACTATACCAGCTTTTTGCTGCTCTAATATTAGACAGCCCATGTTAAGTATGGCCGTTGTTCCCGCGTCGAATTTCTACGTTTTCCGACGTCTTTTATTTTTTTTTACGTAAGTCGTGCGGGAATAGGAATGTTCGTAAACGACACTACTCAAACAACGAATGACGTAACGACGTGATTTCGCGCAATGCACGGCGGGAAATTTCTGAACGGAGCATGCGCAGTTCGATCGCCGCGGGGACGCGCTTAATTTAAATGCTTCACGCCCCCTAATCGCGTATTTCGATTACGCGGCGAGAAATAGACTACGCCGCTGTAGCGTATGGGCAAAAATCTACCTGGATTCGGTGTAGAGCCTGGTGAAATACGGCAGCGTAGAGTATTTCGATTACGCAGCGCAATATTAAGTGTATGTGAATCTGGCCCAATGTATTTAGAAATGTTCTGCGTATTAGGTGCGGTTTAAGCCGCACTCAATTCGCATAGGTGTGAACCCGGCCTAAAGCTCTCATGATTCTCGGTGTAACATCATCTTTCACATTATACAAAAAATTGGGCTGTTTTTTTTTGTAATTCATTGAAGTGTATTTTTTTTTCCAAAAAATTGAATTTGAAAGATCGCTGCGCAAATACAGTGCGACATAAAATATTGCAATGACTGCCATTTTTTACTCTAGAGACTCTGCTTAAATATATATCAAAATATAAATGTATGTTTGGAGGTTCTACGTAATTTTTCTAGCAAAAAATACAGATTTTTAACTTGTAAGCAAGTGTCAGAAAAAGGCTTTGTTTTTAAGTGGTTAATCAGCCCTCATCTACAGACCGTAGTTCATCTCTTTGCTCGAAAAGAACCAAATGATGCGTTGTTTCTTTTTCTCTCAGTGCTGAGCAATGTTGTGATAAACTTTGCCAGAACTGCTCTGCACTTGTTACATAGAATCAAGGAAATGCTGGATTAAAGCTCATTATGAAATACTTACCTTAGATCAAAGCCATCCTCGTCTCCTCCTCCGGCCACAAACATCTCTCCGAAAGGTCACTTCCGGGTATCGCCGCTCCGGCGCTGTGATTGGCCAGCAGAGTGGCGAAGACGTCACACCGCGCATGCGTGCAGAAAGCCGGCATTCTCGGTGCGCCTGCTCCGTTGACTATGGTGCATTCTTTTTGGCAAATATCTCCTAAACCATGTAGGTTTAGGAGATCTTGCAAACACCTACAGGTAAGCCTTAATCTAGGCTTACCTGTAGGTGTAACTTCCCCCAGAGGGTTTACTTCCATTTTAAAGTGGTTGTAAACCCACTCTGACAACTTACCTGTATGTGCAAGAAATATCTCCTTAACCTACACGGTTAAGGAGATATTTGCAGAAAACACTGCACCGGTGTCTACGGTGCATGCGCGCCATAGACAACGGCGCAGGCGCACCGAGCATCCCGGTTTTATGAATGGGATCATGCCGGTCCCGCGCGCATGCACGGGATTGACGTCATCGCCGCTTCATCCAGTCACAGCGCCGGAGCGGTGATACCCAGAAGCCACTCGGAGGGGACATGATGGCGGAGATGGGGAACGAGAAGCACTTTGGGGGCTTAGCTCTCAGGTAAGTCATTCATAATGAGCTAGTATGCATACTAACTCATTATGCCTTTCTCTTGCAGCTTTTTTTTTTTTTTTTTTTTCAGGAGGGTTTACTTCCTCTTTTAAGATCGTGAGGTGGCATTTTATTTTTTTATTATTATTATTATTTTTTTAATAGCACAAAAATACCTTTTTATAGGTCAGATGCCACCAAAAGAAAACTCTATTTTTGGGAAAAAAGGACATACATTTTATTTGGGTACAGCGTTGCACAAAATTGTTGGTTAAAGTAACGCAGTGCCGTATCACAAAAAATGGTCATGAAGGTGGTAAACCTTTTCGGAGCTGAAGCAGTTAATAACGGCACACCTCTATTCTTGATGGGTAGGACTGCAGTATGACTTTTTAGCACTGGAGATTCCGAATCTTACATATGCCTATTTCCAAATGGTTGTGTTTTTATATTTGACATGATAAGGTTGAATTACCAGCTAACTTCACATCTAATCTAATGTAATGCAAATAGTGCTGTAGACTGGCATTACCCCTGTTTATTTACAGTATCTATCACCTTTCTTTATGGTGCAACCATTCAAGGATAAAGTCATTTTTCTGAATTCTTATTCATATGAGGTGTAACTATTATGGTGATGGGAAGTTTCTCATGGGATCATATCTCTAAAATCCGTCTCTGATGAAAGTGTTTTTGTTTGCTTAGGACTGATAGACCATTTGAAAACTTTACAGCACTTGTCTTGATTTTAAGGTAAAACAGAACTCCAGGAATTTTTATATTTTTTTAAACAGTTGTCTATTTTGAGGTTTTCCAATGGCTAGATCATTGCTCTGTCTTTGGATATCACAAATTTTAGTTATCCAGATAGTACAGTATATATCTTGTTCTATGGGAAGGGGAAATGTATTCATACGGCCCCTTGGCCATTCACAGAACTCTGTGTATTCCTGGTTAATGCCCATTCTCTGCTGCTATATGCTACATGTTCAGAAAACATAAGGAGGCTGACAACACACATCTGCAAGTCTAACAAATCCATGGAACACCCCTCCTCTCCACCTGCTTTATAGGCAACTTGTAAACCTCACCTCTTTGGGGTGAATACACTGAGCTCCTTTATGTTTCCTTAATATTTAACCTTTCCACTACTTCAGCTTTCAGAAAAAATGCTATCTCTTCAAACCAGGTTTTAGTTGGAGAGTAACAACTTAGTTCAGTAAGGGTCCTTTCACACGGAGCGGACTGTTTTTGATCAAAGATGCAAATGTGTGTTTTCAGCGTTTGTTTTTATTCAACCCAGTGGACTGATGGGGGGAAAAACTGACAGATCATTGTACCAAGCTAAGTGTAGAGGGGGGTGTGTTAATTTCCTCCACTCAGGTCTCAGATTACACTCATCAGTGACATCAGATCCCTGCCTTCTGACGTTTAGGAATGCTGTGTGAACAGTCAAATTTAAATGACTGTAAGGCCGGATTCATACTTGTGCGGTGCGAATTTCAGCTCTCTTATCTCTGCAGAGAGAGATAAGAGAACTGTTCAGCAGATCAGCTCCGTTTTTAGATGCAAATTTGGAGCCCTGGGAGAGGGGAAGGGGAGGGGGGAAGTGTATTGAGGTGAATGAGACAAATCCTGAAGAGAAATGAACACATCTGCGAATTGGATGCGTGCCCATAGAAGAAAATGGGCCTGAATTCGCACCTGAGCCGCACCGCAATGCCTAGAAAAGGCACTCGTTTTTTTGGCAATGCGCAGTGCGAATGCATCGCACATATGTGAACCAGCCTCATTGAAAACCATGTATTTTATAATGTTATGCGAATTGGATGCGATTTAAGCCGCACTCAATTCGCATAGGTGAAAGGAGAAAGGTATCACTTATGTAGGAGAATTTAATTTCTGTGTATCATCTGAGGCCGGTCATGGGTTTGCAACCAATTTAAGGGCCACTTCACACCAGACGCAGTTGCGTTCAGTTCCGTGTTTTTTTCTGCACAAAATGCATGCACAAAGTTTTCCATGTATTCCAATGGCTCCGCACCAGAAACTGACCGGAAACTGGCCACATGGTGTGAACTAGAGCCATTGGAATACATGGAAAACACTGTGCATGCATTTTTAGAAAAAATGCACACAAAACCGTACGGAACTGTCTTGTGTGAACTGGCCCTAAGGCCCCATGTACACTGCTGCTGCTAAAAAGACGTTGAGAGGCAGTTGGACACTTTTAACTGCCCCTGAACTTATTCAATGTTATCTTTATGTGTACATGTACACAGGTTCGTTTTCAGGTTCTGAAAAACGACCAAAAAAATCAATTAGAACATGCTGCATTTTTTAACGTCGTTTAAAAGCGACGTAAAAAACCCGCGCATCCTCAGAAGCAAGTTATGAGACGGGAGCGCTCGTTCTGGAAAAAATAATGGTTCATAATGGAGATGGCACATTCACCATGCTGTAACAGACAGAAAAGCGCAAATCGTCTTTTACTAACACGGAATCAGCTAACGCAGCCCCAAGGGTGGAGCCATCCGAATGGAACTTCCCCTTTATAGTGCCGTCGTACGTGTTGTACGTCACTGCGCTTTTCTCATCATTTTTTTAAAACGATGGTGTGTGGACAAGTTGGGAAAACGTTGTTTCTTGCTAAAAAAATATTTTTTTTTTTTTTTTTTTCATGCTGAAAAATTATCGTGTGTATGAGGCTTTTCTATCTTTTCTAAGCAGACATGCAATAACCTGCGTTTTAAAAGCAGCCTATTTGTCCTGCACTGTCTGGCTACTAGATTATAACGTGATGTTCCAACCCCTGAAATAAGAGAACAAAAGTCTGTTCCTGTAGAGCTGTGCTTTTAGAATCCTTTTTAGCACAGCAATTATGCTATGACTTTACTTTCAGCATTTTTTTTGTGAAAAAAAAAAAAAAAACTGCCAACATGATGGTTTAACAGCCAGGATTGCCAGCTTATCCCTTTAATTGCCTCCGTTTCATAATGTTCTGTAATTGATTTCATTCAATCGGTTGCCTTATCTGCATTAAATTGCCGGGGAACCTGTAATTTAAAGAGATGAGCTGGAAACTCAATGCTGGTGATTTTTTTTTTTTTTATCCTTTTGACATTAGCATTTATCAAGTAATTTGACTATCTGATTTGGTGCTTCTTTAGGGCTCTTTCACGCGGGGCGGATCGGTAATGATCCTCCCCATGAACCTCTGCTTGCTCAGCGGGGATCGCTCCATTGATCCCCGCTGAGCCGTCGGATGACAGGGAGGTCCCCGTACACTGTGCAGGGACCGCCCTGTCTTTTCTCCGCTCTCCCCTATGGGGGGATGGGATGAACACGGACCGTCTGCCCATGTTCACCCAATCCCATCCGCCAGACGGATGGAAAAGTAATTTTTTCCTCCGTTACACTTTGGCGGGTCGGATGTCAGTGGGCATTACACCGCTGACATCCGCGGCTCCATAGAGGAGCACGGAGCGCCCGTTCAGGTCCGCATAAAAAACTGGCAGGTGGTCCTAAACGGACCGCCCGTGTGAAAGAGCCCTTAGTCTTAAATTTTTTTGTCCCTTTTTTGTTTCCTTCACTATTACATTTTGTGACTTTTGTGGTCTATTGAAAAATGCAGTTATTTGCAGTGTATTATGGTATATTTACTTCTGCAGTTAAAGGATCACTAAAGGAAATATTTTTTTAGCTAAATAGCTTCCTTTACCTTAATGCAGTGCTGTTTTCATGTTCTCATTGTTTGTTTTTTGCTTTGAAGTAGCTGTAATACTTCTCGTTTTTTGATAAAAAACGACTCCACACTTCCTGGTTGTTCACCACACTTTTCTGGCTCCTCATGAAAAAACTCATGGCAGATTTTCACTGTGGTCTAAGCTGTGTGTCTAAAACTCCTCAGAACTGATCAATGTAAAAATGACACTGGCAGGAAGCGGTTAACACTAGGGGGGTGCCGGCGATTCTGAATACTGTATATTTTTTTTAAATCCAGCGCCATTGGCAGCTGAGTAAATCGGAAGTGACATTGTGACGTCGCTTCTGTGTTTACATACAGGAGACTGGAACAAAGCAGTTTTTGGCTTCGTGCCAGTCTCTGTCTAGACGCTGGAAGAGGCGGATCGTCGATCGGGTCTCCCGTAGGATGGGAGGCCCAGTAAGAGCGGCGACGGACGGGGGGGGGGGGCAATGTCCCATCCCGCTCCTCCGGAATAACAACCGAGTGGCTTTTAGACGTATCGGTTGTTATCTCTGGAAAGCTGACCGCTAGCTCTAAAAACCGGTACCAGGATGATGCCTGCAGCTGTGGGCATCATCCCAGTATAACCCCTTAAAGCCGAGGATGCATATATGCGTACGCTTGGCGAAAGTGGTAACCAGTCCTTGGCAATGATGCGCAGTCAACACTGGAGCGACACTGGTACTTGTATGGACAGGGAGTGTTTGAAAAAGGCCGGAGGAGACCAGCAGGACTGAGATACTCAAAGGTGAAAACGGCAGGTTTGAAAAATATATTTTTTTTTTTGATACACAGTCCTATTGTAAACTAAATTGCATTCAGTTAGTGTTTTGTAAAACAAATGAAAGCCTTATAATTATAGCTGGTTTGCACTAAAAACCGGTATGATAATAAAAATGTTAGTGGTCCTAAATTTTAAAGTGATTGTAAAGCCAGAAGGTTTTTATATCTTAATGCATTAACTACTTGAGCCCCGGGCCATAGTCAAATGACGGCCTCACGGTGGCTCTGTAAATCCAGGAGGACGTTATATGACGTCCTCGAGTCCTCCGGCCACTGGGGGGCGCGTGCGTGCATTGGCACGTCCCCGAGATGCGATGGCCGCAAAGGTGCCCGCGATTGGCAGTGTCAGAGCAGAGACGTGGAGCTCTGTGTGTAACACAGAGCTCTACATTCTGTCAGAGAGAGGAGACAGATGCTGTGTCCCTTGTACATAGGGACACAGCATCGTTCACCTCTCCCAATAAGTCCCCCTCCACACACAGTTAGAACACACCCAGGATACACATTTAACCCCTTCCATGCCCGCCTAGTGTTAACCCCTTCCCTGCCAGTCACATTTATACAGTAATCAATGCATTTTTATAGCACTGTTCGCTGTATTAATGTGAATGGTCCCAAAAATGTGTTAAAAGTGTCCGATGTGTCCGCCGCAATATCGCAGTCCTTAAAAAAAATCACAGATCGCCGTATTACTAGTAAAAAAATAAAATAACTGAATGGACTTGTGTCTTTTTTCAACCTGACTGAATATGTAAGGCTCTGTACTATCAGGAGATTGATTGGGGAATGTATAAATAGGGGAGGATCAGAGAAGACAGGATCAAACAGCCTTTTTACACAATGCAGATAATTGACCCCTTAGGTTTCACAGTGAGTATAACAAGCATGCTTTACTGCATATACAGACTGATTTTACTGTTGTGGGTTTAGTAACACTTTAATGCATTCTCTAAATTAACATGAACCAACCCCCCCCCCCCCCCCCCAAGTCCTCACTTGATCCAGCACTGTGCCAGTCTGCAACAGCTCTGTCATCTATCACAGGACAGACAGAGAGCGGGAGGCAGAGCCAAGCTGTCTGCCTCTATAAATGTAGATAGCCTGGCTCAGAATCAAGCCCACACAAATCCCCCCCCCCCCCCCGCATAGCGAACGACTTGCTATGGGGGCACTCAGAGACGAGGAGGAGCCAGGAGCGCCAACAGGGGGCCCAAGAAAGGAGGTTTGGGTCGCTGTCTGCAATGGAAGGAAGCATACACCTGCTTGTTTAAAAAGAGACTTTACAATCATTTAATACCGGCCTATTGTCATATGACGTCCGCAGCTAGAGGCATCATTCAGATATCCATGTCTTCAGCCGGCGATCCTGCGCACCATAAGAATGATCATAGCGACAGTTCCGCCGCTTGATCGTTCTTATAGGCGGCGGGAGGGGACATCCCCCCCCCCCCCTCCCGCCGCCATCCGGTGCTTCTCCGGGCTCTCCCGTGCCATCATGGTCACCAGTCATCTCTATGACCGTCGGAGGACACGGGCGTGATGTGATGATGTCACGCCTGGGTCCCCGTAAGTAAACAAAGCCGCGATTGCGGCTAGAGAGCAACACCGATCATGAGATTGGTCATTTTTCTTTTTTTCACCAATCTCATGCTTCCCAGGCTGGAGGAGAGATGTGGGGTCTTATTGACCCGGCATCTCTCCATAAAGAGGATCTGTCACATACATTCCTATTACAAGGGATGTTTACATTCCTTGTAATAGGGATAAAAGTGATTAAAAAAAAGTATAAAAAAATAAATAAGTAAAAAAGAAAATTAAAACAATAAAAAAAAATTAAAACGCCCCTGTCCCTGGTAGCTAGCGTGCAGAAGCGAACACACACGTAAGTTCCGCTGACATATGTAAACGCAGTTTAAACCACATATGTGAGGTATCGCATTACTTTACAGTTTTGTTATTTTTTTTATAAATTCATGAAACAATTATTTTCCACCAAAAAAAGGCGTTTGAAAAATGATTGCGCAAATACCATGCAAGATAAAACGTTGCAGTGACCGTTGTTTTATTCCCTAGGGTGTCTGCTAACAAAACATATATAATGTTTGGAGGTTCTGGCAAAAGAATGATGGTTTGACTTTGTACATGTAGGAGAGAAGTGCCGGAATAGGCCCGGTATTGAGGTGTGTATAAAAGCCCGGTATTGAAGTGGTTAAAAAAAGGATTTTTTGTTTAATGCATCTGATACATGTGCATAGCACTGCAGAACACGTCTTCCACAGACAGGTATTGTCCAGAACGACTCGGGTCATATATGCCGCTGTTTCCATGTACCGGTATATGTAACTGCAAAATGTATCTCGAAGCTCCAAATACATAATTGTTACTACATAACAACAGTCACTGTAATTGACTGTGTCCCCTCTGCATAGTGGAGCAGACACAGTCCTGTCATACACCTGCACAGCGGGGACCAGCGGAGAGATCCCCCGCTGAGCAAGCGGATTCTGCATAGTGGAGCAGACACAGACCTGACATGCACCTGCACAGCGGGGACCAGCGGAGAGATCCCCCGCTGAGCAAGCGGATTCTGCATAGTGGAGCAGACACAGACCTGACATGCACCTGCACAGCGGGGACCAGCGGAGAGATCCCCCGCTGAGCAAGCGGATTCTGCATAATGGAGCAGACACAGACCTGTAATACACCTGCACAGAGAGGACCAGCGGAGAGATCCCCCCGCGGAGCAAGCGGATTCTGCATAACGGAGCAGACACAGACCTGTAATACACCTGCACAGAGAGGACCAGCGGAGAGATCCTCCGCTGAGCAAGCGGATTCTGCATAACGGAGCAGACACAGACCTGTAATACACCTGCACAGAGAGGACCAGCAGAGAGATCCCCCGCTGTACAAGCGGATTCTGCATAACGGAGCAGACACAGACCTGTAATACACCTGCACAGTGAGGACCAGCGGAGAGATCCCCCGTTGAGCAAGCGGATTCTGCATAGCGGAGATAAACGTGTGAAAGGGATATCAAACTCTCACGTTGTTTGTTCATGAACCTAAGAATTTAAAATTTTTGTTTTTATCAGTTTACAACATGGTAATCTAGCTTTATCTGTTACTATTTATTTCATTTTATTCTTTTCGATTTTATTTTGGAATCGGCATAAATTAGTGGAAAAAGACAAAGTTTTTTTGATTTTAATTTCCTTTTTAAAAAGTTTCTTTGCCACTGTCTCAGCTTGGATATTTGCCAATGTTTAACTGGTCTTACCTGTTTGTGCTGCATTTCTCAGTTAGGAGTGAAACTTGTAAATGTCTTTGTAAGAGAAAAACAGAGGGGCATGTATAAAATAGTGAAGGTGACTTCCACCACACATTCACTGGTTGTGGATCAGTCACTACTTGCAAGATTCACCTGCATTAAATGTCAGATTTGTAAATGTGCTCATTAGTGGCTGACCTCTTTTGCAGTTGAAGTGAATTTAATTGGAAAGTAATTCCAAATTCTGTTTGCTTTTAGCATTTGATTTTGGTACAAATTTAAATTCCAAAACAAAATGACATACATTGTTAGAAATGTTTGTTTGTTTGAGAAAAACCTTCCACCCTACTTCTTCGGATTTCACTGCAGTCGAAAATTAGCATAGATGTGACCTCACTAACAATTAACCACTTGCTGACCACATAACTGGATGTCCGACGGACATGTTTCCAGCGGACAAGTTTTAAAGCTTTTGTCCGCTGGAAACCTGTCCGCTAGGCCGTACAGACGATCGGATATGTCCGCGATAACTGGTCTGCGGACCAGTTTCAGCAGACATGTTCGATCGTGTGTACGCGGCCTAAGGGACAATGTTGTTGAGAAGTACAAGTCAGGGTTAGGTTATAAAAAAATATCCAAATCTTTGATCCCTAGGAGCACCATCAAATCTATCATAACCAAATGGAACGAACATGGCACAACAGCAAACCTGCCAAGAGACGGCCGCACACCAAAACTCATGGACCAGGCAAGGAGGGCATTAATCAGAGAGGCTGCACAGAGACCTGAGGTAACCCTGGAGGAGCTGCAGAGTTCCACAGTAGAGACTGGAGTATCTGTACGTAGGACGACAATAAGCCGTACGCTCCATAGAGTTTTAATGGCAGAGTGGCCAGAAGAAAGCCAGTACTTTCAGCAAAAAACAAAAATGGCACGTTTTGAGTTTGCAAAAAGGCATGCGAGAGATTACCAAAATGTATGGAGGAAGGTGCTCTGGTCTGATGAGACTGAAATTTAACTTTTTGGCCATCAAAGAAAACTCTGTCTGGCGCAAACCCATCACATCACCCAAAAAACACCATCCCCACAGTAAAACACGGTGGTTACAGCTGGCTGGGCACAGTGAGATCTCCCCGCAGTGTACACACCGAGCAGTAGCCCCTGTACCGGTTGCTCTTGCTGGATAGTGGTGATCCATGACAAAGCATATGTTAAAGGCTTCTGGTGAGTTTGACCCCCTGGGGGGTTGTTCGTCACACAGTGGATTTCGATTATTGCAGTTTTTGGTGGAAGGTGCACTCTAGGACATCCATCTTTATTCACCTTTAATACTTATTAACTTTTTACATCACCTGCACTGCGTTCAAAACTTTACATCAGTGGTTTCACCACGGGTCTATTATTATCATCAATTTTGTAGCGCTGTTTTGTGTATTTTAATGATTCAGAGACTGGACTGTTTTATTTTCATGCCGTTATTTTTATTTAAACATGTAAATGTGTTGGAATGGCCTAGTCAAAGCCCAGACCTCAATCCAATAGAAAATCTGTGGTCAGACTTAAAGATTGCTGTTCACAACTGCAAACCATCCAACTTGAAAGAGCTGGAGCAGTTTTGCAAGGAGCAATGGGAAAAAATACCAGTGTTAAAGCGGTATACCCAAATTTACAACTTTTCATTGCTCAAACCATCATCTCCCCAATGCATCGCTATCTTTCTTTTCTGCCCTACCTTTTTTCTTTCCTGTATATTGTGGATATGCCTAATACTGACGTCCTCCGCGCATGCGCTGTACGATCTTTTAAATCGGCAAGCCTAGACGCTGCCGGACAAATCACTGTTTATGTTGGGGCTGCGTCATTTCCTGCTGTTGACGTCAGCCCCGACATCTCGCGATGGTTTAAGCTGACTTTTGTCTGATAACAGCTTCCTGCTGTAAGCTGTGAAGAGCTTCTATTAGTTTCCATAGTAACCTGAAACGAAAAGAGGCTTGAATATTCACCTGCATTGCGCACGTGCGGGATTTTGGCAAGGGCAAGGAACTGTGGGCAGAAGTGTGCAATGCATAAGACGCGGAAGACCATAACAATGGCATGGGCTAACTGGAACAATTATACTGCACAAAGGCAACGATTTAAACGGTAGGACTAGTTACATCATCTATTACATAGCAATCGATTGATGTAGGAATGCAATGTCTTTCTGAATATATAAGTAGTTAGGAGAGGACATGAGGGTTTACTACCGCTTTAAGATGTGGCAAGCTCGTAGAGACTTATCCAAAGTGACTTGGAGCAGTGATAGCTGCAAAAGGTGGCTCTATAAAGTATTGACTATTGACTAAGGGGGTGAATAGTTATGCACATTAACTTGTTTCTGTTATTTTATCCTATTTGTTGTTTTGCTTCACAATAAAAAATTAAATAAAAAAAGATGCATGTACATGGGTTGTGTTCTAAAAATAGGTTTTCCATGAGTATATAAATTGATTCACTGGTAATTTTATATATGCCTGGTTCCAACTTTAACGAGCAACTCCCAATAGGGATGCAATGCTAACAATTCTGCAGACTTCAATCAAATAGAAAACATGGGACTAGCACACACAAATTATATGTACATTTTAATTAAAGGGGATGTAGACCCCCATGTTTTTTCACCTTAATGCATTTTTATTGCATCCTGCCTGAACTGGCACCTGGCTCAGCCTCTAAGCGATCCACTGAGAGGCTGAGCCAGTCGCTCCCTCCCTAGCCCAGCACTCCAGTGAGTGCTGGAAGGGAGAGTAGACAGCTACTCACTGACAGTCACAGCTCTCTGCTCAGAGCTGAGGGGGTGTTTGATCTCTCAGTTCTCATTGCAGTGCCAGATCTGGAGTGCATTTTTCATGGTGTGAAACAGATGCAGCATCGGATCTAGGTGAGTATACATATTTGTTTTAGGCTACATTCACTCGTAGGCGGTATGCGGCGTATTGCAGCGACATGAAATGGGCGTTTTGTCCCCGCGATTTGCGGTGACAAAACGAGCCTTGTTTTTTGCTGGAGGGGTGATTTTTACATTGTCGGCTATGCACGAACGCCCAAGACGCCTGAAAAAAAGGGTCCGGGACTCGTTTTGAGCTTCAGGCGTATGGCGTTTCGGCGTTCGGTGTGGAGATGTGACCCATCTCCATAGCCGACAATGTTAATTCGCCCCTCCAGCGTTTTTTAGGCTGCTACAGCGTCGGGCGTAGGGCGACAAAATGCCTAGGTGTGAATGCAGCTTTACTTTTTCCACAGGGATAGTTATATATATATATATATATATATATATATATATATATATATATATATATATATATATATATATATATAATTTTTCCCCTTGTATATCTTTTAAGGCTACATGTAGGACTGTTTCAGAACATGAAAACGCACTCCAGATCTGTTACTGATGTGTTTCTGCATGCTCGTTGTGCGTTTTTGATGCATTTCCAGATGCATTCCTGATGTGTTTTTTTTTTATCAGGACCAGTACACACCACATGCAGTCCAGTGCATTTTTTTCTGCATCAAAAATGCATAGAAAGTAGGTTATACAATTTCCAATGGCACACCAGTGCGGTCAGTTCCAGGGCATTCAAGTTCCAGTTCCAGAAAGAAAAGTAGAACATGCTGCATTTTACCTGCACTGGACTGTACTGGAACACGGTAAAACACACCATAATGCACTGAAATGCATAAAACATGCATCAGACCCGTACAGTGGGGAAAAAAACTGTAATGCATCCAGAATCGCGTAAAAAATGCCTTTAAAAACGTGCATTCAGAAGCTCATCTGGGAAGGCTATGGTGTGCGTTTTTGTAGTGTGAACCAGCCCTATAACCTACTTTCCATGAGTTTTTGATGCAGAAAAAAACCCACACCGGACTGCATGTGGTGTGAACTGGCCCTTAGACTTGCGGCTAACTTTACCACACCGTCTGCGAAGGATTGTCCTCGCTGCTTGTTTTAACCCTGTAATACTGCACCATAGAGAGGTTGTGGCACAGCACCAATCGCTTAAATGGGTCATGTTCATCGGTGGTACATCTCGCCAAATGCAACAGGGAGTGTCATTTTTGTTAAAAGGCATCGCAGATGAGGGATGTATACAGGCCCACCTGGCTGCCTTTGCGGCTTAACCACCTGTTTTTAACAAAAACACAAGTGTAAACAAGCCCTAAGAGTTGGTTCACACTGGGGCGACTTGGGATCCGACTTGAAGTCGTCTCAAGTCGTCCCAAGTCGCGCTGTCCAGAAAAGCAATGTAAGTGAATGGGAGCGGTGTTAATACACACTACTCATGTCGCTCTGACTTCAGAAGAGGTTCCTGTACTACTTCAATCAGACTTCTAGGCGATTTGTACCCATTGATTTCAATGGAAGTCGCTTCCAAGTCTGATCACTGTTTTAATTGAAGCTACTTCCCAGCAAGATAACCTACATTTCTCAGGCAAACCCCTCCCTCCCCCTCCCTCTCCCAGAGCTGATTGTTGTTTTATTGGCCACTGGAATGTCTCCTGACCTGAAAAGGACTTCAAGTCCTGTTGTAAATCGCCCCAGATCGCCCTGTGGTTCATGCTCAAATCGTGTTGAAGTTGCTTCTGAAAGTCGTGCTGGAAGTCGTGTCGCCCCAGTGTGAACCGACACCTGTATTGTAGAAAGTTCTAATAAAAATACACAAACTTAAACAAATTGCTCGTAACTAACCTAATGTATCTTCACACCATACCTGCACTAGCTGCTTGGGTGGTAAATTGTTTTCATTGAGGCACAGTAGATATAAGTGGAAATTTCGTTGATGGGTTTACTTTTTACACACTTCAAAATCTCCTCACTGTATGAATAAAGAATGGACATTTTAAAGCGTATATTGGCATTATGGATATCTATAAATAATTGATACGATTTCCAAAGCGAATATTCACTTGAATGATTTGATTTACACAAACTGCTGTTAATTAGTGTGGTTGATGTAATTCTGGCAATGGGATGTCTTGTGGTTAAAAACAAGCATAGATGGGCCAAGAGAATTGGCTCTGGAATTGGTATTTGGAGATGGACTGAAAAAAACTACATATAGTCAAAAGAATGCAATTTTTATTTCTACATTTTATTTATTTTTTGTAGCCCAATGGAGACATGAGGAAACCATCCATCCCTGACGATCTCAATGAATCCTTTGGGGAAGAAATAAATGCATTTTTAATTGATGAAAAGGAGCTTCATTCCTATGATGACCTTACCAAAGTAAACCCTGTGACCACTAAAACAGGTAAAACATTTATGTAGTAGTAATACAAACATAATATAAAGGAAAATAAATTTGCGCATACCCAGTAAATGCCTAACAAGTGACAGCTGCGACTCAAAAATGTTATACAACATAAAACAGTAATAAAGAGAGAGTTGGAATCGCGCTAATAATGAATGTGTGTCCAATAAAGGGCACAGTGCGTGCTGTGAATATTATAAACAAATTAGGTGTATACCATGTGAACACATAAAATGATTAATTATAATAAAATATCACGCCAGTGTGGGTACAGATATGAATCCACCAACAAAAAAATCAATATTAAGTGACAACATAAGACCAAAACGCCACACTGTAAGTGTAGTTTCTGTGAAAAACGTTAGACCAATAGGCCACACAAGTGGTGAAATAGATAAATTGAATCCAATTAGACTCCACCTGATGGACGCACGCGTACCATCCAGCCGGCCGGCACCTTGCTATTTTTTAAATGCCCTATTGATTTTGATTCTTGTAAGTGCAACCTTTAATTTTTCATATATTTTAGATTTTACACTATGTGCGGTTTATGTTGTTGCATGTAATCTCCAACACTGTCATCGGTTGACGTCCTATGGCTGCTGAATTACGATCCCATTTCTCTGAGTGCCTATATCTACCCTGTGGGGTCCATATCTGGTAAGGGTCAGTGTGTGAAGAGGTGGTGGGTTCGCACTATTCCCTCCCCCGGTCGCAAGACTGTTCCACACGGGTGTAGTTACCTCAGTTACCCATAAGGTTTTATACTATGCAAGTTTTTTTTTGTTTTTGTTTTTATGGCGCTGAGACTCTGCAGGTTCAAATCGGTGCAAGTCCAATTGTGATCGACACCCAGGAGATCGACACGTCTATATCAGCTTGAGACCTTTTCCTCCTCTTCTGTTTACATACATGTTCTAAAGGTGGAGACGCTATAACTTTATTTTTAATTTTTAATTTTATTTTATTCATCTGAGATTTTTCACCATATTGACTATTTTTTCAACGCATCATAGACTTTACATTTGCTTTCCCACGTCCATCAGGTGGAGTCTAATTGGATTCAATTTATCTATTTCACCACTTGTGTGGCCTATTGGTCTAACGTTTTTCACAGAAACTACACTTACAGTGTGGCGTTTTGGTCTTATGTTGTCACTTAATATTGATTTTTTTGTTGGTGGATTCATATCTGTACCCACACTGGCGTGATATTTTATTATAATTAATCATTTTATGTGTTCACATGGTATACACCTAATTTGTTTATAATATTCACAGCACGCACTGTGCCCTTTATTGGACACACATTCATTATTAGCGCAATTCCAACTCTCTCTTTAGTAATACAAACATACAAAATGTGTAATATGTCTGGGAAAATTAATAAAAGAAAAACAAATCTCTGCAAACATGCACACGTGTCAGCACAAGTTTCACTATTGGAGGACAATCAGGCGGCGTACACACGACCGAGGTTCTCGCTAGAAACCAGCGAGAACCTCGCTGGAAGCTGCATTCCAGCGAGAACCTCGGCCGTGTGTACGCTCTCGGCGAGCATCCCGTCGGGAATGCCGTCGAGCAGAAATAGAGAGCATGTTCTCTATTTGCTCGACGGCCCGCCTGGATGAATGGCTGGTTGCCATTCCCGACGGGCGGGTTGCCGAATCTGACGGCCGGCAGAGAACCTCGACGGGCGGAACGATGTGTTCTGCCCGTCGAGGTTCTCTGCCGTGTGTACGCGGCTTCAGGCTTTTTTTTGCCAGGACAGCCAGAAAACTGACCATGGCCAGGTTGCAATAGAAAAACAAGGGGGCTAGCATAAACACCAGGAGGGTTATTTACGAAAGGTAAATCCACTTTTCACTACAAGTGCATTGCAAGTACACTTGGAAGTGCAGTCGCTGTGGATCTTAGAGGGACATGCAAGGAAAATAAAAAATGGCATTTTAGCTTGCACATGATTGGATGATGTTGTTGGGTTGTGAGGGTGAAGTTTTTGGGTTGTGTTTTGCACGCCACAGGCTTTTCAATAGAAAAAAAAAAAATGATTGGATGATGAAATCAGCAGAGCTTCCCCTCATTTCAGATCTTCCGCTCAGATCTACAGCGACTGCACTTCCAAGTGCACTTGTAGTGCAAAGTAGATTTGCCTTTCGTAAATAACCCCCTAGGTATTCCACACAAAGGAAGAAATATAAAGAGAACAGGATATTTTATAAGAAAAGTACATGGTACAACAGGCACATATCGGCAATACTAAATGTTGGGTAATACATCCTTCAAAGGCGTGTTCAATCCGGGAACACAGTGCAGGAAACCTGCATTTTGTGCACGTTTCCTGCATCACATTCTAAACGCACTAGGTATGCAATCTGCTACAGGTGTCAATAGATTGCTAATGACAGCCCAAATGCAGATCGCAAATGCAATGCACTTTCCTGCATCAGAGGGCATGGAATCGCAGTCGTATGCAATCTGGTTGCAGTGCGTTTTTGTAAAAGTAGCGCGTGCACTAATTTTGGCGCACTTTCAGCCCATTCAAATGAATGGGGTGAAAATTGCAATTCCGTTGTGACACAATGCACAAGACGGACATCAGCTGTAATGTTTGGTGAGAGTTCGTTTTATTTTTAAACAATTTCATTTTTGTGTGGAAGTTTTTTTTTTATTATTATTTCATTTTTTTTTTTTGTTTTTTTTTTTTTCCTATCTTGTTTTTAATTTTTTTTTATCCAACACAAAAAAGTAAGGAAAAAAACAAACATGAAGGAAAAAGCCTGAAATGTTCATGATTTCATAGTTGATATTTTTTTTCTTAAGGGTAGGAGGGGAATAAGGAGTTTAATGGGCTGACTATGGTAAACCAAGGGTTAAAGTGGTTTTAAAACATAACGTTTTTTTTTTTTTTGCACTAATGCATTCTGTGTCTCAGGATCTCCCCCAGCCCCCATTATACTTACCTGAGTCCATTCCCAATCCAGCGATGTGCATAAGAGCAGTGGCTCGCTCCATCCTCACTGGGCAGATTAATAGGAGTAGGAGCCAATGGCTACTACTGCTGTCAAATTCTGTGATGAGGGAGTGGGGGGTGGGGCTGAGGCAGACAGGGTGGCTTGGGAGCAAGCCCGCACAAGTGCCCCCCTAGAAAGCGGCTTTCTAAGGGGGGGCACTTGCCAAAGAGAAGGAGCCAAGAGTGCTGGAAGGGTACCCGAGAAGAGGAGGCTCTGGGCTGCTCTGTGCAAACCCACTTCATAGAGCAGGTAAGTAATAGCACGTTTGTTTTTGTTGTTTTTTTTATTTAAAGAGGAGGTTCACCCTAAAAACATGTATATACCATTTTTTTATTTTTTTTTGCTGTACATATCGCCGTATAGCTTTTTTCCTCCCCGGCTTCTGGATAGTGGATCCCGTGGGACTGGGCATTCCTATTCAGAGACTAAGGATTGACGTGATGACAAAAGCTTCCCCCCGGCGCATAATGCACGTCACCAGATTCCGAAAGAAGCCGAACGTCATGCGCAGGCGCCGTTTAGAGCCGACTCGCAGTTTGGCTCAATAGATAAAAACTGTACATGTCGGCAGTATGCTGGATGGAATGTTTTTAGGGTGAACCTCTGCTTTAATTAAAACAACAAAAACAAAGCTTTATTATCACTTAAAGAGTTAAATAGTAAATATAACTATTTATTTTTACTGGTGAGGTTGCTGTAAGACCCCTTTCACACTGGAGCGGTTTGCAGGCGCTATTGCGCTAAAAATAACGCCTGCAAACCGACCCTAAACAGTTGCTGCCGAGGGCTTTCACACTGGAGCGGTGCGCTAGCAGGACGGTAAAAAAAGTTCCCAGTGTGAAAGAGGCCTAACTGGAATTGTATGCAGATCAAAGCTCACTCCTTTTGATCTGTAGGTCAATAGAAAAGAATAAGGACAGCGTAACAATATTGTTACTTTTGGGTTGGTTTACTAAAGGCCAATGACGATAATTAAAGGCACAGTGCAGTTGCTCCAGAGCTTAGGAAATAAGGTAAGGCTTCACTTTCCAAAGAATAATAAAAATAAAATAAAAAAAACAGCATTTTGCTTGCACATGATTGGATAATGGGTGGCAGCAGCGCTTCCTCTCATTTATTAACCACTTGCTTACTGGCCACATAAACCCCCTTCGTGCCCAGGCGAAATTTTAGCTTCCGGCACTGCGCCGCTTTAACTGACGTTTGCGCGGTCGTGCGACGTGGCTCCCAAACAAAATTGTCGTCCTTTTTTCCCCACAAATAGAGCTTTATTTTGGTGGTATTTGATCACCTCTGCGGTTTTTATTTTTTGCGCTATAAACAAAAAAAGAGCGACAATTTAAAAAAAAAATATTTTTTACTTGTTGCTATAATAAATATCCCAATTTTTTTTTTTTTTTTAAATCTTTTTTTTTCTCAGTTAAGGCCGATACGTATTTTTCGACGTATTTTTGTAAAAAAATCGCAATAAGCGACTGGTTTGCGCAAAAGTTATAGCGCCTACAAAATGGGGAACAGAATTATGATTTTTTATTATTATTATTTTTTTTTTTACTAGTAATGGCGGCGATCTGCGATTTTTTATTGGGACTGCGATATTGCATCGGACACTTTTGACACAAATTTGGGACCATTCACATTTATACAGCGATCAGTGCTAGAAAAATGCACTAATTACTGTATAAATGTGACTGGCAGGGAAGGGGTTAACACTAGGGGGTAAGGAAGGGGTTAAATGTGTATCCTGGGTGTGTTCTAACTGTGTGGGGGGAGGGGGGGTGACTGGGGGAGGTAATCGAGGCTGTGTCCCTATGTCCCTCTCCTCTGACAGCACGTGGAGCTCTGTGTTTACACACAGAGCTCCACGTCCCTGCTGTCACCTGCTGTGTTCCCGCCGATCGCGTGTACCCGGCGGACATCGCGGCCGCCAGGTACACGCATCGGCTCTTCAGCGATGCGTCGGGACAGTGTTTGCCCGCTGCGCACCACCCAGTGGCGAGCGCGGGTAATGCACTTTAACCCCTTCCATACAGGGCATTTTCACCCCCTTCCTGCCTAGACCAATTTTTAGTTTTCAGCGCTGTTGCACTTTGAATGACAATTGCGCGGTCATGCAACACTGTACCCAAATTAAATCGTTATGTTTTATCCCCACAACAATAGAGCTTTCTTTTGGTGGTATTTGATCATCTCTTCAGTTTTTATTTTTTGCGCTATAAACAAAAGAAGAGCAACAATTTAAAAAAAAACACAATATTTTTTACTTTTTTTTCCTCAGTTTAGACCGATATGTATTTTTCTACGTATTTTTGGTAAAAAAAAACTGCAATAATCGTATATTGGTTGGTTTGCGCAAAATTTATAGCGAATTCAAAATAGGTGATAGATTTATGGCTTTTTTATTTTTATTTTTTTACTAGTAATGGTGGCAATCTGCGTTTTTTTTTTTTTTGTGACCGTAACATTGCTGCGGACATATCGGACACTTTTGACACGTTTTTGGGACCATTCACATTTACACAGCGATTAGTGCTATAAAACTGCACTGATTACTGTGTAAATGTGACTGGCAGGGAAGGGGTTAACACTAGGGGGCGCTGAAGGGGTTAAAATGTTCCCTAAAGTATGTTCTAACTGTAGGGGGAGGGGGACTCACAGGGGGAGGAGACCGATGTGTGTTCCTCTGTACTGGGAACACACATCAGTCTCCTCACTGCTGACAGGAGGTGGATCTGTGTGTTTACACACACAGATCCACACTCCTGCCGTGATCAGCGGTAATCGCGGGTGCCCGGGGCAATCGCGGCCGTCGGGATCGCGAGTGGTGCCGCGCGCCCCCTAGAACGCCGTGAAGAAAGGACGTTGTGTGACGTCCACTCTCATCGGCGAGGGGTTGCCACTGACGTCAATCCCTTATGGCCTGGTAAGGAAGGGGTTAAATGACGTCCAAAGACGTCCACTTGGCACTTGAGAGCCGCGCTGTGGACGTCTTTTGTCTATAGCGCGGATCTCAAGTGGTTAAACTCTGGGGCAATTGCTCTTGCAGAGTGCACAGTCTATTTGCCTTTAGTAAATCAACCCCTTTTGTATCTCTTGATTTCACTTTTGAGCAGTGTGTGTATAAACAGTGTTTTTTTTTTTTTATTAACTGTATTCTATTCATACAAAACACAAATAGTTATATCAGGTAAAATGTAAATGAATGGGACAATTTGTTAGCTCTAGGCAACACATTTCTTTCTTCTTTTAGACCAGGGGTCTCCAAACTGTGGCCAGGGAGCCAAGAGGCCTTGCTTTTATCTGGCCTTTGGGGGGCACAATTCCTTCCACTGACACCAAGGATGGGGCCTAATTTCTCCCAGTAACACCAATAAGGAGGCACAATTGTTCCCACTGAAACAAACAATGGGGCTTTGTTTTTCCCACTGATGTTCAGGACCTTTTCTATCCCCAATGTCCACAGTCCGGCCCCCTTAAAGTCTGAAAGACAGTAAACTTGCCCTTTGTTTAGAAAGTTTGGAGACCCCTGTTTTAGACAAAACCTTAACATTTACCTCCTTTTGAACTGCTGAATTGATTGCTGAGAGTGACCCTATGGCGCCCACTTGCAGCAGGTACAGACTGGTCAGATCTGTTTTTGCAAATTGTCCCTGCTACCTATATTCACCACAAAAATCAACAATGTCCTGAATAGACCGGTCACTGTTAACGTGGCTAGACTGTGATGAACTTGAATCTTGCTGATAAACTACTGTAATTCGTTTTTCCTACAGTATTGAAATGTCTTCAAGCAAGATATGCAGCTGAGCTGTTCTATACCAATGCTGGGTGTACAGTTATTGCAGTTAATCCTTTTCAGCCAGTAAATAAATTGTACAGTAATGAAGTTATGAAGCAGTATCACAGTGCACCTCAGCCTCAGGTAATTATAAACAGACTTTTTTTTATATTCATTGCAGTAACTAATTTTAAAGGACTGGTCCACCCAAAAGTCTTGTTTTAGGTATAGGTGAAGTAGAATGGGCTATGTCTTCTTATGGCTGGTTGGCAAAGCCTTTAGCCATAGTTCTCCATTCATAATTTTTTTTTTTTTTTTTAAGTTTCTGTATTCTTCATGTTTGTGTTTAGATCTGCCTGACTCTGCTGTTACTGTGTAAAGTGGGTCATCTACTGTATATATTTTCTTGTTCCGCCCTACCGGTTGACCATAAGAAATCTCTTGATTTCCCAATCTGTGCCAAACAACTTGGATGGGGTAATCTCTCGTTGTGGCTATTGTATACTGACAGTTGACAACCATAGGTGTTCGAATAACAGTTTTCTACCTGGTTCCCTTGATTTTTAGACCAAAGGATGTCAAGCAGAAGGGTGCTGACAGGAATACCTATAGGTTGAATTTTGACTGGTTCATCAGGAAAAGGACAAAATTAGCTCAGATTATATGGCCAGCTTAAAGTACCGTATATGTGAACTCAACACTCCCCTTCTAAAACATCCCATTAAAATAGAAATGCTAGACCAGGGATGCCCAAACTTTTGAAGCTTGAGGACCACTTAAGTGACTTGATAACCGGTCGCGGGCCACAATAAACGGAGCGGGCGGATGGCAGGTCCATGTCTGCTCTGCATATGCAGAGCGGACACGGTCACTGCCCACTATACTCCCTGCACTTTCAGAAAGCTCACCAAACTCGCAGGTAGTAACAGAAGTCTAATGCCACGTACACACGGTCGTTTTTTGCAATGAAAAAAAACGACGTTTTTTGTGAAGTAAAAAACGACGTTTTTGAAACGTCACTTTCAAAGACGATGTTGCATACACACCATCGTTTTTTTCACAAAAAACGAGGTTACGTTCACCACACTTTTCCATTGAAGCTCGCTTCATAACTAGCTTCTGGGCATGCGCGGGTTTTAAAACGTCGTTTTAAACAACGTTTTTGCTACACACGGTGACTTTTTGTGAAACAAAAAACGATGTTTTGAAAAACGACACAAAAAATTCAAGCATGTTGGAATTTTTTTTTGGTCGTTTTTTTTAAGACAAAAAACAACGTTTTGCCCACACACGATCAATTTAAATGACGTTTTAAAAAACGAAGTTTTTTTTCATCGCAAAAAACGACCGTGTGTACGCGGCATAAGGCTCAGTGCAGGTAACCCGGAGGTTTGCTGCTCTGCATCTGCCGGTCAGTTTCAAAGCAGCCAAGTAACCACTGCAGAGCATACGTATGGTCACTACACAAATCCATCACACAAAAGTACAAACACAGCATGGTCGGAATCAGTGCTTGGCAAACACGAAATTAGCACATGGGGCCCAAAGGGTGGCGCTAAAAAGCTCAAATTCCTCGTAGTATGTCACTACATTCGTGTTAGTGGCACGACAATTGTGTAACATTGGTATGCAAGACAAGATCCAGGCACACGCCCTTTTGACAAAAATCAGACGCTCGGTTGGCCAACAATCGTACCGTGTAGGAGGCTTTAGGTTTCACCAGTGGGCACAAATCGTCTAAACCTAACAATCAAAGCTACACACATGTTATCACTGCATCAGCTTTACAAAGAAAATAATCAAGGAATGGTTACAGTTTACATATTATAAACGATTATGCTATGAGCTGCATTTTGGCTTATTGTGCTGGATAAATAAAATCTTGACTATTTTAATTTGTGTATTTTGTTGTTTGCTTAATTTTTTAGAACTGTAAGCCACACATCTTCACAGTTGCCGAACAAGCCTACAGAAATGTACAATGCCAGCTTCACCCAGTAAACCAATCTATAATTGTCAGTGGGGAAAGTGGGGCTGGAAAGGTGAGTGTCAAATGTTTGCTCTAGTCATTTGAATAAAATAAAGTAGATCCATCTCTAATATGTAGCTTATGTTAACCTGTAGCAGGGAAAGCCTGTAAAAAAACTGTATCCTAAGACAGAACCCATTGGAGGTTAAATTCTCCCCCTGGAAGTGCTAGTTTCCTGGCTGTCACACTTGGTGCTTTTGAATTGCGGATCTAGTAAAAAGCATCTAGATGGTAGGTCAAATAAATGCAGATTTTAAAACATAAGTGTTTAGCTTATTTGGAGAACCACAACTCTGTTGCTTTTAATGTAATGAACTGCCAACGCCAAGAACTAGTTGTCCACCCATAGAAGTCTGAGGATTTTGCTGGCTGCCCGCTGAGTAGCGCATTGGCTCTAGAATAGTGCTGACTTGAGCACAGAAGTTGAAGAACCAATAAATGGAGCACAAGATAACAGGGTGGCCCAAGGTAATGTAATGCCTATACGTTGTAATTACACCTACATTACCCCCTTCTAATGGTCTTTAAAACATGAAGTCCTTCTTTAAACACCTCAAAACCAGACACTTTCACCACTTTCCTGCTCAGGCCATTTTTTAGCTTTCATTGTCGTCCAACACTGAATGACAATTACTCAGTCACTGCAAATAATTTCCCAAATATTTTTTTTTAAAATATTTTAAGTCATAGCTTTCTTTTGGTGGTATTTAACCACTTCAATACCAGGCACTTCCTGCCCAAGCCAATTTTCAGCTTTCAGCACTGTCACTGTTTAAATGAAAATTGCGCGGTCATGCTATACTATACCCAGAAGAAAAGAGAACCCCCACTCGGTTGGGACTTTATGGGCAACCACCACACATAGATGAGCAAAAATATTTATTATTGGTACATAAAATCATTCAAACATGAAATGATCATTAAAAAGACATATCGCAAACAGGTACATATATATCAAAAGCAAAAATAAGAAAAGACCAAAAAAGCATGACAGATTACATAATTAGCATGACGCATTAAAAAAAATACTCTCCGGTTTTACAGTGCTGGATACTATTATACAGAAGAGTATATTTATTTAACTATGTAATTTGAACTAGATGAATAGTGCTGCGCTGTATGGGACAGGAGGAATGAATACATCTTATAAATACAGTGCTAAAACAAAAAATAAGGCATGTGTATCTAAACAATTAACCTCACAGTGGTGCATAACATCAAATCCAAAGTGAAAGAATTGCTTGGTGAATATAAGGCTAGGGAACAACACACATATAAGCGATTCCTATGAATTATATGTGAGATAATCGTCTGTGTTCATGCAAGAGCAGCGGACCAAGCGCTGCTGAAACGCATATAACTAAAGTGCTGGTGCTGGTGCCAGGTGTTCAACTTATAGTGCTTGCAGAGGAGAGGTTTCAATTTCCTTTAAAGGTAGTGCAGATGTCCCCTTACCTTACTGCTGTAAGGTAACAGCATATAGGAACTCTATATGGACGAGTAAAGCAACAAAATTCAAGCCGTTAGGGGTGGCAATGACGCTCACACAGGAAGATAAGAAGAGAGCACCAATAGTGTAATAACGTAAGAACAATTTAATGGTAAAAAAGCTTATACACTAGGTACTCACAAAGGTAAAATAAAAACGAGCATATAAAAACGAGTAACAAACTCGCTGACGTCACATCCGGTACCTATTTTAATTGACTCGTGCGAGTACGTTACTCGTTTTTATATGCTCATTTTTAATTTACCTTTGTGAGTACCTAGTGTATAAGCTTTTTTAGCATTAAATTGTTCCTACGTTATTACACTATTGGTGCTCTCTTCTTATCTTCCTGTGTGAGGGTCATTGCCACCCCTAACGGCTTGAATTTTGTTGCTTTACTCGTCCATATAGAGTTCCTATATGCTGTTACCTTACAGCAGTAAGGTAAGGGGACATCTGCACTACCTTTTAAAGGAAATTGAAACCTCTCCTCTGCAAGCACTATACGTTGAACACCTGGCACCAGCACTAGCTATATGCGTTTCAGCAGCACATGGTCCGCTGCTCTTGCATGAACACAGACGTTTATCTTGCATATAATTTATAGGAATCGCTTATGTGTGGTGTTCCCTAGCCCTACGGTTTTAGCAGCGCTAGTTCTTAATTATATTCACTAAGCAGTTTTTTCACTTTGGATTTGATGTTAAACACCACTGTGAGGTTATGTACCGAAGAATAATTGTTTAGATGCACATGCCTTATTTTTTGTTTTAGCACTGTATTTATAAGATTTATTCAGTCCTCCTGTCCCATACAGCACAGCACTATTCATCTAGTTCATTCGCTTTTGGTTTTGATACACCTTCAGTGCCGCAGCAGTATTTTCTACTCCCCTCCCCTCCACTTCTCCCTTTTTAGCCACCCCTCCCCCCATTCCTTTGGTACCGCGGCAAGAATCCACCTTACATCAACTATGTAATTTGTAATGTCTTTTTTTTCTTTTTTTTTCTTTTTCTTTTTTTTCTTATTTTTGCTTTTGATATATGTACCTGTTTGCTATATGTCTTTTTAATGATCCTTTCATGTTTGAATGATCGAACAATTTTATGTACCAATAAAAAATGTTTTTGCTCATCTATGTATGATTGTTGCCCATAAAGTCCCAACCGGGGGGGGGGGGGGGTCTCTTTTCTTCTGCATACTTAGGGATGTGGCGACAATACACTGTTCTGACATGGTGAAATCCCTCTTTTTCTGCTGCACTGTACCCAAACTGAATTTTTTGCATTTTGTTCCCACAAATAAAGCTTTCTTTTGTTGGTATTTGATCACTTCTGTGTTTTTTTTATTTATTTTTTGGCTAAACAAAAACAGACCGAACATTTAAAAAAAAAAAAAAAGTTTTTCTTTTTGTTTCTGTTTATCAAATTTTGTAAATTAGTACGTTTTTTTTTACTGGATGTAATCACTGTGATTGGACAGAGCAATCACATGGTACCAGGGCTAAACACAGGCACAGTAGCACAAAAGATCATCTGGTCACAGATCAAGGCGTGCTTCTGTGAGGGTGTACCAGTATGTTCTCCCAGAATGACGCTTGTCCCGTCTGACTGTTTATATACAGTGGCCAGGAAGAAAGCGGTTAAAGAGGCCCATTGCAAAAAAGTTTTTTTTTACTAAAAAAGCATATGTTACTTCTGATTCTTTGTGTTATTTTAGTTTGATTAAACCAATGCTTCTCTCTTTTTAGACATGGACCTCACGTTGCCTAATGAAGTTTTATGCTACAGTGGCTGCTAGTAATTCACAGTGGTCCAGTCAGACAGCGGAGAGAATAGAAAGTAGAGTTCTTGATTCTAATCCACTTATGGAAGCATTTGGTAAATGATCTTGTCTTTTTATATATATTTTTTTATCCAATTTATTATGTTTTATTTATTATGTTACCCTAATATACTGTAGATACTGCATGTGTCTGAACAAACATTTTAATGACGATTGCAGAATTAACTTGATTTCCACATTGGGATGATGCAACAATCATTAAAGGGTAACTCCACTTCCGTGCGAAAAAAAAAATACTTCCAAAATAAGCAACACATTCTAGTTGGCTGCACAGTAAAGGCTTCACAATATTATCTGAACCTCCTAATGCCACTTGTAGCATATTATTGAGATTATATTTACAGTGAAAAAATACTAAAATTACCTGCACTTATTTCCAGGTAATGCCTGCACTTTAAGGAACAACAACAGTAGCCGATTTGGAAAATACATTCAACTTCAGTTAAGCAGGTAAATGTATGATCTCACATTTAATTTGTGCTAAAGGATAATTCCACATTTTAGGCATGTGATATGTTGCACCCCGATTTAGGGTGTTACATGTGAGGGCTCATGCACATAAGACCTAAATAAATAAATAAAATGCCTCTTTTACAGGCGTTTGGCTTTTTATTTTTTCTTCAGCCTGTAAAAACACTTCTATGTTAGCTTATGTGGCCATGCACACATGGGCTTTTATAGGAATATTAGGGGAGGAGCGTTTACAGCCTTAAACCTACCCCATCACCACCACGTTCAGGAGTGAAGAGCATTTGAGCAGAAAAATGTGCTTGACCACTAAATGCGATTGCAAAATGTGGCTTTAGGCCTTTTTTTTTTTTTTCCTAGCAGGAGAAAAGGCATTCAGGGGAGCTGAGCAAATGCTCAATGTGCATGAGGATTAAAGTGTTGGAATGTTTTTTTATCTTGATGCATACTATGCATTAAGATAAAAGGCCTTTTGTGTGCTGCAGCCCCCCTAATGCTTGCAAGAGCACATCTCAACACAGTGATGTTTCTTGAAAGAGTCAGCTGCCCGGGACTCTCCCTCCTGATTGGCTGAGACATACATTCCAAAACTTTAATCTTCTAGTGAAGCAATGTTAGTACAATGTTACCTTACTGGCACTACTGGGGATCGTAGTGACACTATACTGCTCTGGGGGTGCCTTTTGACTCCCATGGCTATTAATCAAAGTCAGTGAGCCAATAAGTATAGAGAGGGGTCTTGGGGCCAGGCCGCGGCTCCGAATGGACACAGGGAGCTGCGGCTCGGCTATGGTGCCCCCATAGTAAGTTGTTTGCTGTGGGGGCACTCAACAGAAGGGAGGGGCCAGGAGTGCCGAAGAGGGACACGAGAAGAGGAGGATCCGGTCTGCTCTGTGCAAAGCCACTGCACATAGCAGGCAAGTATGACATTTTTGTTATTTTTAGGCAAAAAAGCACTCAGCACCCCTTTCACCCCCTTCTGTGATCTCTGAATGAATACATTTCAAGTCCCATCTTCTACCATAGTAGATGGATTTGTAGTTTCAGTGGCCTATGAGCGTGTTGATCAGTACGCTCATAATTCATTCCCACTCCCTCCAGCTTTCAAACAAAATGCTTGTATAGAGGTACGGCCAGAAAGCTGGCGTGAAAGCTTGCAGGACTCTGACCTTGTACCCGTGATCAGTGGATAATAGTGCAATACTTTGCAATACCTGCTGTTGAGCCCCCGTAGAAATGTCTTCCTGTGGGAGCCCACTGAGGATAGGAGGGGCCAAGGGCGCCCGTGGAACACCTGAGGAGAAGAGGAGGTTCAGAGCTCTAAATCTTGTGTAGTAGCAATCTTTAACTTTTTTAATGCAAGTTGTGATTCCATACTAAGTAGCACATTCATTTTAAAAGGCATTAGAACAAAATAGGTTGCTTTATATTTATACACCCGAGCATACACTATGATCATTGGTCATTTTCATACCCTAAATCTGTAGAATACAAAATGTATTATTACACACATTATAAAGGAGCATAAAGGGGAAATAAAAACGTTGGGGGTGGAGTGTAAATCTACCTTACCTCAGTGGCCATATCCCTGCAAACCTGAAGCTATTACTTATAAAGTGCATCGGAAAAAGCCAAAACATTCATAGCAAACTGAAACAAGTGATGGTGGAGCAGGTCCTTGAATGTTCCTGTTGTCACGATACATTCTTTAAAAACAATTTAATGTAATTCTCCACACCCTACACCAACCATTGTATGTAGGGGTTGGTGGCCACACCTCATCATTTTACACAAAACAGTTTTTTTGTGCTGTTGGTCTTCCCAGATAGAAGAACCAGACACTTTAATTTTCTTTTGTAGTTGGAAAGAAAACTTTAAAGATAATTGCACCAGGATCAACAGCCTCTAAGCCCTATACCTAATATCGGACATTTCTTTGTGCATCTTATTGTGGAACATTCAGTGCTGGTCATGTTTAATTTTAGTGTAAATGTTTTTTTTTATAACCACTTTACCACCGGGCTAATTTTGGCACTTCTCTCCTTCATGTAAAAATCTCAATTTTTTTGCTAGAAAATTAATCAGAACCCCCAAACATTATATATTTTTTTTAGCAGACACCCTAGGGAATAAAATGGAGGTCATTGCAACTTTTTTTCTCGCACGGTATTTGCGCAATCATTTTTCAAATCCTTCTTTTGGGGAAAAAAAAACGGTTTAATGAATTAAAAAATAACAAAACAGTAAAGTTAGCCCAATTTTTTTGTATAATGTGAAAGATGATGTTACGCCGAGTAAATAGATACCGAACATGTCACGTTTTAAAATTGCGCACATTCATGGAATGGCGCCAATTTTCGGTACTTAAAAATCTCCATAGGTGACGCTTTAATATTTTTTACAGGTTACTATTTTCGAGTTTCAGGGGAGGTTTAGTGCTAGAATTGTTGCACACGCTCTAACGCACACAACGATACCTCACATGTGGGGTTTGAACGACGTTTACATATGTGGGCGGGACCTGCATGCATTTTTTTAAATTTTACTTAATTTTTTTTATTTTTACACTTTTTTTTGTAAAAAAATAAAATAAAAATGTTGATCACTTTTATTCCTATTACAAGGAATGTAAACATCCCTTGCAATAGGAATCAGTGTGACAGGTCCTGTTTATGGAGAGATGTGGGGTCAATAAGACCCCATATCTCTCCTCCAGGCTTACAAGCATGAAATCGGTGAAAAAAAAAATCACGATCACATGCCGACAGCCGCCATTTGCGGCTTTGTTTACTTCCGGGTACTGGGCGTGACATCATAATGCTGCGCCCGGTCCTCCGACGGTCATAGAGATGACTGTGACCGTCTGGTCACCAGTCATCTCTATGGTTCTAAAGCACGCACCGGCCGATTTGCTCTCCGGGCCCCTGAGTGCACGGGAGAGCCCGGAGAAGCACCGGATGGCGGCGGGAAGGGGGGACATCCCCTCCCACTGCCTATAAGAACGATCGAGCAGGGCTTTGATCATTCTTATGGTGCAGAGAATCGGCAGCTGATTTCACCGCACAAAGCACAAAGCCGAGGACGTCCCAGGGACGCCCTCGGTGGTCAAGATGTTGAGAAACATTTTTCAGAATTGCAGTCTTAATTTTGACCCCCAACATGTATTGGTTTCTAAAAGTATAGACAATGGGCTTGATTTATTAACACTGAAGATTGGTTTCTGTGCAGAGCTGCATCAGATTTTGCAATCTGCTTCCAGGTTATATTGTTAAAGGGGTTGTAGAAGTTAGTTTTTTTATTTTCTAAATAGGTTCCTTTAAGCTAGTGCATTGTTGGTTCACTAACCTTTTCCTTCAATTTCCCTTCAACATTTTTTTTTCTTTGTCTGAATTCCTCACTTCCTGTTTCTCCTCAGTAAGCTTGCCCCCATCATCTGAGCTGTTCTGGCTGGGGGTAAGTCAGCATGCTCGCCCCCTCACTTTGGACTACATCCCTGCGGGGAGACGCTGTGGACCTTTTTACAACTCCTTTAACTGAACAAGCAGAATTTGGAAGTTGATTGGCTACTATGCACAGCTGCACCAGATTTGGCACTCTCCAGTTTTAGTAAATCAACCCCAATGTGTTTCATTTTGTTTAATTAATTTTTTTAATAGCTGAAGTGGGAAGAATATTTACATTCTTGTATCTTAACATTTAAAATCAGTTTGAGCAATTTGCCTTTTTTTTCCCTTCTTTTTTTTCAATATTAGAACTCAGCAAATCACTGGTGCTTCTATCCAGACTTACCTTCTTGAGAAGACACGTGTAGCTCATCAGACTCCCTCAGAAAGAAACTTCCATATATTTTATCAGGTGTGTCAAGAAAAAAAGAATCTTTCCTAAAGTTCTCTCTCTTTCTCTTTCTCTCTCTCTTTTTCTCTCTTTTTATTTTTTCTTTCTTTTTCTTTCTTTCTTTCTTTTCAGATTATTAGTATTTACCATTGGTTGGGTTTATAGATAAGTGTATACATTGCTAGCAGTACCTAACCAGGTGTTAGTTACATACCGTAATTCCACTTTGTCCTAAAAAATGAGAGCTAAACTTTGAATTGTATCCACAGCACAGACACGTGTTTTTTTTATTTTATTTATATGTTCTTTATTAATTTTCTTCATCTTATAACAAAAACAGATTACATTCATATAAAATCTTAATATCGACTTTTCTTATTATTCATATAACATAATCTTTTCGATGTTTAAAACATTTATTCAATTGCTTTCCCACTACCCCCCCTCCCTCCCTCCCTCTTTTAAGCTATCAAGGTTTATATTTTTTTATTTTATATTGGATAACCCATTTTTTCCAGCCAGGGGTTCCACATGTCACCAAATTCCCTGATGTTCCTTCTCTTAGTATATACTACCTTCTCCTTCTATATTGTTTCGTTTACCACATTCATCCACTCTCTTACTGTCGGGGGATTTACTGCCTGCAATCTTTGGGCAATTAGTTTTCTGGCCTGAAAGAGGCATCTTAGTACTGCTTTTACTATGCTGGGTACTCTACTGATTTTTTCACCCAGACCCAAGATACACATTCTGGGGTCCGTCTCCAGCTTCGTTTGATATGTCTGGTTTAGGACATTAATCCCTTGCCAGTACCTATACAATTTTGGGCACCTCCATAACATATGTATCGATCCCCTGTATCTTGACATCTAGGACAGCTCGCATCTACTCTCCACCCGAAGTTAAACAGCCGTTTTGGTGTATAGTACGTCTTGTGTATCATCTTCAAGAAAGAGAAAAATTTTGTGCGGGCGAAACTGTTGCTATATGTCCTCTCTCCAATATCTTCCTCCACTGTCTATCTGTTATGGTCCCCAGATCTTCCTTGCATTTCTCTCTACTTTTAAGTTGTTCTGGGCTCTCAATGCTTCCCTCACATAAACATGGGTAGATTCCAGAGATGTACCCCTGCCGCTAAGTTTTTGCGCTATGGTGGTCCTATCCCACAATGGTCCTACTCTATCAAACTGAACATTTAAAGCATGTCTAATTTGGAGATATCTATAGAATGTATAGTTGGGTATATCATATTCCTGTCTTAAAGTGGAGTTTCCATACCAATTTTTTTTTTTCATTATTGTGCTCATTAGACCTAAAAAAGAAAAGGAATATTTTTTATTTTTTTTACTCATCTGGAAATGCCTGTTGCTATGCTGTCCCACGAAATCTGCCTTTGGAAACACCTAGGATTCTGACATCATCTTCCTCTAATGCTCCTGGGAAATGTGTGTCATCATTTCCCAGGATGCAGTGCGCTGTCCAATTATCACTCCCCCATCCAAGACTTCCAGGAAGTAAGTGCTTGTTGGCTTCACAATGCCCACAAGCAAAATGACAACTGTGTAGACATAGTTTTATAAACTATATTTTTTGAATAACTATGCAGAGCAGCGGCGGATTGTAAAATAGCAAGTGACCAGATTTATAGTATAAAAACGCATGATGAAAGGACATATGTTTAAAACATGCTAATTGTGGTTGGAACTCCGCTTTAAGGTAGCAAACACTTTTAATGTTCTTCCTTCATATAGCTGAGCCAGTCTGACTATCCCCTTAACTGCCCATTCCCTGATTTCCCTGACTGACTCCAGCTCCTGGAGGTTCCTATTATTCCACAACGTTGCATATTCTGTTATACCTCCCTGTCCTCCCAGTGACCTTACTGCTTTCCATACTTTAATGGCCATTTTAACCGTGGGGGTTCTAATAACAAATGAATTTGCTTCCAACACCTCTACTACTGTTCTATGGGGTGTGCCCATGGTCATCAAGCCTCCATTCATATCTACTCCTGACTCTGTTCTTACTCCTATATGCTGCATTTGTGCTGCCAGGAAATAGCAGTGTGGGTGCGGTATCGCCATTCCCCATTCTCTTATTGGTAGTTATAGGGTTTGCAACCTGATTCTAGCTTGTCCTCCTTTCCATATCAGTTCTCTAAACATGGTATCTAATTTCCTGAACCATTTTTTATGAATCCATATGGGTGCATTATGCAACACATATAATAATTGTGGCATCCACAGCATTTTAATCAAATTACATCTCCCCGCAACCGACAGCGGAAGATTCCGCCAAATTTGGATTTTTTTATTTTTATTTGGCCATTAGGGGGACTAAGTTATTCCCTATATATTTATTTATATTATTTAAGATCATTTGTTATATATATTCCTAAGTATTTCATTCTCCCCACTATCTCTAACTGTGGGATTTCTACCAATGTCTGGGTCCTCATTGGGTCTACTGGCATTAATGCTGATTTTTCCCAATTTATGACCAATCCCAAGAGTCTTCCAAACTCTCCGAAAATAGTCATTGCCTGTTTAATGGAATGTTCTGCGTCGCCAAGGAAGAGGAGGACATCGTCCGCGTATAGAGCAATCCTCTCCTCCCTAATCGGTCTCACAAATCCCCTCATCCATTCTTATTGCCGTGTCCAACGGTTCCATTGCTAAGGCAAATAGCAGGGGTGACAATGGACACCCTGCCTTATGCCCCTTTCCAACAGACACATTCTTAAATGTCTAAGGATATATATTTTTTCAGTTCCTATTTAGAATCCTCACTCTTTGATTTGCTTTTCCTTCCAAATCAGTTTTCCAAATCAGTCGTGATTTTGTAACATCTGGTTATTACTTGTTTCTTTTCAGATTTTTAAAGGCGCTTCTGCAAATGAAAGAGATGAATGGGATCTTCCAGAAAATGCACAGTTCTCTTGGCTCCCAAATTCTGATAAGAACCTTGAGGGTAAGAGCAGTTGGTTGTGGAATGCTTTGCGTTATTTTTACGGCATACTCAGATGCGGTAAAATATCGCTTTGTGAATTGTGCCCACTGGCTTTCTGATAGCTTCTTACTTGTTTTTTTGCATAAGGATCAGACAGTCATCACTTTTCTTCTTCCTTCCTCTTAAATTTAATTAGGACCTAGTCCAACCTTTTTTTCTGTGTCACTACTTGCGCCTTTCCATGAGCTGGATGGTGGTCCAAGCTGTTCAGAAATGTTTTAAACAGTCATCCTTACTTTCAGAAGGTGGATACTTTATTTGGATGCCTCTTGGCAAAATGGATATTACGGCTGCAAGAAGTGTTTTATCATGACAATAATTCGTAAATACTGTACTGTAAATATACACATGTGCAGATATAGAACCACTGCTGTTAACACTCAAACTGCTTTTGGTAGAGGCAGGAGAGATGTTTTGTTTTAGCTTGGCTTTTTTTTCCCCTTTTTGTTCTTAGGAAGTTTACATAAAACTCATTTTGTCTTTTTTTTTTTTCTCTCTTTTTTTTATCTAGAGGATTGCTTTAAAATCACTAAAGATGCAATGACACATTTGGGTATTGATCCATCAAAGCAGAGTAACATATTTAAGGTCAGTTACAATAATCTTCACCTTTGTCACAAATTGAATCCAGTGATGTTATTTTATTTTTTATAATTAATACACTAAAATGGATATGCTTGTGTTTGCGTATAAGTAAAAGACCATTGCGATGGTAGTATCTGCCTGACTGATTTGTGTATATGTCACTTGATTGAGTAGTACAATAGAGTTACTTTAATGTACAGCACTCCCTCCTTCCAGTGAACCTGTGCTTTGCATATGTAGGACAAAGCTACCCCAGTAACTTTTACACATTTATCATCCTTTTGGACAACTTGAGGGACAGATTTTTTCTATGGTTCAATCATTTTTTTATTTTTATTGGTTAAATAAACAATATTACAGAGACATTCACAGTTTTTAGGAAGGGAAGGGAAGGGACTCGAACACCTGTCAGGTTCTTATTGCTGTCTTTGCTCCTTGCTCCTGTTAAGGAGACCCACCCTCTCTATTTTTCATGTTTACTGTTTGCACCCAAAGTGAAATTTAAGAAAATCACAAATTTTGGGTTGCCCCCAGAACCATAGTAGAGGGAAAATGTTCCAATGGGGACAATAGTTCTGATGACAACCAGGGATTCCCTCATTTTAGGGGGAATTTCTTCTCACTTTTTGTTTTGGCTATGGGACAGGATGTGAAGGGAAATCTCCCCACTGGGACACAGATGGCAAAGAACCTAACAGGGGTTATAACTCTCTCTTACTCAATCCAAAATTAAAAATAATGTTTTCCTTTTTAGTTCTACTTTAATTACCAAATAAAAGTCTAGATAAATTCCTTAATAGGCCACAGCATAAAAAAAATCATGTCTCCATTCCTATTTTTTTTTTTTTTTTAAATAAGTACATCCCTATTTTTTAATCCAATGATTTACTTTGTTTTAATCAGCCAAATCTGTAAATCAAATGGGGACACAATCTAAGTAAACCTATTATCAGAGATTTGGGAGCTGCTATTATTGACCACCTTGTAAAAATGTAACTGGCTGGCCTGCCTGCCATGCTGATTTATTCACTTTTTTTTGACCTGATATATTAAAAATAAAAGTAAAATCTTCAGTGGTTTTCAATAGCAAGCAGTCAGGTTTCGCCCTTTTAATCTATGAAACAAATTTGCTTTGCCTGTATGTACAATATCACATGTTTTTGGCAGTTTTTTTTTTTTTTTTGTTAAAATAAATGTGTCCATTTGTGCATCTGACCATGAATAAGTATGTAGGTCAGAACTGAGTTCCCTTATTGCACGCATGCCGGTTTCAGATCAGTTACTTCAGAACCAGTGATACCATAAACAGGCACATGCAGTATTTTCAGAAGTATGTTGGCAGTGTCAGCCAACATATGATTTGAGGAGGTGTTTGCCCAAATAGCATCCTCTTTCATTGGGTATTCAGCAAGGATTCCTGGAGATCTTCTTGCCATAGTCCTAGACATTGTTTGGGTGCTTCTACCAAAACTGTCTCTTCTACTACTGCATTCTTGATAATAGGTGATAAATACAAGAAAAACAGCCAGAAAAGTGTGAAATAAGATCTGTTTTCTTGGTAATCTGGCTAACACCTTATCTGTATTGTTCCATTTTATGACAGATTTTATCAGGTCTTTTGCATCTGGGGAATGTCAGTTTTTGTGATTCTCTGGATGAAAGCCAGGCATGTGAAGTTTTAAGCAATGCTAAAGGTCAGTTATTATTAATTATTTATTATTATAATTATTATTATTATTATTCTTTTTAACTTAAAAAATACTTTCACCACCTCCAAAGAGTTTACAACTTTCTCACAATTTTATATGCATGGTAAAGCAGAAAAAAATGTACTTACTGTACAAGAGCATAGTCTACAGTTTTTCTCTAATATTCCGTTGGTTTGGACAGCTGTTAATATTGACAGTAGAGCTGAAACGATTAATCGATATTATCGATAATATTCGATAATGAAAATCGTTGTCAACGATTTTCATTATCGAATAATCGGTCCGCCCTTCCGCCCATTCAAAGCCACGGCCTTAATTACCATTTGTCGCGGGCCCGCCGCGATCGAGCAGCGGGGGAGGTGGGGGTGCACGGAGGCACAGGATCCTGTGTCTCCGTGCGCCCCCACCACCTCCGCCGCGCGATCGCCGCGGGTCCGCGGCAAACGCTAATTGAGGCCGCGGCTTTGCGGCCTTGTGAAGTCCCAAGCTCTTCCTTCTGTGAGCTGGCGCCATCTGGTGGTGGCCGTTTGACATTACAAGTTAAACAGCAACTGTAATGTAATTTTTCACTGCCATCTCCTTCCCTATAATTAGAACCCCCAAACATTATATATTTTTTTTATTCTAACACCCTAGAGAATAAAATGGCGATCGTTGCAATACTTTGTGTCACGCCGTATTTGCGCAGCGGTCTTACAAGCGCACTTTTTTGGATTTTTTTTTTTTTTATTAAAAAATAAAACAGTAAAGTTATCACAATTTTTTTTTAGATTGTGAAAGATAATGCTACGCCGAGTAAATTGATACCCAACATGTCACGCTTCAAAATTGCGCCCGTTCATGGAATGGCGTCAAACTTTTACCCTTTTAAATCTCCATAGGCGAAGTTTAAAAAAAATACAAGTTGCATGTTTTGAGTTACAGAGGAGGTCTAGAGCTAGAATTATTGCTCTCGCTCCAACAATCGCGGTGATACCTCATGCGTATGTGTTCACTTCTGCGCGCAAGCTCGTCGGGAGGGATAGTGCCCCAGCATTGGTGTTCCCAGGAGGAATAGTGCCCCAGCATTGGTGTTCCCGGGAGGAATAGTGCCCCAGCATTGGTGTTCCCGGGAGGAATAGTGCCCCAGCATTGGTGTTCCCGGGAGGAATAGTGCCCCAGCATTGGTGTTCCCGGGAGGAATAGTGCCCCAGCATTGGTGTTCCCGGGAGGAATAGTGCCCCAGCATTGGTGTTCCCGGGAGGAATAGTGCCCCAGCATTGGTGTTCCCGGGAGGAATAGTGCCCCAGCATTGGTGTTCCCGGGAGGAATAGTGCCCCAGCATTGGTGTTCCCGGGTAGGAATAGTACTGCTGCAAAGTTGTGTAATGTTAATGTTAAACGTTTTTTAATCTGCCGTTTGAGTGTAACATGTTTTTTCATTATTACTGTTAAATAAACGAAAAAATTCCACATTACGTTTTTTTAATGATTTTATCCGATTAATCGAAAAAATAATCTGCCAATTAATCGATTATGAAAATAATCGTTAGTTGCAGCTCTAATTGACAGCAACTACCTTCATCATACCATAATAAATAAGTGGAGGAAAAAGTTAAGGCAGCTGGTTTTTAGGGGCTAAATAGAAAATGTAAAGCTCTTCTGAAACTTGACACATTTTCTTATTCCTGTATAACGATTAGATCATAAAACAAAAGCGATTAGCATATACAGTATGTACTGTAAAGTGCTTGGCAATTAAAAGTGACATTCTCCCAACAGTGCAAACATTAACCACTTAAGACCCGGACCAATATGCAGGTAAAGGACCTGGCCCCTTTTTGCGATTCGGCACTGCGTCACTTTAACTGACAATTGCGTGGTTGTGCAAAGTGGCTCCCAAACAAAATTGGCGTCCTATTTTACCCATAAATAGAGCTTTCTTTTGGTGGTATTTGATCACCTCTGCGGTTTTTATTTTTTGCGCTATAAAAAAAAAATAGAGCGACAATTTAAAAAAAATGAAATATTTTTTACTTTTTGCTATAATAAATATTCCCCAAAAATTATATTTAAAAAAAAAAAAAATTTCCTGCAGTTTAGGCCGATACGTATTGTAACGGTCACCACCATACGCTCTGTGTTCTGAGTCAAATGTATGAATGTTTTAATAGTAAACTCAGCTTGTTCTTATACAGTTACAAACATGTCACAGTTAATCACAGGGACAATGAAACTCTCCACCCCCCTAACATCACACAATGAACTTCAATCACATTCTCCTAGATAATGACATTCAGTTGAGGTAATTATCCCCCAGACGTTCTGACTCTGCCAATAAGTGATTCACCTGCAGAATACACATTCCTATGTCAGACATTCTGTCTCCGACAATAAGATATTCACACCTGATCATCAATAGGCTTTAAACAGTGTTATTAGCATCACACAATGGAATGTCTAAGAGCAGATGCAATTAACACCCCACATTGAATGAAACCTTGACCTTTACAGCTTGTAATATGTCCAGATCTCCTGCAAAACATGAATTATCATTCATCAGTCACCCTATACCCCAAAAGGGATTCCCGTTACACGTATTCTTCTACACATTTTTGGTAAAAAAAAAAACGCAGTAAGCATTGACTAAGCGATTGGTTTGCGCAAAATTTTACAAAATAAGGGATAGTTTTATGGCATTTTTAATAAAATTCATTGATTTTTTTTTTCGTGACTGCGACATTATGGCGGACACATCGGACAATTTTGACACATTTTTGGGACCATTGTCATTTTCACAGCGGAAAGTGCTAAAAAAATGCACTGATTACTGTGAAAATTACACTGGCAGTGAAGTGGTTAACCAGGAGGGGGTGCTGTAGAGGTTAAGTGTATACTAAGGGAGTGTTCTTACTGTGGGGGGGGGATGTGGCTGTGCATGTGACGTCACTGATCGTCGTTCCCTAACACAGGGAACAGACGATCACTGACAGCCACACTAGGAAGAACAGGGAACGTTTGTTTACCCTCGCCTCTTCCCGTTCTTGCACTCTGTGACCCGATCGCGGGACCTCGGCGGCGATCGGGTCCCACGGGCGGCGGTTCTTAAGCTGTTAAATCCACTCACAATAGTTTATCAAACAAATATATGATACTGTTACTTTAAATGTTATTTGTTTGATAAAAATATTGCGTGTGGGCTTAGTTTTTGCACTGGTATGGGGAGATCACTCTTAAAGGGACATTTATATAAATTTTTTGTTGAAACATTCTACTAACCATTAAATATAAAGGTGCTGCACTTATTACAATAAGACACAATATCCATATACAGGGGTTGGATAAAAATATGGAAACACTACATGATTTGCAGATGTGACAGTGATGACATGTTTTGCATTGAAAGCGGAAGTGATGTAACATTTCTTTTGCTTCCGCTGTGTGATAAGACACCTAGCTAACTGGCGGGAAGCCTCATTTTGTCATTCACTGCATGCATTGCTAGTAATACGGAGTCATGTCAAGCCGCGTACACACGATCAGTCCATCCGATGAGAACGGTCTGATGGAATGTTTTCATCAGTTAACAGATGAAGCTGACTGATGGTTCGTCGCGCCCACACACCATTGGTTAAAAACACGATCGTGTCAGAATGCGGTGACGTAAAACGCAACGACGTGCTGAAAAAAAATGAAGTTCAATGCTTCCAAGCATGCGTCCACTTGATTCAGAGCATGCATGGATTTTTAACCGATGGTTCGTGCCTACTAACAATCGGTTTTGACCTATCGGTTAGGAATCCATCGATTTTAAATTTCAAGCAAGTTGTCTTTTTTTTTTAACCGATGGTTAAATATCCGATGGCGCCCACACACAATCGGTTTTGACCGATGAAGTCGGTCCATCAGACCATTCTCATCGGTTTAACCGATCGTGTATACGCGACCTCAGAACTTATTGAGTTTCAAAAGAGGGCAAATTGTTGGTGTCCACTTAACTGCTGCTTCTGTGACTGAAGTTGCCAATTTATTTATGGTGTCGCAAAGTATCAAAGGTTATGACCGCATATACAGTTTCTGAGAAAACATCTGATAAGCATAAGCACAGTCGACATGGTTAACTGACCAAAAGAGCCGAAATAACATTACGCAGATTTTGCATGAAGAGTGGTATCAGATTCCATTATCCACCATCCAAGACTTCTATTTCTCAATTACCAGAAGAATGCCAAAGGTGGTCCAACACTATATTTGTTTAACGGTCACCACCGTTTACGATATCCATTCCATCGCCCCAACCACGACAGCTTATCCGACAATCCAGCCGACAGGGCCCGATCCATAAGGATTCCCTCAGAGACGAGACATACGCTCTGTGTTCTGAGTCAAATGTATGGACGTTTTTAATGGTAAACTCAGCTGGTTCATATACAGTTACAAACATGTCACAGTTCATCACAGGGACAAAGAAACTCTCCACCCCCCTAACATCACACAATAAACTTCAATCACATTCTCTTAGATAATGACATTCAGTTGAGGTAATTATCCCCCAGATGCTCCAACTCTGCCAATAAGTGATTCACCTGCAGAATACACATTCCCATGTCAGACGTTCTGTCTACGACAATAAGATATTCACACCTGATCATCAATAGGCTTTAAACAGTGTTATTAGCATCACGCAATTGAATGTCTTTCAGGAGCCAGGCTCAATTAACACCTCAAAAGCATGTGTCCCCGCCTTGAATGAAACATTGACCTTTACAGCTTGTAATATGTCCAGATCTCCTGCAAAACATGAATTATGATTTATCAGTCACCCTATGCCCAAAAGAGGCACAGGGTGACCTTAGACCCAAGACTCCTTAGTGACGCTGGCACAGGAGTATCCCCCATCCCTTAAAAGTCTCTGGGCGTCACGGGTCATTCCATTACAATTGGGTAATGATCTTGTTCTTTTACCATACTTGTTTCCATAATTTTGTCCAACCCCTCCATATCAATATCAATAGTATGAACCTTTTTCTGACCAAAAGTTAAATCCCTTGATTTTTCAGTTTTTGCCTTTGGCAGCATTCAGGGTAATTTCACATGAGTACTCTGTCTGTCTGTTTTTCATTCATCCGTTGATGGATAAAAAACAGACAGCAATGCGATCCTATGGGCAACTGGATGTAAACTGTTTACATCCATGTCCATTTAAGTCAGTTTTTAAAAAAAACTGAAACAGTCTCCTCTATTTTTGTTCTTTATAAAAAAACAGAAGTGGACCTAAACGGATGTAAACCAACAAATGGTCAGTTTTTGTATCCATCTTTGCATTGGTTGTTAGGAGCTGGCGTGTGCCGGTTTATTGCTATGATTTGCAGTGGGTTTTCTTCAACTGGTCACTAATTACCAAATTAGTTTATATAAGGCACCTGCCACCCTGGTGTTCTAGTGATCAATGGAATTTTTGCCAATTGGACACTAGTGATTATTAGGCAGATTAGTGTGTCACTTGCTTTACAATACTCATCCGCATTTCATTATTATATTAGCACACAACGCACTCATCCGTTTTTTTATTTCACTGCACATATTGCCTATTATTATTATGGCATAACAACTTGATTTTCTTGCCCCAGTTTTAGTGCATTTAAAATTAATTGTTAAAAATGTACTTCTTACTGCCCACGTATGTGTGGTGGCAAGGTGGGTATGCTTTAATGTCCACACCGAACATATTCATTTATGGACAGCAGAGGTTTTGATGCTGTGAGCATGCTCACTGCACACTCCCAGTGAAGTGATCAAGCTGTCATAGACAGTGCTCTGTCTGTACTAACTACGGTATTAAAAGTCAGTGGTACTGGCTTCCAGTCATGTGACCACTTTGACAGCCAATTGCATTGGCCACATGATTGGTCGATCCTTCCCACTGTGACGTACAGACCCTACTAAAGGGATGCCAGAGCTAGGGAATGAACATTAACATTAAATATGTACGCTTTAGGTTTATGAGAGCTTTTAATTTTAATTTTTATTAAAAAGCATAGAATCATTAGGACTGCTTGTTAACTATCTGTTCACATAACTGTATTTTAGTGTTCCTTTACTCCACTTCAAATCTGCTGAAGATTCCTTCTGAGCACCTGCTGGACAGGCTCTGCTACCGTACTATAATAGCGGGAAAACAGCAAGCATTAAAGAAACCTTGCAAGAAAGCCGAGTGTGACTCACGAAGGGATTGTTTAGCCAAATCTATATATGCCAGGTGAGTTACAAAACGGGAGTTGAATATGTACATTCTGAAGATACTGGAGCTTGTGAATGAAAATGTGTAAAGAAAGAATTGATCTTTAAGTGAGAAGTATAGCCAAAGCTGCGATCAGTTTGTTCTGCACACCTGTGACCCATTTTCAGCTAAAGATCGCTGCCACTGAGAGCCTGAGAAAGCCCCTCACGTCCCCTCCACAGCCCAGAGCTCCAGTGGCTGACAGTCAACCGCTCTCTGCAGGCTGAAGACCAAGAACCGAGCGATCAGCGGTCTTTGTTCGCTCAGTTCTCGGTCTTATAGGCAGCTGAGGATAGCACCACCACCCTAACTGAAGTCCTTTGCACCCCTCCCTGTAAAAAGGCAAAGCAATAGACAGAAATTTTCTTCTGGATATCAGTCTGAGATGGCTACACAGACATCCAAGTTAACTAAACCTGCACCTGGACAGCTCAATATAATGACGTAATCACCCATCCACTATGCAGATTAGTAGCAGTGCTAGAAGCTACTGTATATTTGATGGAAAAAATAACTGCACTGCTGGATTATGCACAGACCATGGGCCTGAATACCTGTGAAGACTTCTAGGGATATGGGCCATTTTAGGGTTGTATTTTAGTTAATAACAACCAGCTTAAATTCTGAGTTCACAGTTCATGGTAATGGTACACCACAATCCCAAGATCATTTAGCCTATAACACCAGCTGTTTTCAAACAATCCCCATGGTTTTAAATTGCTAAAAATATTCAAACCGGTTTTAAATATATAAGCTAATCATATCAGTTTAGTTTAAAAAAAGTAAGAATTTACCTTGAACTGGGCAGCACAGTTTCTAAGTGGTTAGCACTTCCACCTAGCACCTCCAGGTACTCCAATTTCCTCCCACACTCCAAAGACCTGCTACAAGGTTAATTGGCTCCTGTCTAAATGTGACTTGGCATGAGTATGATTGAATGTGAATTAGGGACATTAGATTGTAAACTCCTTGGGGGCAGGGGCTAATGTAAATGTGCAATATACTGCATATGTAAGGTGCTGCATAAATTGTTGGTGGTATATAAATACCTGGAATAAATAAACAAACTTGTCAGGCGGTCCTCCTGGTGCACATGCATTACCGGTAAACAAACTGAAATGGGTAACCTCAGGTCCAAACATTTGGTTACCTCCTATATGGCCACAGGTTTTTATATACCGCCAAATGTAACAGGGTTTCTTTAGAACAATGTTGTGTTCAAAATAAAGACCATCATACTGAAAATACATGTCCCAGCCAACAGTAGTGTTCACACTATTTGTTAGCTGGTTAGAGCCCATTGCCTGCAAGATGTAAAAATAGATGTTAGAAAAGGATGTTAAAACATCTAAATCACAATAAGGATCTGTGCTGACCTCAAATTTTTGGGGCTGTAAAACAGGAAAATAACCTTTTACATTCTTGTAGCACAAGCCTAGAGTTAATTTGTAGTGCCAGGATTTTAAGATGAGTCTCTTAGAAAGCAAAAACCTGATTTAGATAAAGTCTAATGGAAACAGCCACTGCATGAATTTACTGCTTTGTGGCACACAAGACTGGCAAAGGCTGCTTCCACCAGAACCCTGTTTTGTGAATGAGTACCACCACCTTTAATGTTTAGTCTTGTGCACCAAACCATTCAATAACTAAACCTGTCCCTTCTTGTTGCAGGTTATTTGACTGGCTGGTTACCGTAATAAATGCAAGCATTTGTGATGGGTCAACTAACTGGAGCAATTTTATTGGTATTTTAATTTTATTATATTTTTAATATTGCTTGTAGAAAAAAATGGACGTGCCGATTACAACTAATAGAATCACTGGTTGACCATGTAAACGGCACACTAGCATGTCTGAGAAGTCTTTTCCACAGTATAAGTTGTACAGTATGGCCCACATTCACAGAGTGTTGGGCGCACATTACGCCGCCGTAACGCAAACGCCGTACGCCAGGCCGACGCAGCGCGGAGAGGCAAGCACTGCATTCAGCAAGCTATTGCTCCAAACGCTGCGTTGGCGTGGCGTAGATTTTGAAGGCCCAGGCCGGCGTAGGTGGAAGTGGGCATGACCCCATGCAAATGATGGTCCGAGCGTGGCGCAGGGGTTTACGTCCAGCGTATCGCAAACGACGCATGTGACGTGGACGCATGTCCGGCACCCCTCTGCGCATGCTCACAACTACGCCCAGCGTAACCCCTAAGATACGTCGGCCCACCGCGTACGCCGAGAACATACGTACACCCAGCCATACGCCAGCGCAAAAGTACACCAGCTTGTCTTCCCTGGTGGAGAGGTACTTTTGCAGTCTGAGTCATGTCAGATACTGAGGTGGACAGGTAGAGAAGAATTTTTTTTTTTCTCTGTGGATGAGAGGGCGATCCTGACCCTCAGCCATCTCTAAGTATGATGCCTAACTCCATGGCGCACAGAGCGCCAGGACCAGCAAGGCCAGGAAGCAGGAGGTCACCCTGGAGATCAATGGAAACCAGGACCTGGAGGGACATCCAAAAGAAGATAAATGACTTGCGTCAGCGGGTCAGGGAGAAGCTGGCCAAGATAAAAAGGCACGTCAGGGGCACGGGAGGCGGACCATCTACTTCTGTCAAGTTGACAGCTGAGGAGGAGGTGATCGCCAGCTGTCTGGAGCAGGTGGAGGGCCTGGAGGGCTTTGACTCCAGTGAACAGGACTTGAGAACAGGTAAGTGTGCTTTATCCCCCACCGGTGTGGAGCATGTGAGGGGTTGCAAGGGAACATGTGACAAGTGTGTGGGTCCAACAACATGTGAATACTTTGTGTCATCCACAGATGTGCTGGAGGGAGCTGGGCCATCTTCTGCCTGTGTCCGACCCACGCCATCCAGGGGAACCCCCTCAAGGGCTACCCCATCCAGGGGAACCCCCTCAAGGGCTACCCCATCCAGGGGAACCCCCCTCAAGGGTTACCCCATCCAGGGGAACCCCCTTAAGGGCTACCCCGTTCAGACAGACACAAGCCTCTCCATCCTCCAGGAAGGCTCTGAGGAAGTCCAGGGGTGTAGCCGGATCCCTCCAAGAAGGGCTGGAGAGGGAGCAGGCACGCCAGACACAGCACATGACTGATATTGCCTGTGACCTCCACTGTGTGGCAGACAGCCTGCCCTCCTTTGTTGGGTCCTCAGCAAAGACCCAGGCTGAGTGCACAGTGGCTGTGCAGGGCACTGCAGCCGCTATGCAGAAGTGCCTTACCCAACAGGCTGAGCATACCAGCTCCATCTCCGACTGCCTGCAGGATGTGAATGCGAACTGCGCTGCCATGGCCACATGTGACTATTCCGAGACCCTTGATGCCATGCGTCGCCACATGGTAGCAGGGGGTTTCTCAACATCTGGGGACCAGGCATCTGATGTGCAGGCGAGCCTGGATCGGAACACAATGGCTGTGGGGGAGCTGCAGGCCAAAGCAGCAGGCATCGTCGCAGAGGTTAAGAGCCTGGGAGTGGTCGTGCAGGCCAACACTGCCGCTATCCAGGCGGAGGGTCACCAGAACAGGTGCCTCCAGCGGCAGAACAACGCCCGGCAGAGGCAGTTGCAGGCAGAGACAAATAGCATCCTGACACACATCGCAATTGCCTTGGAGGGGATGCAGGCAACATCCGCCTCAAGCTCCAGAAGCGTCAGCCCAGGGGATGCAGCACCCCCCCACCCACCCGAGTCGTCACCCTGACAGCTGCAGAGCCGAACCCTTGGCAAGAAGCCTGGCCCGCGAGAGAGCAAATGACTTGCTTGAGGAGAAGTGCAGCTCAGAGTTCGAGCATTTATTTTTATTTTTAGTGATGTGCACAGATGCATGTGCCGTGCACCTATAAGGGCATGCCATGGCTGTTAATGACATGATCCCCTTTTTTTTCTTTTACGGATGTCACAGCACCATGCACACGGTGAGGAGTGCAAAATGAGTGCCTGGACACCGTTTTGCATGGGCAGGGTTTTCCCGTCGAGGTCATTGCGACCATGTGACTGGTGTGTGAGTGTGTGTATGTGTGACTTTTCTGCCAGCAAGGCGTGTCAGCTGGCAGGGGTCACCTTTGTTCGTCGGGGAGAGGTTATCCCCAAGAACGTGTGAATGTGGTATGAATGGACAGCAACATCATTGGGGCCTTGGCGTGGCGTTGCTGCTCCCAAGTCCTGTGCGGTGGACTTGGGCTAAACCAATGCGAGGTGGATGTGGTGTGTGTGAGCTAGGGACCACAGTGTGCATTGTCCGTGTGCCATGATGAATGTGTGTGTTTAACATGCAAAGATACGTTCCACGAGGCAACTCCTGACTGCTGTTCCTTCAGCAGACTGGGTAGCCTCGAGCAGGGGGGGACTGTGTGGTGTGGGGGTCAGGTCACCACAAATGTCAATCTACAGGCCCTTTCTCATGGTGTAGTTGTGCAACATGCACTGATGATCTGGCACACAAAGTTCGGGGAATACAACAGCAAATGTGCGCTCCACCACTGCACGGGTACATGTGTGCAGCATTGTATCTTCTCTCGCCTCTGGTTTGGGGATTCCGGTATGGAGTCAGGAGATGGGGCCCAAGTGCATATGCCGAGTCACCTGGAAGGGAAAAGACAGCAGGATGTTAGTCGTGCATGTGCCCCTCGTGATGTCTGCATCATGGGGTCGGACAGTCATGCCTGACTCCCATGTCACTCATCAACCAGCCAGCTGTCCCTGTACACGTTCTGATCGAATTCCGTTGGGATGGTGCTTTGACGGTATATGTAGCTTGGACGGTTATATATGCTCTGTGGCACGGGGGGGGGGTTGTGCGTAGTGCCACATGTGTGCAATCAATGGCCGACGGTGCGTGGGAATCCGGCAATTCTGTAGAAATCCTGCATTGCCTTCTGCCGCAGATGCTCATGGGTCGGTTTAATGATGTGGTGGAACATGCATGTGAGGATTGTGGGGAAAACCTGGTGCACGCATCTGCTCATGGTGGATTGTGACATCCCAGACACGACTCCACATGTACGTTGGAAAGATCCACTGGCAAGGAAATGGAGTGTTGCCAGTACCTTGACCAGTGGCTGCACTGCATGTGAGCGTCCAGTCTGGCTGGTGATTTCATCATTTCATCTTGCAGGGCTGTGGCTAATTCCAGGATGGCATCAGGGCTGAATCTGAAGATGCGATACACCTCCGATTCCGTCAAAGACGTTCATGCGCGTTCGGTATATCCTCTCCTGTGTCCTCCTCCGTGCCTGTGGACGCAGTAGTGCTATGACCATGGCTGCCCCTGGCATGTTGGCATATAGATGTGTTGTCCTGCAAGTGTGGTTTCTCAGCTCGTCCGTAATGGTGCTGCTGCAGCTGCTCTCCAGCTGACATGTGCACGTCTGTTGCCGGGTTGAACCTCCTTTATGGGGAATAACTTTTTGCGCCGGACGTACAACTTACACGCACCTCGCTCAGCATGTGTCGGGCGCACTCGCGTTTTGTGAATCGCAGTATTTCCCTCATTAGCATATTTGAATAGCAAATCAATGGGTGCAGCACCGTGCGTCCAGCCCATATTTGCGCCCACGCTACGTCGGCGTAGGGTGGCCAGTTTTTAGGCGTATATTGGTTTGTGACTCTGGCGCACACATACGCCGGAGCACATTTGCACTTACGTCGGCGTAACTTGCTTTACGTCGGCACAAGTGCTTTGTGAATCTGGGCCTATGTATTTTACATTTCAGTATACACCTATCCTAGTTTACAGATTTGTCATTTTTTTTTTTTTAGGATATCACGATAATTGTTTTTAGGATATCACGATAATTGTTTTTAGGATATCACGATAATTGTATCAGCATAACTTGTTTGTCAGCTGTGGCATCTTTTTCTATAGAAATATATATTCATTAAGTATTCATATGCATATCCACTTAGAAAACGTGTTCCCCTTATCCTTGCACAGGTTTATTGGATGTTTATGGATTTGAATCCTTCCAACAAAACAACTTGGAGCAGTTATGTATAAACTATGCCAATGAGAAACTTCAGCAGCATTTTGTGACCCACTATCTAAAAATTCAACAGGTATATTGTGTTCACTGTTGTCCAGATTCTTGACACTCATATTTGTTTTGTTATCGGTGGTATAGCTCATGTTGTGTGCAGTTTTCTAACTGAAACCGTTTTTGATATTTCACAGAGCAGTCCCAAACCCCTTCTTCTGGATTCTTCCGCTGGTGCTCTTGGCTCCTCCTCTGCTCCACGTGCTCCCATAGGAAGTCGCTTCCTATGGGGTTGCACATGCGGGATTACTCCCAAGCAGGACTGCCTGTCTATAGACACACAGCATAGCTCGGCACCGCCTCCTGCTTTCAGAATTTGATTAACAATGGCACCCACTGCCTCTGTCTTGTAAATGCAGGGAGAGAGCTGCTAAAGATGGGCGCAGCGCTGGATCGTGTAAGGGCTCAGGTACATATTCAGGGGGGGAGCAATACAAATAGTGAGACATTGTTTACCTTTAACCACTTGCTTACTGGGCACATAAACCCCCTTCATGCCAAGGCGAAATTTCAGCTTCCCGCACTGCGTCACTTTAACTGACATTTGCGCTGTCGTGCGACGTAGCTCCCAAACAAAATTGACGTCCTTTTTCTTTATCGTACATCACGGGACACAGAGCGCATAGCCATTACACTTGGGTTATATGGGTACCTTCAGGTGTGGACACTGGTGTAATCAATTTCACAGGAAGTTTCCTCCCTATGTAACCCCCTCCCACTGGGAGTGCTTCAGTTTTTTCGCCAGTGTCTTAGGTGTTGGTCACGTCTAGCTGTCCCTCGGAAGTCTCGGGACCCAGGATAGCTAGCCGGATCCGTCCGAAGTGCTTCAAAGCCAAGGTGTACGGTACCCGGGCCCTGCTGGAGTGGGGTTTTGCCTATAATGCCTCTCCTTGGAGGGCTGGATTCTGGGCTCCAGTGCCTTAGTCTCTTCCAAGAACTAAACGCTACTGATGCCAGGATGCTATATAGGTCCAGGGGTGTGGGTTCCTTAACACAGGACCCCAGTCCCTGAAGGTCCAAGACAATACCCACGGAGATGGGGGAAGGCTGGGCCTCTTGCATTTTGCAATACCCTGCGGCGTGGAGCAGGTAAGAGGGAACCTGCGGGACTTGGTTCGACAGTAGGTATCCCCCTGGGGGTTCTGGGTTGGCTAATGGTATGCTTGTGCATCAGCCACTATCTCCACTATGTCTTTTGAGGCAGGATGGGATGTACTAATGTTTACCCAGATAACATGTAGATATATATATGCTTTTAAAGATATGTATTTTGCTACTCCCCCCAGATTTGCCTGTTAGCATGATACTGCAGCCCCACGTGTATAGAGAGGAAGTGCTGACAAAACTCCTGTTTCCTAGGAAGCCTAGGGGGACAGCTTCCTCTATGTGTGCACTACAAAGATTAGTGGCTTACCGGGTGTCTGTGTTACTAGCGCTGGTCCAGGCTTCTCCTCTGCTTCCTCCATGTTGGTTTCAGCGTGGGGGGGGCGGGGGCGCGCGCGCGCGTGCGCGCCGCCTTTTACAGCGTGCGTGGGGGGGGCGGGCCAGCAGCGTCAGGTCTCAGATAAAGCAAAAAAGCATTTCCTGGCTGGTCATTCCCTCCTGAGAGCAGTGGAGAGTGAGGACATAGAGCGCGCAGCTGAGCCAGTTCTGGCTAACAGTGACACCCAGTGGTGGTTTGTGGATCTTCAGGTCTGGACTTAAGTCCACACTGACCAAAAAAAAAAAAAAAAAAGATTTTTTTCTTAAAGGGACTCAGCCTTAGATCTGGCAGTATCTGAGTCGGTGCAACCTTGGACTCCAGCTAACGGGCATTGGTGTGGCAATACTCACAGGACTTTCCTCGGTATTGCCGCCTTCTCAGGCGTATGAAAATTTAGATTTTTTTTTACCATAGCCTGTCATTATTAATGTTTCACTTCTAGCTACAACAGTTGGGTGTTGGCTGTAGGGGTGTCTCAAGGTTGTGCAATGGCTCCCAAGGGATCAGGACCAGCTAAGGCTGCAAAAGGTGCCAAAAAAGTAAAGGGGGTCAGAGGATTTGGGCCAGGCTCCAGTGGTCCCACCCTCACCAGATAGACCACCGAACAGCATCGTGCAGGAGCCATTGAGGGTGCTAGGGGCAGAGGCGGCCCCCAATCAACCCATTCCCGTTTATGTTACGGAAGAAATGCTAGAATCCACCCTGGGTGGGCTAGAGAAAAGGTTAACTGCTTGAATTGCCCGCTCTTTGCTGGGTGGCAAACGGGCTAGATCCCCGTCACCTAGAACAGTGTGTTCGGATGCAGAGGTCCTCTCTTCGGAGGAATTGGACCCACAGGGGGATCAAGCGGACCTGAGTCCTGACGGGTCAGACATTGAAGATTCCACTATAGATGAAATTTTTTCGGCTTCTCAAGCAGAGAGTCTGTGGATCCAGTCTCTGACGGATATGGTTCGCACTGCTTTTAAACTTCCAGTGTCAGAACAATTAGCCCCCGCGGTATCCTCTTTAGGTTCCTTGAAGGCACCATTGAGTGGTGCGTCTTTCCCGGTTCACCCCCTTCTGGAGAGCGTGATTTTTCAGGATTGGGCTCGACCTGATAGGATTTTTATCCCTCCTAAAAGGTTCACCATTATCTATCCTATGGAAGAAGAATTTGCAAAGAAATGGGCACTCCCTACCGTGGACGCAGCCATTTCCTGCGTAAATAAATCCCTGACCTGTCCGGTGGAAAATGTCCAGGTGTTTAAAGATCCAGTCGACAAAAAATTGGAGACCCTACTGAAGGCTTCTTTTACCACAGTAGGTGCCGTGGTTCAGCCAGCAGTGGCAGCCATTGGCGTTTGTCAGGCTTTAAAGGATCAGACTAAACAGATATTAAGGGACATACCGGCTCAGCAAGCTCGTGAATTGGCTGACCTCCCAAGAGCTCTCTGCTTTGCAGTAGATGCTATTAAGGACTCCGTTCAACAGGCGTCCCGTTTATCTCTGCTGTTGGTTCATATGCGTCGCCTTTTGTGGCTAAAAAACTGGTCAGCAGAGGCACCCTGCAAAAAGCTTTTAGCAGGATTTCCCTTTCATGGTGGGAGACTATTCGGTGAAGACCTAGATAAATATAATAAGCCATGAATAAGCACTGATCCAGTGCGAAACGCGTCGGCTGTTCCTTGTTTCTACTGCTGTGACCCTATTTTTGTACATGCTGTCTATTGAATAAAAGACCACCCATCAGGTTTTGGAGTGCGGCTATCCATTTTTCTTTGTCTTCATTTTGCTTAGTGCACCGCCAGCACCCTCGGTATCCTGCACCACCTGTAACCATTTAGTGATCCCACCTGGAGCGGTGACTCCTTTCTCTCTAGATAAATATATCCAGACCATATCAAGTGGTAAAAGTTCTTTCTTGCCTGTCAAGAAAAGATCGCGTGGGCCCGCATTTAAGCGACAGGCCTTCGTAGGCTCGGCCCCTTCAACTTCCCGTCAGTATCGACGGCCTCCCGGGCGTTCAGCATTAGCCGCCCACAAGGACAAGCCACGACAGGCAAGGGGCCATGGTCTCGCTAGAGTTTCGGGAAGTCCCCCCTCCTCATTTTCAGGGGTCAAGTCTTCCAAGCGACCCATTAAAGAGGGCCTCTCTTGTAAAAGCATTGGATCGTCTCTTGCTCCAAGGGGTAATTGTAGAAGTACCAACCCAGGAATGGGGTCTGGGATTCTACTCCAACCTTTTCATAATACCAAAGCCCAATGGCGACGTCAGGCCTATCTTGGACCTCAAACGCCTAAATCGCTTTCTAAACATTCAGACCTTTCGTATGGAGTCCATACGTTCGGTGGCAGCCAGCCTACATCAAGACGACTTGCTAGCATCTATAGACATAAAAGATGCGTATCTGCACGTGCCGATCTACCCGGCACATCACAGGTTTCTTCGTTTTATGATAGATCACCGCCATTACCAGTTCGTAGCCCTCCCTTTCGGGTTGGCAACAGCTCCGCGGGTATTCACAAAGGTGTTAGCCCCGGTGCTAGCCGTCCTAAGGCATTTTAGTCTTGGCTTACTTGGACGATCTTCTGGTTATCGACAGCTCAGCTTCCAACCTCAATCAGGCAGTAGGTCGCACAGTTCAGCATCTAGAGGAATTCGGGTGGATTGTAAACCTAGAAAAATCGGTATTGAAACCCACAAAGCAGTTGGAATATCTAGGCCTTCGGCTAGATACAGACTGCCAGAGGATAATTTTACCTCAAGCAAAGATCAGATCAATAGCTCAAGCAGTTCAAGTGATCTTAGGCAAGAAGAGGCCGACTATTCGCCTATGTATGCGACTGCTGGGGAAGATGGTGGCCGCCTTCGAGGCTGTGCCCTACGCCCAGATCCATACCAGATATCTTCAGGCAGCCATTCTCTCTGCTTGGAACAAGTCCATTCAGGCGTTAGATCGTCCGTTAGTGCTCTCCCCGAAGGTCCGGCGCAGCCTGTCTTGGTGGCTGGTCTCTCAAAATTTGTCAAAAGGGAAATCCTTTTGCCCCATCACGTGGAAGATAGTATCCACGGATGCCAGCCTGTCAGGTTGGGGGGCAGTTCTAGAAGAACAGACCCAGCAAGGGCTGTGTTCGGAGGCAGAAAAACTGCTTCCCATCAATATCTTGGAGATCAGAGCTGCTCGGCTGGCCCTGATCGCCTGGACTCTCCCCCTTCAGGGTCTGCCAGTAAGGATACAGTCCGACAACGCCACTGCGGTGGCATACATAAACCACCAGGGGGGCACGAAGAGCCCAGCAGCCCAAAGAGAAGTAAACCTGATTTTCTCATGGGCCGAAGCCCATGTACCCTGCATCTCGGCGGTGTTCATCCCAGGGATAGACAATTCTCAAGCAGATTTTTTGAGTCGTCAACAGTTGCTCCCGGGGGAATGGTCTCTTCACCCCCAGGTATTCCAAGAGATTTGCCAAAGATTCGGAGTCCCAGAGGTGGACATTATGGCAACGAGATCCAACAAAAAGTTGGACAAATTCATATCCCGAGCCAGGGATCCCTCGGCCTACGGGACCGATGCCTTGGTTTGTCCTTGGCACCAGTTTTCTCTTCTGTATGCGTTTCCTCCACTGCAGATGATTCCCCGCCTTCTACGGAGGATCCGGGTGGAGCGCAGGCCTGTGATCCTGGTGGCCCCAGCCTGGCCCAGGAGGGCTTGGTACGCACTCATCGTGAAGATGTCAGTCGGGGCGCCGTGGCCGCTCCCCCTACGCCCAGATCTGCTGTCTCAGGGCCCAATCTGCCATCCTGCTTCACAGCAGCTAAATTTGACGGCTTGGCGGCTGAATCCCTAATTCTTAAGGGCAGAGGCCTCTCAGATCAGGTCATATCTACGTTGATTCAGGCTAGGAAACCGGTCTCCAGAAATATTTATTACAGAGTCTGGAGAACCTATGTGGAGTGGTGCAAGTCTCAAAAATGGCATCCTCGAAAGTTTTTTATTGACAGGATCTTGCGATTCCTCCAGGTTGGCGTTGACAAAGGGTTGGCTCTTAGTACTCTAAAGGGGCAGGTGTCGGCTTTATCAATATGGTTTCAAAGACCCTTGGCCACCCATTCGCTTATGAAAACCTTCTTGCAGGGGGTCTTGCATGTGAATCCCCCTATTAGAGCTCCCCTCTGCCCCTGGAATTTAAATCTGGTCTTGTCAGCTTTACAAAGGCAGCCGTTTGAACCTCTGACAGAAATCCCTCTTGTGCTACTAACCCGAAAGTTGGTTTTCTTGGTGGCTATGGCTTCAGCCAGAAGGGTTTCCGAGCTGGCAGCCTTGTCATGCAGGGAGACATACCTTATTCTGCATAAGGGCAGAGTGGTTCTGCGGCCTTAACCTTCTTTCCTTCCTAAGGTCATATCCAGTTTTCACTTGAATCAGGACCTAGTCCTACCATCCTTCTTTCCTACTCCCCAGTCCAGAGAGGAAAGACGGCTTCATACTTTGGACGTGGTTCGAGCTATGAGGGTCTATCTCAAGGCTACAGAGAAGATTCGGAAAACAGATGTGCTTTTTGTTCTTCCGGATGGCCCCAAGAAGGGTGAGCCGGCTGCCAAGTCTTCCTTGGCTAGGTGGATTAAGCAGCTGATTTTTCAGGCATATGGTCTGAAGCGCGTTCCACCTCCCTTATCAGTTAAAGCCCATTCTATGAGGGCCATGAGTGCCTCCTGGGCGGCACACCATCAGATCTCTATGGCACAGGTTTGCAAGGCGGCAACCTGGTCTTCCGTACATACGTTTACTAAATTTTATAAGTTGGACGTTGCAAAGGGTACGGACGCAGCTTTTGGGCAGGCGGTCCTACGGGCAGCAGTATAGAATCCTCTGGCCCGGTTCACGCCCCCTTGTTTTTCTGTTGGTGGAGCCATGTTTTCTCCTTACAATGTTTTTATTTGGCTATTCTTGGCCTTACGGTCTCCCTCCCTTCATAGAGCATTGCTTTAGGACATCCCAAGTGTAATGGCTATGCGCTCTGTGTCCCGTGATGTACGATAAAGAAAGAAGGATTTTTAATAAACAGCTTACCTGTAAAATCCTTTTCTTGAAGTACATCACGGGACACAGAGCTCCCACCCCTCTTTTGGGGAACATTGTGTAACCTCGGGAGAATTGCTTGCTACAAAACTGAAGCACTCCCAGTGGGAGGGGGTTATATAGGGAGGAAACTTCCTGTGAAATTGATTACACCAGTGTCCACACCTGAAGGTACCCATATAACCCAAGTGTAATGGCTATGCGCTCTGTGTCCCGTGATGTACTTCAAGAAAAGGATTTTACAGGTAAGCTGTTTATTAAAAATCCTTCTTTTTCCCACAAATAGAGCTTTATTTTGGTGGTATTCGATCACCTCTGCAGTTTTTATTTTTTGCCCTATAAACAAAAAATGAGCGACAATTAAAAAAAATATATATATTTTTAACTTGTTGCTATAATAAATATCCCAATTTTTTTTTCTCAGTTAAGGCCGATACGTATTTTTCGACGTATTTTTGAAAGTAATGGCGGCGATCTGCGATTTTTTTTTTTTATTGGGACTGCGATATTGCGGCGGACATATCGGACACTTTTGACACAAATTTGGGACCATTCACATTTATACAGCGATCAGTGCTATAAAGATGCACTAATTACTGTATAAATGTGACTGGCAGGGAAGGGGTTAACACTAGGGGGTGAGGAAGGGGTTAAATGTGTATCCTGGGTGTGTTCTAGCTGTGTGGGGGGAGGGGGGTGACTGGGGGAGGTAACCGATGCTGTGTCCTTATGTACAAGGGACACAGATCGGTCTCCTCTCCTCTGACAGCACGTGGAGCTTTGTGTTTACATTACACACAGAGCTCCACGTCCCTGCTGTCATCTGCTTGTGTTCCCACCGATCGCATGTACCCGACGGACATCGCGTCTGCCAGGTACATGCATCGGCTCTTCAGCGATGCGGCGGGACAGTGTTCACCCGCGGCGCGCCACCCAGTGGCGCGCGCGGATAATGCACTAAAAATGACGTCCAAAGACGTCAACTTGGCACCTCAGGTCCGCGCTGTTGACGTATTTTGTCAATAGCGCGGGTCTGAAGTGGTTAAGCAGGGAATGCATTAAGGTAAAAAAAATGTTGCCTCTACAACCACTTTATTACATTAAAAGTATTAAAAATACTGTTTTACGGAGCAAATTTTTACAAATCGAGATTGATAGGGCTAATTTTTTCAATCTAAAGCAAATAAATGAAAACCTTCAACTGTTGCCTGTAGTGAGTAGAAATGCTACTTATTACATTTTTTAAATAGACATTATATGAAAGTTGTTTGAATTCTTTGAGTGCTTGAAGAAAGAATCATGGCATAGTGAGTAGGTTCTTCCTTGTATACACTGGTACAGCATGTGAATGCAAACCTTTAAAACCTGGAGAATGCTTCAAAATGTAAACTATGAAAAGGTACACAAAAGAAAGCATTTTACCTGTGAAGTGTGAATCCCCCCCCCCCCCCCCCCCCCCCAAAAAAAAAAAAAAATTACTGTCACTTTAGTATATTCGTAATTAGTATAACCAGCAGTGGAGAGGTACACTTGCACTGGATAGTTTATATTGTTATGACTGCACGTAAATAATATAAGCTATAAAAACCTTTTTGTCTAAATAGAAATTAAAGCAAACGATAGGGGTGTGAAAAAGAGAAAGGATTACATTTATTGATAACGAGAAGACACTTGTAGTATTCCAATATTTACATCCATAACGTAAAGGATATTACTTGTCAAAACAGAGGATACTGCTGAATACCGATACAACATACATGATATTAATACGAATATGGCTATAGAGGATTCAACAATATGCAATAGTAAGTTGTAGAGAGGGGCAGAGAGAGGGGCAGAGAGAGGGGCAGAGAGAGGGGCAGAGAGAGGGGCAGAGAGAGACAGACATAGAGAGGGAGAAAGAGGGGCAGAGAGGGGCAGAGAGGGGCAGAGAGGGGCAGAGAGGGGCAGAGAGGGGCAGAGAGGGACAGAGAGGGACAGAGAGGGACAGAGAGGGACCGAGAGGGACAGAGAGGGACCGAGAGGGACAGAGAGGGACCGAGAGGGACCGAGAGAGACAGAGAGAGAGAGAGGGAGAAATTACATCACCATGCTGCTAAGTCAGCTCTTCCATCATGATTCAGTCTGCCTGATTAGGACATCATACACGGATCTTTATACCCCTCAGACTACACCTTTTCCCTCCAAAAACTCTACAGGACCTCCCACCCAGTAACTCCCTGTTGTCACATAGGAACTGTCTTGGCCAGTTCCCACGATTAGCATATTACAAGACACCTTGCTAAATGGATATTTCCTGTCTGGCCAATTTCTATACACATACACCTGGTATTATTGTACATTTCTAATTAACACAGGCAATCTAAATGTGGTTTTTAATCCTACAGGAGATGACAAGAACTTGTTTAAATACAATGAGGTAACATCCCTATGCTAATCTATGATCTAAAGAATCTTTTGTTAGGTGTCTTCCACAGCGGAGCCAGATGTTGACTCCAAAAATATGCTCTTCAGATGACAGATTCATCTAAAGACAAATCCCGGTCACATTAATAATCAAGCCTTGTAAAAGAAAGACATATACATCTTCATACAAATCTTATAAGTATGGATTTGAAAAATCTCTACCACAGTTCTCCCTGAAGTTCATCCTTGAACTTATGTCCTCCTTCAATGATCCGGTACCCACCCACAACGGCCCAAAAGTCCCAACCCTTCCCCCACCACCACTGCGGCCTCTTCCTTTCTTGAACTCGCCGTAACTCATTAATGTAGACTTGAGACAGTCCTGGTGCCTTTTAGGCTTCAGATCCAAACCATGAGTGTCTGTACTGCAATGTTTCATCACCCCTCTGCATTGGAGGAGTGGAACTCCAACATTGATGGCAGGATCCTTATATATTTAGTCCTGAAATATGGTTTTACGATTGTCACAATTGGATCGGACCGCGAGACAGCACTTTTTCAGCATGATGAAGGAAAGTTCAGGAGAGTCTTCTCCGTGGCACGTTTGTCTCAAAAAAATGACTTGGTTTTCGTTGCTTCTTCAGGTGGTGATTGGGTGGGCCTCCGGACAGTCATGTATGAATACAACAGGAGAAAGGAGAACATCGGTGTACAGTTTCTGGAGGAATGTCAGATAGGAGCAGTGGGGTGGCTACAAAGCTGTAGGTAGACTAGGGGAGGTAGAATTACATTTGGGAGGTACAAAAAACAGAAATGTCCAGGGATAGTTTGGTTTCTCTGGGTGTACAATATGGCACTGGCGGGCGGGAATGCTCACGCCTTTTATAAAAAAAACAAATTATATGACTGATATCCTAGTTACATTATCCTGAGAAGATGGATGAAAGAAACCAAAATAACAACTTAGAGAGTATACTATTACAGAAGGAAAGGACGAGAGGTGAGTAATGAAAAAGAATAAGGAAAATAGAGGAGAAGAAAAAATAATACACCTAAAAGTAAAAAACTACCGATTTAATGCTGCTCCAACCAATATCTTCAGTTTACATTCCACTTTAGATTGTTAAAGAGCATTGAATCGGTATCCAAGAAAATAAAAATACCTAGTTTCCCTGCCAACTACAGCTGATAGTGAGAAAAAAATAAAATATTTTCGTTAAAAACCGACTCCTCTCTCATACTAGTAATTGGTGGTATTTTTGCCGGTCAGGTACACAGATAATAACGAGAGAGAGATGATTAAAATTTGTAGAATTTAGGTAAACCTGACGCACTTTATTACAAATTGAAGAGGCTTATCCCTAGAACAACAAGAAAAAATAAAATATAGTTCTAGAGTCCTCTCTTAAGTAAAGAGGAACAGAAAAAATAAAAATAAAAATAGACCTTTTTTCCCTTATTAGTGATCAACAGGTGAACATGATCATGGTCACTCAACAATTTACAAGTCGGGTTAAAAACACAAAAATTAAAAAATTAAAAGGAGAGGCTAAACAATGGTTGCCAAAAAACTCTTAGAATTTAGTCAAACCTGACTGTACTTATTACTAAAAAAATTTAGAGGCTTTTCCCCAAACCAAACACTGCATTATTAGTATTTTCAGGTCTATGCACTATTCCCCTCCTTCAGGTGGACAAAGTTCAAACCTTTTGGAACTTTTCTCACCTGAATGAAATGAGAAAGAGAAAAAAACTTAAAAAAATTAAAAGTAAAAAATTATAACCATAACACTACAGGGAGAACAACAAAAATAATAATAAAAACGGACAAAATAAAAATAAAAATTTAAAAAATAATAAGAAAAATGAAAAATTGATTAAAAAAAAGAATAAAAATAGAGAAAAAAAATAACAAATGAATAAAGAAAAATAACGTTTACAAAAATTAAAAAAGTATAAAAATGAAAAGCAAAAAAAATTCTAATCGAAAAAAAATGTATAAAAAGGTGAAATAAAAATTAAAAATGTTGTTTGAACATGATACTGGTCAGGATTGGAACAGGTTTCTTCAGAAATTTGTTTCTGTAGATGTATGGGGTGTCAGGTTTGATATCAAGCCTTTTCTCTGGGGTAACAAGGGTGCGTCCTTGTGTCTCGGCTATATCTATTCCCAGGACCGGGGAAGACGTACAGTATACTCCCTGAGGTAATGTACCCCGCGGAGTATGGTTCAACTCGTAGGCAGAATATAGGGCATCATTGGACATCTGATACCAGCAGCAACCCCCTTGCCTCGGTCCCGTAATAGTGACCTGCATCGGGAACCGCCCCCTGGGTGCAGTTTACTAAAGTTTTTGGCCCTAAAACATCCTGATTTCCATCTCCCTTGTTACCCCCTTCCCTGCTCACCCTGAGGACTGCTCCAGAATCTCTGGAACTCCTCACCCCCTATGTTCAGCCAGGCGCTACCCTTTCCACACCTAGGTGTCCCTAAACCAACCTATTTTATTCCGGGAAGCCTACCCCACTTCCACCTAAAATGTTTTCTCAGCCAGCTCCATATCAGAGAATTCCCAGCCGTTATTATTTTTGTTCCACCCCCTTCCCTTACATTATAAACTTAGAGATGGGCCTTTCTATTCATGCCTTGCACAACCTTTTGGCACCATTTAAATCATGTTGCCCAATCTTACCTACCGAACTTCTAACTCCTCCCCGTATCCCAACGGAAGTTTCAGTAAGTGTAAAGAGGATGTCGGGTTTGCCATAAAACCTTTCCTCCGGGCGACTCGGGGTGCGACCTGGGATTCCTTCTATATCCATCCAAAGGACAAGAGAATAGGTACAATAGACTCCCCGAGGTAGTGTACCCAGTTGAGTACAATTCAACCTAATGCTGACAACAGTGCATCACTAGACATGTGATACCAGCACCTGTAACCCAGTATTCGGTATTGAGTCCAACAGTTCAAGAATCACCCTAGTTCCATGACTAACACCCCATCGGTATCCTCCAGGACAAAGAAACAAAACTCGTCTATGTCCTAAATAATACCTAGGTGTTTTCTCCCTCACAATGATCTCCCCATTCAGAATACAGAGTGAAATACCTTCCCAACATTCCTCATTCACCACCGTGTATTGACCTGAAATGTAAAAGACATCGTGGTCATGCTTCTGACAGAGGGAAATATCAACCTGCCCCCAGCTTCCGTACCCTCTGATCACATGTGGGTCACTTAGCCACAGATGCAACAACATGAAATCCCCAGTCAGTAAGCCCATTGATGCCCACAGATCTATAGACCGAGTCCGCACTTCCATCTATGGGATCATATAGCACCTCACCTTTCACAATCCAAACCAGTACAGCCCATCCAGGCATTTAACCACTACTTTGGATTTGTATAAGCGATGAGTTGCGTTAAAGTCTTACTGAGTGGTGACGCCAACTCCTTAGGCTACTGCCCTTCATACAGATATTTGTACAATCAGCTTGATACTGGTCGATAACTCCGCCTGCCCCTGCATGTACGCCAGAGCCAATGACATATTTTTGTCCTATACTCTATCATACCCTCTTCCAATCTCTTAACATGGTCGACGAAATCTCGAGCCATATTAAACTGGGTATTTATGTAACTTTGTTGCATGTTGTCACAAATGTCACCAATCTCTCTGAGCAACAAAGTCGTGCTTATTGTCTGAAGCCATGGCTGCGAGTTTGTTCTTCAGGAGACCACCTTCCATCCTGTTACTAACACCCATCCTGGCTCCTATTCCCCCTATATAGTGCTGAATACACCCCTGCTCTGTAGGGTTACTCCTCAGAGATAAGTGTCCTGCGTGAACCTCAGTCTGTGTCTGCACGTTTCTGGGAGCAAGCCACTGGTCACTTGATTTAGTGTATACTCAGCACATACAGGGTAATAGGTTTCTATCAACCGCTGTGAGATGCTGAAGCGACGTGGTACCGGCCTACTGTACCCTGTTAGCCAGCGTTTATTCCCTTCTTTTAACAGGGCATGTTCCTGTATGTAGTTACTCACCTTACTCGTGTCGGGATTCAACCTCTCAGGTGAGACCTCAACTAGGGGTGCCTCACATGTCCAGCAAACAAGAGCTTCTCTGTAGGACTGCTAAGCTTGAGACCCTACCTCTGCGAGGAAGTTTTCACCCCCTTGATGTATCACCTGGCACCCTCTAGTTTGGCCAACAGACACCTTATTATGCAAAGGTGGGTACCTGCCCCACATACATTTAGGTTATCGTAGTCACCCATTCAAACATTTCCTTCTTTCAATTCCTGTCTGGATTCAAAACCCTCAGAACAGGATGGACTCCAGGGTTTAACCCAATAGGGTCTGATAGCTTAGTACCCAAATTGACCGTGACATATGCACAAAGTTCCGTCTCTGCCCAAAGTTCCATCCCTGCCCCTAGGGATGAGAATAGAACGAGTTGGATTACCTAACCCCTCCCGGATATGTAGCCCAGGGTCTCCCAATGTGTTCCTGATTATCTCCAGCTCTATAGTAATTACGGTACCCAGTGACCCACCTCCCACTCCAAAGACAGTTTCCCTTGAGCCTCTCTTTTTCCTAAGTATGGGAAATAGTCTGGATACCCAGATTGAAAACCACCTGCCACCAGGTGCACCCACTACCTCCAAGAGGCTGCACACCTTCTCCCGCTCTATCAGTTCAGTAATTAGACTATGTTATCCTTTACCACTACAAAACCAACTGCCTTCACTATTCAGACAGGACTCACATGAAAGACAGGAGTCTAGTGTCACCCTGGGGTACTGATCTTCTTGGCATGCAAGTCGCAGACCACTAGTTAAGGTACACTTGTAGTCTAGGACGGGAAGGATATTAACTGCCTACATATATATATCGGAAGTGAGGGCCCTTGGAATAGCCAAGAGCTGGGATCACCCCATATGCTATTCCTGCACACCTTTCCCCCAGACTCAACCAAAAATATACAATATGAGGCCAGACCTATACACTTTCAACTCGTATGTAATCAGGCAGGCCCTTGTACCACATGTCTGCAGGTAAATCTAAAAGAAATTGGAAAACAAAAAATTGCATAATGTGTATCCATCTCAAGGAACTGGTGCTACTAGAGACCACTGACCAATAGACTAAGAAAAAAAATAAACAATCCCTCGCAGCACTGAGATGACTGAACAGTAGGGGGTACATGCCCCGACCAGTGTGCCTGGACACACACAACTATTCATTAGGCAGTGGGTAACAAATAGCCACCACCACTGACAAAAATAAACTCTAGGAGACAATAGTTTTGCATGGTGGCACGGAAGGAAACCGTTGTGAACTTCATTTGGGGACATACAGATAGCTAGGGACATTAGCATACCTTAGCCTGAGGCAATATAACCTTGTACAGCTAGGCTTAACAGCGGGGGGGGGGTTTAGGCTGTGCTAAACACATGTCCGGCCAAAGTAGCATCAGGCTTTTACTTTTTTTTTTAGAGCTATGGAACTACACGTGTCAGCATGGCTGATCTTCGGTAATAAGAAAACATATGCCACGGATCTATGGCTGATCCATTTCAAACTCTGGAGAATACCCCAAAACTCTTTTTATCACAAAAAACAGTACCCCTGAACGCTACTTAGCCTAATATATGTGTTAGAGTGCCAATTATCCCCTGCCGTCTTACTCAACTTTTCATTAAAAAAATTAATACGCAGACTTCAGTTAGTGGGTTCTGCTATTCAGTGGATCAGAACATGCCATCCACGTTGGGTGGTCCAAAAACATAGTCAGATGGACTGACAACTAGACGGTAGTGGTCATGAAAACCTAAAAACATTGTGTAACCTGACTGACTGACCAACTTAAAGTTGTCTTATTCTGAAAGACTGAAAACCCAGTTATCAAATCTGTAAAACACAAAATAAAAGTTAGTAAGTAATAAACATTAAAAAAAACAAAAAAAACATTCTTAACCTGGAAACAAAACAATGGTTATATACCGGTAACAATACATTAGCATATGAAACACAAATATACATTACATTACATAAACCGTGCACTTTTTAAAATACCAAAAATTGTTGAGCTCAACTTTTCATTTATATGTATTATGTAATACATATAGACTGCCATGTTTTTCTTTTTTCCTTTTTTTATAGTATACTAATAGTTCCCCCCAAAAAAAGAAAAATGTATTCACCATGGTTACAAATGAGCAGCTCAAAACAAACACAAAACACAAACACAAAGTGCCCCCTTTGTCTTGCAAGACAGTTATACTTTACCATAATGAGCACACTGAAAAACTTCAAAACAACAAACTGTTTCTTCTATGGAAGCAAAATTACAGTTAATATTAGGAGGCTTTTTACTTTTGTTTTACAGTTCAAATAGCCCACTTAGTTTGCATGACAATACAGCTGTTCACACATTCTCACAGACCTGGAAAGAAGGGGGGGTCATTTGGGCTGTCAGCAGCTGAGAACACACGTCACACACACACCATTCAATGTGTCAAAGAAAAAGAGGTGGGGGGGGGTAGAACTACAGAACACCATTCATAATTTTAAACTTTAACAAACACAAAACATCACAATCCATGGATCTCACACACTTCCGCACAACACACTTAGCTAGGTCAAATATGACCTCAAGACCATACACAGATCATCCTGTTCTTTATCATATTTGAAATCATAACCTCTGTTCCTCACTACTACATTTTAGTGGCTGACCCTGCTTGTCCGTATTAGAAAATACTCACCTCATCAGTTCTGTTCATCCCTGTACACCAAGCATCCTTTTAAATACCATTTCCAGTCCAGCGATTCCCAATATTGCATATTTCACAGCCCAAGGTCCACATTTATCTATCATTTCTTCTTTCCGGGTCAAGTGGTAAGGTTCCCCACGGTTAGACCCTGGAAGCGATTTGATTTCCCATCCTTTTATGGACGAAGGACCTTGAGCTGTACCGCAAACCTTATTATAGGTCGCATTTTCCCCAAAGCTAGCTAGACTTTGACCAAAAATTGGGTTGATAGGCACCGCCCCTGTCGTCTTTACCACCTGTTCTTCACTACTTGTCAGACTGACTATAGTCCTTCAACAGGTAGCCCGGAGATATTCCCAACTTAATAAGCTTAATCTCCCTGTGGTCTTTCCAATGTATTTTAAAAGAAATGCTTACTTACCACAGGGCTTCCCAAGCGTTAAGCTTGATTAGACCCTATGATTGTTTGTAGGGTAGGAGGCAATTCTAACTGACACTCAATGATTTTTTAGCAGTTACAATATAGCCAGTGTTTGTAGATCTAATTACACTGTTCGTTTACACAGAAAAATAGATTCACATACATCCAGATAATTCAGTGTGATTTAGTCTCCGTCTCCACTGATGCGATCTGCCATGCGACTTTGGACACAGTCGCATTACAAATCGCAGCCCACTGTTTTCAATAGCCCCCATTCCAATCTATGTGGCTCAAAGCTGCTGCGACTGTTAAGGTACCTGCAGCATTCTGATGCGACTTCTGGGTGAAAAACCCATTCAAGGCCACACCATAGTCGCACTACAGCTGCATCTCACAATCGCATCCTGTATCAGGCGACATTGGAGTTGCACTAGTGGAAAACGCAGCCCAAAAGCATAGGTGTGTTTCACTCACAAGATTGGCCTAATATTCAAAGAGTTCACTGAAATTTATTTTTGGCAGAGACACACTGGGCCAGATTCCTGTAGATTTGCGGTTTTCTGGCGTAGCGTGGCGTATCCCATTTACGCTACGCCTCCGCACCTTTTACGGGCAAGTGCTGTATTCTCAAAGCACCTGCTCCGCAATTTGCGGCGGCGCAGCGCAAATAGGCCGGAGCAACTGTGCGTAATTTAAAGTAGGAAGGAGGGGGGCGTGCTGTGTCTAAATTAAGTGCGCCCCCGCGCCAAACGAACTGCGCATGCGTTGGCCATAAACGTAGCCCACTGCGCATGCTCCATAGTACGCTGCAAATAAATTGGTTTCAACGTGAATGTAATTATTGTACAGCCCCATTCGCAACGAGCTACGTAAACAACGGAAAAAACAGACGTTGTCCATACCTAACATGGTGTATGCCGGACCTACGCAAGGCCACCCCTCCTTCTAGCAGGGGTAACCATACGCTTACGCAAACTACGCTAACTACGCCGATGGCACGCAATTACGCTCAGGAATCGGCGTATAATGCTCATTTGCATATTCGACGCAGAAATCGATGGGAACGCCACCTAGCGGCCAGCGTAACATTACAACTTACATCCGACGGTGCAAGTGACTTGCGCCAGTCGGATCTAGGCAAAATCCATGCGTAACTGATTCTAAGAATCAGTCGTATAGATACCCAGGGCCAGAAACATAGACGAAACGGTATCTGGAGATACACCGTCGTACCTCGCTGAGAATCTGGCCCACTGTCTTCAAGATTCCCAACAGCATCCTTATTATTCGCACTGACACCCTGCTGCAATTTCATTTTATATATCTACATTATTCAAAATCAGTCTTATCAACATAAAGGATCACATAGACAAAAAGTAAAAGGTTAAGTTCTGAAAAGTTAGTTTGTTAGGTAAAAAAAACAGGTTAAAACAAAGGACTTAAAAACCAGCTCTGTCTACCATACACAAAATAATTTTCCTCACACAGGGCACCATTTGTTATGACAATCTTAACTATGCACGTAAATAATAAATATAAGCTATAAAAACCTTTTTGTCTAAATAGAAATTAAAGCAAACGATAGGGGTGTGAAAAAGAGAAAGGATTACATTTATTGATAACGAGAAGACACTTGTAGTATTCCAATATTTACATCCATAACGTAAAGGATATTACTTGTCAAAACAGAGGATACCGCTGAATACCGATACAACATACATGATATTAATACGAATATGGCTATAGAGGATTCAATAATATGCAATAGTAAGTTGTAGAGAGAGAGACAGCGAGAGAGAGGGGCAGAGAGAGACAGAAAGAGACAGACATAGAGAGAGAGACAGAGAAAGAGGGGCAGAGAGAGACAGACATAGAGAGGGAGAAAGAGGGACAGAGAGGGACAGAGAGAGGGACAGAGAGGGAGGGAGAAATTACATCACCATGCTGCTAAGTCAGCTCTTCCATCATGATTCAGTCTGCCTGATTAGGACATCATACACGGATCTTTATACCCCTCAGACTACACCTTTTCCCTCCAAAAACTCTACAGGACCTCCCACCCAGTAACTCCCTGTTGTCACATAGGAACTGTCTTGGCCAGTTCCCACGATTAGCATATTACAAGACACCTTGCTAAATGGATATTTCCTGTCTGGCCAATTTCTATACACACACACCTGGTATTATTGTACATTTCTAATTAACACAGGCAATCTAAATGTGGTTTTTAATCCTACAGGAGATGACAAGAACTTGTTTAAATACAATGAGGTAACATCCCTATGCTAATCTATGATCTAAAGAATCTTTTGTTAGGTGTCTTCCACAGCGGAGCCAGATGTTGACTCCAAAAACATGCTCTTCAGATGACAGATTCATCTAAAGACAAATCCCGGTCACATTAATAATCAAGCCTTGTAAAAGAAAGACATATACATCTTCATACAAATCTTATAAGTATGGATTTGAAAAATCTCTACCACAATATACATTACAGAGAATTCCTCTATATGCTGGTGTGTCGTTCCCCCCTCCCCCCCCAAAACAACCTTGTTCCTATGTTGATAAGTACAAGGCCCTGTTCCCCTCAACACTGGCTGGTGGTTGTGTGGGTCTGTGGGAGGGGGCTTATCGGAATCTGAAACTTCTTAGAAGAGGCCAGGGTCTATGTGAATGAGTAGGGGTTACATACCCCTACTCATTCACCCAAAAAAAAGTGTAGTATAAAAAATGACAGACAATTTTTGACAATTCCATTTCCTTTCATTTAAAATACTAAAATAAAAATGTTCCCTGGTGTAGAGCCTTCGTCAATTACGACGCCTGCCACCACTGCCGACCAGAAAAAGAAACAAGAAAAAGGTCTGCTGACATGGGGTTGCCCCACCCCTTATTTAAGAGCTTTCAGATGGCGGGAGCAGACCTTCTTCTTTTGGGGAGGGGGGGGGGGGGGTTGCAGCAGCATTCACTGTGATTGACACTCATTCACATGGGGGGCGGATCTGGGGATCTTGTTTAAAGGAGCTTCCAGATTCTGATGAGCCTGCCCCCCTCCCGCAGACCCCCACAACTGGCCAGGGTTGTGGGGAAGAGGCCCTTGTCCCCTTCAACATAGAGACAAGGTGCTTTCGGGGGGGGGTGCACATTCGTCCCCCTTTTTCTTTTCATTTCCTACATTCTTTTTGCACACAAGTGTTTATCGTGCAGGTGCGACTTTCATGCAAGTTTCAAGGGTTTATATTAGTCTATGGCCCTTAAGTCATATGAACGTCAGACCAAAGTTCCAGGAGCTCTTCCTGTTGGGTCTGAAAGAGTGACCCTCCCCCAGGGCGAGAACTGTCCCAGTAGTAATCGGCGCACGTACCTACCAGTAGGACGTGTGGCTCCTGGGCTCCAGACAGGCAGGGTTTCCCACCCCCCGCCTCAGCAGGCCTATTCATCAGCCTCCCCTGGCCGCTTCTCACTCTCCTAAGGACCTCTCCAGGTAAGCCCCACCTCCCCAGGACCCGTAGGTGGCCGTCCTTGTTAGGACAGCCACGGCGGCAGCCTAATCTCCTCCTCGGAGAAAACCTCCCCTGGGACCTAAGCCGCCTCCAGGCCTCTTTCCCTCTCCTTACCCCACATTACCACCCACCAGCCAAGCAACTTCCCCCCCGGCGCCTCCCCCACCGTTTTTTCCCCAGCGACCCGTAGCTGCATCTTAGGAAAGGCCGCGGCCGTAGCGGCGCGCCGCCTTGCCAACAACACCTTTAGTAACCCCCCAGGCTCACCCCCAGCCCCTGTAGACTCATCCACCCCGGCCTCAACAACCGCCCCCCCCTGCTCACCAATCCATCCAGCTGGCTACACACCAGCCTGGGTCCCATGTCCTCTCCTGGTCGGCGGCCATCTTGGTACACCCCAGCAGCAGGTCAGCTCCCCCCCCCCCACCCCCCTTTTCACAATTTAATAACTTGACAGGGGTTCGCCCGATCCCCAGGGATCAGGAAGGAATTTTTTCCCCTACCAAAGCAAATTGGCATAGCATGGTTAGGGGTTTTTTGCCTTCCTCTGGACCAAGCGGGAGGATTCACGAATCCTCTCTTCATCGCCACCAAAAGAAACGACTTTTCCCCCGGTGAATGGCGACCATGGCGGATCTGCGGTACTCCGCAGAAACCATTTGGAATCTGAGCCGCCGCAAATGCCAGCTCACCAAAAACCCTAAGAATTGAACAACTTTTGAGGATCGATCGACGATCGCTGTCAAATTTTAGCCGTTTACCCCAACCTAAGCCATTTCATGTCTTTGATCAACACAAGATCTCAGTAAAACACGACTTGAAATCCATGATTTCATTACAACACCCTAGACTGCCTCTTCATTACAGAGAGCTGGCCAAGCCGCTGTAACACCATTCTAGGAGAATTGGTGCCAGAAAACTACCGTATTATTACGGAAAACAGAATAGGGCAAAGAGGAGGAGGACTGGCGGTGATCCATAAGACGCGTCTTGCGATCACAAAACCAAGCCTCCAAAACCCTCTTCCATTCATGGAAACCCTTACTCTTCAACTGCAAGTAAACGGCCAGGAGACCGTCGGATTCTACCTGCTATAGGCCACCGCCCCAAGCCAGCTGCTTCCATCTTTGACACTTTGTCTCCACCTATACCCTGAATAGCAAACACCCTTTGCTGCTCGGGGACTTCAACCCTGGCCAACTCCCCGCAAGACCCCATGCAGACGCCTGCATCGACCACCTGGAGGATTAGGGCTTCAGCAACTAGTATGTGGGCCCACACATGCTTCAGGTCATACGCTCGATCTTATTTTCAGACAAGATCTGGAAATAAAAATCTTGGAAAATGAATCATTGCCATGGACAGATCACCATGCAATTAAATTCATTATTTCCGAATTCCCCCCCTTAACAAAAACATCAAATCCAGTAACAACACACTGGACCAGATGTCAGAAGAAGCTCCACTCGGAACTCTTCAAAGCCACGTTAGGGGAAAAAATAAACACAATTCAGCCGCACCAAACAGCGGAAGAAACACTGGAGGCCATAAACACAGCACTATTGCAGTCAGCTGACTTGATAGCGCCGAAACTAAAGATCCAGATCAGGAAAAATAACTCCGGCTGGTTCAACAACCAGCTGGCGTTACTGAAGCAAGAGCACAGAAGGGCAGAAGCAGCCTGGAAAAGAAGCTCTTCAGATGAGAACCTCTCGATCTACAAGGCAATAACCAGAAAATACTACAAGCAAATCTTCGAAGCCAAGAAAAACTATTTTTCTGAGGCTATCAACGGTGCCCTAAATCGCCCCCGCGAACTCTTCAAGCTGGTCACTCAGACCATGAATCCAGGATGTCTTGAAGCCCCCAACTTGGATACACAAGAATTTTGCGATGAGTTATCGGATTGCTTCATTAACAAAATTGAGGCAATCCGGCAAAGCATTCAGCAAAACAATTGCTCTCCCAGCCCCCCCCCCCCCGTAGTCATTTACACAGCACCGGCAGCAATTCACCACAGTTTGGTGAGTTCACGCTGGAACCCATCTCCATTCAGACCACTAAAAATATCATCGGCACTCTGCGCAACAGCACTACGCCAAATGATATTATCCCCACCAAACTGCTGAAGGAATGCGCCGACATCTTGGCACCTCCTGTCACGCAGCTTATCAACCAATCCTTCAGGGAGGGCATAATGCCCTCCCAGCTGAAGGAGGGCTTCATTCAACCCATCTTGAAGAAAGCCACCCTGGATCCTAAGGATCCACTCAACTGGCGCCCCATAACAGGCCTAAATGTTCTCTCCAAGGTAATGGAGAAAGCAGTGGTACAGCAGCTGCAACAGCATCTAGATACCCACAACTTACTCGACCCATTTCAATCAGGATTCCGTCCCGGACACGGGACGGAAACAGCATTGCTTAAGATATGGGACGACGTTCTCGAGGCCGCAGACAAAGGAGAATCTTCTCTTCTGGTTCTGCTGGACCTAAGCGCAGCCTTTGATACAGTTGATCACAAGCTGTTATTGACTCGGCTGGCTAAAATAGCCAAAGTCGCAGAAAGCGATCTATCCTGGTTCTCCTCTTTTTTGGAAAACCGATCGCAAATAGTGAAGCTAGGACCCTTCACTTCTGAACAACGCACATTATCGTGCGGGGTCCCTCAAGGATCTCCCCTGTCGCCGATGTTATTCAACATCTATGTGCGTCCTCTTTTCGAAATCATCAGCAGCCAAAAACTGCTATATCACTCTTATGCAGACAACACGCAACTGTACTTCCGCATTTGCAATAAAAAGGATCACCACCTCAACCTAGAGACATGCCTCTCTTTGATAGAGGACTGGATGACAAAGAGTTATCTTAAACTCAACGGAGCGAAAACAGAACTTCTTCTGTTTCACGCCAAGCGTAGGAATCAATCGACAACAACCTGGATCCCCCCGCCCATTCTGGGCAAAATCATCACCCCTAGCGCCAAAGTCAAAAGTCTTGGGATCATCTTTGACTCCGACATGACAATGAACGCACAAATAGGGGCAGTAGTCAGCGGATCTCACTATCTGCTGCGCCTACTACGCAGACTCACGCCTTTTATTCCCAAGAACGACATAGCGGTCGTGGTGGGAGCGATTGTAAACTCCAGACTGGACTATGCAAATGCCCTTTACCTCGGACTCCCCAAGTACCAAATCGCTCGTCTTCAAGTCGTTCAAAATACGGCCGCCAGACTTGTGACTGGGAAAAAACCCTGGGAATCAATCTCACCTTCACTGAGATCCCTTCACTGGCTACCAGTTAAAGACAGAATCACCTTTAAAGCTCTCTGTCTAACGCATATATGTATCCATGGGAATGCTCCCCATTATCTATGCGAAAAATTAAAAGTTCACAATCCCAATCGTATTCTACGATCTACCAATCAAAATCGGCTTCAGATACCGAAAGCCAGATACAAGTCCAAAGGAGACAGGAGATTCGCTGTCCAAGGTCCCAGACTATGGAACGCCTTACCAGCCAGCATTCGGCTGGAGGAGAACTACTTAGTCTTCAGGAGAAAGATTAAGGCCTCGTACACACGAGGGGATATGTCCGCTGAAAACGGTCCGATGGACCGTTTCAGCAGACATCTCCGCTCGTGTGTATGGGCTAGCGGACAGATTTCTCCACCCGACAGATTTCAAAGCATGCTTTGAAATCTATCCGGTGGGAATCTGTCCGCCCGACATGTCTGCTGGTTAGTACACATACCAGCAGACATGTCGTCCCCCACCGCCGCCGCGCCGCCGCCGAATGGATTCGGCGCATGCGCGGAAGTGTTTAACTTCCTGGTGACGTGGCGGTGACGTGGCGGCGTCAACGTCACGTCACCGCCACGTCACCGCGCCGTCCGGCGGCGGGGAATTTGATCCGATGGTGTGTACACGCCATCGGATCAAACTCCCGATCGGACATATCCGATGGAAATGGTCCGTGGACCGTTTTCATCGGATATGTCCGATCGTGTGTACGAGGCCTTAGACTCATCTCTTTGATCTCAAAGGAGACAGGAACAACAAGCGCCCAGAGGCGATTTACTTTGCATGTGCTGCGCTATATAAGTTCTTCATTCATTCATTCATTCAAAGTAGTACAGGAACTACTTTAAAGTGGCTGCCCCTTTCACACGGTCGGACCCTTCAGGTCTGCTTGTCAGATTTGTTGGCGGACCTGAACGGCCACTTCATGCAGGCCTATGGAGTGTCGGATGTCAGCGGAGACATGTCCGCTGACATCCGATCCGCCAAAATCAGACATATGGTGATATGTCCCCATCCGTCCATGGTGGATCGGATGAGATCTGATGAAAACGGACATGCTGTCCGTTTTCATCAGATCTCTCAATAGGATACATCGGCGCTCGACAAGCCCCTCCCACTCAGTGAGCAGAGAGGGACTTGTCATCCCCTGGCTCAGCGGAGATCTGCGGAAAGATCTCCCGCTGAGCTGGCGGAATCCGGAGCGACGAAGTCCGCCTTGTGTGAATGAAGCATAAAGCCCTGTACACACAATCGGTTTGTCTGATATAAATGGACCGTTTTCTTCGGACAAACCGATCATGTGGGGGCCCCATCGGTTTGTTTTCCATCGGTGAAAAAAAATAGAACATGTTTTAAAAATGTACTAATGGATAAAAAAACAATAGAAAAAAAACGATCGTCTGTGTGAAAGTCCATCGGTCAAAAATCCATGCATGCTCAGAATCAAGTCGACGCATGCTCCGAAGCATAGAACTTCATTTTTCTCAACACGTCGTAGTGTTTTACATCACCGCGTTGGACACAGTCGGATTTTTGACTGATGGTGTGTAGGCAAGACTGATAAAAGTCAGCTTCATCGGATATCCAACATAAAAATCCATCAGATATCCGATCGTGTGTACAGGGCTTAAGACGCACATATATAAATGGTACTCATTGGGAAACCTGGGGTGTGACTTGTCATGCCACTTTGGGGTCCAAAGTGACATGACAAGTTGAACGAGTGTGAATGGGGCCTTACTCCTAAAGTAGTTCCAAACCCTAACAACATTTGGTTTGCTAAACCTCTGTGTATCCTTTGCAGTTGCTATGTTTTTTGTTTGTTTTTTGGCCATAAAATGCTTTATGCACCATTTTTTGCTGATGTTCTCCTCAGGTCTCTTTTTTTTTTTTTAAAGTTCTTTTTATTAAGGTATTTCACAACATACAAGAGAAAGAAACAACTCAACAACAACGACATACAGTACTCAAGTGCGTACAACATACAGCAACACAATGATTTAATAAACATCTGTAGCAATGTGCATGGACCAGGATGCGGCAGGGTGGGGGTGTACCAGTTCTCCTTACTGTATCGGCCGCAAGGTGCCTCTAGGGCAGCTCTATGGGACCGCTCGCCAGGACCATGGCAGTGGTTGCCAACTCAAGCCATATGTATTTAGCCAGCAGTACTAGACTCTGCCAGCCATGCACGCCAAACCTTGTCATATTTCAGTGGACAGCCACGGTTGATGTATGTGTCTCTGTACAGGGGAAGGCTGGCATTGACCAGACGCCTCCACTGCATCAGAGAAGGGGGTGAAGGTTTTTTCCAATGCATGGCAATATTCTTGCGTGCATAGAAAAGCAACAGACTGGCCAACGTGCGCCCCGTGGAGGTTGGGACGATGTTCTCAATTATTCCCAGGAGGCACACCTCCATCGCTACCGGCAGCTGGGTCGCTGCGACTGCATTGATCACTTCTAGCACCATTACCCAGTACCGCTGAACCTCGGGGCACTGCCAGAAAATGTGGGAGAAGTCACCTGGTGACGCCCTGCATCTCCAACACTCCGGAGAATGCGCCGGGTTCATCTTGTGGAGCCTGTATGGAGTGAAGTAAGCTCTGTGAACTATCTTGTATTGCACCATCCTGTCTCGAATGGAGACAAGTGAGCAGAAAGGGAGATCCCAGACCTCGTCCCAGTCGTCCGTATCTAGCGTGGGGATATCCCCCTGCCATCTGGACCGCAGCTCATCCAGAGGGGGGAGAGACACAAAGATCAGGTACGAGTACAAGTGCGATGTGGGTTTTGCGTCACAATTAAACTTTAGTGTTCTCTCCAACTCCGACTGGGCCACAATGCAGGACGACAAGGGGAACTGAGCCGCGAAGGCATGTGACAGCTGGTGGTATCTAAAAGCGTAGTGCTGGGGTAAGTTGAACATGGAGGAGAGGTCCGAGAATGGTATCAGAGCGTTTTGGGAGACTATGTGCGAAACAAGCTTAATGCCATACCTAGACCAGGCAATGGGGTCTGAGAGCTTATAAAAGTGTGATAAGGTAGGGTTGATCCAGATAGGGGCATTCGGGGATATTTCGGTGGGTTTACATTTTTCAATGGCCAAACCAGTCCGCCACGCCCGCAGGGTGGTGCGCATGGAGGGGGTCAGGGGATACGGGGCGCGAGGGCCCCGATAGAGCAGGAGCCGGAGGGCCTCCAGTGAACCGACCACCGAGGCCTCCAGTGCAGTGGAGGTGTTCATCCCATCTGGCCGCAGCCACCATGCCGCAGTCACCAACTGCGTGGCAAGGTAGTATTTGTAGCAGTCAGGGAAAGCCATACCACCCTGCGTCCGCGGTCTCATCAAGGTTGTCAGCTTGTATCTGGGTGGGGAGGGACCCCAAATAAAGGAGGAAAAAATTTGATTCAGCTTTTTGAAAAAGGACTTGGGCACCCACTGCGGGGAGTGGCGGAAAAGGTAAATAAGTTTAGGGACAATCTTCATCTTAATTAGGTTCACCCTTCCCCAAACAGACAGGGGGAGGTTGCTCCAGGCTTTAAGCCTGGATTGGGCCTCTAGCAGCACCGGGGACAAGTTTTGCGAAATGTATTCGGTCGCCGAGGCAGAGATGGTTACCCCCAGATACTTAAAGGTGGTGACCCAGCTAAGGGGACTGTCGGGAGGGGTGGTGGACCTAGCCGCCTGATCTATAGGGAAGAGAAGGGACTTGGACCAATTCACCCTCAGTCCAGTGACCGAGGCAAACGTGTCCAAGACGGTCAGTGCACCCCGCAGCGAGGGGCCCGCATCATTAAGGAAGAGAAGCATGTCGTCCGCATACAGGGCCACCCTCTCCTCCAGCAGACCCACTCGGAGACCCTTGATATGTGGTGATGTGCGGAGAGCCTCCGCCACCGGCTCAATGGCAAGGGCAAACAAAGCCGGAGAGAGAGGGCAACCCTGCCGCGTTCCCCTGGAAAGTCTGAAGGGGGCAGACAGCCCCCCCCCCAGCCGTACTGAGGAAGTGGGGGCCCTGTATATCACCTGAAGCCACTTGATAAATAGCAGTGGGAAGCCCATCCTGCGCAGAGTCTCCCACAGAAAGGGCCACTCCACAGTGTCGAAGGCCTTTTCGACATCCAATGAGGCCACTGCTCGCGTTCCCACATTAAGATGCTGAGTATGGATATTGGTAAAAAGTCTCCTAAGATTGACATCTGTGGACCTCCGGGGCATGAAACCCGTTTGGTCTGGGTCTATCACTGAGGGTAACATGGGGTATAACCGAAGGGCAAGGAGCTTAGTTAGTATTTTAAAGTCTGAGTTAAGGAGTGCTATGGGACGGTATGAGGCACAGGAAGAGGGGTCCTTGGGGGGCTTGTATATAAGCGTTAGGTAGGCATGGTACATGGAGGCAGGTAGGCTGCCATCCGTCAAACACGCAGTGTAGAGCCGTGCCAACAAGGGGGCTAGGAGTCCGGAGTGGGCTCTATAGAAGTCTAGTGGGAGTCCGTCCGGGCCAGGCGCCTTGCCCGACGGGAAGGATTGGATGGCCGCCTGTACCTCCAAGGCCGTGAATGGTTGCACTAAGGCTTCTCTCTCTTGGTCGGAGAGCCAGCCAAGTGCCAATGGATCTAGCAGATCATTCAGCGTCTCCGGCCGGAAGTCCGCGGGGAGGCTAGAGGAATACAGCGACTTATAGAATTCACTAAAAGTCTGAAGGATGTCCGGGGGGGAGGACACGGTCCCGCCCCCCAGAGTCCGCAGAGTCGAAATCGTTGTAAGGGGCTGGTCATGCTGGGCCATCATGGCCAACAGGCGGCCATTGCGATCGCCCTGTTCAAAGGCTCTCTGCTTGCCCTTGTATATGTCTAGGCGGGTAACCTCAGCTAAGTGCAGATGCAAATCCCTCTGAGCTGCCATCATCCGATCAAACTGATCCGAGGTGGGGTCTTTATTATAAGCATCAGTATGTTCTATGACCGAACGTTCCAATTCCAGTGTCTTGGCTGAAAGTTGCTTTTTGACATTGGCAATGGAAGAAATGTACTGCCCTCTGGTGTATGCTTTAAAGGTATCCCAGACGTTATCCAGGGGAGTGGAACCCTCATTATTCTCCCAAAATTCAGCTAGCAAGGGGGGCAAGACCTCTGCAACCTCAGGATGAGTAACCCACTGCGCGCCCAGCCTCCAAAGCGCAGCACTGCGCGTTGCCGGCGAGCGGAGCACCACCCTTAAAGGGCTGTGGTCGGACAGACCGCTAGGGAGATAGTCCGCCTCCAACACATCCGCTAACAGTGCGGGGTTGGAGAAGGCCAAATCTATCCTGGATGCGGTTTTGTACGAGGTCGAAAAACAAGAATAGGCCCGCACATCAGGGTGCTTCCACCTCCAAACTTCCTCCAGACCCACTGCCTGAGCCCAGGTCAGCAGGTCCATACATCTATGCCTGGGCGGTGCAGGCCTATCCAGGTCAGGTGACAAGATGGCATTAAAATCACCCATTACCAACACTTTTCCTGGGCAGAAGGGTGCAACCTTCTCAAGCACGTCATATAACAGAGCAGGTGAAAAAGGGGGGGGGATGTACAGGTTGACAACAATATACTTCTGTGCCCAAAGCGTGAAAATTAATATCACATATTTACCCAGGGGGTCCGTGCGGACCTCTTCTATCACACATGGAAAGTTTTTGTGGATTAGGATTGATAAACCCCTAGCATATGTAGAATATGTGGCATGTATAGCACGCTGAATCCACGGCTTCTTAAGAGTCAGGACCTTGCTGCCCATGAGGTGAGTCTCCTGGAGGAGAACAAGCTGGGGAGGGTGGGACTTCAGATATTGAAAGAGAAGGGCACGTTTGAACTTAGAGTTAAGGCCTCTGACATTCCAGGAAAGAATGGCAAAGGAGTCAAATGAGCGGTCAGCCATCAGGCAAGGGAGGTAAGGGAATGGAAGGATATTTATGTAGATACACCCGGGAGCACCCCAGGAGCAGCAAGAAACCGAGCACATTGCATTGCATATTGATAGCACCTGAGCATATAGCAGCTAGAGAACAGAAAAAAACAGTGAACAAAAAAAACATAGCAAACATACAAAGAAACAAACTTCCCAGGCACCAGGTGCCTATCCTACTATGTCCCATCCCTCCAACAACGGTCAGGGGGGTGGGAATAGTTCTTTTCCCAAACAGAAAACAGAACATAGTGTAAATGAGCCCCGGAACTAGGGGCCCTACACGGCAGGCGCCAGGTCACCTGCTACTACAGCCGGACGACAGCGGTTATCAAATGACCACTTGGTCAGGGTCCGGAGTCCAAGTAGAAAAAAAAGAAAAAAAAAAAGGTGGGGGTACAACAAAGAAGGGGGGAGGACGAGGGGGGGGGCAGGTGTAGCAGTCCTGGTGTGCTGCTACGTCAGTAGACCAAAGTCGTGTGTATCTCGTATCAGGCATTGAGCATCAAAACTCCTCTTGGTACAGTTGGGCTGGATTCCCCAATAAAACAAATCAGAGAGTCAAATCAAAGGAGGGTTGAGTAGTTCCGGGTCTCCAAGCTCAGGATGACCCCGTGAGGACATGACAGCCACCTCGCATCAGTTAGTGGTAGGGCCCGGGGGGGTAAAGGCACACCGCGGCCATATTGAAAAAGGGCCAGCTTGGGATGGTAAGAATACAGTACCATTTACCGGAAAAATGAAGGGGGGGGGGGGGGGGAGAGATAAAAATAAAAACAAAAGGTTAAAAACAAAAATTCTTGACAAAACAGGAACATCTCACCATAGCAGCGGGGTCCCTTCTAGATCACCAGGGGGACGGGAGGTAGTAGAGGCACGGGGGTGAACGGAATGCGGCCCCTCAGCGACCATCCAGCCACGACATCGCTGCCTCAGGGTCCATGAAGAAGCGCGTGCGGTCTCCATCGATCACCCTGAGCTTGCTGGGGTAGAGTAGGCTAAACTTGAGGCCTTGGTCCCTCAGGCGTCTCCGTACCTCTGTAAAGGATCTGCGGCGATGTTGAACCTCCGGGGAGTAGTCTGGGAACAGCATGATCCTGGTACCATTGTAGAGGAGGTCCCGTTTTTCCCTGGCAGCAGCCAGAATCCGGTCCCTGTCCCTGTAATTTAGCAGGCGCAACAGGAAGGGTCGAGGTGGAGCCCCCGGGATCGGTGGTTTGAGGGGGACTCTGTGGGCCCTTTCCACCACGAATGTAGGCGGCATCGCAGGCAGATCCAGGAGGGAGATCAGGAAGGCCTCTGTAAATTCTGCAGGCCTGAGGCCCTCTGCCTTTTCAGGGAGGCCCAGGACCCTTATGTTGTTTCTCCTGAGCCTATTTTCGGTGTCTATTGATTTCTCTTGCAGGGCTTTAACCTGCAGCTGTAAGGCATGAAGGTCCCTGGAATCAGCCCTGGTGGAATCTTCCAGCTGAGAGATGCGGCCCTCCGCCTCGGTAAACCGGGCCCTAAATTTGTCCATGTCATGCCGGATCAAGCTGACATCGGCAACGAGGTGATCTATCTTGACCATCACCGAGTCCCGACCCTCCTTGATGGCCGCCAGGAGCTCCGCATGCGAGGAGGCAAGGGATGCAGGTGGATTAGGGGAAGCCATGGAGCCGGCTGACATATTCCCTGCTGGGAGTCTCGTGGGCAAGATGGCCGCGGAGGACCCGTCCCTGGACACCGAGGACGAACGGAGCTTACCCGGAGACAGCGGAGGTGGCCTCGGGGTGCTGGATGTCTTCTTCCGCCCCAGGGTGTCTGAAGGTCGGACGCTGAAAGGAGGAATCCGCGCTGAAATCAGGTAAGGATAAGAGAAGGAGCGGAGCTCTGCCTGCACACGTCTGCTCTCGTTCACATCCCGGCCACGCCCCGACCCTCAGGTCTCTTTTTAGTTGATTCCTGTCTACATGCACTTACTCATACTTTAGCTCTACATCTCTGTTCTGGACCAGTTTCACTATCCTGTGACAACAGTGGTCCTTGTCTGCATAATGTTTGTTGGCACAGCCACTTGTAGTCTCCATTGGAAGCATGTGTGCCAATGCAAAAGCACAGTTGGGAGCTTGATCGAGAACCAAAATGGTAGGACCACCAGGTATTCTTTTAATTAAAGCTGCAGATTTTAAGAAATGTAAAAAACCTTTTGAAAGTACGTTAACATAACAAAGCTAATAGGAGCTGTTGATGATTGGGTTTAGATATACTTTAAAGTGGTTGTAAAGGCTAAAGGTTTTTTCCTTAATGCTCCAAGCGCTTGCTATGGAGGCAGAAACGGAAGAGGAGGAGCAGACCACACCAGCGGGGGACCTAAGATGAAGAGGTTGCACAAAGGAACAAAATATAATATGTTTTTCATGTTATTACCTTTTAGTGACCCTTTCAGTACTATTTTTAGTTGTAGCCATAAGGAGCAAATCAGAATTAACCCAGCTGAAAATAGACCAGTACTGGAAAGATTGCTGCACTTAATAATTTTCTTAAATAAGGCTGTTAAGCCATGCCTTTACACCAAGGCTCCTTGGTGCCTACCTGTAAACTATGAGCTAAAAGGGGACATTTTCTGTCCTGGCTATCTTGATTTGATACTGGGGACTTCTGTAAAGTTTGGAAGGTCGGACATGTTATTTTCTTCTGTCATAACTATATCATCATAATCGCATCATGCTGACAGAATGCCCAGTGAGAATATGTAAGTTACCTAGCTATTGCTTATTTAAAAAGTCAAAATGTTGTCATGTTTAAAGTTCACAATTAAATGTCTTTTTCTGTAGGATGAATATGCAGCAGAGGGGCTGGAATGGTCATTTATAAGTTATCAAGACAACCAAGGCTGTGTAGATCTTATAGAAGGAAGTCCAGTTAGTATATTCTCTTTACTTAATGAGGTATGTATTTAAAGTTTTTTTTTTTTTCAGTAATCTGTCTGTGTGAACAGCATCACTATGGAACGTACATGTTATTACTTGTTGCACCCTCTTAGCGTTAAAGTATAAGTAAACCATCACCTTGTAAAACAACTCATTCAGTTTAAAATAGAAATGTAAGGCAAACCATTTGTGCGTGTATATATATATATATATATATATATATATATATATATATATATAATACTAGGGCTGTTACTGATCAAAATTTTTGTGTTCAAATAATCGTTTTTCTTTTTAATCGATTAATCGACTAAGTTCGATTAATTATAATGCACATACAGATCCAACTACTTTTAGCTGATCTCCTTGCAGGCCGATTCCCAGTGCAGCTACCAACCACTGGAAAAATGGATAGCAGGATACAAAAAACACACAAAGGCAGCGCTCGATGGGAATAGCATTAAAACTTTTATAGTCTTCAAGTAGGTAACAAAATAAATATTGCACTGGAGATGAAATCGATGTAGCTACATAAACTGTAAAAATGGTGCGAGTAATACCACACGGTACCAAAGCAGTCATAAAAACATGTAGCTAAGTATGATACTGGTATAAAAATGTGTACAACGATACCACTGCTGAATCCAGATGAGGAGAGGTTAACATCAGTCCGTCAGCATGTAGATGTCCCACGAAGGGAACTATCACAACTCCCAGTAGTTGGTTGTAGAATCCCAGGTTGATAGAGGGAAGTGATAGAGGGAAGTGTAACAGCCATTGCGTGTGGCAGATAGTAAGGTCCCGCCGGCATGCAAATATGAAGGCGCAGGAAAGGAGCCCTTCAGATGGACGCGGCAAGCACTGCTGGTGTCTGTGACGTTACCGGACCTCCGAAGGAACTCCTAAAGGCCAAAAAGCCGGCGGAAAGGTGAGTACTAATCAAAAGAATTGTAATCGATCAAAAAGATTTTGACCGATCAAAATTTTTTTAAGATTAATCGATTAATTAAAAGTTAATTTGCACAGCCCTAATATATATATATATATATATATATATATATATATATATATATATATATATATATATATATATATATTTTTTTATAAATGCCTCTTTCCCCTCCCCCCCCCTTTTTTTAAAAAGGGATCACATACTCTCTGTTCCCAGACAGACGGGGAGCAAATCAACTCCAAAGCAATGCTGGGTAGTATATTGTGCACTAAAGTTCAGTCGTGAATAACACAATAGTAAAATGACATAGACACCGTTCTGAGATACTGACACAAGCTTGGGTTGTCCTTAGTTATTATCTCAGAATGTAATTCCTGGGCTGAATAATCACCAGATACTTCAGGAATGTGTAGGTCAAATGGCATAAAGTCAGAGGATGATTAACAAGTGGAAATGAAGGGGTAGAGTCCCTTCTCTTACCAAGTCTTGTGTGAATAGGCACAAGTGGAAATTTGCTTCACTTGCTGATTGTTGGATATGCCAGTATATTGTGTTCAAACAGAAGGCATTAATGTAAATATGATAAAGCAGGATGTACTGATGTTGTCTGTGAAAGGACAGGATCAGTAATAGTAGCTATTAATCCATCCACTGATGATAGAGGTCACCACAGAGCAGTTGCTGCATTAGATCAGAGAAAGTTTCCACTTACAGGTAAACAGGCTGGTCAGCATTTGGAAGTGAGCCCATGTGATTAGGCACAAATAGAAGCTTGTTTCATCCAGCTGGACACCACGCCACAGATCGTTAAGGTCTTTACAGATACTCCTTAAAGGAGTTGTACAGGAAAAAAAATGTTTGCCTAAAATTAATGTCTGCAAGGTAGACAGACAGAATAGTGTAATGATTCTGTTAACAAACGAGTAAATACCTATTAAATTCCTTCATCTATATCACCTCCGGCATTCTAGTTTCTGTTCCCTCATTCAGTTCCTGGTTTGCATCACTTGTTCATGTAAGAACTACATTTCCCAGTATGCATTGTGGCACGCCCAGTAATTCAAACCTCCTTGAAGTCTCTAACACATAGAGAGCGTCCTGCCACACAGATGTAGTTCCCAGGAGGGGGCGAGCACGTTACTGACCACCGCAGTAAAGTCTCCCTTCACAGTGATCAGTAAAATCAGACAAGCAGGAAGTGAACAGAACAGAGAAGAAATAGAGCAACTTCTGCGCAAAAACGAACAATGAGGAAGTGAAAAGAGGAATGTCTGCAGGTAAAGGATGCTTATTATGAAGAAAAAATTCCTTTACAACCCCTTTAAATCCGTAGGTAAGATATAGCCAGCGGTATGTCCATCACCATAGGAAATGATTCAGCTCACCCGCAGAATGTACTAACGGTCCTGCTGTAGTCACTGCTTGAGTCCGGGGGATACCTCTGTATTACAGAGAAATCCGCTGATCTCTGTGCGGGTCTAGGAGGAGAGGGGGGGGGCCGTGGTCAAAGCGCTGTGTGTGCAGGAGCGTCTAGCTGACTCATTTCATTTGACAAGCGAATTTCATCAGAGCTAGATGAACTATGGATTATAGACCAATAAATAGTAAAAAAAAAATTGTCTAATTAGGATCACAATGTTCCATTCAGCCTGCTCACATTCGTCAATTAGCCCCAAGCATTCAAGATTTCTGTGGGAATGTCCTGCTTGAAGAACTGGACACCGATTGAAGTTCACTGTGCATGAAAGATTAACAAAGAAAATCTTAAATATATAATAAATAGTAACAAAATTCCAGAAAAACGAACGTAATACACTGCTAAGCAGATCTCCAAAATGATACACATAGTAATCACTAGAAGAGCTAGAAGCGACATTTCAAATGAACCCTTCGTTATGAAATCAGGGGGGAATGCTGGATTATGTCCAGAACCAGCAATGTAAGGGGGCCATCTAACGCGAGGATGGGAAGAATACTGAAGATGATGGAGAGTAGGGAAAAGAGGATTAGATATACTGTGATAACCCGACCAATTTTAAAACAATGAGTCTGACCCATCTGTTATTTGATAACGTTATCATATATATTTAAATCGTCTAGGTGTTGATCACGGGATATTTGTCTTACTAATATGTGGTGTTATATTTTAAATTATGTTTTAATAAAATTATTGAATTGTATTATTGTTTTGTGTTGTGCCAATAAAGTCCGCTTATATATTGAAGGCTGACAAAGGGATGGTTATTTTCCTCTCCTGATTCTTGGATGTAGTATTAATATCTGCATTTGATATTTCTTTGTAGGAATGCCGTTTGAATCGATCTTCAGATGCCAGCCAGCTGCAATCTCGGTTGGAAAAATCCCTTTCCCTCAACAAGTGTTTTGGAAGGGATAAATTTAGTGGAAAGCCTAACTTTATTGTATCTCACTATGCTGGGAAAGTGACTTACCAGATTGAAGATATAGTGGAAAAAAACAAGGTGTGCTTGAATCATAAATACTGTTTATACGTTTTTAGAATAATATTGCTGGTATAGGACAATTAACTGGTGAAAATAAGCTGTTGATTTTAACATCTTTTCATCTGTTAAGCTTGAAGACAACAACCAAGTCACACACTGACTTTTTATAATTGCAAACTACAAGGAACTCTTGAGCAAAATTTAGATCTGAATTGGCTTCCAGTATATGAATTGTATGACTTTATTTATTTTAGTCAAAAGAATGGTTAATTCTTGGCTATGTTGTCTTTTATGTTGGTAACCAGATAAGCACTGGATATGCTAAAATCTAGTTTTGAACATTGTAAAATGTTCTAATAATAATACCATAAAAATTCAGAAGCATAGTTTATACATAATATTTGCAAACATGGCAGGCAGTAACTTATTCACTTGGGCCCTTTAGAGCAAGAACTGTCCCTAACCCACAGTGTACCCTACTGCTACAGAGTATAGACCAGGCATGGTGGGCCATGGTCCGGATCTAGACTGAGTCACTATCCCATCCATGCAATCGCGCCATTTAGGAGCTGTCTTTCCTCAGACACCACCACTGTCATTATCACAGCAGAGAGGAGAGTAAGAGGTGGGACAGATGGAAATCGCAAGGCACGAAAGAGAGGGCGGGAATTGCCAGAGATAACTTTGCATATTAACTAGCAGATGATTGGATGCTAGGACACAGCACAGTCCTAGCAAGTATTTACCAGCTCCTTAATATACAAAGTTAACTTCAGCAGCTCTGGCTCCTGCCCTCCATGCAGAGGTTTTTAAACTTGGCAGTGGGGGAAGGGTCCAGAGGTAGACACAGTCAGTGCGGAACATAGTCCAGAGGGTAGTATTGTGAGCATTAGTGGCAGGTTGACTAAAACACATAAACCCATGGTAAGTATAGTAACAAGTCCTAGTTGCAATCTCTGAACACCCAATAAGAGGATAGTATGCGAGTGGTCTAAACTACGTGGCATGTTCACCAATGCCAAGAGCCTGGCGAAAAGATGCGTGAACTAGAGATACTGTTTTAGGAGGAAGATTTGGATTTTGAGAGGATTTCAAACCTGGTTCAACAGCTCTAAAGATTGGCTGGCAACCATTCAAGGGTATACCCTTTATTGCAGGGACAGAGAGGATAAAAAAGAGAGAGAGGTTTGTCTATATATCAAAAATATTGTACAAGTGAAAGTGACATATGACATCGCTAAGGGAGCTAGGGAGGAGGTGGAATTCTTATGGGTAGAGCTCCAAAGGGATGAAGCTAAGGGGGAAATAATGTGATTTTTATAACAGCTTACCTGCCAAATCCTTTTCTTGGAGTACACCACGGGATATACAGAATGCAACAAGAAATGTAAGGGAGGAGAGCAAAAAAAATCCCAAGAAATTCTTTAAATATGTAAATAGTAAAAAAAAGGGAGGACAGACCATATTGGCCCCATAAAGAATGAGGAAGGACATCTGGTTACAAAAGATGGGAAGATGGCGAGGGTATTGAATTTATTTTTCTCACAAGGGAATTGGGGGGTCTTCAGTAACCAAAATTGCAGTGTTTATCCTTGTGACAGATCACAGGAAGCACCATCATGGCTAACAGAGGACGTAATTAGGCTTGGGGAAAATTAACATTATTAAATCACTGGGAACAGATGGCTTGCATCCGAGGGTACTTGGGGAACTCAATCAAGTAATTGCCAGACCATTGTCCCTGATTTGTACTGACTGGAATGGTACCAGCAGATTGGAGCAAAGCCAATGTAGCACCAATATTTAAAAAGGGCCCAAAATACATCTCTGGGAATTACAGACCAGTTAGCCTAACATCAATAGTATGCAAGCTCTTGGAGGGGATGATAAGGGAATATATACAAGATTTTTGTAATGACAACGGTATCATTAGCAGTAATCAGTCTGGATTCATGAATAATTGTTCTTGCCAAACCAATATATTAACCTTCTATGAGGAGGTGAGTTGCCATCTAGATAAAGGAAGGCCAGTAGACGTGGTGTATCTGGATTTTACAAAAGCATTTGACACAGTTCCGCATAAACGTTTAATGTACAAAATAAGGTCTGTTGGCATGGACCATGGGATGAGTACATGGATTATAAAAATTGGCTACAAGGGCAGGTTCAAAGGGTGGTGATAAATGGAGAATACTTGGAATGGTCAGGGGTGGGTAGTGGGGTTCCACAGGGTTCTGTGCTGGGACCAATCCTAATTAATTTGTTCATAGACGACCTGGAGGATGTAGTAAACGGTTCAATCTCTGTACAGTATTTGCGGATGATAGTAAGCTAAGCAGGGCAATAACTTCTCCGCAGGATGTGGAAACCTTGCAAGAAGATCTAAACAAATTAATGGGGTGGGCAACTACACTGCAAATTAGGTTTATTGTAGAAAAATTAAAAATTATGCATTTGGGTGGCAAAAATATGAATGCAATCTATGCACTGGGGGAGAACCTCTGGGGGATTCTAGGATGGAAAAGGACCTTGGGGTCCTAGTAGACCATAGCGTTCTATTTCATCCTAGGGCGATGGTTAACATGTTTAGGAGTCTGTTCCAAGAGTTAGGAATCAAGACCTACCTTTTTAATATAAAGTGAAACTTGCAGAGTGGGTGTGGTCTCATAATGGTCACTTGTTGATAAAATCGCACTTCTTGCCATTATCCTAACAACCATGGGGAAAATTTAAAAAGGGAAAGTAGTGTTCCATAGGCAACAGAGTGACCAATGACTAGGTCAGTTCTTTCTTGCCAAAGCACCTGGGAAACTGGTAATTGTTTGGACTCTCACTACTATATGTTTGTTTTTGATATACAAGTTTGTTTTTTTTCCCATTCAGGATCCTGTTCCCCCAGAACTTATCCAGCTTCTGCAAGAGTCCACAGACAGCCTGCTTCAAAAGCTATTCCCATTAGAAAACAATAAACCATCTGATGCCACATACAGTAGGACGTTGCCTACAACAGTTGTCTCTAAATTTAAGGTATGTTGCACTACTAGTATTTAGTCTGACCTATACTGGGCTTGATAGTACAGGTCACGTAGTATATGCATTATAGACCTTCGAGAGTGATTTAAATGTTTGTAGTTAATGTAAATAGCTAGTGAAAAACAATTGTCATTTTATTTCTACATCACACAGCGCTCTAGATCACCTAACAATACTGTGTCTGTTTTATTTCAAGGGATCGCTGGAAAGCCTGATGCACATTTTGCACAATACAACCCCTCACTATATTCGATGTATTAAGCCAAACATGGGCTGCAAAGCAATGGATTTTAGAAAGGAAGAGGTATGCTATACCCATTTTTAAAGAAGCAGTCTTTCAAATCATATGAATTCCATGCATCCTAATTCAGAAATAATTTTTATTAAAGACTTGTAGCAATATCTTTCTTGTGGCATAATCTTAATTAGTATGGTTTTATTGCAGGTCCTTAGTCAGCTAGAAGCGTGTGGCATTGTGGAAACTATTAACATAAGTGCAGCAGGCTTTCCTATCAGGTATGAATGTTTTCCTACAGGAATAAAGGAATTTTTTTTTGGTTCATTTTATGTTCATTTTTTTTTTTAAGTTTCCATTTTTTAAGGCCTGATGCCTTGCCTTTTTACAGTTTTTACTTTTTATAAGGTCTTTAACTTAAAACAAAGGGTCACTAAAGGAATTTTTTATTTTTTTGCTAAAATGACTGTTTACAGGGTATAGAGACATACAAGTTAACTGATTCCTTTTAAAAATGATTAAAAATAGATACAAATCAATCATATAATGTGCCTACAGTTTTAGTTTCACTTTTAAACTGGTTTCATGTTTCTGTGAAGTAAAGAGACATACAGAACAAAAACAAACAAATACAGGGCAATGTTTATTTTTAAAATGAATCTGATTGGTTCTGAGGAGTTTTAGACACATAGTAATCACGCCTCTTTGATCATGGACCACAGTGAAAAGCTAGCATGAGTTTTTTCATAAGGAGCCAGATAAGCAGGATGTGTGGAGATCAGAGAAGTATTCCAGCTACTTCAAAGCAAAAACGAACAATGAGGACATTAAACCAGGACTGCAGTAAGGTAAAGGAAGCTATTTAGCTAAAAAAAAAAAAAAAAAATTCCTTTAGTGATCCTTTAAGCATTTTACCCCTTTGCAAAACATGACTTGGTACTTGGTGGCAAAACCCTTGTTGGTAATCGGAGGTCAGACATTTCTTGTAGTTGTGCCCAAACTGGCTGGGGGCAGGGTGGGGAGAGTATAAGAACACCATGGGTCCCACATTTCGAGTAACTTGGCATGAGAGTCATGAAGTACACTGGTCATCTTCTAATGCAGCATGCAGCATCTTCAAAATGCTCTTTACCTCTGCAATACCAAACCGAGGGCTTCCGCCAAGCTCTAGCAATAGCGCATTTTGCGGCAATGAAGAAGTAGGTGGCTAGCTTTTGTTGGTATGAGAAGAGACCCGGGAGAGGGGGCAGTGGAGTAGTGCATTCTTCTTTGTGGTAGGGTACATAAAAAAGGGTTAAAAGGAGGCCACCAATCGTGGACAAGACCATCAAATGTGAATCTCGTCTCCACACTGGCCACATCCCCTGAAGCATCCATCATTGTATGATTGGTTTGAATGAGCTGTGTGGGCCAGAACCCAATACCAGCAGAGGAGAACCTTATAGGTTGCCTCAATGGTGACTGTATTGAAAGAACGTTGGATAACCAGGCCTTGTTCCAATACTCTAATTCTATAGCGTTTGTCAAGTCTTGTTCCCATTTGGAGACGCACAGTGGGAATGAGACGAGCCCCCCGCTGTCAAAGAGGAATAAATATTGGAGATATCGCCCCGAATTTCCAGGTGAGCTAAGGCAGACACGTTCAAAGGTCGTCACCTGGAATGGGAAGGAGGAGTTACAGCAGAGAGCTGAAATCCAGTGTCCAAGTTGTAGATAACTAAATCATTCCATGGGGGGTGCATCTTGGGTCTCACCAATGGAAGCCCAAGATGGAAAGGTGCAGGATCCTAAGAAGTGGCATACCTGTGAGTAGCCATGAGCGGGGCTGCCAGGGGCTGGTCTACCCCCGGAGGAAAGAGGGGGTTATTCAGGAGAGAAAGGAGCGGGAGAAAGGGGGACATTAAATTGTCTAAATAGCGGACCGCATCCCAGAGACGCAAGCTATGGGTCTTAAGAGGGCTAAGAAAAGGGGGGCATGAGAATGATGGAAGCCATAAAAGGCTGAGATAGGAGCACAGTTAGGAATTTCCAGAAGTGCCCAAAAAGGAATGTCCGATGTTGCGTGTCACATTGTTAGCTGTGAGAGCTGTGCAAATGTTAGGGACAACAAGTCCACCTCTTAGTCTGTGGTAACATAGAGTAGTACAGGCTACTCTGGGGCGTTTGTGGGCCCAAATAAAAGCCAAGATTTCATTCTGGAGTGTGCGTAATAAGAAGGCGGGTACTTGGACCGGCAAGGTGCAAAAGAATTATAGGATCTTAGTAAGTGTGACAGACTCCGACACTCTTGTGTCTAGGGTCACCTTATGTCCAATAGGGGCATAGGTAGACACTTTGGCACCGAAAATCTGTATTGAAGCCCCCTGTGTGAGGAGGGGGTGGAGAGTTTCATTGTTCCTTTGATAACTCACAAGCTTGCAACTAGATATAAACCAGGAGAATGTACCATTAAAGCATCCATACTTGGCACACATACAAGTCTCGTCTCGTTGTGTGTTTCAAGGCAGCTAAAATATCCAGTATCTATGTCCAGACTGCTAGGAAGCGGTATATGACGGAAGCATGCGGTCCGAGTGCGGGGACCTTCCGTGACAGTAAGCACAGTCCTTTTATGTGGTGTTTATCCGGCCTATACATGAAAGCGAAGGTAATCGTTAGGAATCCATAAGGGTGGTGATAGCACGGAGGAGGGGATAATAGTTGGGGTCAAACGGACTCCCAGGTATTCTAGAGAGGGGCCAGCCCAGCGGTATGGTAAGGACGTTTTGGAGGTAATAAACCATGGAATCCGGGAGAGAGATGTTCGGGCGGTTGTTTTCTGGGGGTTAATCTGTAAGCCAGAGATGACCACAAAGCCGAACAGCAGTGCATGCAAGTTGGGGGAGTGTAGTGATGGGATTGGAGAGGGCCACGACCCATTTTCAATGCCCTGGCTGAGGGAAGGAGATTCTCGCCCAAGATTTGACGGTACATGGCCCGACCATCGCCCCTTTGTTGCGGTGAAGTTGCCCTGCTCCCTTAGCAGAAAAATACCCCCATATAAACATTAAGGCCTGGATTCACAAAGCACTTGCACCGACATATCTCCAGATACGCTGCGTAAGTGCAAATATGCGGCGTCGTATCTGTGCGCCGGACCCACAAACGAAGGTACGCCTAAAAATAGGCTTCATCCTACCGACGTAACTTGTCTACGCCATCGTAGAGTGGGCGCATATTTACACTGGACCCATGTGGCGCTCCCATTGATTTTCTATTCAAATATGCAAATGAGGGAGATACGGCGATTCGCGAACGTACATGCGCCAGACGCAGGCTACGCGATGTGCACGTAGGTTGTACATCGGGCGCAAAGTTATTCCCCATAAAGCAGGTGTAACTCGGCAACAGACGCGCACAGGTCCGCTGGAGAGCAGCTGCAGCAGCACCGTTACGGACGAGCTGAGCAACCACACTTGCAGGACAACACATCCGTATGCCAACATGCCAGGGGCAGCCATGGTTATAGCACTACTACGTCCCCAGGCACGGAGGAGGGCACAGGAGAGGATATACCGAACGGGCATGAACGTCTTTGGCATGTGGGAATTGGAGGTGTATCGCATCTTCAGATTCAGCCCTGATGCCATCCTGGAATTAGCCACAGCCCTGCATGATGAAATCACCAGCCAGACGGGACGCTCACATGCAGTGCAGCCACTAGTCAAGGTACTGGCAACACTCCATTTCCTTGCCAGTGGATCTTTCCAACATACAAGTGGAGTTGTGTCTGGGATGTCACAATCCACCATGAGCAGATGTGTGCACCAGGTTGTCCCCGCAATCCTCACACGCATGTCCCACCACATCATCAAACCCACCCATGAGCATCTGCGGCAGAAGGCAATGCAGGCTTTCCACAGAACTGCCGGATTCCCACGCACCATCGGGGTGATTGATTGCACACGTGTGGCGCTACGCCCCCCCCCCCCCCGTGCCACAGAGCACATATACCGCAATCGTAAGCAGTGGCATTCCATCAACGTACAGGTGATAGCCGATGCCCAATGCCTCATATGGCACGTCCGTGCCAAACACCCAGGGGCCAGCCACGACAGCTACATATACCGTCAAAGCAACATCCCAACAGAATTCGTACAGAACGTGTACAGGGACAGCTGGCTGATTGGTGAGTAACATGGGAGTCAGGCATGACTGTCCGACACCATGATGCAAACATCACGAGGGGCACATGCATGGCTAACATCCTCCTGTCTTTTCCCTTCCAGGTGACTCGGCATATGCACTTGGGCCCCATCTCCTGACTCCATACCGGAATCCCCAAACCAGAGGCGAGAGAAGATACAATGCTGCACACATACGCACCTGTGCAGTGGTGGAGCGCACATTTGGCATCCTGAAGTCCCGTTTCTGATGCCTGGCTAAGTCCGGGGGGACCCCGTTGTATTCCCCAAACTTTGTGTGCCAGATCATCGGTTCATGTTGCGTGCTGCACAACTACGCCATGAGAAAGGGCCTGGAGATTGACATATGTGATGATCTGGCCCCCCAACCACACAGTCCCCCCCCCCCCTACCTGTGGAGACCCCGTCTGCTGAAGGAACAGTAGTCAGGAGTTGCCTCGTGGAACGCATCTTTGCACGTTAAACACACACATTCATCATGGCACACGGACAATGCACACCACTGTGGTCCCTAGCTCACACACACCACATCCACCTCACATTGGTTTAGACCAAGTCTATCGTGCAGGACTTGGGAGCAGCAACGCCACGCCAAGGCCCCAATGATGTTGCTGTCCATTCATACCACATTCACACGGTCGTGGGGATAACCTCTCCCCGACGACCCAAGGTGACACGCCTTGCTGACAGGAATGTCACCCACACATTCACACACTCACACACCAGTCACACTGTAGCAGCACCGGGCAAACCCTGCCCCGGCAAACTGGTGTCCGGGCACCACTTCTGCACTCCTCACCGTGTGCAGTGCCAAAAAATAAAACAAAAATAGGGATCATGCCCTTACAGGAGGACGGCACATACTTCTGTGCATGTCCAACAAAAACAAAAATGCAGGTCGTCGGCAATGTGGCGCATCTGCCTTGCCTGCTCCCTCTCAAGCCCTTCTGGCTACACCCCTAGTCTTGGCCAGAGCCTTCCTAGGGGAAGTAGCTGGTTGAGTCCATCTGGACGGGGTAGCCCTAGATGGGGTTCCCCTGGATGGGGTTCCCCTGATAGGCCTGGAGGTCTCTGAGGGTCCGGGGGAAAAAGGAAGCCTCATCAAAGTAGAGGCATTCCTCTAGATGGAGATCCACCGTCTCCTCCTAAACCACCTCTAGAGCAGAGGTGTGGGCACTCCCCTCCACCGATGGATCATGGCTTCCCAGGGGGTCAGGCTGAGTCTGATGTTCCGGGGATGGCGTGGGTCGGACACCGGCAGATGACGGCCCAGCTCCCTCCAGCACATCTGTGGATGACACAAAGCATTCACATGTTGGTGGACCCACACACTTGTCACACGTTCCCTTGCACCCCCTCACATGCCACACACCGGATGGGGGATAAAACACACTTACCTCTCCTCAAGTCCTGAGAACTGGAGTCAAAGCCCTCCATGCCCTCCACCTGCTCCCGCTCCAGACAGCTGGCGATGACCTCCTCCTTATCTGTCATCTTCAGAGCAGAAGCTGGTCCACCTCCCGTGCCCCTGAGGTGCCTTCTGACGAGGGCCTGTTTATCCCGGACCTGCTGTCTCATATCATACATTTTTTTTTTTGGATGTCGTCGGGGGTCCTGGTCTCATGCCCAAGAGCATTGATCTCCTTGATTGATTTCTTCTCGTAGATCTCCTTCTTCCTTGCCTTGCTGGTCCTGGCACTCTGTGCGCCATGGAGGTAGACATCATACTAGGCTATTGCTGAGGTCAGGATAGCCCTCTCTTCCAATGAGAAATTTTTCTTCCTCCTCTCATTGTCCACCTTAGCAGCTGACATGGCTCCGCAAAAGTACTGTGCTCCAGGGGGAAAACAAGCAAACAGGTGTACTTTTGCGCTGGATGGGCGTATGGCTGGGCGTATTTATGTGCCCGGCGTATCTCAGGAAGTTGCGCCGGCGTAGTTGCGAACATGCGCATAGGGATGCTGGGCATGCGCCGTTCATGATACGCCGGGCGTAAAACATTGCACCACGCTCGAACCATCATTTGCCTGGGGTCACACCCACTTCCACCTACGCCAGCTTACGCCTTCGAAATTACGTTACGCCGGCGCAATGTTGGGAGCATTTGCTTTGTGAATTCCACGCTTGCCTCTCTGCGCTACGTCGGCATAGCGTAAAAGAGATGCGCTACGGCGGCATATATATGCGCCGATGTATGTGAATCCGGGCCATAGTTTCCACCTTCCATGTTTGATGGTGGGGATGTTTTTTTGGGATCATAGGCAGTACTCCTCCTTCTCCAAACACGGCAAGTTGAGTTGATGCCAAAGAGCTCGCTTTTGGTCTCCTCTGACCACAACTCTTTCACCCAGTTCTGCTCTGAATCGTTCAGATGTTTATTAGCAAACTTCTTTCTGACAGGTCTGTACATGTGCTTTCTTGAGTAGGGGAACTTGCGGGCCCTACAGGATTTCAGTCCTTCACGGCGTAGTGTGTTACCAATTGCTTTCTTGGTGACCATGGTCCCAGCTGTCTTGAGATCATTGACTAGATTCTCTTGTGTAGTTCTGGGCTGATTCCTCGCCGTTCTCATGATCACCAACTGTTGTCACCCTCTCACCAAGCTGCTTGGCTATGGTCTTAAAGCCCATTCCAGCCTTGTGTAGGTCTACAATCTTGTCGCTGCCATCCTTGGACAGCTCTTTGGTTTTGGCCATTGTGGAGAGATTGGAATCTGATTGATTTTCTTCTGTGGATAGGTGTCTTTTATTCAGGTAGTAAACTGAGATTAGGAGCACTCCCTTTAAGAGAGTGCTCCTAATCTCAGCTCATTACCTGTGTAGAAAACACCTGGGAGCCAGAAATCGTGCTGATTGATAGGGAATCAAATACTTATTTCACTCATTTAAAATGCAAATCATTTTTTTTAAGGCAATTTTCTGGTTATTTTTGTTGTTGTTCTGTCTCTCACTGTTAAAATAAATCTACCATTTAAATTATAGACTGGTCCTTTCTTTGTCACTGGGCAAACTTACAAAAATAGCAGGGGATCAAATAATTGTTTCCCTGTGTATATGTATGTATGTATGTATGTATGTATGTATGTATGTATGTGTGTGTGTGTGTGTGTGTACGTATACGTATATGTATATATATATAATCTCTATCACTAAGACCCCTTTCACAGTGTCCTCGCACACTGTCAGCCGACGGCTCAGCGGGGATTTTACGGAGGATCCCCGCTGAGCAAAAGCGGACACACGGAGGCGGATCATTACGATCCACCCTGTGTGAAAGGGCCCTAATAGTTTAGTATGTTTTACAATTTATTAGCAGTACAAAAGAGCCAGCATTTGTAAAGGAATAAATGCAAAGAAGTATGTTAATATTGTAATTGGTGTAGAGATTGCTAGAAAATGTATACTTCATAATTTACATTTATGTAAAAGGGCAAAATAATCGCATGACGAGTCACATCTCATTTGTGGCAATGGAACTGTTTAAATTGCTGTGACTAATGTCGCGTACACACGATCACTTTTTGTGATGTAAAAAAAGGTAGTTTTATCTCACGAAACAAAACAACGTTTTCAAGCATGTTCGAAAACATTTTTGGTCGTTTTTCTGAAGACATAAAATTATGTTTTGCCCACACACGATAATTTTAAATGACGTTTTTTAAAACGTCGTTTTATTTCATCACAAAAAAAAACGACCGTGTGTATGCGGCATTAGGTCGCAGCAACTTTGAAAGAGGTTCTTGCACTATTTCTGTGGGATTTAAGTGCGACATTCATTGACATTTGTTAAATGAAGTCTCACATATATCAGCACGCTGCACATGAAATCGCACTGCTTTTGAATTTGCGCTGAAATTGCATGACTTCAAAACTACACTGGTTTGAACCAGAGCTTAATTTCATTGTGACAAACGGCGGTTAGAATAAGATCTGCATCCTACAGTATATACTATACTTAGAATTTTTATTACATATTTATATATTACAATTTCTATTCCAAATCTCCTTTCTAAGGATTTCTTTCCAAAGTTTTGTGGAGCGCTATGGTTTGGTTACACCCAGTCAACACAGGACAGAAATGCGGAACCACGTTAATGGCCTTTCACCTGCTAAGAAAAGGCGAGGTAATATTACAAACCAAAATACATTTGTTTGTCGGGCAGACCTATTTTGTAAAGAACACTGACAAAAGGAAAATTGTAGCAACCAACACCATTCTATCTTAAAGCGGAACTACACTGTATCTGAGCACCACAAACCAAAAACTCTATTAATACATTTTATTTTATTATTCAAAGCAAACGTCCCAATCCATCCATGTCTCCATATTTATTTAGCTAAGAAATCACTTTGAAAAACACCTCCTAGCATTTCTTGCCATGGCCAGAGGGCAGATGATTCATGTAGCATTTACTTCCTGGAGTCCATCTGCCCTTTTTTCAGGCATGCAGACAGGAAGGTGGGCTTAGCTGAGAAACCCCTCCTGAAGACTCCTGGCATGTATAACATTATTTGCCTAGGCATGGAAACCAGGATGTAACTGAAGAAATGCAAAAAAAGACATTTAAAATAAGTAAATATGATATACCTTCCTATCTATTTACTATAGCTAGCAGCATTAATGATTACAAATAGTCAATGTTGATTGAGAGAGTAAAGTTCCACTTTAACTGCATTTGGTAATGTTTGCACTGCCTGAGTAAAAAAAAGTCAGAGAAACATTTTCACTTAAAAAAAACAACAACACTATCTTCAAGTCCACGGCACCAGGATACCTTACTATATTAAATGGAGCTTTTAGCTCTGTCTGGAGTTAAGTTTTAAAGGTAATGTGATTTGATTATATATTATCTTTAGAACATACACATATGTAATTTTATACTTGTCTGTGCTAAAAACAACACCGTTCTTGTAGCATGGTAATCTTGGGGTACCAGATACAAATAACTTTTATCTAATGCATTAAGATAAACCGGGAAAGTAAAATCTGCATCTCTTATCATACTGTCTTCTATCACTTTCTCTTTACTGTTTTCATCTTCTTTTGTTCCTGCTTTTTTTACTAGTTACTATCCTGTGTACCTCCTGGGTGGATCAAGCCTTTTTAAAATTTCATGAAGTTGAGGTAAATATTTGGCTTGCCTTACAGGACTTGGGTTATTTTTCCTATCAAATTTACCATAGCATATTCTATTTTCAGCATGTTATTTTATTATAGTATGCAGTAGACACCCAGAACACATCTGATATTAAAGAAATTAAAAGTGATTACATGTCAAGCGGAAAACACTCACACTTACCGTATATTGACAATGTTGCATTGTAAATGTATGTTGCCCAACACATTAAATACACTATACTATTTACATTGTGAATGATTTGCTGTATACACTACAAGCACCAGTTGGTTTATACAGTATAATAATGGTGTTAAGACTAGTTTTGTACAATAGCCCAAATAAATCAGACCATTAAAAAAAATAGGCTTTGGAATGCACAAATGATTGCCCTCCAGATGAGCAGCCTGTATTTTTGGGTTGCAAGCTTGCTAAGTACCTTTGTAATGAGAGAAATGTGGTGCATGCCATTGCTAACCTCTTTCTGGAAACATTGGCCTTCTGTCTGCCTCAGTTTTCAGTACGTTCTGAAGTGTCAAAGGAGATAGAGCACTGACAAGATTGGTCAGTAGAAGCAATCATATTTATCAAAATTAAGGGTTAGTCCCTATTTTTTTAGGGCTAAAATGTGAATGTGGATGGACAATTTTACAGGTTATCCCTAAAAAAGTAGGATTCTGTAACCGCTGAAATGTTTTGACAATGACGTTTTAATAAATGTGATTTGATTGCACTTTACCAACTCATTGATTTTACCTTTTTGCCAATCCACTTCCTTTCCACACTTCAAAATTAATCCAAGGTCACCTTAACAGTAGTGTATTTAGGTTTTTTGCTGCCCTAGGCCTGACTAAACCTGTGCACCCATTAATTTAAATATGACCCACCCCTTCCTGTCAAGACCACACCACACCCACACCCCTTTCTGTTTAAGACCCACCCTGAAATCTTCTAGTGGGGACACTAGTTCTTAGGGCCTGGGGGGTGGGGGCAATGAATTGCCTTAATTTGCATAGATATCATCTCACTGTTTGGCTATGGGGCAGGAAGTGAAGGGAAATCTCTGCAATTGGACAGGGATTGTAAAAAATAAACTGACAGGGGCTATAACCCTCCCTTACTCTATCCAAAATGGAAAAAAAAAAGTGTTGCCTATAGTTCTACTTTAAGAACAAATTTCTGATACATTTATGGAGAGGACTAAGAAGATATAACCATGTAAATTGTGCAGCAGAAAACGTATAGCACAGTGAGGAAGGTTTGTGGTCCAGGCTGATAGGACAGTTAAAATTAGAAGCAGCTTGCATTACACTAACAGTGAAGCACAAGCCGGTGGGGACTCTTTCTGTGCTGCCCCCCTTCAAAGTGCTGCCCTAGGCCTGTGCCTTGTTGGCCTAGGCCAGGATACAGCTTTGCACCTCAACATGGTAGAGGGCAGCCATGGCGTAGGAGCAGACTATTTGTCACAGTGATGGCTCAACATGTAATGAAAAATTCAGATCCAACACCTATTCCTACTAAACTCTTCAGTAGTTTTCAAAACCTTGACTTGGAACAGGTCTACAGGTCAGAAAAAATCTGAATAATACTGGTACTTCTAATTTGCATACTTGTTCTGATTTAGAATGTACTTGGCCATTGGCTCAGCATGACAGCCAGGAAACTAGCCTTTCTTTAACCACTTCAATACAGTGCACTTAAACCCCCTTCTTACCCAGACCAATTTTCAGCTTTCGGTGCTCTCACACTTTGAATGACACTTTGAATGACAATTACTCAGTCATGCAACACTGTACCCAAATAAAAATTGCGTCCTTTTTTTCACACAAATAGAGCTTTTTTTTTGGTGGTATTTAATCACTCGTGGGTTTTTTATTTTTTGCGCTATAAATAAACAAAGACGGTAGATTTTCTTCATAAACGGGTGACAGGGCAGGTCACTGGTGGGTGACAGGTGACAGGGCAGGTCACTGGTGGGTGACGGTGACAGGGTACGGTCACTGGTGGGTGACGGTTGCACCGCTGATGGCAGTATATTTATGTGACAGGTGCACTTTATGGGTGACTGTTGGGTGACTGGTGACAATTGGGGAGGCAAAGGGACAGATGTGGTGTTTGTGCAGACACTACAGTAACACAGAACTGTAACTCACTGCTTCTAGCTCTTCTCTCCTCACACTGGAAATGATGTGTGAGGGGAGAAGAGCTGGTAACAGTTAGTTACAGCTCTTTGTTTACACTAGTGATCAGAGCTGATCACGTGGTACACAGCCCTGACCAATGGCTGTGTACCATTGTCGGTGACGAGCAGTGTTCCCGGGAACACGCCGCCACCGACGGGCACAATCACGCGCCGTGCACTTTGGGGGTGTTGCCATGCGTGATCAGCCGTGACTTCATCACGACCGATCACGTGGTTAACAGCGCATCCGCGCCGCTGTTCACCCCTGTCGGTAACGAGCTGTGTCTCCGTGACACGCCGCTACCGACAGTATAGGGATGCGCGCACGCGATCGCGCGCATTCCCTATTCAAATGACTGCACTTCATATGACGTGCAATCAGGATATTGGAGTCCTCCGCCCACCGTCATTTGACGGTGGGCGGTGGACAAGTGGTTAACAAGAGAATTAAGCAATGACAATCTCTCTAATTTCTCAATATATATATGCTTTATTTAAAATAGGTAAATGCTTTACAAACAAAACCATTTATGTATGTCCCTCCAGAAACTGAAAAGTAAGCGCATAAAAAAAGATATAGTACTTAGATGGTCTCTGCTTCTTTCAGGTCCCGATTTAGAGGAGGGGAGCAACGAATTGCAAATGAATTCACAAAAGATTCTGGAAGCTGCCTTGCCAAAATTATATGTAGACGCTACATCAACCAACACACTAGCCCACTGTGGTACCACAAAAGTGTTCCTGACACATACAGTGGTAAGAAACTTTTTTTTTATTGTTTTACATTTTGGTGTACATTTATTAAACTGAGATGTTTCCTGCCTTTACATATCGTGGCTCTTCACAACGTATAAACCTTTTAGAAGAGAGCCGGTTTATTAAAATCTGCACTTCTTCTCTTCTCTGAATGAGAAGAGAAGTGAATGAAATACATCATGAACAGCTGTGATAAAGCTGGCCATACATTGATAGAAAAACAAAGATTCAATCAAAATGTTCCTTCAATCTAACATCTAAGGGCCCAATCATTGTATTATGATTTTTTTTGTGGCTTTCCACATTACGATTATTTTTAGCATTAAACATTTGTTTTGTTTTTTTCCGATTGATTACTACCACATCTACAGCTCATGCGCATTTCACGTAAAAAGTTCTTTGACCGATTGACCTATACTCGTTTGGTTATAAACTTAAAACGGAAATCGTCTGGTGCAGTAAACACAATAACCAAACGAGAATCAATCGGCCTACCGACTCATTTTTTTTGTTAGATTTTCTATCCACGTATAGCCAGTTTTAGTGAGATTTAAGCCAATGACCTCACAATCATTTGCTTCCCAATACTTTTGGTAAAATAGTGTATGTGTGTGTGTGCGTATATATACAGGGATAAGATTGTGGAAAAGTTAAAAGCAGGGTTAGGTCACGTACACACGATGGGTCAAACTGATGAGAACGGTCTGATGGACCGTTTTCATCAGACCAAACCGATCGTGTGTGGGCGCCATCGGTTATTTATCCATCGGTTAAAAAAAAGCAAACTTGTTTTAAATTAAACCGATTAATACCTAACTGTTAAAAAAAACGATTGTTTGTATGCACGACCATCAGTTAAAAATCCACGCGTGCTCAGACTAAATTAGGGGACAGGAGCGCTCGTTCTGGTAAAACTAGCGTTCGTTATGGAGATGGCGCATTCTACATTTTTAGAATTAGTGCTTCATTTATTGCAGCGCATTTTTTTCTTCGTTCTATTGCTAGAATAAAGACGTTGTTTTGCTGATTGTATTGAGAGGTTCTCCCATACTTCCTCCCTAATGACCTGCAGACACTCCTCCTCCAGATGGGAAATGCGCCTTGTTTTTTTTTGTTTTTTTAAGTAATATGGTTTGGCGTAGCAATGGCCCCCTACCCGTGAAGTACTCCACATATCTAATACAGGAATAATTGCGCTTGTCACAAATGAATAATCAATTAGTAACGATATAACAGTCACTAAGGATAAAAAATGGGGAGGCAGCAGCTCTTGTGCCGAGACACTAGAGAAAATACAACAAGAAGAACAGAGGTTTAGAGCTGCGCCTTGACACCCGGAACTCGGTGTAGTTAAAGAGTCCATATATCAATCATGTGGAAATAACACAATCCTTCAGCCAAAAGAGATGTAGCAATAAACATTAGCTCCAAAAGTCTTTGCTGATCTTAATTCAGGATGGTCGTGTAATAATCACCACTGTGCTCAAACTTGGCTCTTCAATGTGGCCCACCACCAGAAGTCTAAGCAGCTTACCAGAGGAATGACTGTAACCAGCAGTCGGCTATGACCCATCCGCGGCCTTTGAGGGAAACCGAACGAATCCCAAATCCTAGGGCAGTGCCTACACCTGGGCTCCACTCCGCAACTCCACCAATTAGATCATATGTATAAAATGATAATAAAGGCAGACATAGCTTAATCCCGCATGGATTTTTATTTAAAAATCATAAAAACCAGAATACTGACATTAGCGATGAGTTAGACAGGCATGTAAAACATAATGTTGCCGGCCAGCAAACAGATTGGAAAAGACCCTCCTCCAAAACGTGATGACGTCACCGCACTCCACATATCTATCACAGGACTCTCGAGCAGTTCGGGGGGCCAAGCCAGTATGGCCAGTGTCCAGGCCAGTAAGGTTATCTAATGATTGTCTGGCCTCAGGCCCAATGTTTGAAAGGTAGGTCTCTGAATGCCTGCGCAAATAATTATGAAGAATGCAGCAGGTAAAAATGACAGTGTTCAGTTTATGTTTCACCATGTGTATGGCTGTCTGGAACAGGCGGAACTGGCTGGCCATTATCCCAAAGGCATTCTCGACAACCCCCGGGCTCTAGCCAGCCGGAAATTAAAAACCCTCCTCTCCGTGGTGAGGGTACTCTGGGGAAACGGCATTATAAGGTGTAGTGCAAGCCCGAAAGCTTCATCCGCTGTGGCAGGCGCAGCACTATGAAGTGCCTCATGCGCTGTGGCATTAGAAGAATTGTGATATCTCCTGACTTTTCAGTCCAACAAGACTGTCTATTACTCTGAAAATTCCTCTAGCGCCGTTCTATGGAAGCAGTACGTTTAAACAGCACACCAAATGCTTAAAATAACTTCTTTATTAACTTCACTTTTCTTCATATATAATGCTGCTGTACAAAAAAAACATGTGATGAATAAAGTATAACAAAATGGTGGTTCAAATATTCAATCTTGTCATTTAACATAAGATGGTGGATATATTTCTTTCTTCAGTATTCTCTCTCTCTCTCTCTCTCTCTCTCTCTCTCTCTCTCTCTCATCAAAGCATTCTCTGATTTCTCTGAAAGGTATAACTGTGGTTTGCAACTTGGTTTGCAGGGTTGCTTTTGCAGGGTTAGCTTAGTTTGGTTTGGTTTCTGAATTAGGTTAGGTGGAACTACACGTGAACACACAACTAGATCAGTATACAGTTCTAACCACACTATTTACAATAAGAACATATATATAACTGTGTCTCATACCTATTTTAGCCCCTGGCTTCCATAAACAAGACTCTGGCCTTGTGTGTCTGCTCTGTGTCTCTGTCTCCATGTGGCTTTCTGTCTCTGTGTGGAATGATCTAGCAGCACATGCTGTGTATTAGGAACCTCCCAGAGAGAAATGGATGCAAAGGAGGCTGTGATAGGTCAAGGCTCTGCTCAATGTGAGATTAGCTGTGATTGGGCTAGGCTACCAATGAGTCACAAAAGCTTAACTCTATGCTTGCTGGCATGAATTCAACTGTGTTATTCCTTACCTCCTGCTGCCATACAAACAAATGACTCTTAAAGGCATATTTTTTCTTTTCCTTCTGTGAACACAAAATACAACTGTTATATGACATCCAAGCACAAAATCACAGTGAATAATCGTTGTCTTTCACATATAGACATGTGCACTACATTAGGTTCTTAGCAGGCTTAGCTGTATATACATGTAGGTTATATTAGCTACCTAGGACAGGTTCTAGCTGGCCAGCTACATTGGCGACAAACACGAAAGGGAGTCCCTCCACATTGTCTTCATCCCATGGCAGGGCCAGGCCACCAGAGACGTTGGGCAAACTCTGTCTGTGCGTTCTTCCCCACGTCCACATACAAAAACTGAGCCGACACTACCACCATCAACACAATCATATGAAAACCTTTGTAGTTGAAATACTATGACCCCGAATGGGGTGGCGGCACTATGCGGATGTGTTTTCCATCTATTGCCCCTCCGCAGTTCGGCAAGTCCCATCACTGGGCAAATTGGGAAGCCACAGTCTGCCATTCCTGTGGCGTGGAAGGAAACTGTGGAGTCAAACGAAAAAAAAAAATTGTACTTTGGCACTTAAACATTGCAATCACAATACAAAAGACATCCTTGTCCAACATCAGTATAACATTTATTATTGGAGTGAGAATTTCATGCCAAAACTAAAATAGGCCCACTTATGAGACTCCTCACCCCTCTGATGGGCCATTAAACATTTTAAGGGGGGGGGGGTTTCTAGCTGAGTTTGGTCCCATAAAAAAACCCTAGCACTCTGCCAAAATGGAATGAGAAACAAGACATTGGGACACATTTTAAAGGGGGGGGGGGGCACGAACTACAATGGAGCTGACAAAAAACAAGTTGGAAACAGACTAGGCGTGTTTGGGCCTAGGATAGCACGCTGGACAGGTTAGTGAAGGGAAATATGCATGTAGGCCAAAAATGGATCATTCAAAGCTTACAACATGCATGGGGACAAAGGGGACATTCACAGCATATTACAATCATGGTAATTCCGGACTGATGCAAGGAATACAAGACATTAGCATACTTTAAAGACATAGATTTTTGATGTGAAAGGAGACAACTTACCCTAATATAGTCCTTCTGCATCACTTGTATGATGGCAGAACACGTCTCCGGGATAATGATCCCAAGCGCCTGGGGGGAGAGAACTTGAGGTCCTGCAGGCTTCTCCCAACGTGGTACCTCAACGTGGCAATGAGCCTCTGCTCGGCCGTGATGGCTTGGCACATCACAGTGTCCTGCCTCGTGATATAGGGGGACAGAATATTCAAAAGACGGTGGAAAACAGGGTCCGTCATACGGAGAAAGTTTTTGAAATCATTAGGGTTATTCTGGATTTCCCTAAGCAGAGGCATATGAGAGAATTGGTCACGCTGGCGCAACAAATTCTTGGCCCATGAACTGCTCCTCGCCCTGTTCACGGCCACAGATCTGGAAACATTATGAACTGCAGAAGACAGCCCATACGCAGCACGAACTCAAGCATGAGAACGCGCTTCCAACATGGCTTCAAACCGGTCGGCTGGTCAGAGCGCACTTAAAACAGAAAGCAACCAAGTACAGCAAGGCCTGTAAAGAACAAACTGAAAAACCGAAGTCGAGTGGACAGGAACGCACTGCAAAACAGATATGACCTGACTGCAAGCACTGAAAGACAGATACGACCCACAAGCACAAACTGAACCCGAGAAAACGATCTGCAAAGAACGGAGACTGGAAAGCGCGAATCGGCTCTAACCAAACTTTTACTAACACACGGTAACACGGAATCGGCAAAAGCAGCCCCAACGGTGGCGCAATTGGATTTGACCTTCCCCTTTTATAGTGCCGTCGTACGTGGTTTACGTGTCTGCATTCTGACACGATCGTTTTTTTTTAACCAATGGTGTGTAGGCACGACTGACCATCAGTCAGCTTCATCAGGTTACCCAATGGTAAAATCTATCAGACCGTTCTCATTGGTTTGACCGATCGTGTGTACAGGGCATTAGGTTATAAAAAAAAAATATCCCAAGCTTTAAACTTCTCACGGAGCACTGTTAAATCTATCCTCCAAAAATGGAAATTGTATGGCACAACTGCAAACATATCAAGACATTGCCGTCCACCTAAATTAACAGGCCAGGCAAGAAGAGCGGGGGGAGGGCTGAATACAAATGCACGCTACACTTTTCACTTATTTCTTTGTAAAAAAAAAAAAAATTGAAAGGCATTTATCATTTCCCTTCCATTTCACAATTATGTGCAACTTTGTGTTGGCCTATTGCATAAAATCCCAATAAAAGACATGGTTGTAACATAACAAAATTTGAAAAATTTCTAGGGTGTGTGTGTGTGTGTGTGTATATATAATCTCCCAGAGGCTGCCAAGTGGTGGCAGGGGAAGCAGATGCATAATCCCCCTTGTTCTTCCTCATTTCCCACTTCTCTCCGTGCTATCACCAGCTCAAAGGGGGAGTTAAATTACGCAAACACCCAGTGAGGTGCTTAGTTCGTACCTTATTAAACTGGACGTTTGTATAGGAACCACTGGCAGCTTCTCACTGAGCTTAGAATTGGAGAACATCATCTCCACTCTGCATCGCAGCTTATTAAACCGCTGCACAGTGGAGATAAGCCGTGATAGTTACTATTGTAGTTTATCTCTGCTTGATAAACACTGTTTATGTACAATATTTTATTGTATTTAATATATTTACTTGTAGATCAGGAAAATGCCAGGACAGTGGTGCTAGGATTTTTCTTGTCATTAAAAGCCAACACTTTCCTTAAGCCCCATACACACGGGCCAAATTCCAGGCGACGTTTGGCCCGTGTGTATAGTAGCCGGTCCGACAGAAGCCGTCCATTGGCTGGGTTCTGATCAGTGCTCTGAGCCAACGGCTGTTAGTATGTTGATTAGTACAGCGGCTTCAACCAGAGCTATCGGCCCGGATTCACGTAGAGAGACGTATCTTTGTGCGGGCGTAGCGTATCATCTTTACGCTACGCTGCCGCAACTTAGAGAGACAAGTACAGTATTCACAAAGCACTTGCTCCGTAAGTTGCGGCGGCATAGCGTAAATTGGCCAGCGTAAGCCCGCCTAATTCAAAGTAGGAAGGAGGTGGGCGTCATCTATTTAAATTAAGCGTGACCCCATGCTAATGAATGGCCGGTCGAACTGGGCATGTGCGCGCATGCTCAGAATCACGTCGCATATACTCCCTAAGAGACGTCGGCGCAATGCCGTGAACGTCACTTACGCACAGCCCTATTCACGTAGTACTACGTAAACGGCATACGCAACGTAAAATTCGACGGCGTCGTTCCCTGGCCCATACCTTTGCATTAGCTGCGCCTGCTATAGCAGGGGTAACTTTACGCCGGACGTAAGCCTTACGCAAATCGTGTATATGAAGAGGCCGGGTGCATCTACGTTCGTGAATCGGCGTATCTTACTCATTTGCATATATTTATAATGGGAACGCCGAATGCGTCCAGCGTAACTATGCGCCCACGATACGCCGGCATAGGCAAGTTACGTCGGATGGCTGAAGCCATATTTTTGGACATATCTCGCTTTGTGAATCGCCGCAAAGATGCGACGGCGCACATTTGTAATTACGGCGGCCGATCTGGAGATACGCCGACGTAAATGCTTTCTGAATCCCGGCCATCAGGTGTTTTTTTTTTTTGTTCAAACCCACATGGTTGGACAGAAAAAAAAACTCAGGGCCAGATTCAGCTACACGTAAATTTGCGCAGCGTATTCGAAATACTCTACGCTGCCGTATTTTACCAGGCTCTAAATGGAATTCTGGTAGATTTTTGCCCGTATGATACGGCGGCGTAGTCTATTTCTCGCCGCGTAATCGAAATACGCGATTAGGGGGTGTGAAGCATTTAAATTAGGCGTGTCCTGCGGCGATCGAACTGCGCATGCTCCGTTCAGAAATTTCCCGCCGTGCATTGCGCGAAATCACGTTGTTACGTAATTTTTTTCTGAGTAGCGTCGTTTACGGACATTCCTATTCCCGGACGACTTACGTAAAAAATAAAAAAAGACGTCGGAAAACGTTGATATTCGACGCGGGAACGACGGCCATACTTAACATGGGCTGTCTAATATTAGACCAGCAAAAAGCTGGTATAGTGTTACGTAAAAAAAAGATGACTAAAGATGCCGTAAGAGATTGCGATTGAAGATCGTATTTTCGGGGATAGCCGGCAAAAGCTCATTAGCATACCCCGACGCGGAAAACGACGGGAAGTCCACCCAGTGGCCGCAATTTTATTGCAGCGTTGATCCGAAGGCGTACGAACACGTAATCCAGTCGAATTGAAGCCCGCAGCCGTCTTTTCATGGTTTGAGATTTCAGACTAGCTAAAAAACACACGTAATTCGAAAGTACTCCAGTCTAACACCAGTTAGACAGGAGTTACAGGTCTCTGAATCTGGCCCTCAGTGTGTACCTTGCTTAACCTCCCTGGCGGTATGATTCTGTCTGGAATTACGTACCAAAAGCGGTACAATTATTTGCAAGGAAATTTTGCGTTTTACACTGTAGGCCTGCAATTCTTAGGAATAACTAATTTTAAATCTGACCAAACAAGAGTCTAATAGGCATCCTGGGTATGATTTGTTTTTTAAAAACAAAATTATAAATTATAATATAATAAATAATTATAAATAATTATAACAAATAATAATATAATTATAATAAAAATTATTCAATAATGTAATCAACTCAAAATCACTGAAATTTGCTCAGTTGCAGAATTGTCGCTGTCATTACTTTTATTTTTTTATGACGAATTTCCCCACAAATCGCTATCGCTCAATTCTGCAAGTGATTATAATTTATTATCGCTGTTTTCTAGCTGCTCTAAAACCATTTTTGACATAAAGGGACACTTTTGGTTGCTATGGACAATCTACAGTTTGCAGGCAGAAAGAACAGTTTTTATTTTATAAAAGATCATGTAGTGCACTGGGCAGACCACTAGGGACCACTAGGGACAAGGGGGTGTGTATTTTTTACATACAGTACTGTAATCTGTAAGATTACAGTATACTGTATGTAATGTGTTTGTTTACTTTTTTGACTTTGGCTCCGATCTCCGCCCCCATGCGTCGTAACGTCGCAGGGAACGGAGCTCGGCGGCACACGGGGACACTGTGAATCGAGCGAGCACCCGCTCGCTCACACAGCGGGGATGCATGGCTGGATTCAGGGACAAGGTGAGTAAACCAAGCTTGTGGATTTAGCGAGAAGGTAAGCCGCGCCGCTGCACGCTCTGCACATCTACCCGAGCGTGACTCGGGGATACCGATCCTAGCATGGAAAACCCACCCCGAGTCACGCTCGGGGATACCGCCAAGGAGGTTAAGTAGGCATGTTGGTTTCCCCATCTCTCTAAATCAATTGTTCTCAGTTTTGCCTAACCAATTGCCAATAAAAAAACAAATGATCCCTGTGCTTCTTTGATGGAGGGTTGAAGAGCAGACAGATAATTGGCAAAACACCTCTCTTAATGCTTGTGTGATATGGCAGAGGTATGGAATATTGAAGTACAGAGAATTTTTTTCAGAGCAGATACTAGAGGCCAATTGGTAATTCAGCCCACCAGTGTTTTTTACCTTACTAGAGGCCTTATACCGCGTACACACGATCATTTTTCGGGATGTAAAAACGATGTTTTTCAGGCTCTAGAAAAAAACTTTTTTTTTCAACTTTATCATTAAAACGACATTGCCTACACACGACCGTGGAAAAAAAATGCTCTGGCAAAGCGCGGTGACGTACAACACGTACAGCTGCACTATAAAAGGGAAGTTCCATGCGGATGACGCCACCCTTGGGGCTGCTTTAGCTGATTTTGTGTTAGTAAAAGACGATTCGCGTTTTAATAAAAATGCAATAAAACTATCCTGTTTTTGTAAACGCTATAAATTTTGCGCAAACCAATCGATAAACGCTTATTGCGATTTTTTTTTTTTTTTTTTTTTTTTTACCAAACGTATGTAGAAGAATATGTATCGGCCTAAACGGAGGAAAAAAAATGTATATATATTTTTGGGGGATATTTATTATAGCAAAAAGTAAAAAATATTACATATTTTTTTCAAAATTGTCACTCTATATTTGTTTATAGTGCAAAAAATAAAAACCACAGGGGTGATCAAATACCACCAAAAGAAAGCTCTATTTGTGGGAAAAAAAGGACGTCAATTTTGTTTGGGAGCCACGTTGCATGACCGCGCAATTGTCAGTTAAAGCGACGAAGTGCCGAAACGCAAAAGGGGGCCTGGTCCTTTACCTGCATATTGGTCCGGGTCTTAAGTGGTTAATAGCCATTAAAACCCCTTTGTGTCAACTTGTGTGTATGTTATCAGGCCAAAATCACCAGGGTATGTAAACTTTTGACCAGGGTCATTTTGGGTAGTTTCTGTTGCCATTATGATTTAAAAAGAGTATACACAGTTGATTGATAATAAATGGCTTCAGCCGAAAATACTAACCAGGAGTAAAAGAAAAGTTTTTGTGTTCATATTCTCTGAAAAATGTCCAAGAAATCATAAATTCTGCCAGGGTCAACTTATAAACACAACTGTATACCACTAATTCACATAGTGAATGTTACATGTTCCATAGAGATGGGTTCTATAGTGTTAGGGCTGTAAATCTTGCCTCATTATACTAGTCACCTTTTAGCTTCTCACTTTTAAATGATTCTGTCATACGCAGGCCTTGGTTTGCATGTTATGATAATTTATTTTAATATTTAATAGATCGACATACTTGAAAAGCAAAGGGAGCGAGCTTTCTCCCAGAGAGCATTCTGTATTCAGTGCTGCTGGAGAAGATACAGACAGAGGAAGCTGGCCAGGCAAAGGCAGGCGGCTACAGCTATTCAAGCAGGTAGTGTGATGGGCTTAATCTGTATTTTGTTGTCTCTATACACTGATTGCTCAGAGCAGCCTGGGTTTTTTACTGACCGAATTTGCTTAGTTACATGGTACTGACATATATAATCAGAATTTATGTGACAGTTTCTCTGCGCAGTCGGCTCCACTGCATGCACATTTACTTGTTTATTTCATTGTTTTCTAGTTGCCAGGGGGTGGCTTACAAGGAAGCATATTGAAAGAATGCAAAGGGCTTCAGCTGTCATTAAGAGGGCATGGAAGAAATGGAAGGTAACAATGGAATTAGAAATGCACATCTTAGCGCTGCATTAATACTAGGTATTAGCATTTGTTAAAGGAATCTGTGAAATATTTAAGCTGCCATTGCTAGTTGCCTGGATATCATACTGACCTGGAACATGTATGGAGATCTGGAGTTCTGCATTCACCAGTCAGCAACTAAGAAAATAGTGAAGCCATTGGATTAGTATGCCTGCTAGGTAACTAACCATTAGACATGTGCATTCGTTTTTCGTTAGAATGCATTTTCGTCCGAAAATCGTTTTTTTCCGTTATCGTTTTAACAAATGATAACGAAAGTGCAAGAAACGAAAACCGAAAGATCTGACATTAAAAATGCTTTGTTTTCATTTTCGTTGCGGTAAAAATTCGATATAGAGAGATTCGACATTATAGGGAAAAGATTCGACATCATAGAGAAAAGATTCGACACTATAGAAATAATAGATTCGACATTACAGAGAATAGATTTCAATTTATGAGACGTAAAGATTCGACGTTCCGTCGAATATTCTTTTGATCATTCACCAGCAACCAAAAAGATTCGACGTTCCGTCGAATACTCTTTTGACCATTTGACAGAAACCAAGTATTATTGGATTTTCGGACGAAAGCTATTCCCCAACGAAAAACTAAAAAAATCAAAATGATTTTCGGGAGTAACTAAATAAATTTATTTTCCAAACGAAAAAACAAAACAAAATATTCCAGTCTGCACATGTCTACTAACCATTAGGAGGACAACTATGGCAGCCTGCATAGTCCCACAAAACAGATTTCCACTAAAGGGAATGGTTTTAGATTATTAAGGAAAATATGTTTTATCTCTGATGTCTAAATATATATTTTTATAGGTATATACAATATTTATTTTACAAATAAACATTGAAAGCCAAAACTTGTAATTGAGTATAGAAATTTAGATACTCTGTCATAGGGTGATTATTGATGACTGATTATTTTAAAGCAGTCTGAGAAGGTAGGTGTAAGTAATGATGAGGTAAATATTATGTGTGATTTATACTTCTCTTAGTGTCCCTCAATTGACAATCTGTTGCAAAAACCCAGCTGCCAGTGGTATGTCTACCATTGCCCAAAGCTTCTGGTTCCATTACATTATTTGAACTATAGTATATGTACATGTAGTATATGTACATTACCGGTATATGGGGCAGACTACTGAAGTTCAGATAATGATTTAGAACTAAAATCTGCAGGCAATAGGAGGAAAAACATTGGCAGCTTGTTTTTTGCATGGAGGTATCAATTGAAGTACACCTTGGAGATTGCACCTTACAAATAGCTTTAAGACCACTGTGTAGTATGACTTTCCTGAAGTTCTTCTTTATGAAGAATGTAGATATGCAAGATTTGCTTGTCAAAAAAGCCCCAAAAAAACTTCAGCTCTACAGATCAATTTATCTTGCAACATTCCTTTTAAGAAAGATGTTTAGAAAAAAAGAAAATCTAATAAAGAATGAAATAAAAAAAATAAAAAAGAAAGACGTTTAGAAAATTTGACTCAAATAGGCACCTTTTCTAAGCTACATCATCTCTTATTAGCTTTATACCTAATTACTATAGTAATGTCCCATTAAAGTGATTATAATTTTTTATCTTAACGCATCTCTATGCATTAAGATAAAAAAAAAACTTCTGTGTGCAGCAGCTCCCCTCAACACTCTGACTAATTGATAGCAGTGGAAGCCAAAGAGCAGCGGCTCGACTTGGGTCCCCCCATAGCAAGATGCTTGCTGTGGGGACACTCAGAAGGAGGGAGGGGCCAGGAGTACTAGGAACTGAGAAGAGGAGGATCTGGGATGCTCTGCAAAATCACTACACATAGCAGGTAAGTATAACAAGTTTGTTATTTTTAAACAAAAACATCAAGACTTTAATATCACTTTAAATAGGACTGCATAGCATTTTAAAAGTTGTGCCTATCTTTGCTATACTGCTTTACCATGTGCCGACCGCCACCCGGCACATGTAATGCAGCAAGTTGGCTCGGCTGCGCAAATCGCCGTACCGATACATCAATTTGTGTACTAGCTTTCATGGGCGCACGCTCCGATTGGTCAGCGGGTCCAGCGAACAAATGACTCCACCAGCCGCCCGCAATCGTTCCCTGTAGAGACAGAACGGGGATCTGCCAAAGTAAACAAAGCAGATCTCCATTCTGTCAGGAGATGACAGTGAGCTCTGTCTTCCTGCTAAGCAGGAAGACTGATCTGTGTGTTTCCTCAGTCACACAGTCCCCATACAGTTAGTAATCACAAACGGGGAACACGTTTAACCCCTTGATTGCCCCTGATGTTAACTTCTTCCCTGCCAGTGTCAGTACAATGTCAGTGCATATTTTTTAACACTGATCACTGTAATAATGTCACTGGTTCCCAGAAAAGTGTCAAATGTCAGTTAGGTGTCCGATCTGTCTGCAGTCCCGCTAAAAATCACTGATTGCCACTGTTACAAAAAAAAAAGCCATAAATCTATCCCCAATTTTGTAGATGCTATAACTTTTGCGCAAACCAATCAGTTTACGCTTATTGGGATTTTTTATATTTTTTACCAAAATTAAGTAGAAGAATACGTATTGGCCTAAGCTGATGAATAAATATATTTTTATATATATATATATATATATATTATTTATTTTTTTATATATATATGTATTATAGCAGAACGTAAATATAAATATATATATATATATATATATATATATTTTATATATATATATATATATATATATATATATATATATATATATATATATACACAGTGCAGAAAATAAGTATTTGAACACCCTGCTATTTTGCAAGTTCTCCCACTTGGAAATCATGGAGGGGTCTGAAATTGTCATCGTAGGTGCATGTCCACTGTGAGAGACATAATCAAAAAGAAAAATTCCAGAAATCACAATTTATGAATTTTTAACTATTTATTTGTATGATACAGCTGCAAATAAGTATTTGAACACCTGTCTATCAGCTAGAATTCTGACCCTCAAAGACCTGTTAGTCTGCCTTTAAAATGTCCACCTCCACTCCATTTATTATCCTAAATTAGATGCACCTGTTTGAGGTCATTAGCTGCATAAAGACACCTGTCCACCCCATACAATCAGTAAGAATCCAACTACTAACATGGCCAAGACCAAAGAGCTGTCCAAAGACACTAGAGACAAAATTGTACACCTCCACAAGGCTGGAAAGGGCTACGGGGAAATTGCCAAGCAGCTTGGTGAAAAAAGGTCCACTGTTGGAGCAATCATTAGAAAATGGAAGAAGCTAAACATGACTGTCAATCTCCCTCGGACTGGGGCTCCATGCAAAATCTCACCTCGTGGGGTCTCAATGATCCTAAGAAAGGTGAGAAATCAGCCCAGGACTACACGGGAGGAGCTGGTCAATGACCTGAAAAGAGCTGGGACCACCGTTTCCAAGGTTACTGTTGGTAATACAGTAAGACGTCATGGTTTGAAATCATGCATGGCACGGAAGGTTCCCCTGCTTAAACCAGCACATGTCAAGGCCCGTCTTAAGTTTGCCAATGACCATTTGGATGATCCAGAGGAGTCATGGGAGAAAGTCATGTGGTCAGATGAGACCAAAATAGAACTTTTTGGTCATAATTCCACTAACCGTGTTTGGAGGAAGAAGAATGATGAGTACCACCCCAAGAACACCATCCCTACTGTGAAGCATGGGGGTGGTAGCATCATGCTTTGGGGGTGTTTTTCTGCACATGGGACATGGCGACTGCACTGTATTAAGGAGAGGATGACCGGGGCCATGTATTGCGAGATTTTGGGCAACAACCTCCTTCCCTCAGTTAGAGCTTTGAAGATGGGTCGAGGCTGGGTCTTCCAACATGACAATGACCCGAAGCACACAGCCAGGATAACCAAGGAGTGGCTCTGTAAGAAGCATATCAAGGTTCTGGCGTGGCCTAGCCAGTCTCCAGACCTAAACCCAATCGAGAATCTTTGGAGGGAGCTCAAACTCCGTGTTTCTCGGCGACAGCCCAGAAACCTGACTGATCTAGAGAAGATCTGTGTGGAGGAGTGGGCCAAAATCCCTCCTCCAGTGTGTGCAAACCTGGTGAAAAACTACAAGAAACGTTTGACCTCTGTAATTGCAAACAAAGGCTACTGTACCAAATATTAACATTGATTTTCTCAGGTGTTCAAATACTTATTTGCAGCTGTATCATACAAATAAATAGTTAAAAAAATCATACATTGTGATTTCTGGAATTTTTATTTTTGATTATGTCTCTCACAGTGGACATGCACCTACGATGACAATTTCAGACCCCTCCATGATTTCCAAGTGGGAGAACTTGCAAAATAGCAGGGTGTTCAAATACTTATTTTCTGCACTGTATATATATATATATATATATATATATATATATATATATATATATATATATATATATATATATATATATATATGTTTATTTATTAACCTCTTAAGGACCGCTGTACATTTACGTCGGCAGAATGGCACCGACACGCACATCAACGTATATATACGTTGGTGCCTTGAGGTGGGTCGGGGGTCCGATCGGGACCCCCCCCCCCTCGGTACATGCGGCGGTCCCAGTGGCTGGCCGAGTGATCCGGGACAAGGGGCGGCTATTCGTTTTTGTCCGCCCCCTCCGGATCGCTCCCAGCCAATCCGCGCGCTCCCCCGCCTGCACTTCCTCCTCCTGTGTAAACACAGGAAGGGAGAAGTGATGTGATCTCTCCTCTCAGCGTTTTTTTCAACCGCCGCTGAGGAGAGATCACATCGCACTGTAAGTCTGCACAACACTACACTGACACACACTACACATAAGCACATTAACCCCCCCGATCGCCCCCTCCCCCCTGTCAGTGTCACTGAATGCAGTAATCATACATGTATGATTACTGTATTTAGTGTCAGTGTGACAGTCAGTTAGTGTTAGGTTCAGGGTAGCCCCCGCACCCCCCCTAATAAAGTTTTAACCCCTTGATCACCGCCCTAGTTAACCCTTTCACTCCCTATTGCCAGCGTCACTAAGCGATCATTTTTCTGATTGCTGTATTGGTGTCGCTGTTCCCGCTAGGTAGCTACATTTTTTTTTTTATTGCGATTTTTTTTTATTTTTACTAAAGACATGTGGCTAAATACATTTTGGCCTAAATGTTTGACTAAAATTTAGTTTATTTGATTTTTCTTATAACAAAAATTAAAAAATATTGATTTTTTTTCAAAAATGTCGCTCTATTTTTGTATATAGCGCAAAAAATAAAAATCACAGAGGCGATCAAATACCACCAAAAGAAAGCTCTATTTGTGGGAAAAAAAGGACGCAAACTTTGTTTGGGAGCCACGACGCACGACCGCGCAATTGTCAGTTAAAACGACGCAGTGCCGAATCGCAAAAAGGGGCCTGGTCATTTACCTGCATTTTGGTCTGGGTCTTAAGTGGTTAATTCATTATTCATATTTAGTTTTTTTCAAAATCGGCTGTCTTTTTTTTTTTTTGTTAAAAAAAAAAAAAAGAGGTGATCAAATGCCTCCAAAAGAAAGCTCCATTGTGTGAAAAAAAAGGACGTCAATTTTGTTTGGGTACAACGTTGCACGACCGCATAATTGTCGATTAAAGTAACTCGGTGCTGTATCGCAAAAAAATGGCCTGGTCCTTAAGGCCGCGTACACACGATCAGTCCAAACCGATGAAAATGGACTTAAGTCCAGTTTCATTGGTTCAAACCGACCGTGTGTAAGGCCCATCGGTCCGTCGGACCAAAGTTTTAAAACTTGCTTTAAAATCGGACCGATGGATGCCTGACCATCGGTCCACACCGAAGGTTAGTACGCAAAAGCATCGGTCCAAAAACCCGCGCATGCTCAGAATCAAGTTGAAGCATTAAACTTCATTTTTCAGCACGTCGTTGTGTTTTATGTCACCGCGTACTGACACGATCGGTTTTTGAACTGATGGTGTGTACGCACCATCAGACCATCAGTCTGTGAACCGATAAAAAAGGTCCGTGGGACCATTCTCATCGGGTTGGACCGATCGTGTGTACTCGGCCTAAGGGGGTAAATCCTTCCCGGGCTGAAGTGGTTAAAGAAGAGCTATAGGCAAAACTTTTATTTTTTTCATTTTGAATAGAGCAAGGGAGGGTTATATAAATCATGTCGTATTTTTTTTATTATTATTGCCAATTCCCTTCACTTCCTGTTCCATAACCAATCAGGAAGTGAGAGGAAATCTCTGCAAATTAAGGGAATTCCTTTGGGGACCCCTTGGTCACCAGAACTAGGGTGCTCAATGGAAGACTTTTCTGGGGACAACCCAATTTGGGATTTTCTTTTACTTTCAATGATAATGGTAAACAGGACAACTAGAGAGGGTGAATCTCCTTAACTGGGACACAGACCGCAACAAAAACTGAAAAGCATTTTAATCTCTCTGCACTCTATCCAAAACTTTAAAAAAAAAAAAAAGTTTTAACTTTAGTTATACTTTTAGATGTAAGGGCTAATTTATCCATAACTGTGTTATGCGTTTGTTTTGACATTTAAAGATTTCTTGTATTTTCTTTAGGAAAAACTGGAAGCCTTAGCGGCGGTTGAGCTGGATGATATTTCAGAGATTGAAAACTCAGCATTATTATTGGGGTCTCCAGTTAAAGCTCTCAATACCTCAATAAAAAATTCCATGCAAGACAGTCCATTGATCATAAACGAAGTGTTTCAATCCTGGAATCTTGGTTTTGTGTTGTCTCTTGCTCCACCAATCAGGAAGACAATGAAAGCTGATGGGTTTCACAAGCATCGCAATCTCCTGGCATGCTTAAATGTGCTTAACAAATGTAAGGGTTACAAGGTAGAATTAAATCAATCAGAACACGGCATAGCATCCATTCAAGCATTACCTCAGGTAAAAATGTTATACACTTTATTCAATTTTATGGTTTTTTTTTCTTAAGTGTTTCATACTAAAAGGTGCTTTCTACTTAAATGAAAAGTGTGCCCCCACTTAAGAATTCTTTTAGGTATAGAGCAGTCTCTTGGCCATTGCCTTTCTAAATAATCTTGGCATCAAGTGTAATTGGGTCATAGGAAACCTGTACAAAGAGAATTATGGAGGTTTTCATTCTTGTCCTGTGAAAATTGGTTATAGACCTGGAAAGCTCATGCAGCAAAAGCCGTATTAAACAACAGCATTTAAATAAATAAAAAATCCCCTGCAAGGCAATGGCATAATGCGCTAATGTTCATCACATCACTATCACATGCTAAAAAAAATTACCATAGAATGAAGCCCTACAGTGGTGCACTGTCAGCATTGACAGGGCTTCCATCTTTACCCAATCTTCCATTGGTGGGCTCTGGCAGCTTGAATGGCCAAATCGCAATGACATCACTCCCGTGTATGCACGCGGGAGTCACTGCAATGGCACAGCACTCTGAAGGAACAGCATGGTAATGCCGGTTCTCATGGGCCAGTGACATCACCTGCTGCCAAAAGAGCGAATGCATCCTAAATGGTGCAAGAATCTTTAAACTTTAGCAAGGATACCATTTACTGACCGTATTTCAAGTATTCACAATAGCTTCTTTATTGAAAACCCCCAGGACTAAATGGTTAGTATAGAGAAAAGTATATAAGCAATATTTCCATAGAGCACACAGCTGCTTTCCAAATAGAGCTACATAAATAACAGTAGAATACAAGCTATTCGGCAGCACCCATTTAGACTGTAGGCTGTGCTAGGTAGTTTGCTTGTATTCTGTATTAGCCTATAGAGAATTCTCTTTTTTTTCTATACTGAAACTAGATGGTTCCTATGACAGCCCAATAACCAGCATTCTCAGAAGGAGAACTCAGTAATGGCAGCCTTCCTGTTTTACTTGTGAGCGGCTCCCTTTAAAGCAGTGACGGCAAACCTTTTTGAGCCCGAGTGCCCCAACAGCAACACAAATTAACTTATTTATTTCAAAGTGCCAACTAAGAATTAAACCCACCAGCGGCTCTGTACAGAGGATGAGACTAATTATCCCTCTGAATGAACCCCATGAACCAAAAACAGAATGCAGGGTTCAGGAGTGAGTCGTGCAACATACACTGACCTACCTGACACATACTTCCTGCACTACACACACACAGTACAATGGCACATGTTTTATATGATTGACACATTAAGAGATTAGTTACTTAAAGGGTAAGGTATGCTGCACTAATATATATCACCAATCTCTTATCGTTTTTTATTTTTTGTTCTTTTTATTGAAAAATTTTCACTGTGAAGGTACAAAACGGGGCATACCACGGCCAATTGGTGCACATAGCCATGTGCATAAGTGTACAACTCGCCGTGCATCTATAAACTAAACATAGTTAACTAACAACAAAGACAAAAAAAAGGAAAACAAAACGACCACAAAATTGGTACCCAGGTTTCGCATGGTAGGATGATGGCAGGAGATATCTTTTCCTACAGGACTACTTCTCCCTCTCTTTTGTCTGAGCTGGACTTTACGAGAGACAGTTAGGTTTATGTCCCCTTTCACACTTATAGGACTTGTCTCACGATTTTGTACTGCAAAATTATATGACAAGTCATTCTTCATGATTTTCAATGAACACCATTCATACTGGCACAACTTTAAGTTGTGCAGACTTCAAAGTAGTCCCTGCACTACTTTGGTTCAACTTCAATGCAAGTTATTGTCCAAAAACCTCAATGTTAAACCCTCAAGTAGCATGCAAATCGTACCTGAATAATATAGACACGATTTCAGTACAACTTTGTAAGCACAAGCAGCTTTTTAACCCTTGTCCCACCCAATCCTTTCAGCATAGTAGCCATTCCCAAGCACATTTTTCCACCAAACATTCACTTCCTGGTTATTCCCTCAGGAACAATGTGCTCCAAACAGGTAAAAAAAAAAAAGAGACGTCTTCGATAATGAGCAAATCATTAGATTTATCCGTGACCAGCTATTTATGATTTGTGTGACCCAAACTACAAAGACAAGATCCCACTGACCACCAATGAAGGGGACAATCTTCCCACTGACCACCAATGAAGGGGACAATCTTCCCACTGACCACCAATGAAGGGGGACATCCTTCCCACTGACCACCAATGTAAGGAGCATTCTTCCCACTGACCACCAATGTAAGGAGCATTCTTCCCACTGACCACCAATGTAAGGAGCATTCTTCCCACTGACCACCAATGTAAGGAGCATTCTTCCCACTGACCACCAATGTAAGGAGCATTCTTCCCACTGACCACCAATGTAAGGAGCATTCTTCCCACTGACCACCAATGTAAGGAGCATTCTTCCCACTGACCACCAATGTAAGGAACATTCTTCTCATTGATCACCAATGTAAGGAACATTTTTCTCACTGATCACCAATGTAAGGAACATTCTTCCCACTGACCACCAATGTAAGGGACATCATTCCCATTGACCACCAATGTAAGGATCATTCTTCTCATTCTTCATTATAGAGGACCCAAAATTGACCCCTATGTTCACGATTGGCAATGATGGGATGTACCCAATATCCACGTCTTTTCCGCCTCCGCTTCTCCTCCTCTTCTTCCTCATGCACTGCTACTACTGCAGCAGCAATGACAACTGCTATGGCAGGAAAAGGAATTGCCTTACACCATGTATGTTTTCATTGGTAAGCCCAGGTTCACACTGGGCTGCGGGAGTGAAGCTCTGCGAGTTCAGCTGAACTCGCACGGCTTCACTCCCGCCCGACAGTCCCGATTTCGGCTTTGAAGTCGTATAAATGTGAAAGGGGCCTAAGTGTGAACACATGACCTCTGGGCTAACACCACCACTCTAGGGCATGGACCTTAGCACTCAACAGGGCCAGGTAAGTATGGAGGGTATCTAACCAGGGAGATCCCCAATGGGCTGATTATCCCTCGTAGACTCAGAGTCCGTCCTCAGGTGCCAAACTTTTTCCTATTTTTGGGGGCATCCTCTGGACAAATATGTTGCTTTATAGAGGGGGTATCATTGTATTAATTAACATTTTCCATGAGGACAGGGTAAGGGGGGACAGCTGACTTCCATTTTAGTACTATAGCTTTCCTCCCGTAAAATAATAGGATACCTATTAGAGTGCAGATTGCTTCAGCTAACACCAATCTATTATCTCTTAACGTGTCAATCATATAAAACATGTTCTAGTGTTAAATCCCCCTGATTAGTCTTGTGACCCTGTGACGTAACGCGGAGGGGAGGGGCAGATTGGTTTGACAAGACGCTTTGCATTCCCTAGGAGAGGTAAGAATTTGTTGCAGTACCGTGGATTTTACATTGCTGCATGCTGTGCAAAGTTGGTGCACTGGAGCACCTGATAAATGTGAGTTGAATGCAAATATCTTAAACGTTACTGGTTTTAAACATTATAAGCACTGCGATGGCAGAGGAATACTCACAGGATGGGAAGGAGGAAAGCACGATTTGTTAGTCCAGGGTCACTAAAAGGCTGTTTTTGAACAAACTTAGTTGTGAGGTCACACTTCATGAGGTGAGCGCATATCTAATGGGGAGCACTGTGGTGAAATAATATAAAGGCACGCTTGAGGATTTGTGAAGATTCAGCAAGTCTCATCTTTATTTGATATATAGATATTAGCGCAGCATATCCTTTAAGTATAAGTTTTGCATATTTATATTGTGTGTTCCTTGCTGCCCGCTCAGGACAGTTAAATAATTATATTACCATAGGTACTTGCAAGATTTTTATCTGATTTTATGAATAGTAAATAATTAAGTTTTCAGCCTGCTAAGCCTAGGTCCTGCCAGCCAGTGCAGTTCTAATGCAGCTGATTCAAGTCCACTTGCTACTGACTAGCACTTTGCACATAGCACTTTGATCCCATGTGTAGTTGCCAGGCTGGAGAGTATTCTTAAGCAGCTTAGACCACATAAACATGATTAGATTTTCTGCAGATTTTTGTCTTCAGATTTACCAAAACTATGTAGTGCAAGGGCCTGCATGATTGCATACTAACTGAAATTCTTAAGGTTTGACCTCCATATTATATGGCTTTGGTAAGTCTGAAGACAAAAATCTGCAGAAAATCTAATAAAGTGTATGGGGCTTTAGACTGTTGTAGAAAATGAGTGCTGATAGTTCCAGTGGTCTGACTATAGACATGTATGGCCAAATATGACGTTAATCCTAACTAACTGAATCTACAGTGGATAGGCATCACTAAACTCTTCTTTCTGTTTCCTCATCAGAGACCCATCAAGTTCCACTGCAAGAGGTCGCCACTACATTTTGCCAATGTATGTCCTGAGGCAATTGACTGCGGTTTAACAGGATTGAATGTGATCTTGCTGGAAACATTTGAAAGATAAAAACTATTTAATATAAGCACAATTTTTATGTTTTTTGTTTTTGTTCAGTGCTTCCTTTTTTTTCCTTGTCATGTTTTAAAGACTTCTGACACTTTTCTCTATTTTTACATCAATTTTTAATTTTTTATTTTTTTTGATCAATGTGCAGTAATTATTATTGGATAATGTATAGTCAACAGTCCTATAAGTATTATTTGTCTTTACCCAACTGTGTATATGTGGGTGTTTTGCACTGATCTATCTGTGTTACTTCTGAAATGAGCTGGTCCCAGTGGCACTAAAGCAGGATTGGGTTTTGGATTCTGTTTGCCTCCTATTTGTAACACTACACTTGTGACACTATCTGGCTATATATACTGTATATATATATATATTGAATATGATGATTATAAATATTTATAATAAATAATAATCCTATAAATATTTGTATTTTAAAACATAAATTCTAAACGAGTTGTAGATTTATTTTAGACTTTTAGGTTCAGTTGGGTTGGAGTGCTTTCCAGGTCAAAAGTTGTTGGCATTGCCTCAGTGCTTGCCCTTTCTCTGAAGACTCACTTTGTGAGCGGGCCAGTTGGGATAAGCACTGGGAGCTACCTAATATTTAGACCCCTTTCATGCTGAGGTGCTTTTCAGTGGCCAAAAAGCACCTCTCATGTCTCCCCAGTGTGAAAGCCTTTCACACTGGGGCGATGCGCTTGCGGGACTTTCTGAAAAGTCCTGCAAGCAGCATCTTTGGGGTGGTCCTTGAAATTAATAGGCTGTGCTGCCAAAGTGCCTGCAAAGCACTTCAGCCGTGCCGCCATGCGGGTGCTTTTAACACTTCGGCTGCTAGCTGGGGTTAAAATTACAGTTTAAATAACGGTAAGGAGGTGCTTTACCGCTAATGCACCCCTGCTCCAGTGTGAAAGTACCCTTAAGGTTGCTGCTATTCTCATTTTCCCACAGAAAGTGTCAGTGCTGGGGGGACTAAAGCGCTAATGTCCTCTCCTGTATTGAGTGTCCTGTGCTTTTTTCTTGCATACAGCATCAAGGAAGTATCTCCCCGCTGATACTCCTGCATACAAAGAGCCACATTGACCTTTGATCTGTTCCTGCTGCCCACTTTATGACTATGGTCACTTCCAGCCATCTGACTTTCACCTAGCGTTAGCTGACTGGTAGGAAGCCTTAGCTTTGTACCTTAAACCTATACCTTGCCTTAGAGCTAGACTGCCACAAAATGTCTGGTTCTAGACTTGGGAATGACAGTCTCAGGTATACCCAGCTCACTTTTATCTGCTTCAGGTATATGTGGACAGATTTTATGATCCATGTTACTTAGTAATTTGTGGACTCACATGAGCTATAAGTATGCTCTTGTGGCCTCTCCTGCAAATTCTTTGATTTTTCCACATCATCTGAGCCATCAGTCACAGAGACGCTTCCTGATTTTAAATCGCTCAGATCCATAACTGATAAGCTTTCCCCATAAAAAGTTTCAGTCTACTGCCATCACTCCCAAATTAATAGAGAACGTTTTACCATTTACATACACCACTTTTAAACTAGCCTGTTGCTTCTATTAGTGCTGTTTCCATTCTTAAGTTGTTTAAAAATCCTTAGGCCACAAAAACGTACCTTTTAAACCCACAGTTTTAATTGTTTCTTTATGCAAGTTGGAAGCGCCATGATAGGTTGTTTGCTTCCCTGAGCAGTTGTAAGCCTTGTGTCCCATTTGTGAGGAATTTGTGCACAAATGGTCTGTTCCTGCGGAACCAAGTTTGGTTGCTAGAAGGAAAACATTTATCGGGGCCTGTATCTAAAACAATGATGGCGAACCTTGGCACTCCAGATGTTTTGGAACTACATTTCCCATGATGCCCATGCACGCTGCAGTATAGTGGAGCATCATGGGAAATGTAGTTCCAAAACATCTGGAGTGCCAAGGTTCGCCATCACTGATCTAAAATAAAGCCAGAGAGCAGGCTTTGGCATGGACACAGGCTTTTATGGAGTTGAGTTTAGGAGTTTTGGCAAAACAAAAGAAACCACAAAACACCAAAGGTGCCTAAACTGAAGTTTATGAGCTGCCCGTATATATGAAGCCAAAATGGGAATGTGCAGGTAGGCATCTTCAATGTCTACTGATGTAAGATAGTCCTCTTGGCTCAGAGAGGCAAATACTGACCTTGGGGATTCTATGCAAAAAAACTTTGGAACACAAAAAGGTACATGTTGGGATTTTAGGTCCAGAATGGTACAAACACCACCACTGTGTTTTCGTATTGTAAATAGGTTTGCATAGAATCCTTTGAACCTGTCCCCTAGAGCAGTGGTTCTCAACCCTGTCCTCAAGTCCCCCCAACAGGCCAGGTTTGCAGGTTTTCCTTTTATCTTGCACAGGTGCTTTAAATCAGTCGATGGTTTGGTATTTTGGACAGCTATTTTATATAAAAGAAATTCCCAAAACCATTCCCCTAGAGGTGGCGATCTACCTAAACAAAACGGAAGAAGTCAAAGATCACCGAGAACAGTGTCACCTCCTCAAACCTAATTTAAACCTCTAATTGGCGTACTGCTGTGTCGCAATTGCGTGCATTGCACAACAATCATGGGTTTGTCGGGTGGTGAGGAGGCAACATATGGCCTCATTACCACCTGTGAAACACACTTGGATCACTTTTGTTAATGAGCCCTAAGTTGCATTCGGCGGCAGCAGCAGCACCCTTGGTGCTCAGTCTCACGTAAAGTTGGGGGGTGGTAAAACGCTCCAGTTGAGTCTCAGTTTTACCACCCTGAATCCCTACCCCATTTAGCCGCTGAGGGAGTAGCCAAAGGTGTACACATGCCACAGCAGTAATTAAGCCCCCTGTTGCTTTTGGTGGGTGCTATTACCTGCAAATTGTGACCCATTAAAGAAATTTGGGCCACTCGGCAAGCTCCCCGCAACTGCATGCTTCTGCAGGGTCCAAGGGGTTAAAGCAGGTGGTGAGAAAGCAACACAATGCTTCCTGCTTCAACCCTTTGTTTGCTGTACATACAAGGTTACAGAGTGGCCTCATTCACTTGAATGGGTCATGCTTGGCAGGTGCTACACTCACCAACCACGACAGGGCGAATAGCTGCGACGTGTACACCCCTGGCCACTGCAGCTAAAGTGGTGCAGTTGGAGTGGGGTGGGATTGTGTAAAAAAAAAAAATCTTAACTATGTGGTTTTACCACCCTCCAAACTGCAAATGTAAATTAGCCCTGAGTCCCCCTATAAGGCGTCTTTCACACTGATGTGCTGCAGTTTACCTGCACTGTATTTGCAACTTTCCTGGGTTAACCACGCTTTGCCATAGACTTCTATTATATCCTGCAGGTGTGGAGGATATAAGTCTATGGCTAATCGCAGAAAACCCACAGGTACACTGCACTCCACCCACAATGTGGGTAAACCGCAGTGTATCAGTGTAAAAGCAGCCTTATACTATTATGCCCAGTGTATTACTTCACACTGACCTAAAGAGCTCTTCTTTCCTGTTGTTGGCACCACACTGGAAACCGCTAGCCAGGATAAGAGGTGGAGTGCAGTTGGTATTACTCCACATGGGACAGAAGCCAGCACTACAGCGGGGGCATCGGCTCCCTCATACAGCTCTAACTTTACAAGTAGTCCCTCTGTTTTGAAATCTATTTGATGCTCTGGGATTATGTCTTTTGGCAGAGTGTAGAGTTTGAAACTATAATTTATACCCTTTTAAAACCAGCCATTGAACCCATAGGCCTGGCAAACCAACGGACATCCTCCACTTTTTAAGAGTAAAGGGTGACCCTTCATTGTGAAGAAAGCATTTGGGCAAATTTGGTGGACTATGTCTTCCACCAACTAAAAGGGGTAAAGTTTTACTTAAAAAAAAATCTCAGTTTAGAGGAGGTAAAAAAACAAACAAAGAGGGGGGTTTTGCAGCCTTTTGTTGAAAAAGAAGGGCTTTTCCTGCTGTGACCTCCTTTATGCATCAAAGATATGTCCTCCTTCTTCAAAGACCATACAAGTGAGGCATCTTTTACAGGCAGCTTCAACTGTCAAGGCTTTTAGCCATAGGATTCTGCACATATGGACAGAAATAAGTCATTCTGGAAGTGCATCATTAGTTGATCGAGGACATCAGCGGAGAAGAATAGGGCGGATGGCAATGTTTGTAAGTGTTCTGCCAGAACTTGGTCCTGGAATACAGGATCCTGTGGATTGTTCATTTTTCCTAATCTAGTTTAAACAGTCGACTTTTAGTGAATTCTTTTTCCGCTGGATATAGTTCAGCAATGATTCTCCGAGAAGTAAAGATCTTTTCAGGAATATTCCAATTGCCATAAAGATCCTATTTAAATATTCATGAATGGATAATTTCTTCTTTGCAGGTAGTTCTCTTAGTGCAGGGGTCTCAAACTGTTGGCCCTCCAGCTGTTGCAAAACTACGAGTCCCATCATGTCTCTGGCTGTGGGAGTCATGCTTGTAACGATCAGCCTTGCAATGTGTCATGAAGCCAGGCTATTACGTGTATGGGAACCTTGGGGTGACCAGTCTCCTTTAGCACCTGTGCAGTTGGTTTTGCAGAGCAACCTGAATCCTCCTCTTCTCAGGCCCCTCTTTGCTGGTCCTGGCCCCCTCCTTCCTAACAAGTGTCCCATAGACCAGCAGCATGCTATGGGGTCACCCGAGCTGAGCTGCAGCCCTGTGTGTCCATTTAGATATGCAGCTGCCGTTTGGCCCCACCCCCTCTCTCCCCTGAGACATTGGTGCCGTGGCTGTGCCCCAGCCAATCAGGAGGAGATTGGAGAACAAATTAAAGCTGAACTCCAGCTAACACTTTATAAGCAGTTGCAAAGTTTTTGTCCCTTTGGGATAAAGATTTTACACAAATAATTAAAACCTAATCGTAATCAGCCCTGCCTGTAGTAAATGGTTTGTCTCAACCCTGTAACTGCTACATCTGCAGGAAGGCTTGTTATTTTGAAAAACAAACATGCTGGATCACCAGATAAAGGTAAAAGAAAGCCTAAAAAAAAAAAAAATCATGCTAATGCAGCCTTCACAGCTAAGACGGTAAACTGCAAAAAAATGAATAAAAAGTGTTACCGTCAAAAGTAAATGAACAGCGATGAGATGAGAATACTGTGTTATAAATGGAGAGCACATTGAAATAAAGTTTAAAAAAGTGTTGAAAGTGAAAAAATGCTAAAGTTAAATATCTAGAAGTCCAATCAGGTGGATGGAAATAAACAATAAAAAACAAATATAGATTTAAATGCCTGATAGGATCAGCAAAATAAACTTATAGGTGAAAACTAGGGTTGTCCCGATACCACTTTGAGACAGAGTACGAGTACCAATACTTTTTTTCAAGTACTCGCTGATACGAATACTTTTCTTTTAATGTCATGTGACAGTGGCAGTATTTTTTTTATTTTTACAATTTTCTTTTTTTTTTTAGGGGGGTGGATTGTCGGTGTGTTAGTTTTTTATTTACATTTTTTTTTTTTAAAGAAAATATTTATTGCAACTTTATTTTTTATTTTTTTTAAATCAGCCCTGTTGGGGGTCTTTGGAGAGCTATCAGGGGTCTTGACAGACCTCTGACATTTACCCTTTAGGACAGAGAAAGGGCCTAAGGACACAGCAGCTTCAGCTAAAATGAATGGAAATAAGCTTCTCTCCATTCATAAACTGAAGCATCATAAACACAGGTTACGATGCTCAGCTATATGAATGGACAGAGTCAGTGATCACTGACTCTGTTAGTTCGGAAAAGGTAGTAGCCGGATTTAGCGGCTCCTACCTCCGCTCTCCATCCTGACAAATTGAGGGGGGAGAAGACAGCAAGGAGCACAGGGGGAGAAGACAGCAAGGAACACGGGGGAGAAGACAGCACAGAGCACAGGGGAGAAAACCGCACGGGGGGAGACTTGCAACTCCCCTGCCGCACCGATCACCCTGACTGCCCAGGTATCGAGTGAGGCATCGGAGCATTCCCCCCCCCCCCCCCCCCCCAAGTACAAGTACTTGGGGAAATGCTCTGTACCGATACTAGTATCGTTATCGGGACATCCCTAGTGAAAACACAATAGTTCAGTGCAAAGATGTGCACAAAAATTTGGTGGGGACTTGAAAAATTAAGAGGTGCTATAGTACAGTGCTCCAGAATCATCCACCGCACCCCTGTGAAATGGACACTTGCCAAAAAAGCTGGCTGCCGTTACAGCAGCAAACACACACTCGGTGTAGATCCACCATCTGTTGGGGAAGGCTGTTCAGCAACTCACACCATCCAGATGTAGCTGTAGTAAATAAAGCTCAACGGGAGCTAGATGAAGTCTCCATAGTGTAATATTTATTGGAATTGTAAGTTAAAAGCCAAAATAAAATTAATCATAAAAACACATGACAATGTGTACCACTGCCGACCCGGTATCGAACTAGTTTCTGCTCCCCAAAGCTTTTCGTCCAATAGGAAGTTATTAAGGGACCAGACACTAGTGCCGACGTCATGCCACTCTCCGATACCAGGTCGGCAGTGGCACCCATTGTCATATGTTTTTATGAATAAAAAGAAGCTGCTACAGATTTTTTAGACCCAGCAGTATTTGCGCAAATGTTTATCAAACCAATATATTTGCAAAAAATACACTAAAACCATTATTCGCAGATAAAAACACAGTACATTTTTACAAAATCCCTACCAAATATAAAAGCTTAACCTGTATGGAGTTAATAACAAAGAAACATTTGTTTTACATTGTGCATTTTTGCAAAATTGGTGAAAATCTAACGTACGCAAAAAATGTAAATATCCAAGTTTTTCAAAAAACCTAAGGGTTTTTACAGTAGGAATGGTGTAACTTTCGTCATAGGCCTTGTTTACTCCTCTCCAAATGTAGCGTTTATGGTTGTGGCCAAAAAGCTAAATTTTGGTCTCATCACTCCAAATGACGTTGTGCCAGAAGGTTTGTCGCTGTGCAGTTTGGGCGTATTGTAAGCGGGATAGTGTGTGGCATTTGCGTAGTAATGGCTTTTTTTCTGGCGACTCAACCATGCAGCCCATCTTTATTCAAATATTTTATTGAAATGTTTTTAAATACATGTGCATTCAAACATACACAAGCACATTAAAGAATATATGACAATAGAGTAACAATAAATGAGTGCATACATTCAAATAAATACATACAGTGCCTTGCGAAAGTATTCGGCCCCCTTGAACTTTGCGAACTTTTGCCACATTTCAGGCTTCAAACATAAAGATATATAACTGTAATTTTTTGTGAAGAATCAACAAGTGGGACACAATCATGAAGTGGAATGAAATTTATTGGATATTTCAAACTTTTTTAACAAATAAAAAACTGAAAAATTTGGCGTGCAAAATTATTCAGCCCCTTAAGTTAATACTTTGTAGCGCCACCTTTTGCTGCGATTACAGCTGTAAGTCGCTTGGGGTATGTCTCTATCAGTTTTGCACATCGAGAGACTGAAATTTTTGCCCATTCCTCCTTGCAAAACAGCTCGAGCTCAGTGAGGTTAGATGGAGAGCGTTTGTGAGCAGCAGTTTTCAGTTCTTTCCACAGATTCTCGATTGGATTCAGGTCTGGACTTTGACTTGGCCATTCTAACACCTGGATATGTTTATTTGTGAACCATTCCATTGTAGATTTTGCTTTATGTTTTGGATCATTGTCTTTTTGGAAGACAAATCTCTGTCCCAGTCTCGGGTCTTTTGCAGACTCCATCAAGTTTTCTTCCAGAATGGTCCTGTATTTGGCTCCATCCATCTTCCCATAAATTTTAACCATCTTCCCTGTCCCTGCTGAAGAAAAGCAGGCCCAAACCATGATGCTGCCACCACCATGTTTGACAGTGGGGATGGTGTGTTCAGGGTGATGAGCTGTGTTGCTTTTACAGCAAACATAACGTTTTGCATTGTTGCCAAAAAGTTTGATTTTTGTTTCATCTCACCAGAGCACCTTCTTCCACGTTTGGTGTGTCTCCCAGGTGGCTTGTGGCAAACTATAAACGACACTTTCTATGGATATCTTTCAGAAATGGCTTTCTTCTTGTCACTCTTCCATAAAGGCCAGATTTGTGCAGTATACGACTGATTGTTGTCCTATGGACAGAGCCTCCCACCTCAGCTGTAGATCTCTGCAGTTCATCCAGAGTGATCATGGGCCTCTTGGCTGCATCTCTGATCAGTCTTCTCCTTTGTATAAGCTGAAAGTTTAGAGGGATGGCCAGGTCTTCGTAGATTTGCAGTGGTCTGATACTCCTTCCATTTCAATATTATTGCTTGCACAGTGCTCCTTTGGATGTTTAAAGCTTGGGAAATCTTTTTGTATCCAAATCCGGCTTTAAACTTCTCCACAACAGTATCTCGGACCTGCCTGGTGTGTCCCTTGTTCTTCATGATGCTCTCTGCACTTTAAACAGACCTCTGAGACTATCACAGTGCAGGTGCATTTATATAGAGACTTGATTACACACAGGTGGATTCTATTTATCATCATTAGTCATTTAAGTCAACATTGGATCATTCAGAGATCCTCACTGAACTTCTGGAGAGAGTTTGCTGTTTGCTGCACTGAAAGTAAAGGGGCTGAATAATTTTGCATACCCAATTTTTCAGTTTTTTATTTGTTAAAAAAGTTTGAAATATCCAATACATTTCGTTCCACTTCATGATTGTGTCCCACTTGTTGATTCTTCACAAACAATTACAGTTTTATATCTTTATGTTTGAAGCCTGAAATGTGGCAAAAGTTCGCAAAGTTCAAGGGGGCCGAATACTTTCGCGAGGCACTGTATAGATGTATAATAAGCGTTTAAAAGATTGCAAACTAAAAAAAAGGGAAGAGGGTAATGAGGGAGGAACATAAAAAGATAATATAAACAAAGCAATTTATACAGGATTACATAGATGTTGGTATTCTGCAGAGTGTGTAAAATTGATCCAACAAGCACATTTATCATAAATAGATTTAGGGGAATACCGTACTTGCTAAATTAATTCTTCCATTTCGCTGTGGCTGAAATTTTAGTTTGTCTACCTGACCGTGGTTTTGTTTCAACAGATTCTCTCACTTTCCACTTCTTGATTAGAGTTTTAACACTGCTGATTGGCACTCAATTCCTTGAATATCTTTTTATATCCCTTTCCTTTTTTTATAAAGTTCAATTCTTTTGCTTTCCCCATGACTCAGAATCCAGAAATGTCAGTGCGGCACTGGATGAAAGATGCAAGGGTCTGTCAGGAGTCCAGAAACTCATTGACCCTTTTATACACACACTAATTATAAGCAAACAGATGAGGATGAATGTGATACATTTAATAGCCATTCAAACCCCTTTGTGTCAACTTGTGTGCATGTTATCAGGCCAAAATCACCAGGGTATATAAACTTTTGATCAGGGTCATTTGGGTAAATTATGTTGCCATGATTTAAAAAGAGTAAACACAGCTTATTGATAATAAATGGCTTCAGCCAAACACTACCCACAAGTGAAATAGGATTTTTTTTGTACTCACCGTAAAAAACATTTCTCCAAGTTTATGGACGGACACCGCAGCATTGACCTTAGGGTTATATCACCTTCCTTCCAGGAGAGACTAGGCAGAAAAACAGCACTTCAAGTGCTAAAAACACTTCTGCAGTACAGCTCCTACCAGGGGGTGTGGCTCCCCGGGTATATAACCCCCACTCTGACTGAACAGCTCCAGTTCATAACAAGCAGTACAAACCAAAAGGAGGGGTGGGTGCTGTGTCCGTCCATGAACTCAGAGAAATGGATTTTACAGTGAGTACAAAAATCCTATTTTCTCTTCCGTTCATGGACGGACACAGCAGCTTTGACCTTAGGGACGTCCCCAAGCAGTGTCAAAATTTCGAGGGGTGGGGAAAACACACATCAAACCAGGGTTCACCCCAAACAAAAAAAAACAGTTTCTCAACGGAGGAACTCCAACCTTAAACTGCCGCCTGTAAAACCTTGCGGCCAAAGGAGGCATCCGAAGATGCACTCACATCCACCTTGTAAAACTTAGAGAAGGTGTGGATGGACGACCAGGTTGCCGCCTTACACACCTGTAAAACAGAGGCTTGATGACGGAAAGCCCAGGAGGCACAAATCGCCCTGGTCGAATGCGCCGTAACCTTAAAGCGAGGCGCCCGCCCCTTTAGGGCATAGGCCTGAAGGACGACCTGTCTGATCCACCTAGAAATGGTGGCCGACAAGACCGCCAGACCCTTTTTAGGACCAGTCACTGACACAAACAGTAAGTCCGATCTCCGGAACAGAGCGCTCTCCTTCTGGTTCTTTGGCTGAGGACATAAGGATGGTAACACTATGTCCTCATTAATATGAAAGGCCGACACAACCTTTGGAAGAAATGACGGCTGCGGGCGCACCACCTTGTGGATAACCAAGTAGGGGGCCTTGCAGGACAGGGCAGCCAGTTCAGACACCCGTCTGACCGAGGTAATTGCTACCAGAAAAAACATCTTCTGAGACAAAATCAAAAGAGGAATCTTTCGAATGTCCTCAAACGGAGCGTCTTGAAGCGCCGAGAGGACCAAATTCAAGTCCCATGGAGGCAGTAGAGGACGCACAGGAGGGGACACATGCCGGACCCCCTGTACAAACGTACGCACTAGAGAGTGCGCCGCCAAGGGTCGCTGAAAGTAAATAGCTGGAGCCGAGATCTGACTCTTAACCGTACTTAAGGCGAGAGCCTGATCCACTCCCCACTGTAAAAACAGCAGAATTTGTAGGCCACACACAGAGATGTAGGCCTTCCACGTACGATAGTAGATCTTATGTGAAGTAGTCTTCCGTGCTCATAGCATGGTAGAGATCACCGGGCCCGATAGACCACGGTCCCTCAGAACCTGGCTTTCAACAGCCACGCTGTTAAAGCCAGCGACTGTAAAGCAGGGTGAAAGATCGGTCCCTGTGACAGGAGATCTTCTCTCAGGGGTAGACGCCAAGGGACGTCTGCCACCAGACGCACCAGGTCCACGTACCAGCGACGGTGCGGACAATCTTGGGCGATCAGGATTGTAGGAATCCCCTCAGATTCCACTCTGCGTAGCAGACGAGGAAGGAGTTTCAGAAGAGGGAAGGCGTAGATTAGTCGATCGTGACCCCATGGTGCCACCAGCGTATCTGACGTGTCCGCCCATGGGTCTCTTGACCTTGCCACGAACCGTGACACCTTCTGATTGAGACGGGACGCTAGAAGGTCCACGTCTGGAGTGCCCCATTTTTGGCACCGACTCTGAAACACCTCCGGGTGTAGTGACCACTCTCCTTGGTCTAGTGTTTGGCGACTTAGGTAGTCAGCTTGCCAATTCTGTACCCCCGGAATGTACACGGCCGACAGAGCCGGAACGAACCGTTTGGCCCACTGAAGTATATACGCAATCTCCTTTGCTGCAGCCGAGCTCCGTGTGCCTCCCTGATGATTGATGTATGCCACGGCTGTGACGTTGTCAGACTGGATCCTGACCGGACGGTCCTGCAGACCCCCGGGAACACTTGGTGAGGCACAGCTTAATTGCATGGAGTTCCAGTACATTGATCGGAAGGCACGACTCCTCCTGAGTCCAGCGCCCCTGGGCTGACTCGGAACCACCCCCCCAGCCGGAGAGGCTGGCATCCGTCTTGACCACAGTCCAATGGCACGGCAGAAACGAATTCCCGGTCCGAAGCACCGGAGACGTCAGACACCACACCAGGGAGGACTTGACCAGTCGACTCACCCGAATATGGTAATCCAGTGACGAGGGAAGCTTGTCCCAACGTTACAGAATCTCCTTCTGTAGCACCCTGGTGTGGAATTGGGAATACGGGACTGCCTCGATAGAGGCCACCATCAGACCCAGAACCCTCATGCAGAACCCTCATGCAGAACCGGAGTGACGTCCACTTCTTGGGTCGACAACCGCTGCACCGCAGACTGCAGTGTCTGAAGTTTCTCCATTGGGAGAAAGACTCTCGCCTCTGAGGAATCCAGGATCAACCCCAGGTATTCCACCCGCTGAGACGGTATCAACATAGACTTCCGGATGTTCAGAAGCCAGCCGAATTCCTGTAGCGTTTGGTAGGTGATGGACACGTCCTCTTCTAATTCTGAGCTCGACAAACCTCTCAGGAGAAGGTCGTCCAGGTAGCCCACGATAGCGATCCCGCGCTGTCTTAGCAGGGCTAGGATCGGGGCGAGCACCTTGAAGACCCTTGGTGCCGAGGCCAGTCCGAACGGGAGGGCCACAAATTTAAAGTGGTCCTCTCTGATTGCAAAGCGCAGAAATCTCTGTTGCTTTGTGCATATGGGGACATGTAGGTATGCATCCATGATGTCCAGGGAGGCCATGAAATCCCCCTGATGGAGCGCTGCCACCAACGAGCGAATCGACTCCATTTTGAAGTTCTGCACTTTGACAAAACAATTGAGGGTCTTGAGGTCCAGGATTGGACGAACCCCTTCCTTTTTGGGGACTACAGATTGGAGTAAAACCCCTGAAACCGTTCCCCTGAAGGTTCCTTCAGGGACGTCTGCCACCAGACGCACCAGGTCCACGTACCAGGGACGGTGCGGACAATCTTGGGCCATCAGGATTGTAGGAATCCCCTCAGATTCCACTCTGCGTACAATCACTCCCCTGGCCAGCCCCTGACAGAGCCTTCCGGTTAGGGTTGTCCAGATACCGATACTGGTATCGGTATCGGGACTGATACCGAGTATTTGCGGGAGTACTTGTACTCGCGCAAATGCTCCAGATACCTAAATAGAATACTTTTTTTGTATTTATCAACATGTTCTGTGAAAATTTAAGTTTTTTACTACTGCGCGACAAGAAAATAAAAAAATTTGTATTCATTTTTACTCATTTGTATTCTTTTATAATGTCTTGAGTTAGAGTTCTTCATAATTCTAAAGAAAATATCCTTAGTCTGTATTGTGGTTTGAAAACGGTCACATGACATTTAAAAAAAGAATTGGTATTCGGTATCGGCGAGTACCGTATTTATCGGGGTATAGCGCGCACCCCTAAAGTGGCCCCCATTCCTGTGAAAAAAAAGTTTTTTGTTAGTTTTGTAGTACTTACAGTTTTGGTGTCTTGCGCGGCGTTCATCGGCGGTCTCGTCGGGTCCAGCTGCGGCTTCGGGTGTCCTCTTCGTCGGGTCCGGCGTGCGTCTGCGGCTTCAGGTGTCCCCTTCGTCGGGTCCGGCGTGAGTCTGCGGCTTCGGGTGTCCTTCTCGACGGGTCCGGTGTGCGTCTGCGGCTTCGGGTGTCCTCCTCGACGGGTCCGGCGTCCTTCTGCGGCGTCCTCCGCGCTCGATCTCCGCTTTCCCGCGCCGAATTTTGAATACTCCGCCTGCATATACCGAGCGCAGTACACTCGTGTATAGTCGGGCAGGCTCGGCTACTCTCTCGTACATCCTGTACGTCCAGGACATGAGCGCGAGAGTAGCCGAGCCTGCCCGACTATACACGAGTGTACTGCGCTCGGTATATGCAGGCGGAGTATTCAAAATTTGGCGCGGGAAAGCGGGTATCGGCGTATATCGCGCACCCACGATTTTGCCCTGATTTTCAGGGCAAAAAAGTGCGCGGTATACGCCGATAAATACGGTACATGAAAAAAAAGTATCGGTACTTGTACTCGGTCCTAAAAAAGTGGTATCGGGACAACCCTACTTCCGGTGAACCGGAGGAAGCTGGAGGTTGGGGGGAAAAAAAAAATCTGTTTGGCGGACAAGAAAAACTATCTTGTACCCCGAGGAAACTACCTCGCAAACCCAACAGTCGGCTAGAAGAGAACTCCACCGAGCCGCGAATTCGCAAATACAGCTCCCCACCCGAGACATGAGTGGGGCTTGTTAGGCTGGCGGTACCAGGTGCGCTTTTGCTCTGTAGCAGGCGCTTTTGCACCTTGAGAATTTTTTCCTTCCGCACTTGGCTGGCGAAAAGAATGCTTGGGGGCAGCAAAGGAGGGGGGCCTTGCTTACGGCAACGCTCCTTACCCTTCCCAGATTGTGGGAGCAGTGTGCTTTTTCCACCTGTGGCATCTTTTACGATGTCCTTCAGGGACGCCCCAAAAAGCTGTTCACCCTTAAAGGGTAAATCCACCAAAGCCTTTTTTGAAGACTGGTCCGCAGACCAACACTTCAGCCACAGCAGGCGCATTACGTAGGCAGAGGCCCTGGAAAGCAAGGGAAGCGTATCCAGGGCCGACTCACAGACACGTTTTAGGCCCTGTACCAACTGGTGGGCCAGGTCCATACAGGTCTCAGAAACATTCTGTGTCTCAAGCTCTTGCAGCAAGACCTTTACCCTTTCGGTGAGTGTCTGCGACACCAGAGCCCCGGCCAAAACTGATCTCACAGCCGAGCCCACTACTGTGAACATGGAACAGGCCACAGCTCTCCTATCTGCGGGGTCCGTAAATGCAGGATCCCCCTCCACAGGTAATGTGGTGGCTTTACTCAGTCTGGACACCGGAGGGTCCACTGAGGGAGGAGAGACCCACTTTTTTAAAAAGTCCTCCTCAAAAGGATAACGGACCGCAAAGCATTTAGGAACAAAAGCTTTCTGCAGTGTATCCCATTCCTTGTACAGCAGTTTTTCCAGATATGGAACACAAGGAAACACTCTTGCGCGGGGTGGTTTGCGGTACCCAAAAGGGACCGGCATATCTGAAAAACACACACACACACGCATGGCAATGGCATTAAGTGAAAGTGTGCATCACATACTAGTACATTATGAAATGTTCACCTTAGAACAATGCCCTCCAGCGCTGTAAAGTCATTGCTGAGAGGGCAGACATGTTCCAGTTATGAGATTGGCCGCAATGATGTCACACTCGCATGGGAGACACCAAGCACATGCTCTGAAGGTCCAGAACGGTTAAAATCTTTAAAGCGCATGCATTCTAAAGATCTTCTAAACTGTGTTATTCACAGTACCTACAGGTAAGCCTCATTATAGGCTTACCTTTAGGTACAAGTGGTAGTACAGAGTTTACTACCACTTTAAGACAGTCCCATTCATAACATGCACACACAAATAATTGGATCTGCAGTATTTTTCCCAATGCAAGTGCACTACAGCGTACAGTAGTGTTACTATGCATGGTGATACAGTGTAAACTTGCAGATCAAATAATTTTTTACTTCCCAAGTGCCATAGCATGTAGCATTTCTTTAGTAGCACATCTTAGGAGCTACGTGCAGAATTATAGTACAGTGCAGAAAATAAGTATTTGAACACCCTGCTATTTTGCAAGTTCTCCCACTTGGAAATCATGGAGGGGTCTGAAATTGTCATCGTAGGTGCATGTCCACTGTGAGAGACATAATCAAAAAAAAAAATTCCAGAAATCACAATGTATGATTTTTTTAACTATTTATTTGTATGATACAGCTGCAAATAAGTATTTGAACACCTGAGAAAATCAATGTTAATATTTGGTACAGTAGCCTTTGTTTGCAATTACAGAGGTCAAACGTTTCTTGTAGTTTTTCACCAGGTTTGCACACACTGGAGGAGGGATTTTGGCGCACTCCTCCACACAGATCTTCTCTAGATCAGTCAGGTTTCTGGGCTGTCGCTGAGAAACACAGAGTTTGAGCTCCCTCCAAAGATTCTCTATTGGGTTTAGGTCTGGAGACTGGCTAGGCCACGCCAGAACCTTGATATGCTTCTTACAGAGCCACTTCTTGGTTATCCTGGCTGTGTGCTTCGGGTCATTGTCATGTTGGAAGACCCAGCCTCGACCCATCTTCAAAGCTCTAACTGAGGGAAGGAGGTTGTTGCCCAAAATCTCGCAATACATGGCCCCGGTCATCCTCTCCTTAATACAGTGCAGTCGCCCTGTCCCATGTGCAGAAAAACACCCCCAAAGCATGATGCTACCACCCCCATGCTTCACAGTAGGGATGGTGTTCTTGGGATGGTACTCATCATTCTTCTTCCTCCAAACACGGTTAGTGGAATTATGACCAAAAAGTTCTATTTTGGTCTCATCTGACCACATGACTTTCTCCCATGACTCCTCTGGATCATCCAAATGGTCATTGGCAAACTGGCAAACGGGCCTTGACATGTGCTGGTTTAAGCAGGGGAACCTTCCGTGCCATGCATGATTTCAAACCATGACGTCTTAGTGTATTACCAACAGTAACCTTGGAAACGGTGGTCCCAGCTCTTTTCAGGTCATTGACCAGCTCCTCCCGTGTAGTCCTGGGCTGATTTCTCACCTTTCTTAGGATCATTGAGACCCCACGAGGTGAGATTTTGCATGGAGCCCCAGTCCGAGGGAGATTGACAGTCATGTTTAGCTTCTTCCATTTTCTAATAATTGCTCCAACAGTGGACCTTTTTTCACCAAGCTGCTTGGCAATTTCCCCGTAGCCCTTTCCAGCCTTGTGGAGGTGTACAATTTTGTCTCTAGTGTCTTTGGACAGCTCTTTGGTCTTGGCCATGTTAGTAGTTGGATTCTTACTGATTGTATGGGGTGGACAGGTGTCTTTATGCAGCTAATGACCTCAAACAGGTGCATCTAATTTAGGATAATAAATAGAGTGGAGGTGGACATTTTAAAGGCAGACTAACAGGTCTTTGAGGGTCAGAATTCTAGCTGATAGACAGGTGTTCAAATACTTCTTTGCAGCTGTATCATACAAATAAATAGTTAAAAAATCATAAATTGTGATTTCTGGAATTTTTTTGGGGGATTATGTCTCTCACAGTGGACATGCATCTACGATGACAATTTCAGACCCCTCCATGATTTCCAAGTGGGAGAACTTGCAAAATAGCAGGGTGTTCAAATACTTATTTTCTGCACTGTAAGTATAATAGAGATAAGCCAGTGCAGAGATGTCAGCTGCTGGTATACAGAAGCTATTCAACCTCAATTTTTACAAAGGAGGTGAATCTGGTATTGAGGCTCTTGCTTTTCTGGGAATTCAATTAGCAGCTCTGTACTTTGTTTGAAATTGCTGGGAATATGATATTTATCTTCGATAAGATAAACAAATTTAATTAATTCAATTAATAAATTACATTAACCACTTGATAACCGCCCCATTGTCAAAAGACGTCATGTTTTTAAAGATGGATATCTCGGTAACGGCAGCAGCTGCTGCCACAACCGAAATATCCATCTCTCCATGGGGCAGATCTGTACACGATAACGGTGGTCTCCACGGCAGATTCACCGTTATCAGTAGCGGGAGAGCATCCCCCCCCCCTCCCGCGCTTACCGTAGCCGTCGGTAGCGGCGGAGACGATCGGGTCCGTTCGGCTCCTCAGCGGGGATGCGTGCGAGGAAAAAAAAAAAAAAAAAAAAAAAAAAAAAAAAAAAAAATCGCCCACAGCTCTGCTGGGCGGAAGTGACGTCAAAACGTCAGTCCCGCCCAGCGTCTTAAAGAAACTTTTTTTTCTGTCATTTGAAAAATGACAGTTTAATTTTTTTTTCATTGAAGTCTAAATATGAGATCTGGGGTCTTTTTGACCCCAGATCTCATATTTAAGAGGACCTGTCATGCTTTTTTCTATTACAAGGGATGTTTACATTCCTTGTAATAGGAATAAAAGTGATCAATTTTTTGTATTTCAGTGTAAAAAACGAAAAACGAAATTAAAATAAATAAGAAAAAAAAAAAAAGTTAAAAAACGCCCGTCCCCACGAGCTCGCACACAGAAGCGAACGCATACGCGAGTAGTGCCCGCATATAAAAACTGTGTTCAAACCACACAAGTGAGGTATCGCCGCGATCGTTAGAGCGAGAGCAATAATTCTAGCCCTAGACCTCCTCTATCTCAAAAAATGCAACCTGTAGATTTTTTTTTAAACGTCGCCTATCGAGATTTTTAAGGGTAAAAGTTTGACGCCATGCCACGAGCGGGCGCAATTTTTAGGCGTGACATGTTGGGTATCATTTTACTCGGCGTAACATTATCTGTCACAATATATAAAAAAATTGGGCCAAATTTATTGTTGTCTTATTTTTTAATTCAAAAAAGATTTTTTTCCAAAAAAAGTGGGCTTGTAAGACCACTGCGCAAATACGGTGTGAGAAAAAGTATTGCAATGACTGCCATTTTATTCTCTAGGGCAGGGGTGTCAAACTGGCGGCCCTCCAGCTGTTGCAAAACTACAAGTCCCATGAGGCATTGCAGGGCTAACAGTTACAAGCATGACTCCCACAGGCAGAGGCATGATGGGACTTGTAGTTTCAGAACAGCTGGAGGGCCGCCAGTTTGACACCCCTGCTCTAGGGTGTTAGAAAAAAATATATATAATGTTTGGGGGTTTTAAGTAATTTTCTAGCAAAAAAAACAGTTTTAGTCTCGTAAACACAGAATCTGAAAAACAGGCTCGGGTCTCAAGTGGTTAATATTGCTGCAATTTACACCAGGCAATAGTTCTCATAAAAAAAAAAAAACATTAAACCTTTAATGTAAGTAAAACACAATTTTATTCAGTTTAAATGCAAATTTATAGACTTTCTGGATATGGTGGTGCTATCCACAAACATATACTGTATATAAACCTAGCTATAGTCCACAAGACAAAATTATCTCTGGCTGACCGGTGTGTTCTGGGCAGGGCTGCGGGGAGATCGATGTACTAACATCAGGTTGTTGGTATAGGATCTCGTCCCTAGCTTTTCTGTTTTTTTCATTCTGCCCACTGGGTTGAACGAAAAAAAAAAAAAAAAGATAGTGTCTACTATAATATCAAAAATCCTTTGCGCTATAATATCAATATCAAGATAGTGTCTACTAGACTTTACTCTTTTGTCAAGTAAATTGTGTATATAAAAAGCAACAGAGGAAATTCCGCCAGAGGTTAAACAAAAAAAAAAAAAAAAAGCCCGATCTGCGATCAGGTCACACTCCAGCAGCTACTGGCAGGCAGTAAGGAAGCAATGCCACCTTATCACCTCTTAACCTCATGTGTGCCAAACATGCCCCATTCTCATCCATTGCACGCAGTTGCAATGCTTTCCCACTGATTTCAATGTGTAGCGTTTGGCATGCACCAAGCACTACAAGTTGGGTCAACTTTACAAAAGGAAGCACTGGGTCTGCAGCATTTAAACACCCCCATCTGCTGCCTGCGGCTCAACTGGGCATTTGTACCTCCCTCCAACCACAAGTTTAAACAAGGCAAAAGCTACCAAAATTGAGTGCCTGAAATTTCCAAACTGTAACCGTGTTCCTGTCTGCAACACTGATTTACATAGATCTGTCAGTCTGCATTGAAATAGGAGTAGAGGGTGTTCGAGAAGATCATTGATGGGTTTAGGAAAACATTTCTCACACAAGAACAGTATTAGCAAGAACTCAACCCTGTTAAATCCCAGGAAACAAAGTAGGACCGAAACAGGGCAATATGTCGTCTTCAGCCCTTTTTCTTCTGGTACAATACCACAGTATACCAGTTACAGGACAGTCTAGATACCCTTTATTTTATACACATACTGCTGTCAGATCTTAAAAATATTTTCTTTCTCCTCTGTGTCTACGATGAAAAGGCATTGGTCTGCAAATTCTACAAACAATGGTTCTTGCATATATTTTTTCAATTCCTGATCTTTGTTCTCAGCCTGGTCAAGTGCTGCTATCAGTCGTTGGAGATGTGGATTGAGTAATAAATGCTTCAACTCATCTGACTCGTCTGTAAAAGATAGAAAACAAAAAGCCACTTAATAGTTGTAGCACTGAATTCACCGACTGCCATTAAAGATGAACCCCAGTGTTTTGTTCTAGTTTTAAAAGTGATAGAACTTTTGAGAATTTTTTTCCAGTCATTTGTGTCCCAAGTGGGCACATGTTCCCATTTGTGCGATTCCTAGGACATAAAGGTAGGGGAAATCTTTACAAGGCAGACAGAAATAAAACCTCCAATTTAAATAGAGCAGGGGAAAGGTTGGAAACTGATGTTTATTTTTTATTGCGGTCTACCTATTCAGGGAATTCAATGAAGGAAATTCTTCCTAATGGGGACATAAACTAACCATGACCCTTCCCAAATGACAGATTTGAGCATACTATGTGGCTCATTTGCATTGGAAGAACCATTCCCTTCTCGTTGGAGAAAAGGGATCATTAATGGAGTTGTTCCCACATATTCACATATACAGTAACACACGCCTCATCTTTCAAGCATCAAAGCGGTTGTAAAAGTCTTTCTTTTTTTTATATAAAAAACACAAGTTATACTTGCCTACTCTGCGGTATTGCACAGAGCAGACCAAAACCTTTTATTTTGGGGTGCCCGCCATCGCTCTTGGCTCCTTTTCCATCTGTGTGCCATAATAGGAAGCTGCTTGCTATGGTGGCACAACTGCAAGCTCGCTCCTGAGCCAGGCTGTGTGCATCCATTTACACACAGTGCTCGGCCCCACCCCCTGCTTCCAGCATTTGATTGACAGCAAGAGCCAGTAGTTCACTATGCTGTCTCTGAGCCTGTGACGAGAAAGAACAGCACCGCTCTTAGTTTCTGTTATAACATTTTGCAAATAAGCTATTTTTATTTCTCACTAAAGTGTGCAGATAAGGCTGCACTAATACAGTGCCCTGATTATCAGTGCAAAAAATGTGCTGACAGACTTGCCGGTTAACGGTCACCTTTCTTCCCACATAGAGAAAGGACTGCCGATGAACGACAAGTCTGTTTACTTGTAATCTGTAATCGGCTGATCATGTGGTAAAGGGCCGCTGTGATTGGCCCTTTACCCCGATCTGTAGCCATCTTTCGGCTATAGTACGTTCAGCAAGTGATTAGGCTGTATTAGCTACATTCGATGTATCTGGCAAGTGCACATCCACTTTAGGATTTGCAACCAATTAAGATCAGATAGTGGAGGATCGGTTAGGTTTTATGGCACATTCTGAACTTTATTTGGAGAGACTAACACTTATTTTAGGCCCCTTTTACCCTGGGGCGGTGGGTGTGCGTCAGCGGTAAAGCACCGTTATTTTTAGCAGCGCTTTACCGTAAATTTTGCGCTTTTACCCCCCGCCAGGGTTAAAACCACTCTGCAGATGCACTTTCCCGGCGGCATATCCGTGGTGCCCATTAATTTCAATGGGCAGGAGCAAAAACACACCGCTCCTCCACTGCTCCAAAGATGCTGCTAGCAGGACTTTTACCATCCTGCTAGCGCACTGCTCCATGCCTCGAGAGCTTTCACACTGGAGAGGCAGCAGTGGCTGTTTCAGGGCGCTTTGCAGGTGCTATTTTTAGCGTTATAGCGCCTGCAAAGTGCCCCAGTGTGAAACGTGTAATTATTTGCACATTTGGATTTTGATACTTATGTTGACACTTTTTTGGCACGATTTTTTAATCATTTACATGTGAGGTTCAACTTTATTGAATACTTTCATATTCAGGCTTTAATATTTGTAGCACCAACGAAAATAAATCATTTGTATTACACTCCATAGGATTTGGATCAGCCCATTGATTTGCAAGCAGCCTATCATCACCAGAGCACGTACGGATTTGATTATTTGCAAAAAAATATATAAATCGTTTGGGGACTTTAGATATTTTTCTGCAAAAATACAGGTTTTAGCATGTATGTAAAAAAAAAAAAAATCCCCCCCCCCCCCCCCCCCCAGGTCAAAAAAAGTGGTTAAAGTACATCCTGGGTTGGCAACCATGGCACCCTCTATAAATATAGTGGAAACAAATTAGTATAGCAACCCAGGAAAAGTGGATGTGTTTTTGTAGGATTACCAGGTAAAAATGGAATAGGCCTAATAGACAAAAAAAATAAATATCTTATATAATTTACCTCACTGACAGTTAGGCCCCTTTCACCCTGGGGCGGGAGGCGCGGTGTCGGTATAGCCCGCTAAAAATAGCAGAGGCACATTGCGGGCGGTATTACCGCGGTTTCCCATTGTTTTAACTGCTCCAAAGATGCTGCTTGCAGGAGATTTTTTTTCTCTCCTGCCATCGCATCGCCTCAGTGTGAAAGCTGGGCAGGAGTTTTTCAGGCGGTATTTAGGCACTGTTTTTAGCACTGTACAGCCTGAAAAACTCCTCAGTGTGAAAGAAGCCTAAAGCTTGATTTTTGTTTTTGGATGTAAAAAAAAAAAAAAAATCGGCTTTAACCCAAGAGCTCTATTGTCCACTCTTTATGTAGTACATTTATGAAAAACAGGATAAAAAAAAAAAAAGGCAAGGATTTGGAATGAAGTCTACAGCAGGTAAACTGCATTCTTGTTTTTCTTAACCATGGAGAACCTGCTTGCTCTGGGTAATCGATTTGCTCCAGTATTTTCAGCTTATGTAGTACACCCCAGTTGAAGTCTGTATTAGACGAAACACGTAGGGTGATACGCTGGCTCCAGACACGCCAAGACTGCGCTTTTTCACAATTTCAAAATTTGAAATTTTTGGAATTTTGCATTTTTATATTTTTATTTGGAGATTTTTTTGTGTGCATTTGGTATTTGACTTGTATGTGGCTGTGGAGAAGTTTTTTTAAGAATACATTTTTACTGTTTTACGCTATGAGGAGCCATCCCCCTTTTTTCCTCTTTCCCTTTACCATACATCATTGTTTGGTGAGGTGAGCAGAGACTGGGATTTCTTCCTTATATCGGATGAAGATTGCATGTTATATACATTGGATAGTGTACACACCACGCCATCGATACACTAAGGAGGAATCGGAAGCACCTATGGAGGACTCCCATTGACTAATCCAGTTTTCCATTCTCGTAAGATCCATCACCATATGGCGAGTTGGATCCATATTAGGGGTGCAACGGATCAAAAAAACTCACAGTTCGGATCGTTCCTCGGAGCACCTATGGCTCATCACTAGTCCATGGATGAAGCTGCGATACTTATAACAACATTTTTACATGTGGATTTATCTGCACTTTTGCATTGTTTATTATACATTTCCCTAATTTTAGGGCTATTTTATATTATTCATTGGCATTAATGTTTTATGTAGACAGGTGGTTGAAACACCCATACAATTGTTTACAATTTATTTTATATGCATTTTGGAGATTCACATTTTATGTTACACTTTAATGACACATATTTCCTCCAAGGATACACCTATGAGGTCCTTGATGCTGTTATAAGGAAGGGCATCATTTAGATTTTTATCTTTCCGTTACAGCAATAGCGCCACACTTTTTTAGATTATGTAGTAGATTGCCACAAAAAGGTGAAAGTAAAAAAAAAAGCAGCCAACCTTTACTAATTTTGCCACTACTGGTAGATCTGAATAATAAGAATATAGTAAACCAATAAGTATTACCCAACATTTTCAGCTTTTGTAGGGAGACTTGATCAGAGTCATCTTCAGTTAAATCACCAGCTGGAAGAACAGATATAAAAAAAAAAAAACGATCACCTTTGCAGAAGAATACAAGAGTACCAACATGTGGGATTCATTCAAATTTTCAACACAAACACACTTAAAAGAGAAGTATAACCAAAGCTTCGGTCTGGTATGGATTTTAAGGGTCCCCCTCCCAAAATCGGACAGGTTTTGCGATTCGGCACTGCAACGCTTTAACAGACAATTGCGCGGTCGTGCGACGTGGCTCCCAAACAAAATCGGCGTCCTTTTTTTTCCCACAAATAGAGCTTTCTTTTGGTGGTATATGATCACCTCCGCAGTTTATTTTTTGCGCTATAAACAAAAATAGAGCTATAATAAATATCCCCCAAAAATAAACAAACATTTTTTTTTCCCTCAGTTTAGGCCGATACGTATTCTACCCATTTTTGGTAAAAAAAAAAATGGCAATAAGCGTTTATCGGTTGGTTTGCGCAAAAATTATAGCGTTTACAAAATAGGGGATAGTTTTATTGCATTTTTATTCATTTTCAAATTTAAAATGCATGGTTTGTGAAAAGGACAGTGCAGTTTGGGAGTTAACCCCTTCAGAGCCCCCATTGTGGTTATGTGTGACCTAATGTGTGTTTACACCTGTAGGGGGGTGTGGCTGTAGGTGTGACATCAGCGATTGTGTACCCCTATAAAAGGGATCACACGATCGATGACGCCGTCACAGTGAAGAACGGGGAAGCCGTGTTTACACACGGCTCCCCACGTTCTTCAGCTCCGGGGACCGTTCGCGGAACTCCAGCGGCGATCGGGTCCGCGAGTCCCGCACAGGATGTACCCAGCCATGCCATTCTGCCGACGTATAAGTGCAGGCGGCGGTCCTTAAGTGGTTAAAAGATCCTGGCCCCCACCCTATGTGAATGAGTATCGGGTACATTGTACCCCTACCCATTCACAAAAAAAAAAAAAAAAAAAGTGTCAAACATAAAACAAAGTACACAGGTTCTTAAAGTAATATTTTAGGCAGCCCCAGGCTTCTCTTCCGACTTCTCCCCTCTCCTCCGCTGGAGTCTTCTGCCTCTGCCGGTTCTTCTCCACTGATGTCTTCTAGCCCTCTCTGGTTCTTCTCCGCTGTCTTCTCGCTTTTTCTTCCTATGCTGACTAAACGCTCTCTCCTACTCTAATGCTGGTTGTGTGCCAATACTTATATTGGCATAGGGTGGGATCACCGGAGGCCCGCCTTTTATGATGTCACCGCCCATCATGCCGGGGATGGCCTCCGGATGACGTCACCCGGTGAACCTGTTCCATGCCAATATGAGTAGTGCCACACCGCACATACAGCATTTGAGTGGGAGAGAACATCGGGAGATGGACAGAGGGAGAAGAACCAGAGAGGGCTAGAAGATATCAGCAAGGAGACAGAAGTGCCATGGAGAGGAGAGAAAAAGCCAGAAGAGACGCCGAACCTGCTTAATAAATTACTTTAAAAACCTGTGTACCGTTTCATTTTTGGCACTTTTTTTTGCTTTAAAAGCACCCACCGTCCCCATGTTAAGGGCATGCGGCCTTGTACGGTTCCTGACCTGCCAGGATGTGTGTTCGGATAAAAGTCTGGTATAGATTTTGGGGGTCGTCGTGGGGGTTTCCCTTAAAATACATACCAGACTGAAGGGCCTGGTATGCTCAACCGTTTTTTTTTTTGACGTGGAGTTCCCCTTTAAGATCAGAGAACAAGTCGCATGCCAAAGTCAGATCAGTTAAGATGGCGATCAGACTTCAGTGATATTCAATGGGCTGAAGTAGGATCAAAGTCAGACCAAAGTAGTGCAGGGACTACTTTAAAGTCAGCACGATTGGAAATCATGGGGAAAGACTTGTCATGTGACTTTGCAGTCCCAAATCAGAGGACAAGTCGTTTCAAGTGTAAAAAGGGGCCTAAAAGAGAAGTATGGGATATATAAAAAAATAAATAAACACATACCCGCCTATATGGCTGCAACATTGATCTGATGATGAAGCCGTTCCCCACTAGCTCTACACAGAAAACGGATTGTCAAAGAACGCCAATCACCCAATTCTCTGGTCTGCTCTGAGCAGACCGCCCCTCCAGTGCAGGCTGTTAAGGGAGCAGTAGCGGCTGGCTCAGGCTCTCAAGGGCGCGCCAAGAGGCTGAGCTAACTGCCAGTCAGAATCCCTACAGAATCTGGGCTGACTGACAGCAGACATTAGCCCGCTGTTGGTTGAATCTGGGTCACAGAAATGCAGAACTAAGTGCACTCCTGTGACCCACAGGCAAAGTATAGCATAAAGAGCTTTGGCCATACTTCTGTATTAACTTGTGGTAAAGAGTAAGAGTAGAAGAGCAAAAATCCCATGTTTAGAAACCACCAGCAAAGAGACAAAAACCGGCACATCCCTTAGTAAAACAGTGCAGTTACATTACACTCCCTAGGCACACAGATTGCCCCAGATGTTAAACCCTTCCTATCAAGTGTCATAAGTACAGTGCCAGTGCATTTTTGCACTGATCACAATATTAGTGTCACTGGTGGTGAAGTCAGTCAGCCAGTGTCAAAATGCCCGCCATACGATCACAATCTTGATAGAAGTCCCTGATCGCCACCATTACTCATTAAAAAATTACACACACACACACACTTTAGCAAAGTATTTTCGGTCTTTCATTTCTAGCACAAAAAAATAAAAAACACTAACTCAGTGGTGATCACATACCGCCAAAAGAAAACTATTTGTGTTTAGAAAAATGATATAAAATTAAATTTGTGTAACAAATGCAATTGTCAGTAAAGTGGTAAGTAGTGCAGTGCCGTATAGCAAAAACCCTTGTTGATTATTATTATTACATCTTGGGGAATAGACTAGGTGTTAAAGGCTCCTTAAAATAAAAAATACTCCCATTGCCATTATGGTTCGCCCTAAAAACATGTATATAACGTTACATTCTGCATACGTCCAACACTTACTGTATGCCTTTTTTAACCTTACTAAAATATCTGTGAGGAAACAAAATAAAAATAAAACTATGGTGGGAATAGTGCCAGAATAGATGCCAGGGAGATCCTACCAGGATATAAGAAAGCCACCAGGAGGCACAGACTTACTCAGGCTCTACCAATAAACGAAACACCACTTTTGGGATGGACCCAAAAAATACAGTGCGCCCACATCACTTTGCTCCTGGTCGTTCATTTGTAAACAAAAACAGTTTTACAACACGATTACCTTTAGTCTGATGTGGTTCACCTCTTGCCAAGAATGGAGCTTCTGTAGATGCTGTGGCTTCTTTTGGAACACATGTCTCTACAAAACAAAATACAGTACATACTTAGGAGGACATGAGGTTACACATTTGTAATTGGACCTGTCAAACTTATTCCATGATTTAACAAAAGTCAAACAACTACGAATCAATAAAGATGTTTAATTACATCTAAAGCAAGAAACTATTTAAAAATTGCATGCCCACCCCCCAGGGTGGTAATCAACTTAAATCTTGAATGCATACTAGGAAGTAGGGTTGTCCCGATACCACTTTTTTAGGACCGAGTACAAGTACCGATACTTTTTTTCAAGTACTCGCCGATACCGAATACCGATAATTTTTTTAAATGTCCCCCACATATGTAGCCATGTCCCCCACATATGCAGCCATGTCCCCCACATATGCAGCCATGTCCCCCACATATGCAGCTATGTGCCCCCATACCTAGCTGCCGCCGCAACGAAAGCCGCCGCATGGTTAAACAGCATGCGGGGAACATCACAGGCACAGCTTTCATTTGAATAGCTGTTTTCCCCGCCGCGCATAGACACTCCCCCTTGCTCGGGATTGGACAGATCACGATCACCCATCCAATCCCGAGCAAGGGGAAGTGTCTATGCGCGGCGGGGAAAACAGCTATTCAAATGAAAGCTGTGATGTTCCCCGCACGCCGTTTAACCATGCAGCGATGGCTTTCGTTTGAGGAATCGGGGCATTTGCGGGAGTACAAGTACTCCTGCAAAATACTCGGTATCGGCCCCAAACCGATACTGATATCGGTATCGGGACAACCCTACTAAGAAGCTAGCAAAGCTGGTTACATTAGAGCCATGTTACTGCTCAGCAGCCCCCTTCTTTTCTGTACAAATCACATTTACTTGCACAGTGGCCAGCCTGGCAGGTAAGCCAAATGTTACAAGCAATGAGGAGTCAATTCAAGTCTTCTAAATGCAAGATCTTCCTGAAAGGATCCATAACAATGTACAGGAAAGTCTCAGACATGGATAGTTGGATGTCAGTCTCTGGAGTTTCAAGTAAATATTTGCTTTATTCCTGCACAATCACATTTTCTTTGATCCACTGCCTTGACAGACAGCCCTAAAAACCCACCTGGTATAATTTTAAGTGGTTAAGCCATGCCACCCCCCTCTGTTAAATAACTGTATTTGAGAATATATTATATATATATATATCAGATTTCTACCTTTATCGGAGCATCTCCCCGCGCCAACACGGCTCCTGAGCTCTCTTCTCTGCTAACAGCTATAGCGAGAGAGGCCGAGAACTCCCACTGACGTCAGCAGGGGAGGAGAGCCGAGGAGTTACATGAGCACCGAGAAACACTCTGACATAAGTGCAAATGTGCATCTTTTTTATACAGCACAGGGACACATTGTTAGTTAACAGAGGGGATGGCATGCTTATACTTTAGAGCAGAAATAGGCAATTAGCGGACCTCCCGCTGTTGCAAAACTAGTCCCATTATGCCTCTGGGTGTTGTGCTTGTGCTGTGTCTTGCAATGCCTCATGGGACTTGTAGTTCTGCAACAGCTGGAGGTCCACTGCATATCCCTGCTATAGAGAGTATAGCAGCAGAAGGGGAGGATCGTGGAGTGGATGGACAGGGACGGTATGGAGCAGAGCAAAGAGTAGAACTGCAAATAACGAAGGCACGTAAGCTGACCATGGTGTCAGGGCTCAGCAGTCATGATAAACCGTGGTCAGTTTACAGGGGGAGGGCATAGCCAGGCAGGATCAGCCAGGTATTACAGGGGACCAAATTACACAGCACAAGCACAGTGCTGTTATTCATGTTTTAAGGGAATAGGAGTTTTATTTTTTTATGGTAACAAGCACTTTAAAAAGTGGTTGTAAACCCTTGTTTACAACTTAATGTTAAAGGTAAGCCTATATTAAGGCTTACCTGTAGCCAACAAGGATATCTCCTAAACCTGCACGGTTAAGGAGATATCCCAGTATTTGCATGCGCACTTAAGCCAACTGAAGCATGGCAACATACGCAGGAGTAACATCATCAGGGCTCCGGCCAATCACAGCGCCGGAGCCGCGAGACCTTGAAGTCACTCTGGGACAACATGTCGGCGGCCGGAGGGGGAGACGTGGACCGCTGCAGGGGCTTCGATCGGAGGCAAGTAAAACAATGAGTTTTGCATACTAGTCGATTATGCCTTTGTTTTGCAGGATTTGTATTTTTTTTTTTCGAACGGAGGGTTGACTTCCTCTTGAACAAAAAAGCCCATGTGGCAGCCTTGCAAATCTGAAAAACAGACATCTGATGCTCAAAAGCCCAAGAAGCATCAACAAATCTGGTGACATGTGCCTCAACAGAGAAGGGAGGGCTGTTCCTGGCTTGAGGCACTCATTTGGAGGGCATGGCAGAGAACACACGTGCAGCAGGCTGCCGATGGGATGACTTGTTAAAGTGTCGAGGACATCTTCTGGTCTGTGGGAACGTCGCTGTCAAGTTAGTTTGGCGTCACCATATGATCAAGGGAAAGACTGCAGCTAGTATTGCTGAGCCCCAGATGGAAAGTGGGAGGAGACATCTGCGTCAGTAAGAGGCCACTGGCCGTAAACTCTGCCACCTGGGACACCATTCATTAACTTACCCCCAGGTTTGTGGGACTCACATTTTAGCGCTCCAATGGCAGATTTGGGCCCAACACACTGACCAGTGAGAGACTGACCACTATTTTTCAATTTCTCCTTAGTATATGGATTATTTTTACATTTCTCCTTAGTATAAGTATTAGAGGTTAAGTCATTGGTCTGCTTGTAGTCACATTTTGTAACGCTTTCCATATACTTGGTAAAGCGTCTCTTGCTGCCTTTCCATCTGTTGGCTGTTGAACTGTGTGCTGTTACAATAAATATTCACTATTGGTTGTTTAAGAGGGTGTGGCTTTGCCAATAAAGTCACTGACATTCAGAGTCAGGGGGCCCAAATTTCAGTGGCTCTTTTGATGGTAAGCGCTACATATATATTTCTAAATGTAATAAATGTGCTTCCCTAAAATGACTTTTATGCCTCACATACCCTTCATTCAGCATTTCCGAATACTTTCTATAGAAGGGGTCCCTCTCACCATAAATACAAAGCTCCCCTTTTGCATGCTTTTGGTGCCAGTTGCATGTGAATAGATCCCCTGATCTCCTTTTCAGACAGACATGAGAGTAGGATAGCTTTTAAACTCAGACAGAACCTAAAACAAATATTACCTTTATGCGTCTTGCAACAAGTTAAGGAACAACTGTATAAAGAAAAAAAAAAACACAAATAAGTGAGGAACAGCATTTATTCAAACAGTTTGTAAAATGAGTGGTAATGCAGCAATTTAAAAATAAAAAGCAAACAATGCAAAGGAAAAAAAAACACGAATTTCGGACATCACTATAAAACTATTTTACAAGCAAAGCAAAATAAATGGCATCCCTGCAGAGATCTGCAATAACTTTCAGGTTTGCCGCAGCCCCCTTAAATTGGACTTTTACTCAATTAACATCTAAATTTCATTGAACACCATCTTCCCCCTTTCAACATAAAAAAAAAAAAAAAAAAAAAACACACAAACATTTTTCTGCAGTAGAGCAGGCCTCCCTTCCACTATTCTCACCAAGGTAGAGCAATGTTTCTCAACTTCAGCGCCCCCCCCCCCCCCCTTACAGGTCATGTTTTCAGGTTTTCCATTATTTTGCACAGATGATTTGATCAGTTTCACTGCCTTAGTAATTACCACAGCATTTTCATCTGAGGAAAATCCTGAAAACATGACCTGTTTTGGGGGGTACTTGAGGACTGGCGTTGAGAAACATTGGGCTAGAGCAGGAGTCTCCATACTTTTCAAGCAAAGGGCCAGTTTACTGTCTTTGAGACTTCAGGGGGGGGGGGGGGCCGGATTCTGACCAATGGGGGTGGAAAATGCCCCATGGCCGAGCATCAGTGAGAACAAACATGGCCCCAGTGTTGGTGGGCAGTAGGAGGAGGAGTAGTGCTCCATGGTTGCTATAAGTAGAAGAAATAGAGCCCCTATGTTGGTGTCATTGGGAGGAATAATGCCTCATAATGTTGGGAGCAATACTGCCCCAAGGACCAGATAAAGGCTAGCAAAGGGCCACATCTGGCCCTTGGGCCGCAATTGGGAGACCCCTGAGCTAGAGGGACAATACCAGTGTTGCACTGCGCAGGGGGGTTGGGTAGTTTTAGTTGTGCTAGTGCCGCTCCACTGATGCCCCCTCCCAAAAAAAAAAAAAAAAAATCACCATCAGGTTATAGTGTGAATGAAACTCTTCACCTGAGCCCTCTCTCTCCAGAAATACAGGACAGTCTTAGAAAACACATTGAAATCATAACATTTGAACACCTATGCATTTTCCATTTTAGTCTACGGGGCTCACATTTACACCACAACAAAGACCCACAGGACCATTTTTGAAATCGTATCTTGTTTAGAATGCATACATGTGAATGACCTCCATAGAAAGCCACATGCGATTCTGAAATGCAAACAAAATCGCAACACTGTGAACCAGGGCTTTGGGGCCCATTCGCACTATAATGCAGTGCAGGAGAGCCGCGTTCCTGTGCGGCTTAAAGGGGTTGTAAAGGAAATATTTCTTCTCCCCCTAAATAGCTTCCTTTTCCTTAGTGCAGTCCTCCTTCACTTACCTCATCCTTCCATTTTGCTTTTAAATGTCCTTATTTCTTCTGAGAAATCCTCATTTCTTGTTCTTCTGTCTGTAACTCCACACCGTAAAGTCAGGACACTCTACTTTTCAGATAGAGAAAGGAGCTGTGCGTTAGTGGGCATCCTGACACTCCTGCTCGCCGCCTCAAGAGGCTTTCTCCACACCAGGAAGAAAGCCTTGCATGTGGAGTTAGACAGAAGAACAGGAAGCGAGGATTTCTCAGAAGAAATAAGGACATTTAAAAGCAAAATCGAAGGATGAGGTAAGTGAAGGAGGACTGCACTGAGGTAAAGGAAGCTATTTAGGGGGGGGGGAATGTTTTCTTTTATAACCCCTTTAACGCAATGCCCTTGCGATCTGCTGCGGAGGTAGGTTCACATTAACGACACCCTAAAACGCAGGTCGCAAACACGTTCCGTTTGCCTGCACGAAACCACATGGTACAAAAGTACTATGCAAAGTGGTTGCCTCACTTTCAAAATGTAATGCAGCTCACGCGGTGCGATTTTAGCGCATTCAAAGTTAATGGGGCTGAAGTCGCACTGCACAGAGCTGCATAAGTATCGCACAATGTCCCTGCGAGCTTCACATGCAGTGCCCAGTGTGAATGGGCCCCAGAATCTCACTCCGTGGAAGATACCATTATACCACAAGTAGAGCATGTCATGCCATTGTAAAGATGAGGGCAACCCCCTGCATTAAGTATGTCGAGTAGAAAGCGTCCAATCACAGCACAGTCAGAACTTACTAGCGAACCCGGCACCGGGGACAGCGGTATTTCACACTCTCTGCCCTACACACACAGCACGAGGCTTCCATTCTACCGATCAGCCGATTGGGCTTCGTACCAATCACATGGCGCAGGCGCGAATCTGCGTCGTGACGTCTTGTGGATGAGACGACAGGAACTGTGAGGCGGGGCTGAAAGCATGCGTTTTCCTGCCAGCAGAGGGCGCTGTGAACAGGATTACCTCATTAAACTGGTGAATATGAGGTGGTGTACATGTGAACGGTCGTAACTGCCAGGAACGGTTGCAGGAGCTGGAGATTTTTTTTCGCTTGCTGGAAAGGACCACACTACAGATAAACTACGTATCGGAATGTGGCGCCACAAAGTTCTTACATTTTCTTCACAGCATTTGTTTTTTCAATCATGCCTAGTAGGTTATTTTATGAGGCGAAGGGAAAGAGCTGAAATCCTATTATGTTGGAACATAATGGGCTAGGGTTGCCACCTTTTCTTGAAGCCAAACCCGAACACTTTAGCGGTGCACGGCATGGCACCCCAACCGCGGTGAGATTTTGCAGCGATTGTCACGCGACAAATCGCGGCAAAATCACATAAACAGCATTGTGGGATGCCTCTCATCTAAAATAAGTTTTGCTTTGTGTTTGGGGTGCCATTATCCCCATCCCCATCTATCCACAAATCATCTTCCCCTATCAGCACAAATCCTCCTGCCTCCAATACCCCCATGGAAGCCAACAGGGGGTATCATGGGGCCCCAACACACATGGGGGCAATACAGAGGAGGGGTGCAAATACAGAGATAGGGGGCAATTAGAGGAGGGGGGTGCAAATACAGAGGAGGAGGGTAATTACAGAGGAGGGGTGCAAATAGAGGAGGGGGTGCAAATACAAAGTAGGGGGGACAATTACAGAGGAGGAGGGGGCAAACACAGAGGAGGAGGGGGGTGCAAATACAGAGGAGATGGGGCAAACACAGAAAAGGGGGTGCAAATACAGAGGGGACAGGGCAAACACAGAAGACGGGAGGGGGGGTGCAAATACAGAGGAGACGGGGGAAACACAGAAGAGGGGGTGCAAACACAGAGAAGACAGGGGCAAACACAGAAGAGGGGTGGTACAAATACAGAGGAGACGGCCAATCACAGAAGAGGGGGGGTGCAAATACAGAGGAGAAGGGGCAAACACAGAAGAGGGGGGTGCATATATAGAGGAGACAGGGCAAACACAGAAGAGGGGGGGTGCAAATACAGAGGAGACGGGGCAAACACAGAAAAGGGGGGGTGCAAATACAGAGGAGACGGGGGCAAACACAGAAAAGGGGGTGCAAATACAGAGGAGATGGGGCAAACACAGAAAAGGGGGTGCAAATATAGAGGAGAAGGGGGTAAACATAGAAAAAGGTGGTGCAAATACAGAGGAGACAGGGGCAAACACAGAGGAGAAGGGGGGACAAACACAGAGGAGAAGGGGGGACAAACACAGAGGAGGAAGGGGGAACAAACACAGAGGAGGAAGGGGGAACAAACACAGAGGAGGAAGGGGGAACAAACACAGAGGAGGAAGGGGGACAAACACAGAGGAGAAGGGGGGACAAACACAGAGGAGAAGGGGGGACAAACAGAAGAGGATGATGGCAAACACAGAGGAGAAGGGGGGACAAACACAGAGGAGAAGGGGGGACAAACACAGAGGAGAAGGGGGACAAACACAGAGGAGAAGGGGGGACAAACACAGAGGAGAAGGGGGGACAAACACAGAGGAGGAGGGGGGCAAACACAGAGGAGAAGGGGGGACAAACACAGAGGAGAAGGGGGGACAAACACAGAGGAGAAGGGGGGACAAACACAGAGGAGAAGGGGGGACAAACACAGAGGAGGAGGGGGGCAAACACAGAGGAGAAGGGGGGACAAACACAGAGGAGAAGGGGGGACAAACACAGAGGAGAAGGGGGGACAAACACAGAGGAGAAGGGGGGACAAACACAGAGGAGGAGGGGGGCAAACACAGAGGAGAAGGGGGGACAAACACAGAGGAGAAGGGGGGACAAACACAGAGGAGAAGGGGGGACAAACACAGAGGAGAAGGGGGGACAAACACAGAGGAGAAGGGGGGACAAACACAGAGGAGAAGGGGGGACAAACACAGAGGAGAAGGGGGGACAAACACAGAGGAGGAGGGGGGCAAACACAGAGGAGGAGGGGGGCAAACACAGAGGAGAAGGGGGGACAAACACAGAGGAGAAGGGGGGACAAACACAGAGGAGAAGGGGGGACAAACACAGAGGAGAAGGGGGGACAAACACAGAGGAGAAGGGGGGACAAACACAGAGGAGAAGGGGGGACAAACACAGAGGAGAAGGGGGGACAAACACAGAGGAGAAGGGGGGACAAACACAGAGGAGGAGGGGGGCAAACAGAGGAGGAGGGGGGCAAACACAGAGGAGAAGGGGGGACAAACACAGAGGAGAAGGGGGGACAAACACAGAGGAGGAGGGGGGCAAACACAGAGGAGAAGGGGGGACAAACACAGAGGAGAAGGGGGGACAAACACAGAGGAGGAGGGGGGTAAACACAGAGGAGGAGGGGGGCAAACACAGAGGATTCAAAACATAAGGCAGAGAGAGAGGTAACAGCTGCTGGTGCAGAAGTTTTTAATAAAAATAAATGCTTTAAAACAATCCACTCACTCTCCATGTTAGACAGTCAGAGGCGCTGTATAGTACAGTAGTAGGCATGTCAGTCTGTGAAGTCGGCTGTCCCATTCTCCCCCCTGACACACGCTGCTGTTTCACTGAATCACTGGAGGAAACAGAGAGCCGCGGGAAACTCATGTGAACTGTCAGCCTCTGATGATGGAGGCTCCGGAACGCTCTGATTGGTCACAGCAAGCCCAGGCTGACAGCTCACTGCAGTTTCCCGTGGTTCTGTATCCTTGGCTTCCTCCGGCGATTCAGTGATACAGCAGCGTGTGTCAGGGGGGAGAATGGGACAGCCGACTTCACGGACTGACATGTCTACAGCTCTAAATGAAGAGTCAGTGGATTGTTTTTAAGCATATATTTTATTAAAAACTTCCGTACCAGCTGCTTCCTGTCACTTCTCTCTCCCTTATGTTTAAATTGCTCTGTAACTGCTTCCCCCGCCTGCCGCTCAGACCCCCCTGCTGTCCGGGTCCTCCTGTGTGTCGGGGCTTGTAAAAGGAGGCACCGTGGTACCCCCTGTCAGCTGGAAATGGTGTCCGGGTGTGAGGCAGAGGGAAACCCGGGCACAGCCTCCTAAACCCGTACTGTCCGGGTCAAAAAGGGACAGGTGGCAACCCTATAATGGGCTGTGTTTGGCCTGTTCAGTATTGTGTAATATTCTTACACTAGCCTGCTGAGCTGGTTTGCGTGGTGTCTAATATGCTGCTTGTCATGCGACTTTAGATATAAAATTTGTGTGACAAGTTGCCCCTAATGCATACCTCCCAAGTTTTTGAGATGGGAATGAGGGACACCTTGTTGAGCGGGGGGGGGGGGGTGTTCTGCGGATCTGAGCTGTTGAGTGGGGGAGGGGTTCTGCGGATCTGAGTTGTTGAGCGGGGGTTCGCAGATTTGTTGAGCGGGGGGGTTTCGCAGATCAAAGTTGTTGAGCGTAGGGGGGGGGGGGGTTCGCAGATCAAAGTTGTTGAGCGAAATCCTGGACGGTTGGGAGGTATGCTAATGTTTTCCAATGATCTATGTATGATTCAAAGTAGTTTATGCACTACTTTGTTCCGACTTTCATTAAACTTGAGGGCCATAGATAGTGGCAATCAGGGCCGGCCCTAGGTGTTCAGGCGCCCTGTGCGAGCTAATCCTGTGGCGCCCCACCCCCAGACCGCTACACACTGACCGCTACACAATATACTACCCACAGACCACTACACACTGACCGCTACACAAGACACACTGACCACTACACAATACACTACACAATACACACTGACCGCTACACAATACACACACAGACCACTACACACTGACACTACAGCATTGGTGCATTTTACTATAGAGGCATTGGTGGAATACAAGGTCCAGCATTTTACTTTAGGAGTCATTGGTGGACTACAAGGTCCAGCATTTTACTTTAGAAAGGAATTGGTGGACTACAAGGCCCAACATTTTACTATAGGAGGCATTGGTGGACTACAAGGCCCATCATTCTACTATAGGAGGCATTGGTGGAGTACAAGGCCCAGCATTTTAGTCCCACCAATGCCTCCTATAGTAAAATGCTGGGCCTTGTAGTCCACTAGGACTCCCTTTCCCTTATATCAGTCCCCCCTTGATTAGATCAGGGAACCCACCCATCAGTGTCCCCTTCCCCCACGAAAGGCCCCCATTACATTGCCTTACCGTGAGCCTCTTTGAGCCAAGAAGTGTGGGAGCCAGAGTTTGGGGGTGGAGCTCCTCTACTGTAGTGTTGTTTCCCTTCCTTTCATTGTGTGGAGAGCCTTGGGGAGAAGTGTGTCAGCAAGACACAGGATTTAGGACAGATTCAAACTGGTACACTCACAGGGCTGCTGTTAGCAATTATTGGGGCCCCATACAGCCATCCTCATGGGTCCCCTCTGAGGATGGGTGGGGGATGGTGAGAATTGTGGGGGAGGGAGAGTGAGAAGGGTGAGAGGATTAGAAAAAGGAAGGAGGTGAGGGGGGAGAGAGAGAGAGGGGTGAAGATTAGAGAGGAGAGGGAGGGGGGATTACTGAAAGGAGAGTGGATGTGGTGTGGAGATGGGGGGGTAAGCTTACACAGAGAGGGTTGACACAGAGAGAGAGAGAGAGGGTGGGTGGAACAGAGAGGAGGAGGGAGGGACACAGAGGAGAGAGAGAGAGAGGAGGGGGACACAGAGGGGGGTGAATTGGTGGGGGTGACACAGAGAGGGTGGAGGCATGGAGACACAGAGGTGACACAGAGGGTGGGGGACACAGAGCAGAAGGGGGTGACAAAGAGTGAGGGGAGGTGGTGAGCTGACACAGAGCAGAGAGAGGGGGTGAGGAGGGGGTGAGAGAAGGGGGGTGGTACACAAGTGAGTGGGGGGTGACACAGAGAGGAGGGGGGGGTGACACAGAGGAGGGGTGGGTGACACAGAGAGTGGGGGGTGACACAAAGGAGGGGGGTGACACAGAGGAGGGGGTGACACAGAGGTGACACAGAGGGGGGTGACACAGAGGAGGGGGGGTGAACAGAGAAGGGGGGGGTGACACAGAGGATGGGGGGTGACACAGAGCAGAGGAGGGGGTGACACAGAGGAGGGTGGGGTGACACAGAGAGGGGGTGACAGAGGAGGGGGGTGACACAGAGTAGGGGAGAGAGGGGTGACACAAATGAGAGAGTGAGAGTGAGAGAGGAAGGGGGGCTGACACAGAGGAGATGGGGGGTGAGCTTACACAGTGGTGGGGGGGCTGACACAGAGGCAGGGGAGTGACACAGAGAGCAGAGGAGGGGGTGACAAAAAGGAGGGGGGTACACAGAGGAGGGGGTGGGACACAGAGCAGAGGAGGGGGTGATGCAGAGCAGAGGAGGGGGGTGACACAGAGCAGTGGAGGGGGTGACACAGAGAAGAGGAAGGGGGTGACACAGAGGAGAGAAGGGGGGGGTGACAGAGAGCAGAGGAGGGGTGACACAGAGCAGAGGAGGGGGTGACACAGAGAAGTGGGGGGTGACACAAAGGAGGGGGTGACACAGAGGAGGTGGGTGACACAGAGGAGGGGGTGACACAGAGGGGGGTGACACAGAGCAGAGAAGGGGGGTGACACAGAGGATGGGGGGTGACACAGAGCAGAGGAGGGGGGTGACACAGAGCAGGGTGGGTGACACAGATGAGGGGGGTGACACAGAGGAGGGGTGGTGACAGAGTGGGAGAGAGGAGGTGAGCGAGGGGCTAAATGAGAGAGTGAGAGTGAGGAAGGGGGTAAGCTGGCACAGAGGATGGGGGGTAAGCTTACACAGTGGTGGGGGGGCTGACACAGAGGAGGGGAGTGACACAGAGTAGAGGAGGGGTGGTGACACAGAGCAGAGGAGGGGTGACACAGAGGAGCGGGGCTGACACAGAGCAGAGGAGGGGTGACACAGAGCAGAGGAAGGGGGTGACACAGAGCAGAGGAGGGGGTGACAGAGAGCAGAGGAGGGGGTGACAGAGCAGAGGAGGGGGTGACACAGAGCAGAGGAGGGGTGACACAGAGCAGAGGAGGGGGTGACACAGAGCAGAGGAGGGGTGACACAGAGCAGAGGATGGGGGTGACACAGAGCAGAGGAGGGGGGTGACACAGAGCAGAGGAGGGGGGTGACACAGAGCAGAGGAGGGGGGTGACACAGAGCAGAGGGGTTGACACAGAGCAGAGGAGGGGGTGACACAGAGGAGGGGGGTGACACAAAGCAGAGGAGGGGGTGACACAGAGCAGAGGATGGGGGTGACACAGAGGAGAGAAGGGGGGTGACAGAGAGCAGAGGAGGGGTGACACAGAGCAGAGGAGGGGGGTGACACAGAGGAGGGGGTGACACAAAGGAGGGGGTGACACAGAAGAGGTGGGTGACACAGAGGAGGGGGTGACACAGAGGGGGGGGGGTGACACAGAGAGGACAAGGGGGGTGACAGAGGATGGGGGTGATACAGAGCAGAGGAGGGTGGGTGACACAGATGAGGGGGGTGACACAGAGGAGGGGTGGTGACACAGAGCAGAGGAGGGGGGTGACACAGAGGAGGGGGTGACACAGAGCAGAGGAGGGGGTGACACAGAGGAGGGGGTGACACAGAGAAGGCGGGGTGACACAGAGCAGAGGAGGGGGGTGACACAGAGCAGAGGAGGGGGGGTGACACAGAGCAGAGGAGGGGGGTAAAACAGAGCAGAGGAGGGGAGGTGACACAGAGAAGGCGGGGTGACACAGAGCAGAGGAGGGGGGTTGACACAGAGGAGGGGGATGACATAGAGCAGAGGAGGGGGGTGACACAGAGCAGAGGAGCCCTCACCCCAGGGGAGACACACATCGTGAGGCAGGACTCCGGGAGCAAGCAGGCACGATTATCGGTTCAAATCCACAGTGCATCCCCGCCCACGCCTCCACACATGACCAGCACCAGCTCCGCAGGGCCAGTCACAGACCCCCATGTCTACTTCCCGCCCCACACATCGCCCATTCGGCCAATCACAGGGCACAGAGGCTCAGAGCGCATCTCAATGATAGCGGATACAGGGTAATGCGCGCCGCACTTCTAGATACAGAGAAACGGCTGCGATCAGCACATTCCACAGGACGATGGAATGTGTACCCGGGCACAGGTGGCAACCCTACGCACGGTGCCCCTGTTGCCCAAGGCGCCCTGTGCGGGCGCACAACCCGCACACCGCAAAGGCCGGCCCTGGTGGCAATACTTCTAGTGTTGCAGCAGTTGCACTTGTGACCGGGACCTGGCATTCCGCCACTGTCTGGGGCCCCAGCAAGGTTGCTAGTCCCACTCCCAAGGCTCTGAGGAGAGAGTGTCTCTCATACAGCTCAGAGCCAACAGTTTTCCCTGCTAGCCCCGCTCTTGCAAGGGATGACACAGCAACTCTGCTCCTTCTTCCCCCTTCCCTCTCCTGTGTGTGCTTAGTGGGAAGTCAAGTGTGAAGCTAACGAGCTTGCACCTCCCGCGGTACACATCCCGGAGAGCAGTGGGGGAGAAGGAGCAGATTGGCTGTATCATCCCGTGCAAGAGAGGGTGGAGCAGGGAGAACTGTCAGCTCTGAGCTGTATGAGAGACAATCTCCGCTCAGAGCTGTGCTGAGTAGGCAGGCAGCATTGATGAGCACTGATTGGCTGTGCTGATAGGAGGCATTAATGGGCACTGATAGGTGGCATTGATGAGTAATGGTCTGTGGCATGGATTGGCGGCACAGTGATGGGCATAAATGAGATATAATAGGGAGCATTGATGAGCACTGATACGTGTCATCTAGTTATACCCCTGGTCATAGACTTTAAAGTGAACCCTCAAAAGATGCATGAAAGTCATACCCGAAGGCTCCTTTCACACTAGCCGACTCCAAAGTTGCAAGATTTTCAGTGTAACTTTGGAGTCCGACTTTGATACGACTTTTATGCAGCGTACACACGATCATTTTTCGGCTTGTAAAAAAACAACTTTTTTCAGCCTCTAGAAAAAACAATATATTTTTTTCCACTTCATCGTTAAAACGGCCTTGCATACACACGATAGTGAAAAAAAAAATGCTCTAGCAAAGCGCGGTGATGTACAACAACACTATAAAGGGGAAGTTCCACCCTTGGGGCTGCTTTTGCTGGTTTTGTGTTTGTAAAAGACGATTCGCGCTTTTCTGTCTGTTACAGAGTGATGAATGTGCTTACTCCATTATGAACGGTAGTTTTACCAGAACAAGCGCTCCTGTCTCATAACTTGCACCTGAGCATGCGCAGGTTTTTTACGTCAAAGCCCACACACGATAATTTTTTATAACCCGAAAAACGACATTGTTTAAAATGTTGTTAAAAAATAGTGACTTAGTGGGTATTAGCCTTCCTTTAGGAGTTGACTAGGCAGAAACTTATATATAAAAGTTTAACTTATCATACACCCTATAGCCCCGCCCAGGTGGCGGGCCCTCTGGGTATAACTCCTCTCTCTGCATCTCGCAGATCAGTTTGTCAAAAAGTAGTACAAACATAAAAAGGAGGGGAGGGTGCCCGTCCATGGACTCAGAGAAAGAGATTTTTTTTTTTTTCAAATATTTTTATTAGTTTTTCAAAACATACAATCACATATTGATGTAACAATTTGAAAACACGTTTTTTACTTAAAGCTGTATTGTACAATGGGAAATTATTCATGCCCTAAAAAGGGGAGAGGTATAAACAAGACATTGTCGTACACCTCAAACAAAGTGGAATATGACAAGGATACATTAAATATTCACTTAAAAGATAAGAACAGTAAAGAGTATAAAATTCTAGTAAATAAAGACCAATACAATTAGTCACTAAAGCTGTAAGATTGCTGGAATCAAGAAGATAATATATATAAAAAAAAAAAAGATAAATAAAAATAAAGAAATAAATGTTTATATAAATAAGTAAACAAGGTGGATTGGTTCAAGATAACATTAGCCGTCCATTAAAACTCTAAATTCCCTAGACTTCGTAAAGTGCGACCAGCATGCCCATCTGCTATGGAATTTCTCGGAGGAATCATGCGATTGGTGGATTAAATCCTCCATGTTTGCTATGTGTTGGACCTTTCGCAGCCAATCAGAGACAGAGGGGGGAGAAGTTTGAAGCCATTTAGCTGGAATGAAAAGCTTTGCAGCATTGATGAGGTGCAATATTATTGAATCTTTGTAAACAGAGTTAGGTAAGGATGAGTGATGCAACAAGTATTGTTGGGCGGTAAGATCTGGTGTAAATGTAGTAATCTCAGTTATTAGTTTGTGGATCGATTCCCAGAAGGGTCTGATGTCACTACATTCCCACCAAATATGGAGTAATGTTCCGGGGGCAGATTTGCAGCGCCAGCATAGAGAGGATACATTCGGGTTAAACTTATTAACAATATGAGGGGTCCTGTACCATCTTGAATATAATTTGTATCCGTTTTCCTGGGTCAGTACGTTCAAAGAACCTTTATGCAACCTTCGAAAGATAGTCTCCCATTGATCTGTTGAAATGGATATATTAAGATCCTCGTCCCATTTTAGATTTGTGGCGTCTGTTTTTAAATCAAAACCTGAATATAATAAAGTGTGTAGCGTGGAGATTAAGTGTTTTTGGGGAACTGTTTTAAGACATAAATGTTCAAAAGGAGTCTTTGGTCTCTGCCAATCATAGCATGAATTGGGTTTGTTCACGAACCTTGTAACAGTCTCAAAGTCACGCTGGGAGACATTAGTACTGGGGTTGTTAGCAGTAAAGGAATCATAAGTAATAGTGGAGCCTCGTTCGAAAAGTGAATTGACTCTCGGTACTTTCGTTAGATGTGGAACAGGAGGGACAGTGGTAGACAAATCCAGAGGTATGTCTGGATTGTGGAATAAGGGGGACATGGGGCCATATACAGATGAAATATCGATTTTTTTTTACAGAGGGAACCAAATATTTTTAATGTGTTTCCAGTAACTGGGTGAGATTTGACCTTTTGTGGGATTTTACGGGGGTGAATCCAAGGTAGATTTGTCAAGGGGATATGACATGTGTACAATGAGCCCTCCAGAGCAATACAATCTTTAACGTTAGCATGAAGATGCCAATCAACAATACGGGTCAAGTGGCAAGCCCAGTAATATTTTTGCAGATCTGGTAGTCCTATTCCACCCATTAGTTTGGGGATAATGAGTTTATCCCATTTGATCCTAGGCTGATCAACACAGATCAGCCTAGGACAGAGTTGTTTAAAGTTCCTGAAGAACGAGCAGGGAATCTTGATTGGGATCGTTTGTAGCAGATACAACAACCTTGGGAGGACGTTCATTTTGAGTATATCTGATCTCCCAAACCAAGAGAAAAAACCTGAACCCCATTTAAGCAGGTCGTTTTTGATAGTATTACACAGGGGTATAAAATTTTTGTCATACAAATTTTTCACGTCAGATGTTAATTTAATTCCTAGGTATGTTAAACAGTCCTCCTCCCACCTGAAAGGGAAATTTTGCCTGCAGAGGGAGACCGTAGATACAGGTAACGAGACATTTAAGGCTCTTGATTTTGCGAAGTTAATTTTCATGTTAGAAATTACTTGAAACAGGTAGAGGTCCTGTAGCAAATTAGGAATCGTAGTGATAGGGTTGGAGAGGAACAAAAGGATGTCATCAGCAAATGCTGCTAATTTATAGGTCTTTTCTTTAACAGTAACACCCACAATATCCGTGTTCGCTCTCAATTTACACAAAAATGGTTCTAAGATGAGCACAAAAATTATTGGTGACAGTGGGCATCCCTGTCTCGTGCCGTTCGATACAGAGAAAGCCTCCGACAGCCCGCCATTAACTTTAACTCTGGCCGTAGGTGATGTGTACAAGAATTGAATGAATTGAAGCAGACGTTCTTGTATGCCCAGAGTTTTCAAAGCTTCATACATGTAATCCCATGCTATCCTGTCGAAGGCCTTCTCTGCATCGAGGGACAACAAGAATCCCTGTGACTTAGTGTTCTGAAGCCAAGATTGAATAAGAATTGCTTTTGTAGTATTGTCCCTTGCCTCCCTGCCGGGTATAAATCCCACTTGATCCAAGGAAATAAGGCTAGGTAATAGGGGTAATAGGCGATTGGCTATAATTTTTGCGTACAATTTAATATCCACATTCAATAGCGATATTGGTCTATAGTTGGAGACCAATGTCACATCCTTATCTGGCTTAGGGATCACAGTTATATGAGCCTCTAAAAGATTTTTGGCAATAGTAGGAGGAGCAGGAACTGTCAGGGAATTGACCGTGGAAGAACTGGCAGACCTCCCCAGCACAGACCTACGAGCACAGTGCGCATACATACGAGCACAATGCCCGCAAATACGAGCACAAGGCGCATGCGCGCAAATACGAGCACAAGGCGCATGCACGCGCGTACGAGCATAATACCCGCGAATACGAGCACAAGGCGCATGCGCGCGTATACGGGCAACAACACAACAAATACATTGTTCTTTACTGCGCATGCGCGCGCACCATTACGCACACAATGCGGGCGGGACTCCTGGCGTCAGTGCCTATTTAAACCTTGTTGCAGCAGTCACCAAACTGCTGCATGATCGTCAGTCTCTGACCTTATCCTGAATCCTTGTTCCTGTGTTTCTGTTGACTACCCGGCTTACCTGACCAAGATCTCCCTGTGTATGACCTCTGGCTTGTCTCTCGGATTATCCTTGTCTTGTTCCTGTCTGCTGGATCCTGTGTATGACCTCGGCTTGCCTTCTGACCTGTTCCAGTCACTCCCTGCTTTCTGTGCATGACTACCGGCTCGGCTCCTGACTCCGCCCCTGGGTTTCCTGCCCCTTCTGGTACTTCTGTGGTACTCCTGCCGGACTACATATCCTGGTGCACATCTGATCCCCAACATCGCTCCAGCAAGTCGCAACCGGCAACTCCTGCACCCCTGGGCATAGCGTCCCCTGTCTCACCTCCAGGGGGCGTTCTGCACTCGAGTAGCAAGGGAAGCCCTCTCGGCACTTCGGCCTCTGGTAAGGTACGTGACAGTATCATGCAGCCAGAAGTTTCAGAGGCCGACGGAGGTGCTTCCCCGCTCGAGACCTTGTGCCAGCAGGTCGCAGCTCTGACGCAAGCAGTGACGAGCCTACAGGAACGCTACTCTCAGTTAGGAAGTAACTTTCCAAATCAGACAATGTTCCCTCCTCCGGAACTCCATGTACCCACTCCAGAATGCTTCTCAGGTGACCGAAAGAAATTCAGAGCGTTTAAAGCCTCCTGTATACTGTACCTGACCCTACAGCCAAGGACTTTTTCTCTTGAAACTGTTAAAGTGGGGTTTGTTATCACCTTGCTGTCTGAGGGACTTCAATCCTGGGCCCATCGGTTGTTGGAACAGAAGAACCCCGCCATCAATACTTTGGACTCAATTTTTTAAAGCTATGGCCACCTTATATGATGATCCTCAACGTCCGGCCACTGCGGAGGCAGCCCTCCACGCTTTACGACAAGGACAGCGCCCTGTTGAGGACTATACGGTGGACTTTAGCAACTGGGCTGCAGACACAGGATGGAACGAGGCCGCTCTCAGGCATCAATTCCGTCTTGGCCTGTCTGAGCCTATCAAAGACGAGTTAGCACGAGTGGAGGCTCCTACCACCTTGGAGGGGCTCATTCTACTAACCATCCAACTTGACAGGCGTTTGCGGGAGCGACAGTCTGAACGTGCCGGCCGGCCTTCTTACTTACAGCCTATGGTTCCAGCCGCTCACGCGTCCCCCTCTCCAGGCACGTTCAACAGTGGGCCTATGCAGGTTGGCACGGTTCGCCCTGCCCTGACCCCGAATGAAAGACTGCACCGCCGGCAGGCGAACCTTTGCTTCTACTGCGGAGAGGCCGGACATCTTCGTTCCAGCTGTCCAACCCGGCCCTGTAGGCCCTCTCCCCGCAACCTGTTGCATCTCCGAGTCCCGAAACCCTCCTCAACTCACCTGGTGCTCCATGTCACGTTACAGTTGGCAAGGGGGAGGTCAGATTTCCAGCAATAATCGATTCCGGAGCTTGTAGTTGCTTTATGGACATTTCCATTGCTAAGGACTACCAGATCCCCCTGCGGAAAAAAGCACAGAGACTTGAGATTCATTTGGCCGATGGATCTACACCTTGCTCAGGGCCTGTCACCCAAGAGACTTTACCCATTTTTGCCTCAACTGATTCTGGCCATCAAGAATTTCTCTGTTTGGATGTTATTTGTTCACCAATGTTTCCTGTGATCCTGGGACTCCCTTGGCTGCGGGCACATAGTCCACAGATAGACTGGAGCACAGGGAGTATCTCCTTCAAATCGGGGTACTGCCATCAGCATTGTATAAAGCCAGAAGCTTCAGCCTCTCCCAGCTGCCTCACCATCCAGCCAGCCCCTACTTCCAATCCAAATGTTCCCTCAGTTTACCATGACTTTTTAGATGTCTTCGACAAAAAGAAAGCCGATACCTTACCACCGCACCGTCCGTACGACTGTCCTATTGAGTTGTTGCCCGGTGCAGAAATCCCCTTTGGGCGAATATTCCCACTCTCAGAGACTGAGCTTGAGACCTTGCGTCAATACATTGACGAAAATCTGGAAAAGAAGTTCATCCGCCCATCTTCCTCTCCAGCCGGTGCTGGAATCTTCTTTGTAGAGAAGAAAGATCACACCCTCCGACCCTGTGTGGATTACAGAGAAATTACCATCAAAAATCGGTACCCTCTCCCTCTCGTTCCCGAACTTTTTCAGCGATTCCGTACTGCACGAGTCTTTACTAAATTGGATTTACGAGGTGCCTATAATCTCGTGCGCATTTGGGAGGGGGATGAATGGAAGACCGCCTTTAGAACCCGCTTCGGTCACTTTGAATATCTCGTCATGCCTTTCGGCCTATGTAACGCCCCGGCAACCTTCCAACATTTTGTGAACAACATCTTCAGAGAGTTCCTGGATTACTTTGTAATTGTTTATTTAGACGACATTCTCATTTTTTCTGCCACCTTGGAATTACACAGAACCCATGTCCGGAAGGTACTAGCCACATTAAGGTTGCACGGGCTCTACGCAAAAGCGGAAAAGTGCGAGTTTGAAAAGTCATCTATACAGTTCCTGGGTCTAATTATTTCCACATCTGGAATCTCCATGGATCCTCAAAAAGTATCCGCTATCCTAGAATGGTCAGCTCCTACTGATAAGAAAGGCATTCAGAGGTTCATCAGGTTCGCAAATTTTTACAGAAGGTTTATTAAAGACTTTTCCGGTATTATTGCCCCCATTACCCAGCAGACTCGCCAGCATACCCGTTTTCAGTGGACCCAGGAAGCTCAGAAGGCCTTCGACAAACTAAAGACTCTGTTCACCTCAGCTCCTATTCTACGGCACCCGGACCCAACGTTACCTTATGTCCTCGAGGTCGACGCATCAGAAGTTGCCGTAGGGGCCATCTTGTCTCAACGTCAAGGCCCTAAAGCTCTGCTACACCCAATAGCTTTTTTCTCCCGAAAATTGAGCCAGCCGGAAAAGAACTATGGCGTGGGGGATCGAGAGTTACTGGCAATTAAGACTGCTTTAGAGGAATGGCGGTATCTCCTTGAAGGTGCTGCTCACCCCATCATGGTATTCACAGACCATAAGAATCTTGAATATCTCAGATCTGCCAAGAGACTAAGACCACGGCAAGCCAGATGGGCTTTATTCTTTTCAAGATTTAATTTTCACCTTACCTACCGCCCAGGCTCCAAAAATGGTAAAGCAGATGCCCTCTCACGCATGTTCCCAGAAACCCCAGAGACTGTCGTTCCCAGCACTATTCTGTCCCCCCAGAATTTTTTGTTGATCCAACCCGACCTAAAGTCAGCTCTGGAACAAGCCTCTGCTCAATGTCCTGAAGCCGAGAGTTCGGCATTTAGAAGACAAGAAGGGCTCCTGTGGCACGGAAATAAGATTTTTGTTCCCAAGGGAGCCAGACTTCAGCTTCTCAAGACCCTTCATGAACACCGGCTTGCTGGTCATTTTGGGGTCCATAAGACTTTTGAGCTGATTCAGCGATCCTATTGGTGGCCTGACCTGAGGAAGGATTGCAAGGACTTTGTAAGTTCCTGTACAGTGTGTGCCAGAAGTAAAGGAAGCCGCACACAAGCCTGGGGTCTGTTAAGACCATTACCCGTCCCCGACCACCCATGGAAAGCTATATCTATGGATTTCATAGTGGAATTACCCCCCTCTGAAGGGTTTACAACGATCCTGGTGGTGGTCGATCGGCTAACGAAGATGGCCCACTTCTTGCCGTTATTAGGTACCCCCTCGGCTATGGATACAGCACATACATTTATCAAAGAGATCGTGAGATTGCATGGCCTACCCAGTAGTATTGTATCCGACAGAGGGGTGCAATTTACGTCTAGATTTTGGAAAGCCCTTTGTAAAGCCTTGAACATCGAAATCTGCTTGTCATCCGCTTATCATCCACAAAGTAATGGCCAAACAGAACCAATCAGTCGCTAGAGCAATATCTCCGCTGCTTCTCCTCCTCCTCTCAGGACAATTGGGTAGACCTACTGCCATGTGCCGAATTTGCATACAATAATTCGGTACACTCCACCACTAACCAGTCTCCGTTTTGGGCAAATTACGGATTTCATCCATCCTTCCTGCCCAATACCGTTCCTGAAGCAACGGTGCCTGCCGTACAAGATAGATTAACTTTTCTCCAAGAAAATTTACAGGTTCTTCAGGAAACCATGCAAAGATCCCAGGAGGACTATAAAAAATATTATGACAGGAAGAGGAAAGAGAGTCCGACTCTGGAAGTAGGAGACAAGGTTTGGCTTTCTACTTTATTTTTTTATTTTTTTCCACATCAGACTAGACCGGGGTGCAATCCGTCAAACATGCTCACGGACCCTTCCGCCCTTCGCTTCCCCCTGTAGTCAATGCATCACTTGTGGCTTCTTATTTCCTTAAATGTTTCTGTATATTTCTCTCTCTCTTTTTTTTTTTTTTTTTTAACTGCAAAAAGGTAACATGTGTATTTTTCCTCCCCATCCCACCCTCCCTACCTCCCTCCATCCCTCCCTCCATCTCGTGATTCCACCGTCCCCCTTCCCCTGGTAATCCCCCATAGTTGAATGCTGTTTCCCCCCAACTATCTTATATCACTCTTAAGTTTTCTGCACAACTCCAGGATTTTTTAAATTCTATCCATTTACCCCATTTGTCCCTTAGATCCTTATTGTCTTCCTCCACTCCAAGTCTCATCCCCTCCCTCCTATGAGTTTCCTTTACTGCATCAATCCACTCCCATATTTGGGGGCTTTCCTTTTCCCTCCATTTCTTGGGTATCAATCGTTTCGCCGCATTAAGAAGATGCGGTATCAGAGTTTTTTTTATATTCTTTTATAGGCTCCTCCCCCCCATGGAGGAGGACCACCCAAGGATCTTCTTTGATCTCTTTTTTAGTTATTTCCTTGATTAGGGTTAGAATTTTTTTCCAATATTCTTTGATCTTAGGGCAGTTCCACCACAAGTGGGCCATTGATCCCCTAGTTGCGCAACCTCTCCAACAATCAGCGGACTGCCCTTCTCTATATTTGCTGATTTTGTCAGGGGTAATGTACCATCCAGTAATAAGTTTAAAATTCATCTCGACCGTTCTCGTGTCTGTTGCTGATGAATGAGTTAAATTGAAGATTCTATCTACTATAATTTTATCCCTAGTGCTTTCAAACTCTCTTTCCCATTTTTGCATATAACTGGGCTTCCCCAGCTCTTCCACCCTCATCAGGAATTTATAAAGTTTTGAGATATTCCCTTTTGAGTGTTCAGCCACACATAGTTGTTCCAAATGAGTGTACTCCTTCTGATCCCTTAATGGGATCGGGAGACTCCTGATAAAGGAGGATAGCTGTAAGTAGCGCCACTCATCCCACCCTGTGAGCTCCATCTTAGTTTTAATCTCTTGAAGTGACAATATTTTACCCTTTTGAATAATATCTTTTACCTGGGTTCTGTTTTTAATCCAATTCCCACCCTCCCCTTTTAATCCTGGTGCAAAGAATTCATTGTCTTTTAAATCTATTAGTGGTGAGTTATATTTTAGTCCTAACTGTTTGTGTATTCTGTCCCATATCCTTAGTGCTATCCGTGTGATTTCATGTGTGGTGTTATGTAAACTTCTAAAATGTGGTGGATTCCATATTTTTCTACCTAACTGTGTCCCTGCCAGTGTACATTCAATATTAACCCATCTTTTCTCCCAATTTTCCCTAGCCCACTCTATTATACGGGATATTACTGACGCATTATAATATTTTCTGATATCCGGGACCGCTAGTCCTCCCTGTTTTTTTTCCTGTTTTAATACTCGGAGTGCGATCCTATGTTTCTTTTTATTCCATATGTAGTTTAATAACAAGGAGTTGAGTGTTTTAAAATAGGATTGTGGTAGGGCTACTGGTACCATCTGGAACCTATATAAGATTTTCGGCATTAGTATCATTTTTACTATATTTATCCTTCCAAACCATGAGATCGGTCGATTCTTAATTTTTTTGATTTCTCCATTTATTTCATCTAATAGGGGGATATAATTCAATCTATATATATTCTTAAGAGAGTTTGCTAATTTAATTCCCAAGTACTTTATCTCTTTTCTGCCAGATAAAGTTAAACTCTCTCTTGAGGGATCGTTCTTCATCCTTATTCATGTTTACATTCAGAATTTCTGTTTTGGACACGTTCATCCTAAAATTGGAGATCTCACCGTATTGTTTAATATTGGCCATTAAAAAAGGCAACGTGGATCTAGGGTTCCTCACATAGAATAGAACATCATCCGCGAATGCGGATAATTTATGCTCTTCTTCTCCTGCTCTTACTCCCTTAATATTTGGGTCATTGCGTATCATTGCCAGCAGTGGCTCCAGCGACAACACAAAAAGGAGGGGGGACAAAGGGCATCCCTGCCTGGTCCCATTTTTCATCTCAAAAGCTGTTGATAGGGATCCGTTGACTTTAATCCTTGCTCGGGATGTTGATACAATATCTTAATCCTCTCCCTCATTCTTGGGCCAATCCCCACATTTTCTAATATTTGCATCATGAGACCCCAGTCTACTCTGTCGAACGCTTTTTCTGCGTCCACTGACAAGAGTAGACTGGGTGCTCCATTTACTTTAATTTGCTCGAGGATCAATAGTGCTCTGACCCCATTGTCCTTCCCCTCCCTTCCTGGTATGAATCCTACCTGGTCGGGGTGGACCAGGCCCGTCATTATCTCCTTCATACGCTCTGCCAGGATTTTAGCATATATCTTTTTATATCCACGTTTAACAATGAGATTGGCCTAAATCCCGAGCAGAGCTGTAATGGCAATCTGGGGGTTTGCAAAGCACACCCCCATCTTGCCATGTGCTGTAAAGCACATTCGCCATCTTAAATGAAATAATGCCATGTTTAAGCTAACAGATTTACTCACCATATATTGCCTGCCATTCATCCATACCAATCAAGAGACATTACAACAGCTGCTCTCATGTTACCATCCTTGCAAATCATCCCCCCTCACAGGGCTGAGCATGGCGCTTTTATTTACACAAAACAGGAAGTCATCACCAGTAAGTCGCCTCCCCACATGGGAGGCGACATTACCAGATGTCTCCTATACACAGAACAGAACATTCCTTCTGACAGGAAGTCAAATTGAATAGATGAATAGAATATAATACAATGAATACAATGAATACAAACAATGTCTTATGGGTGTGTCCGGTCAGGGTGTGCATGTGCCCCCCCCTGACCCCAGAAATGCTCACAAGCCCTCAAAATATACGCTGATAGAACCTTTAATCTGCGCCATTCCATAGAATAATGCATATAAAGATTATATCCTTATTGAGGCTATTTACAGATGTACCCTATGAATCCCAAATCCTGCTGATCAGACATGACCCAGATAAGAGCGTACATCTGTCCATAGCCACTAGAGTGCTTGTGAAATGAACGCATCCCCCTCAACGATCGTCTGTGCTAAATGCACAGAGGGGCCCCTCGCTGGTGGGCATATGCCCATGCCGCAACCATCACACTCCAACCTCAAGACGAGAGTCAACCAGCCTCAGGACTGCCACAGTCAGCTCTATTTAGAGCTGGCTGGGGAAGTGTCAAGACTGGGTGCCAATTATGACAATACATAATAAATACATCTTCAAATTTCCACCACAGTCCTCCCTTTTTGTCATATTGCTCCCACTTGTCCTTCAAATCTTGATAGTCTTCTTACACCTAGAAACTAATCAGTCCTTACAGTCCATAAAAAGGAAAACACGGCTTGACATGTAGACTCTGTTCTTCAGGAGACATGACATAAGGAGGACACAACTTGGTGAGCTGTAGTAATCGCAGATTGGGTAGGGATCCTCTGTGTCTTGTCCGTGGGTCCGGCTCCGGGGGCGTCTCATCTGGTTCGAGGGTTGGGTTTCGGGACGTCTCATCTGGTACGTGGTCATCTGCTCCGGGGCGTCTCATCTGGTACGTGGTCATCTGCTCCGGGGCGTCTCATCTGGTACGTGGTCATCTGCTCCGGGGGGCGTCTCATCTGGTACGTGGTCATCTGCTCCGGCTCTGGTCACGCATCCAATCAGGCAACAGGAGCGCTCATCACGACATAGAAAGAATAGAAATAAAAACGACATGAGTACAGATATTCCCATTTCAATCAACCACGATCCGCTGAAAAATAAGAATTAAATCCCCACAGATTCCCAGACCCTTCAAATGACTCCCAACCGTCACTCAGTTACAGCTCTGGCTTTGCCTTGTAGGGATCCAAACCTTATCCATATGGGCATGAACTCCAATTCCCAGTCTCCCCCGAACCAGATATAACAATATTTACTTGTAAATTCCCAGAAACCCCCCCTTGGACTGTCAGAACTTCCTTGTAGCTTCAACAGTTACATGAAACATTCCATCCTCAATAGGTGTGAATTGTTCAAACGTATCATAAGCTCAAGCCCCCCCACCTTGTATATGCAGGGAACCGTGCCCAGACCTAGTCCGTGTTGAACAATTCCCTTCTAGCTGTCCCCGCCATTCCCAAATCAGATCCTCGCAATTGGCCGCGACATAGGACAGGGACAGTTTCACCACCACGCATGAACCTCTTGCATTGGGGGAATTACCTTATAAGCTGTAAATCTGCATAAAACACCAAACTAAAGTTACACACTTGTGGACTACCCAGTCCTGATACCCAACCGACAAGAGGCGGAGCCATAAAAACAATAATCAATTTTACCCTCTAAAAACATAATAAATTCCATTGACAAGTGTCTGTTTGGAGTCTTCACTCGTTTGTCAATAATCCTCATAATTAGCATGTACCACTGTCATCGCTGGGGACTAAAGCTCAACGGAGACTCAGAACAGACCCAGCAATCAGTCTTCTTAATTAGTCATGGAATGGAATACACTTTAAATAATAACTTGGGATGCTTTCCATTGTTACCCTTGCTAAAATTTACTAAACAAACAAATACAAAATAAACAAAGATACTCCTCATTTCTTTGATGTGGTTGAGCCGCTTCTTGCAGTGGCTGGCGTGGTCTCGTCCATCAAGCTTCTTTACAAACGAACCAGTCACCTGGTTGGGGAAAAATGAAAACCAATTACCGTGTCGGGGTCCAGGAGAGACTCCTGAACCCTGTGAAGTTCACATTACAGGGATCGTACCCACCCCATCACCCAAGAATGAGAGTGACAGTTGAGGGAGAACGACCCTGGTTTTGGTTGGCCTTCAATGACAACAACCCAGACCTCATAACTGTGGTCGCTGCTTAACCTGTGCGTGGCTCACCGTCGCCTGTAATCGCTTACCATCGCCTGTAATCGCTTACCAGCGCCTGTAATCCCCGGAACCATTGATAGGTTCTTAGCAACTAAAATGGGAACCTACTTCACCAGACTGCTGCTTGCCGATTCAAATTCTATCAAAGAAAGACAATCTTGGCACAAAACTTGATTAAAATTAGAAAGATTAGTGTTATTAGTTCGGAGAACTGTCACCTTTACATTTTATCTACCACTTCCTCCCCCCTTTTCTTCCTCATTAGACTGGAGGAAGAAATGATAAAAAGAAACAATGAAATAGCCTATGATACTTTCACCTCCTTAGACCCGTAAATTCTTTGGACCTGAAAAATACTTATAAGCAGAAATCATTACTCCATCCTTCATATTTATCCTGCAGAGAATGGCAAACAAAAATGACATTCCTGTACATTGTCAATGACATTCTTCACAAAACCGATTCAAACAAAAACCCTTTGTAACCCTTAACCCTTACTTTTCCCGTTCCTACAAAAATACAAAAGCCGCGACGCGTCAGAAGATCGCCGCGGTAAGTTTGAATAAAAAAACATTCACGTTACTACATACAAACATTCAAATACAAATGTGGGGGAGATATTCATAGCTTTCAAAACAAAAATGAAAAAACAAAAACCAGCCGTTAATCTGCCTTCACTCTTTCCGCAATACAAGAAAATACAATGGAAAAATACGAGAACAGCGCGAGAAACTTGCATAGACCAGCTATACAAAGTTCTCCTGAGACGCGTACCACACCTCTATCCACACTCATTACAGATTTCTGAAACCACATCAGATCTACATCCAAGGTATCTTTTATTCTGAGGTCTCATACCTCCATCCAGAGTACCTTCCAAAGGAGTACACCTTACTGTACCCTCTGACCACCTATGACATTCTTTAGGGGTCTCATGTCCGGAGCCCCTAATCCGGACCTCAGCAGCTGTCTGACTGGTGCACTGCATGGGCGGCACATCCCATGACGATTCGAATCGCTTTTTTTTTAGTGAGCTCTGCGTCCAGAACACACCGCGCTTTGTTTTCGGAGCGGTTCTGACTTGCGCCTTTATCATCAAAACCGATGCCTGCTTACCGGTTATTCTACACGGCCTGAGCAGGACCACTAGCGTACTACTCCTACACATTTATGCTAATATAATCGCTAATAAGATCTCCGGCTATTATACACGGCCAAATCTGTATCACGATATAAAGCCTCCTAAAATGTGTTCGTCAGACAACCTTCAAAGCACAATGAAATCCTCCACTTTTCAAAACAATATTATGGCTTCTTTCTACCTGCGTCTACATGATACAACAATAGTGGTGACGCCCCTCTGTTTCCTCTCACATACCCAAAACTATATTTACAGTATAAAACTTCACAAAAACAACTGAAATTAAACTTTAAAACACTCTTTCAAATGCCAAAATATTTCTGTTGTCCCTTCAGGACACAAATCTCATTGCTCATCTTTCAGAAGACTTCAAAACTCCTCCCACTGAATTCCTGCTTATATATAAATGCTGAGAAAGGACTTCCTGTTGTATGCTCAGCTCTTTAAAACCCAAATCTGATTTATTTACATAATGACAGAAAGATGGAGAGAGGGGAAGTCGGTCTTCACTGCCTCGTCTCAACACATCAAAAAAACTCCATGGACCACATATATCCCCTGGAAGTATTATAAAGTAGTAAACAAAGCCAAAACTCAAATCTCCTGCGTTTTTTCTCTTAAAAACAAAACACCTTTGGTTCAGGGAAAATAAAACCATCTCCTCCCATCTGCAGAATGGGAGTTGATCCCCCCTGACCCAATCATTATTCAAAAACAATGAACAACTCCCAAACATTTAAACATAAACAAACGCACATCGCTATGCACAAAAATGCAGTCACCGCCAGTAACATTCAAAAATGAAATGGTACACAAAAAGTCTCCACTTTTACACTGCAAAGTCAGCCAACAGGTTAGTCAGATCCTGTATATATTGGCCCTAGCGTCCGCAAACGCTACTCAAAAGATAGCGCTTTACACTGAGTCACAAAATGGCCGACAACAAACCAAGCAACAATGGCGCCATTTACGCTTGTAGTAAAACAATTTAACTGCGCTTCCAAATCACCTGTTTATCACAGGACATACCGTACTACACACACAAAGGAAAACAAAAATGTTCTCCACCTGATCCCAACACAGAAAAGAGTGCGCTAATCAATTCGCACTAAACATCGAAATCTGCCCCAAAGGCTGCTAAAATCCACCAGCAAAATAGCCAGAGAAATACCACACCGAAATGGAAGGTGGCTGCACCTCCCCCCTAGGGTGACCCACAGTGCAAACAGACTACGCCCCCAAAATGGCCACTGATGACCAAAATGGCCGCCATATGCAGTTTTTTTTATATGACTTGCCTAGAACCTTTCTTCCACAAAGACAAAACATTGATCATCAAAAACAAACAATAAAAAAATATTTTCTAAAAACAACCAACCTAAAAGGCACACACTTTAGGTTCCTTCAAATCTGACCTTTTTATGATGTGAACCCCTCATAATGAGCGCATTTTAGGCTGCTTCAAATCTGACCTTTTGCCAAAAACAGCACATTCAAACAATGTTGGTTATATGAAGCAACATAAAACAAAAACACTTTTCTCAAAGCCCATGTAACAAACCATTTTAAAAAATACACACATCAGGTCACATTTAAAACCTTCCAATATAAAAAGCATGTATGCCATTGTTTACAGAGGGTTACCATCTCTGACTCAGTGATGGGACAGCCAATGCTGGTTGCCCATCCCCCGAGCCTCATGGCAAGAAGGCCATCTTATACAATTAAACATGCCTTCCCTGTCTAAACTACACACAGGCAACCCTTCCAACACAAAATGATCTAAATACACAGTCTCCATTTCACATTCAGTTTCTTACTGTTACTGCACGCAGCCTCACAGGAACAAGACATTCAGAAAATACAAAAAGACTCAGCCATACACCTCGCAGGCTGAATAAGCTCACCTCTATACTGAGGAATCATCTACAATATACAGTTTCCATATACATCATAAAAATGTTATATCTAATGTAACAGTAAGAGCTACTGTAACTATAAAAATGATGATGAAATGGACACACGGTCTGCATATAACCAGATTGCAGAGCTGGGATCTGGGTGGGACCGGATCTCCAACCTGTGTCCAGGTTTTTAAGATAGCTTGCAAGCTGCCTTCCCAGGTGCAGACAGCTCATTAAATGAAGGGCTGGGAAGGAAGGAGAGAGGAAGGAAGGTGAACAGTGGCTGTGACTGTCGCTGTGTCCCTGTGTTGGGATGGACGCTGTGTCCCTGTGTTGGGACGGACGCTGTGTGCGTTGAAGGACTTTGGGGCCTTGTGCATCCAGGACCGTGGGTCTGGAGGAGCGGATGGTTTGAGGAACCATTACCTATAACAGCAGTGCTGTTGAAGAGTAGCCATGTGGGCTGGTATTTTCATTTAACTTTGGATGTCGTTTAAACCCCTGCGTGGGATTCCTGTGAATGGACTTTTTGTTTTGTTTATCCCCTTTTAATAAACGTGGGCTACCAGGCCCTTAACGCTAATTGCCTGTTTGCTGTGGACTCACTACACCAAAACGCATCTGCCAGAAGAGTTAAACCCCCCAATGTTTACAGTGGTGGATTCAGCGGGCATCTAAACGGTGGAATCCGGGTCCTTGCTACAGTGGTGAGTCGCATCAGGAACTGCTGCTAGCTGTGTGTGGCAGCCAGGCAAACAGCATTGCACAGAAATTTGATGGACTGTGTTGTGTACCTGTGAAAGGAGAATCACATTTTTTTTTTTCTCTTCTCTGCTGTGAACTGTGTTACTGGTTGCTGTGTGCAACACCGCAAGGATGGGGCGGTCAAAACAGAAAAAGGAGGCGTTTCTTGCTGAAGCCAGAGATAGAGCTCTGTGGCTGGAGGGGTTGTTACCGCCTGATAGAACCCCATACATGCCTGGACAAAGTTTTCTAAGTGAAAAGAGGGCTGCTGTTGCCCCTAGCAACATGGCTGCAATGAGTGCATATGGGACTGCTAGTGTGGAGCATCCACCAGTGTTTGAATCTGCAGTGGATTGGTGCAAGCGGCACCTGGCAGGAATGGACAAAGCTGAAGTGGAAGGCAAGCCAACCATCACTACAAAGAGAGGTGTTGTTGCCCCTGGCAACGCTGCTGCAGTTAAACAAGCAGCTATTGCAAAAAGTGTGAAAACGACAGAGCTTAAGACAGGATCCAGCGGAGGGAAGCCTGTGTTCTGTGCCAGAAGAGAAGCTGACCAAAGGCCAGGTTGGGGAGTGGTTGCCCATAGCAACACAGATGAGGCCAGTCGGGCTGTCTGTGCACCATGGGGTGTGCCTGCCAAGCGTCATGACAAGTGGCTTCCGGAGGAGCCAATACAGCCTGTTGGAGAGAGGCAACAATGCTTTGCTGGGAGAGTGCGATCTCCCATGGCAACAGAGAGCCAGGCATTGAGGAGATGCCAAGAAATGAAATTTCAGCGTCCAGTACCATGCCTGGAATGTGGCCGAGTGGGACATGGCATCTTTACTTGCCCAAAGTTCTGGAACACCGCTGAGGAATCTGGAAAGGCTGCAGTGTCCTCCTGTGGCCCCAAAGAGACAGTAGCTGGTATAGATGCAGCTCAGAGACAGCGCACTCAAGTGAAGACAATGATACCAGCCACTGAGAATGGTAAGACTGTTTCAATGTATCGCAGTGAAGTGGGAGTGTGTCCAGCAGAGAGATCTGCACTACAAATGGACATGGACTTGCTGCAGAGCAGTGGGATGGCCTATGGGGAAGCCCAGCTGACAGCAAGGTTAAAGATTCAAATGGACATGGGGACTGTGCATGCACCTGCTATAATCCAGCAGAGTACTGGGAAAGTTGAACTAGGGGTGACCAAAACTGTCTTTGTGCCATGTTCCCTAGTGACAGGTGCTGCAGAGTTGCCCAGGGAATCCTCCAAGGAGCTTGCAGTGGCTAAGCAGGGCGTTTCCCAGGTCAGCTATGGAGCTGCTCAAGGAGCAAAGAGTTTCCCTTTAAAAATAGAGCGTGCTGTGAGGAGAGGCTCACAGACTGTTGTGGGTAATGGACAATGCGCAAAAGTAGAAGTTATGTCTAAGCGTAATGAAAATTCTGATTGTTATGCTGATAAAAGGGTAAATGTTGGCAAATGTGATGGTATTGGTGATGATGACATTGAAAAATGTGTTTCCTTTAATGTCATGTCTGCAAATGTTGAAAATGTGTTTACTACCAATGGTGGGAGGAGGATATCTCCCATAGCAACCGGACGCACAGGATTGTCCAGGGAAGTCTCATGGGATCTCCATGGGTTGGAGCCGGTGGTTTTCCAGGATGGTTGTGGTGCTACTCTGGTAAAACAAGGGAAGACTGTGTCACACAGTGAGTGTGTGTGGGCGGAGCCCCACAACCCTAAGTGTAACCCAGTTGTCAAGGGGTTAATTCAGCCTGCAAAAGCTGAAAGTGCAAAGCTGTGTGTGTCAGTAGCGCCCCCAGAGCTGGTAGGGCAAAAGCATGTATTACAGCCTGCCTTGTCAGATAATGTGTCATCCCAAGGGGATATGTATAGAAATGACCCAGGTGATGTTGTGGCTAGTGAATCCCAGGTTCCTTTGGTGCCTCTTGGGACAGGTGTTGCAGCGCTGCAGAATGCCTGTCAGGGAAGTACCACAGACTGGGAAGCATGGTGCAAGGAAACAGTCGCAGCGCTAAACAAAGTAACCATGAGTTATAAAGCAATGATGGGAGACAAGTGTGTGGACACAACATCTGTTATGCCAGACGGAGGGTTTGCAGGGTGGCCGGTGCTCAAGGGCATGTCCGCCCCTGTGAAGATTGATCCCCTCCAGTCTGAAGGAACGGTTCTTGGCGTAGACATGGCAGATGTGTTGTCCACAGCCCAGCAACCAAATAGTAGCAAGTGTCAAGGTGACAATGTGTCTTGTAATGACCTGCAGAGGCTCATTGACATTGGTGCAGAAGGGAAAAGTGTGAGACATGTGTCTGACAGCGCCCCAGGGGAGCAACAGGTGGTGATGATGGGTACCTCCAAGGAGGTGGAGGTCTCTTCATATGTCTCAACCTTTCAACCTGCAGTGGATGAGCCCCTCCATGTCTTGGACAGGGAAAAGGTCCCTAGAAAGGTCTGGTATTTAGACATGGGTTGCATAGAGATGACACAAACTTTATTAGAAATGCTGGAGTTGGTAAAAATGCACTCGCTGTACACTTGGGTGTCTCCACCACAGGCGGACCAGGTTGTGCTGCGTAGTACCAATAGGTGGAGCCAAGTGGTACAGGCTGTGCAGGGAAACTTTGATCATGAGTTGTATTGGTGGGTCCAATACTTATTAACAATGTGGCAAATAGTTCTGAGGTTCTCTAAGAGGGTGCCCCTAGTTACTGAATGGTATGGAAGGTGCTCAGAAGTGTTGGAGACATCAAAGGTCTCTCCGGTTGGTGTAGTGACTAGAAACATCCCTGCTGGTGTGGTCCGAGGTGCAGCTGAGCAGTGGTCAGTGGAGGGCGCAGATACTGTCTCACCAGCTGAACCTCATGAGAAGGAAGGGCCCAGAATAGACGCAGCACTAGCAGAGATGCTTTCTAACACTCAGAAAGAGGTACAACTTAAAGTACCCGGAGATGCTGTGAGAAAAATTACTAATGTTGGTTTCTGCAACAATGTAAGGTGTACATCAGAAAGAAGTAGTTTATGCGTGGATCAGTGTCATTTGTTAGATCAGTTGCCCATGGAGTGTTGGACAACAGGTGAAGTGGCGATGTGCTATGGACCAATGGGTTGTAGTCACTTACCTGTGTGTGGTCCCTCCTCGGGTCTAGTTCTAACAAACACTGAGATGGATGGCACGGATTGTGTTGGACTGGGTGACATTGAAATGTCTGATTGGCTAATGAGTGGTGCCGTTAAAAGTGATGTGGTTGCCGTGGGTAACCAGAGAGAGTTTTTTGAACCTGAAAGTCCTGTGGTGAAAGGTAGGATCAGGGAAGGCAGAGTTTCCCCAAGAGAGGAGAGTATGCTCAGGGACCCCAAGAGAAGAGTGGGAAGGCAGAGTATACAGAATTATAGAACCCTGTTGCGATCCAGGGTAGAGCGTGCCTGGAAACGCACCCGAAAAAAAGATTGGGCCTACAGCTGGCGCAGAGGTGCCCCAATCAATGATTCGGGCTGGTGTGTTCCGCCCCCCTACGGGTTCGAAACAAGGGGGGGAGGTATGTAACAGTAAGAGCTACTGTAACTATAAAAATGATGATGAAATGGACACACGGTCTGCATATAACCAGATTGCAGAGCTGGGATCTGGGTGGGACCGGATCTCCAACCTGTGTCCAGGTTTTTAAGATAGCTTGCAAGCTGCCTTCCCAGGTGCAGACAGCTCATTAAATGAAGGGCTGGGAAGGAAGGAGAGAGGAAGGAAGGTGAACAGTGGCTGTGACTGTCGCTGTGTCCCTGTGTTGGGATGGACGCTGTGTCCCTGTGTTGGGACGGACGCTGTGTGCGTTGAAGGACTTTGGGGCCTTGTGCATCCAGGACCGTGGGTCTGGAGGAGCGGATGGTTTGAGGAACCATTACCTATAACAGCAGTGCTGTTGAAGAGTAGCCATGTGGGCTGGTATTTTCATTTAACTTTGGATGTCGTTTAAACCCCTGCGTGGGATTCCTGTGAATGGACTTTTTGTTTTGTTTATCCCCTTTTAATAAACGTGGGCTACCAGGCCCTTAACGCTAATTGCCTGTTTGCTGTGGACTCACTACACCAAAACGCATCTGCCAGAAGAGTTAAACCCCCCAATGTTTACACTAACTATGTTCTGAAAGTTGCAAAGTCAGTTGACACAGAAATCAAAACACTGTTCGCCCTTCCCCCCCAAGCCGCATGGCTAGAGGAGCTATGTTACACAAAAGAAAAATGTCTACTCCAGCAGTTTCAGTCATACACACGATCAAAATCCACTCGATTTCACAAACTCACGCAATCACACACATGCATCCAATCGCTTTTCACAAATGCACGCAATCACACACACGGTCACACACAAACACACAGTCATACACAACTCTATCACACAACAGTCATACAATCAGGATCACACCCACAATCATACATCTATCAAATTCAGACATACAATCAGGATTCCACATGTGTACACACACACACACACACACACACACCTCATACATACATCTATCACACAGCAGACATACAATCAGGATTCCACATGTGCACACACACACACAATCAAACTCAAGCATTATTTCAAAAAGATGTCAAATTTTTTCTTTTAAAGCATGTTTTTCCCGATGCATCAGAATGTACCCCATCTCCCCCATCTGATGCCATAGGAAAAAACATGAATAGTCCCATCCAATGGTCGCCATCTGTAATGGCAATCTGGGGGTTTGCAAAGCACACCCCCATCTTGCCATGTGCTGTAAAGCACATTCGCCATCTTAAATGAAATAATGCCATGTTTAAGCTAACAGATTTACTCACCATATATTGCCTGCCATTCATCCATACCAATCAAGAGACATTACAATAGCTACTCTCATGTTACCATCCTTGCAAATCATCCCCCCTCACAGGGCTGAGCATGGCGCTTTTATTTACACAAAACAGGAAGTCATCACCAGTAAGTCGCCTCCCCACATGGGAGGCGACATTACCAGATGTCTCCTATACACAGAACAGAACATTCCTTCTGACAGGAAGTCAAATTGAATAGATGAATAGAATATAATACAATGAATACAAACAATGTCTTATGGGTGTGTCCGGTCAGGGTGTGCATGTGCCCCCCCCTGACCCCAGAAATGCTCACAAGCCCTCAAAATATACGCTGATAGAACCTTTAATCTGCGCCATTCCATAGAATAATGCATATAAAGATTACATCCTTATTGAGGCTATTTACAGATGTACCCTATGAATCCCAAATCCTGCTGATCAGACATGACCCAGATAAGAGCGTACATCTGTCCATAGCCACTAGAGTGCTTGCGAAATGAACGCATCCCCCTCAACGATCGTCTGTGCTAAATGCACAGAGGGGCCCCTCGCTGGTGGGCATATGCCCATGCCGCAACCATCACACTCCAACCTCAAGACGAGAGTCAACCAGCCTCAGGACTGCCACAGTCAGCTCTATTTAGAGCTGGCTGGGGAAGTGTCAAGACTGGGTGCCAATTATGACAATACATAATAAATACATCTTCAAATTTCCACCACAGAGCGTATTGTCTTTCCCCTCCTTACCAATAACTGTAATATTTGCTGTCGAAGCCTCTCTGCTTAATTCGTAGTCGGAGCCTAGTCCGTTGAAATAATGGCATAATCTTGATATCAAGATGGATCCAAACTTTTGCAGATACCTAGTCGTGAAGCCATCCGGTCCGGGGCTTTTCCCTTTGGCAGAATTTTTTAATGTTCTCCTTATTACCTCCTCGGTGATAGGCCTATCTAAGTTTTTAGCAATATCGTTGTCTATTCTTGGGAGGTTAGCTTTTCTCAATACTTCCCCTGTACTGGCCTCTTTCTCTCCGGGATTCCAGTTCTTTTGTTTCACATTATATAGATCTTCATAATAGCTTCTGAACTCCTCTGCTATATCTTTGGTATTATATACCAGGTCCCCGTTCTTATTTCTAATTTTTTCTATATAATTCCTATTTCTCTTTTTCTGTACCATTCTGGCTAGGGATTTGCTAGGTTTGTCCCCCCAGATGTATCTCTCTCTTTCGATGCTATATAGTTCTTTCTTAAATTCTTGTTCTGTGAGTACTCTATACTCTTCTCTTTTCAGTGTTAATTTATGCCATATTTCTGTTTTTTGACCTCTTTTTTTATGTTCTTGTTCTAGTTTTGAAATTTCTTTTGCTGTTTCTTTTAACCTCCTTGTTTTTTCTTTCTTTTTCCTGGCTCACTCACTTATAAGTATTCCTCTTATGTACGCTTTGTGAGCTTCCCAAAGTGTGGCCCTGGAGATCCCCTCCGAGTCATTCTCCAGAAAAAACCTTTCTAGTTTCTCCTGGACTCTTTTTACTATATCCTCATCCTCCAGTAAACTTTCGTCTATTCTCCACTCTGGTGGGTTCGTTTTCTGATCAGATATGTTAAGTTTCATAGTTATGGGTGCATGGTCAGATACCGTCGTAGCTTCTATTTCTGTTTCCACTACCCTTTCTAATAGTTTATGATCTATGAGGATATAGTCTATCCTCGAGTAGGTCCCGTGCACAGGGGAATAAAATGTATAATCTCGGGTTTTGGGATGTTGTATTCGCCATATATCTACCAACTGATCATTGTACATTCTTTGTTTCAGTATTTTCAACTGACTTTCCTTCGTCCCCTGTGCACGAGACGTACTGTCGAGTCCATGTTCCATACATAGATTAAAGTCCCCCATTAATATCACATGGCCCGTCTCGAATTTTTTTAGTTTTACTAGAATTTTTTTTATGAAGCCCGCAGAGTCTACATTGGGTGCATAGATATTGGCTAGCGTATATTCTAATCCTCCCAGTTTTCCTTTCAGGAATAAAAACCTTCCCTCGGGGTCTGTCAATCTCTCCCCCAACTCAAAACGTATCCCTTTTGCTATCCCAATTGCGACTCCTCTGGCCCGCTTTGTTATTGTATCCCCGTAGTACCAAATGGGGTGACTGCTGGAATATAATCTTATATTGGATTCCAGTGTCAGGTGGGTCTCCTGCAAAAAGGCTAAATCCGCCTTGTGATAGTGTAATTCCCTTAGGATTTTATGTCTTTTAGCAGGAGAATTCAAACCCTTAACATTATATGACATGAATTTAATCTCTGTCATCTTAAAAATAAATATTTTTTTTTTGTTTATTTTTCTTCTATACTTGGGGACGCACCTAGGGGATAGTAAACTGGACAATGTGGAATCAACGAGATGCCCCCCCCATTCTACCCTCCCCAACCCTCTCTGGTCTCCCTCCCCTCCCTTCCCCTCTCCCCTCTTGGCCTATTGTAGGCCTGGGAGCCGTCTTTGGTAGCCTCCACTCCCTCACCATCGGCTCCTCTTCCCAGAGGTGATGCCTAAGGATCGCTCCCGGCTGCTTATCCCCTCCTCCCCTCCTCCTAAGATACCCAGCCAGTGAGGTCAGGTGCTATTATATCCATTTTTTGGCAGAACCTCTCAATTTCTTCCGGATATCTTAAACGTGCAGTTATCCCCCCCTTAAATCCAATGAGGCATGCAGGGAAGCCCCACTGATATTTTATATTCTCCGTGCGCAACAGGTCCAAGAGCGGTTTCAGATGTCTTCTCCTTTCTAGTGTTTCTCTTGATAGATCAGAGAATATCTGTATCTCCTTTTCTTTGTATCTAATGGGGGGTATCCCCCTCAACCTTCCCCATATTTCCGCCTTATCAACATAGTTCTGAAACCGTGCTACGATATCTCTAGGTCCCCTATTCTCGGCCTGTTTGGGGTTTCCTACTCTATGTACCCGATCGAATTTGAGGGGTTTTGCGTCTGCCGGTCTGTCCATCACGGGATTAAATATTGTGTTCATAATCCCTCTTAGGTTTTCTCCCTGCTCTTCAGCCATCCCGCGTATTCTCAAGTTCTGTCGCCTGTTGCGATTTTCCTGGTCCTCCAACTGATATGCTAGGGTTCTTTGGTTGTCTGTCATCGCTTGTACTTGTTTTTTTAACTTATTCAGTTCTTGGTCTTGTTCTTCTATTCTTTTTTCGGTCTCCACAACTCTTTCCAGTAAGCCTCCTAGGTCAATTCTTACTTTATTAATTTCCGTTTTTATCAGATTTTCTATCCTAAGCAGCATCACATTCATCTCTGTTTTTGATGGAGGTTGTGTGTCCAGTTCTGGGTCCTCTAATCTACTATGGTCATATTCGCTTTCTAGAGTCGTCTCTCCTCTAGATCGATTCGCATTTGCTTCCCCTGATTTTTTCTTGTCCGTTTTCTTAACCAATCCGGGGCTTTTAGGGTTCATCTCTTGTGTCATGTACTGCTGTATGGAGCTCGTCCCAACGTTGCTTTTCTGCGTTTTTGAGGCAGCGCCTCTTGTTGACCTGCTCATTTTGAATTTGTTTGTTGGTCTAATTCTCTTCCCCAGTTTGCCACTAGGAGGGGGGGTACCCAGGCCCTTTCCTGTTTCTATTAATGCCTATTGCTTTTTAATCCCCTACCTCTCCAACTCCTGGGGCTTCTTATATTCTCCTACCAGAGCTGTGACTAGTTATTTAGATCACCCGGGTCATGCTAAGGTGGGGGGGTCGGCCCGCCCGGACCCGTCAGATCTCGGCTCTACTGAGCGCCTCACCAGTCCCTTTACTCTCCTCCAGATCAGCTACAGGACAGCGTGTTTCCACATACTTCGGGGGTGCCTTTGAGGATGGCCTGTGGTCCCGGTCCGGTGCCGTCGCCTCCTCCTTAAGTTGCTCCGCGCTCACGCTCGCGCTGTCTCCAGTGCGTGCTCGCTCGGGTCCTAGTCCCCGGGTCCTCCGCCTTAGCTCTCTGGGGCTTCCGGGTCACGGTCGGGCTAGGATGATCTCCGGATGGTCTCCGGTGTTGTTCACGCCTGACCCCAGCCTCTCACGCTGAACGCCGGCGGGCCATTGGAGTATCGGTCTAGCGGAGCGATCGGACCCGCGCTACCGCTAGCCCATGGAGCGTTCCGAAACCTCCCTCCACGCGCACGTCGCGCACGTCAGCACATCACGTCGCCATGACGCGGGCACGGTTGGAATTTGGCTGGCTTTCTACTTTAAACCTTAAACTGTCCTGCCCTTCCCGGAAACTGGGTCCTAGATTCATTGGTCCTTTTGAAATTAAGAGAAAGATCAATCCTGTGGCCTTCGAATTGTCCCTGCCAAACACCTACAAGATTCACCCAGTTTTTCACGTCTCACTTCTCAAGCCAGTTTCCCTTTACCGTTCCTTTCCTGGAAGAGAAGACCCACCTCCGCCTCCAGTTACAGTGGGTGAGGACACAGAATTTGAGGTGGAGGCCATTTTGGATAGTCGGAAGAAAGGTAGACAAATCCAGTACCTAGTAAAATGGAAGGGCTACTCTCTTGAAGAAAGTTCTTGGGAACCTGCAAAAGATGTTCATGCCCCGAAACTGTTGTCTGAATTCTTCAGAAGATATCCTGAGAAGCAAGTACGTTTGGGCATCCGGAGGCTGCCCTTGAGAGGGGGGCACTGTCAGGGAATTGACCGTGGAAGAACTGGCAGACCTCCCCAGCACAGACCTACGAGCACAGTGCGCATACATACGAGCACTCACGCCCACAACAGTACGAGCGACAGGGGCAGCGCGCCAAGATACAGCAGACAGCGCGCATGCAGCGCGAAATACGAGCACAAGGCGCATGCGCGCAAATACGAGCACAAGGCGCATGCGCGCGCGTACGAGCATAATACCCGCGAATACGAGCACAAGGCGCATGCGCGCGTATACGGGCAACAACACAACAAATACATTGTTCTTTACTGCGCATGCGCGCGCACCATTACGCACGCAATGCGGGCGGTACTCCTGCCGTCAGTGCCTATTTAAACCTTGTTGCAGCAGTCACCAAACTGCTGCATGATCGTCAGTCTCTGACCTTATCCTGAATCCTTGTTCCTGTGTTCCTGTTGACTACCCGGCTTACCTGACCAAGATCTCCCTGTGTATGACCTCTGGCTTGTCTCTCGGATTATCCTTGTCTTGTTCCTGTCTGCTGGATCCTGTGTATGACCTTGGCTTGCCTTCTGACCTGTTCCAGTCACTCCCTGCTTTCTGTGCATGACTACCGGCTCGGCTCCTGACTCCGCCCCTGGGTTTCCTGCCCCTTCTGGTACTTCTGTGGTACTCCTGCCGGACTACGTATCCTGGTGCACATCTGATCCCCAACATCGCTCCAGCAAGTCGCAACCGGCAACTCCTGCACCCCTGGGCATAGCGTCCCCTGTCTCACCTCCAGGGGGCGTTCTGCACTCGAGTCGCAAGGGAAGCCCTCTCGGCACTTCGGCCTCTGGTAAGGTACGTGACAGGAACAGAATTGAAAGCTTTTAAGAAGTGTGGGATAACCACCTCCTGGAAAGTTTTATAGTAATTAACCGAGAATCCGTCCGGTCCTGGGCATTTACCCGTATTAAGCTGTTTAAGGGCCAATAGGGTCTCAGATAGATCAATAGGTTTCTCCAGATCTCTAGCTTCCTCTGTATCGATAGGTTTAGGACTGTATGATTTTAGAAAATCAGAAATCAAGTTTTTTCTGTCAGGTACGTTTTTTGAAGGTGCACTAGTGGGCAAACCGTACAATGTCGAATAACATTTTTGGAATTGGTTCGCTATATCAGAGGAATTAGTATAGGACTTCCCAGCAGAGTCCGAAATAGAATATGTTATTATGTTTCCTCAAAGTATTCGAATTAAGAGAGTTAGCTAGAAGTTTACTGCTTTTATTGCCAAATTCATAAAAGATTTTTCGTGATAGATTTAGGTTGCGTTTTATTTTATTTTCCAGCAATAAAAGAAGCTCTTCCCTAGCCTTTGAACGTTCTAAAAGAGTATCTTTAGCTAAAGATTGCTTGTGTTGTTTTTCCAAGCAGTTGATTCGGTCAGTAAGATTTTTTATGCAAGCCTGTCTCATTTTATTTCTCCTCGCAGCCAGAGAGATCAATTCTCCTCTGATCACACACTTGTGGGCCAACCATATGTTCAGAGGATGAACCTCCTCCGAATCATTCTCAGCAAAATAATGAGCAATCCCAGAACTCAGCAATTTCACATTGTTAGTGTCATTAAGCAGAGAGTTATCAAATCTTCAGATTTTGGGGATAATAGGTTTTTCCTTGAAGGTTAAAGACATAGTTATTGGGTTGTGGTCAGAGACAACCATGGGTTCCACTGTAGCAGTCAATAGGTCATTTTGAGAAATCAGAAGATAGTCAAGTCTTGAATATGTATTATGGGGAGCTGAATAGAACGTGAAATCTTTAGAGTTAGGGTACAAAGTGCGCCATGCATCATGAAGTGACAATTTATGTAAAGAATTTTTAATCACTTTCAAGGATTTATACGAAATCTTTGATGATCCAGCGGAAGTGTCCACTAGAGGGTTAAGGGCCAGATTGAAATCCCCCCCGACAATGAGCATGCCGGTCGCAAAAGATTCAAGTGTTTCTAACGTTTGCACAAAGAATGGGGCATGTAACCTGTTGGGTGCATACATATTGGCAATTGTGACAGGTTTGTTGTAAAGGGAACACTTGAGAAATAAAAATCTGCCCTCACTATCAATTTTGGTGTCTTGCAATTTAAAGGGGCAAAATTTAGAAATCAAAATTGAAACCCCTCTTGTTTTAGATTCCGGGTAGGTAGCGTTAAAAATGTGAGGGAACCTTTTATCCTTAAATGTCGGGATTATGTTCGTTCTAAAGTGAGTTTCTTGCAGTAAAATAATGTCAGCTTTCGACTTTCTAAGCATCATTAATAATTTTGACCTCTTTTCGGGTACATTAAGGCCTTTTACATTCAGGGAATAAAACTTAACCTTCCGTAGTTGGTCCGATAAGACTTTATCGGGACAAGCCATTTATTTTGTAGGTTGGTGGGAAGAATAGGGAAAAGTACTTTATTGGAAAATAAAAAACAACAAGAAACTACCCTTTAGGGAAGTAGAGAAAAATAGAGATATAGAGGACCTCCCCCTCCACAAACCCCGGTGGGGTGAGGATAGAGAGTGCCGCTATGTGGGGGTTGGAATGAGACTGAGCCCAGACAGACAGCAAGACTGTCAAACTGCCCGCCACTATAGACCTGTGTCAAGACATATGTGCTTCGGTTGATGCGCCATCAATATAATGTCAAGTATAATATATTCTGTCTCCTTCTTAAAAAAAAAAAACCCCATCAAAAGAAAGCACGGATGTATACTCCAACATAAACATTTATAAACGGGGCATAGTAGTAAGTATTCTTGTAACAACCATTTTAAACCACTGGGATATTTTCAGATACATTGTAGAGATCACACTATTCTATGTTTACCTTAGGAAATGGAAACATCACCATTAGCAGAATAGCAAGTCAAAAGCTATAACCCTCAGGCAGGAAAAACAACCGAGGATATCAGAGTAGTATATGTATACCATTGTGTATCAAGCTGCATATACATTAAACATCAGAGAGCAAGGCAGACACATAGCATAGTGTATGCCCAGGACATTAAAATGCAGCAAAGCAAGGTATACATTAGATTAATATAGAAAACACAAACATCAAAGGCAGTTAATCCTAAGGCTTCACATGAGGAAATATGCAGGGAAAGCAATAAGTAAATCCTCAATTTTCCCGTCTAGATTTTCTGTAGCGTGTTGAGCTGAGCGAGTGGGGATCGAAGGGCTGATCCTTTGAAGAGATGGATATCTGTTCTGCAGACAGGGAACGACGTCGTCTAAATCTGGTTGGGATCGCGTCCATCGCATCTTCTCGTGCTTTGTCCTTTCTGCTAGATCTGAATCTGAAGTCCGCGTACCATTCGGGTACATCCATGTAAGGGATATCCATCGCCCTGCAGAAGGGGTGTAGATCTTCGGGCACCCTCAGTAGGGCTGAATGACCCTGGTTAGTGGCTAATAAACCGAATGGGAATTTCCAATGATAGATAATGTTTTTGTTTCGCAGCACCTCAAGCAAGGGTCTCAGGTCTCTTCTATGTTGGAGCGTTATATGCGATAAATCTTGATAGATTTGAACCGGTGAACCCTCATACATGCATTTTGAGCGGAGTCTGGCATTTCTTAAAATTTCCTCCTTTAGTTGGAAATCGCATATGCAACAGATCACATCCCTTGGCGGGTCAGTAGCTTTGCCTTTGGGTCTGAGGGCTCTGTGGATGCGCTCCATCTTAACTGCAGACATGGGGGGGCGGCCCAGAAGATTGTTAAAGATACCAATAACTACAGGCGTAAGCTTGTCGTTTTCCACCGTTTCTGGCAGACCCCGGACCCTCAAATTATGTCGTCTGCTTCTGTTCTCCAATTCCTCCACCTGACGGTGGAGGGGCCCCTCAGGTGGAGTGTATGAGTGTCCACTTTGTTATTAACATGGCGCAATGCAGCTGTTTGTTGCGCAGTTGTTTTTTCCACTTCCACTACCCGCGCGCAGTAACTGCGCGAACCTCGACGCTCAGTTCAGCTATGGCGGCTGCCAATGTCGTTTTTATATCTGCTGCGACAGAATGTAGGTCACCTAGACTGGGGCTTTGTGTCATCTGAAGAAATGTCCCGACATTTTGACCCTCAGTTAGGGGTAATACGACCCCGGGTTTAGCTTGTGCGGGTAGTGCTTCCATCGAGCCCTCCATCATTACAGTCAGTGTGTTTCCTGAGCGGAACTTCAAGGGGCCGATGTGAGGTAAATTTTTTCCCGTTTTTTGTCCAAAGTCTCTCAAATCGTGCTCGGGTATAATCAAATCCCTGTTATAGTCTTTTTGTCCAGAAATAAAACTTACCGGCGCCCTTTTCAGCTAATTTAGGTCCGTAGTAGTGGGAGCTATCAAATCAGGCAGCCATCCACGGTCCCGGTTAGACCACGCCCCAGAGAAAGAGATTTTTACGGTGAGCATAAAATCTTATTTTCTCTTTTGTTCATGGATGGACACAATCTTGAGTGGCACATCCCAAAGCAGTGTCAAAAAATGAGGGGTGGGAAAAAAAAAAATGAAACTTCACCCCAAAACAATAGAGCTCATCCACTGAGGAGTTGCACCTCTAAACAGCCGCCTGCAAAACTTTGCGGCCGAAAGAAGCATCCGAAGATGCACTCATATTAACCTTATAGAATTTGGTGAAAGTGTGAGCGGACGACCAAGTCGCCGCCTTACACACCTGGGAAACAGACGCTTGATTCGGAAAACCCAGGAGGCACCTATTGCCCTGGTCGAATGCGCCGTGATAGGAAAGCCTGAATTACTGTCTGTCGGATCCACCTAGAGATGGTGGCTGATGAGACCGCTAGGCCCTTCTTGGGCCCAGCCACCGAAACAAACAATGAGTCTGACCTCCGGAACGGAGCAGTGGCAGCTATATATACTCTCAGGGCTCGGACAACATCCAAGGAATGCAACGCTGTCTCCCTAGGGTGCGACGGGTTAGGACACAAGAATGAAAGTACAATGTCCTCATTGAGATAGAAGGCCGAGACGACCTTAGGTAGAAAAGATAGCTGCGGACGCAGCACCACCTTAACCTTGTGGACAATTAGGTAGGGAGCCCTACATGATAAGGCGGCCAGCTCAGAGACTCGTCTAACTGACGTGACCGCCACCGAGAAAACCACCTTTTGAGAAAGTGTCAATATGGGAATCTCCGTGATCTCCTCAAACGGAGCCTTCTGAAGCACCGAGAGAACCAGGTTGAAGTCCCATGGAGGTAGTGGAGGACGGACCGGAGGGGCACATGCTGGACCCCCTGTACAAAAGTTCTCACTAGAGAGTGAGTCGCCAGGGGTCGCTGAAAGAAAACAGCCAGGGCAGAGATCTGTCCCTTAACCATGCTTAAGGAAAGTCTTTGGTCCACTCCGCGCTGTAGGAACAGCAGTATCCTGGAAACAAAATAAGTCAGTGGATTCCACCTCATCTCTTCGCAAAGTGCTAAGTAAGCCCTCCAGGTGCGATAGTAAATCCTCCTAGGATAACTTCCTAACCCTTCTCCTGGTAGAAATTACCGAATCCGATAGGCCCTAGTCTCTTAGTACCTGACTTTCAATGGGCATGCCGTTAAAGCCAGCGACTGTAAAGTAGGATGCAGTATGGGACCTTGTGACAACAGGTCCTTTCTCTGCGGTAGACACCAAGGGACATCTGCTACTAGCCGCACTAGATTGGCATGCCAAGGGCGCCGAGGCCAATCCGGGGCGATTAGGATTATCGGAATCCCTTCTGCCTCTACTCGGCAAAGTAGAAGAGGCAGGAGCTTTAGAGGAGGGAAGGCATAGATTAGCCGATACTGACTCCACGGCGCCACTAACGCATCTGTGGCGTCTGCCCATGGGTCCTTCGACCTGGCCAAAAACCTCATTAACTTCCGATTGAGTCGCCCCATCTCTGGCAAAGGACCTGAAACACCTCCGGGTGCAGAGACCATTCTCCTTGGTCCAACGACTGGCGACTCAGGTAGTCCGCCTGCCACTAGTGCCGGTATCTCCTCTGCCACTGTGCTCTATCTTGTGCTGCGCTGCTTCTGCTGCAGCTTCTGTGTGCCTCTCTGACGCTGCAGCCAGCTTCTTGTCCTCCTTGATGGTTGACATATGCCACCGCCGTGGGGTTGTCCGACTGGATCCTGACTGGACGCTCCTGTAGTCTCTGAGACCATGCGGCGAGGTACAGCCTGATCGCCCTCTAAGTTCCAGGACATTGATCGGCAGGTGGGAATCCTCCGGGGACCAGCGACCCTAAGTCGTCTGGACCCCCCAGACTCCCCCCACCCCCTATCCGATAAGGCTGGTGTCTGTTGTGATGACTGTCCAGTGATAAGGAAGGAACGACTTCCCGGACGGAAGTGCCGGTGAGGTCAGCCACCAAACCAGGGAGGCCCTGATCAGGTAGCTCACCCGGATCTGATAATCCAGGGATGATGGGCAGAATTTCCTTCTTAGAGGGCGATCAGGCTGTGCCTCGCCGCATGGTCTCAGAGACTACAGGGGTGTCCAGTCAGGATCAAGTCGGACAACCCCACTCGCGTGTGAGATTGCGCATATGGTACCGCCTCGAAGGAGGCCACCCAGGACTCGCATGCAGAAATGGAGTGACGACCATTTCTGGGACGTCAACTGCCGCACCGCAGTCTGAAGGGTCTGCAATTTTTCCACAGGGAAGAACACCCTTGCCTCTCAGGAGTCCAGGATCAATCCCAGATACACTAGGCGTTGAGTCGGTATCATTACTGATTTCTGAATGTTCAGAAGCCACCCAAAATGTCTGATGATCTGACATGTTATAGACACGCTCTCCTCTAATTCTGAGGCTGAAGGAGCCCTCAGAAGCAGGTCGTCCAAGTAGCCCACGATAACGATGCCACGTTGTCTTAGTAGGGCGAGAATTGGGGCAAGCACCTTGATGAAGACCCTTGGTGCCGATGCCAGGCCAAAGGGGAGAGCCACAAACTGATAGTGGTCTTCCCCGACCGCAAAGCGCAGAAGTTTCTGATGCTTTGTGCATATGGGGACATGTAGATTGGCATCCCTGATGTCCAAGGATGCCAGAAAGTCCCCCGGCTGGAGGGATAGTAACGACAGAGCGGATTGATGGCATCCGGAATCCTTGTACCTTCACGAAGCAATTGAGGGCCCTGAGGTCCAGGATAGGACGAACGCCCTACTTCTTTGGTACAATGAACAGATTGGAGTAAAACCTCTGAAACTGATCCTGTACTGGGACAGGAATAACCACCCCGCGTTCCAGCAGGTCTTGAACTGCCCCATCTATGGCTTCCCGACGAGCCGGTAGTAGCTGGAGGTTGGAGGGAAAAAATATGTTTGGTGGGCAAGATAGGAGCTCTATCTTGTACCCTGATGAGACTACCTTTGCGGACCCACCGCTCAGGAACCCGAGATGTCCACCGGGTCGCGAAGACGTCCCCCCCCACCTGAGGGATGGGTGGGGGCGCACCTTTATGCGGACATGGTCTTGTTAACGGGTTTGTTGGGTTTGCGAAACCAGGGTGCGGTAAAGAAGGGCCCCTATCGCCGACGTGGCTTCTTCCCCTTATAGGTCTGTGGGAGCAAGGTGCTCTTACCTCCTGTGGCATCCTTAATAATGTCATCCAGGCAAGCTCCAAAGAGTCTATCGCCTTTAAAGGGCAGGTCCATTAGGGCCTTCTTGGAAGCTTGGTCCGCCGACCAATTCTTCAACCACAGTAGACGGCGTAACAACACAGCCTGCGCAGAGGCTCTGGCCAGCAGAGGAATGGCGTCCAAGGCGGATTCACACACAAATTTTAGGCCCTGTATCAGTTGTTCCACTAGGGCTACCTCGTGGGTGGAAGCGTGATGTGCTTGTAACCCATTGAGCAGTAACTTTGCCCACTCCGTGAGTGTCTGGGACACCATCGGAAGGGTGGTAAGCTTGTTTAGTCTGGACACAGGAGGGCCCACTATGAGGGGCGAGGTCCATTTTATTAAGAAACTCTCGTCCAGTGGGTAACGTACCGCTTGGTTTTTAGGTACAAAAAAGTTTTTTTGTGGTCTTTCCCATTCTTTGTATAAAAGTTTGTCTAAATAAGACACACAAGGGAACACTTTAGCAGTGCGGGTCGCCTTACGGAACCCAAAGGGGACCGGCGCTTCTGTTGCTTCTACAGGCTTCTACAGAATCGTTGCCATGGACAGACCACCATGCAATTAAACTCACAATCACCATAAATGCCCCCTTAAGAAAACTTCAAAACCGGTGACAAAACACTGGACTAGATCACAAAAGAAGCTCTATTCAGAGCTCTTCAAAACCACCTTAGGGAAAAAAATAAAAACAATCCAACCACATCAAACAGTCACAGAAACACTGGAGTCATTTTGTCAATATCATCACTAATGCCCTAAACCGTCCCTGCGAACTCTTCAAGCTAGTCACCCAGACCATGAATCCCGTCTGTCTTGAAGCCCCCAATTCTCATACCCAAGAATTTTGCAATAAATTATCGGATTATTTTATCAACAAAATTGAGGGAATCTGTGAAAGCATTCGGCAAAATAGAACTCCCATTAACCATACGCCTAATACCCACACAAATTCGCCACAAGCAACAAAGTTCATTTTAAAACCCATTTCCATCGAGGCCACAGAAAACATCATTGATACCCTACGAAATAGCACAGCACCCAATGATATCATCCCCACTAAACTGCTGAAGGAATGTGCCGATATCCTGGCACCGCCCTTCACGCAGCTTATAAATCATTCAAAGAAGGTATAGTGCCTACCCGCTTAAAACAAGGTATAATTAAACCTATTTTAAAGAAACCCACCCTTGATTCCAAAGACCCAAACCACTGTCGTCCCATAACAGGCCTAAATGTCCTCTCTAAAGTGATGGAGAAAGTAGTGGTACAACAGCTACAACATCACTTAGACGCCCATAATTTGCTCGATCCTTTTCAATCGGGTTTTCTTCCCGGACACAGGACAGAAACAGCAGTACTCAAAATATGGGACGACGCTCTCGAGGCCGCAGACAAAGAAGAATCTTGTCTTCTGTTACTGTTGGACCTAAGCGCAGCTTTCAACACGGTAGACCACAAACTATTACTGACTCGGCTAGCAGCAGTAGCCAGAGTCGCAGAAGGTGATCTATCATGGTTCTCCTCTTTTTTGGAAAACCGATCACAAATAATATTGGGACCTTTCACTTCTGAAAAACGCACAGTGTCATGCGGAGTCCCTCAAGGATCCTCCCTGTCACCGGTGCTGTTCAACATCTGTATTCGCCCTCTTTTTGAAATCATCAGTAGCCAAAAACGACTTTATCACTCATATGCAGATGACACACAACTGTATTTTCGCATCTGCAACAAAAAGGATCATCATCTCAGTTTTAGAGACATGCCTCTCTTTGATAGAAAACTGGATGACAAAGTGTTATCTTAAACTCAACAGCTCCAAAACAGAACTTCTGTTTCACGCCAGTCGTAAGAATCAACTTGCAACAACTTGGACACCCCCGCCCATTCTGTGCCAAACAATTGTCCCTAGCGCCAAAGTCAAAAGTCTCGGGGTCATCTTCGACACCTACATGACAATGGATGCACAAATAGGGTCAGTAGTCAGCGGATCTCACCAGCTGCTGCGCCTACTACAGAGACTTATTCCTTTTATTCGTAAATAAGACATAGCAGTCGTGGTGGGAACAATTGTGAACTCCAGACTCGACTTTGCTCATGCCCTCTATCTTGGACTCCCTAAGTACCAAATCTCTTGTCTGCAAGTCGTTCAAAATACGGCCGCCAGACTTGCGACTGGGAAAAAACCATGGCAATCAATCTCATCTTCGCTGAGAACCCTTCACTGGTTGCCAGTAAAAGACAGAATTGCTTTTAAAGCACTCTGTCTGACGCATAAGTGCATCCATGGGAAGGCCCCCCAATTTCTATGCGAAAAAATAAAAGCTCACAACTCCAATCGTGTTCTGCGATCCACCAACCAAAATCTACTCCAGATATCCAAAGCCAGATACAAGTCCAAAGGAGAAAGAAGATTTGCGCTCCAAGGTCCCAGACTATGGAACGCTTTACCAACCAGCATTCGGTTGGAGGAAAACCACTTGGCCTTCAGAAGAAAGATCAAAACTCATCTCTTTTGATGTCAAAGGAGACAGGAACAACGAGCACCCAGAGGCAATTTAGTTTGCATGTGCTGCGCTATATAAGTTCTTCATTCACTCACTCACTCACCCCTCTATTTTTAGGGTATCTCGCACTGCAGTGATAAGGTCTCTCACCAGAGCCTTCTTGCGAGCTGACCTGGGTCCAGAGTCATCCTAACTGTCTGGCCGCTCTAGGTCTGCACCGTCAGATACCTCAGAGTCAGGGTCCTGAGTGGTAGCTAGACCTGGCTCCGTATCTGAGTTGTCCCCAGAAGATGGTGGGGGGAGTGGGCGCTTTCTAGCCCCCATTCATCCACGCGCTGATTCCACCTTGGCAATGAAGGCATCTAGGATTGCCGACATAGCGTCCACTGATACATTGGGTACAGGGCATCAATTGCCAGGTCAGGTGTTTCAGGGAAAAAAACGTCTGTTTCTGACGCCATTCTGTCCACACGCGCTTGACACAGGGATTCCAAGCAAGGTGGACTCACCCTCCTAACTGCAGCAAAGATGAGGGGTACCCCCCCAGAGGACTCACCACCCTGGAACCAGCAGTGCAGTGCCGTTTAGCTGAGCTGCTTCTTGTCCGCTGAATATAACTGTCAGTCTGCTGAATGGCTGCTATCTACAAGGCTGCTGTCCTTATCAGCTTGTTTGCTAATCAGCAGCGTGTCTGTTTGGCTGCTGATTTAAAAGATGGCCGCCGCTCAGGTGCTAGAGGTCAAGCATACTGAGGCCCCAAAAGCATGGCCATCAGTGCTGTAATACTTGCATGGGCTACAAAAAAAAGCCGCTGAGCGGGACTCTAGAGGCCCCAGTTTCATGGGGAAATGCTGCCGGAAGATAGCTGTTCTAAGCACCCTTCCTGGGGCGCACCGCGCAGGTTGCTGAGTGGCCGGGAGACGTGGTACAGCCCCCCCTTGGGCGCCGTGTGAGCAACACCTCCAGCGCTTGGCGGCTACAAGAAAATAGTGCATATAGACCCCAGAAGTATGGCCGCTGAGCTCTGAGTAAAGGCCAACAGTGGCGACAAGAAAATGGCAGCCAGGTATACAAACAATCCAGCATGGTCACAGAAAAAATGGTCGCCAGACACACAGCAGCAGAATCTCTTATGCAGCTCCCTACCTTGAAAGAGGGAAGCAGCAGCTGACAACAGGGACACAAGTAAGCAATATCTATGCACTTATACTTTATATTGGTTCTCAGGTGGCGCTCCCCAGGGCAACCCCCACCTCAGCAGTCTAGGGAGGAGGGAATGGGAAGAAGGGGAGAAGGGAAATATAGAGCCCTTTACTCTCCTCTCCATGGATGCCCAGCTCTGTTTTCTTGCCGAAGCAAGGTAATAGTACTTACCCTCCTGTGGTTTTATGCTGGAGCATCCTGGACAGTGCATCTTCCGCGTGGTAACGGAGATGACTGTCGGTCAGGCTACTGCGACTCGGCCCTGTAGAACGCTCTTTATGCAAGCCCTGGAGCGCATAGATCACCAGCCACCCGTAGAGCGACAGGCATGTCGTGGATGACCCAGCGCGCAGCTACGGTCGGCACACGCTCGATGGCCGAAACTGGGAAGAATACAAGGATCTAGGATCCAGCCTGTCGCCCAGTCGGCAGTTGATCGAAGATCGCAGGAAAAAAATAAAGAATACAGAATCTTGAACTAACAGCCTTCAAGCCATGGGCCTGAATGGAGCCATGTCTTCTCCTGAAACTAGGCAGAAAAAAACTGATCTGCGAGATGCAGAGAGGGGTTATACCCATAGGGCCCGCCCCCTGGGCAGGGCTATAGGGTGTATGATAAGTTAACCTTTTATATATAAGTTTCTGCCTAGTCAACTCCTAAAGGAAGGCTAATACCCACTAAGTCAAGATTAAGGCTGTGTCCCTCTATGAACAAAAGAGAAAAATAACTATATTTTTTACTTTCTGCTATAAAACCTTTCCAATAAAAATATGTAAAAAATCTAATTAATTCATCAGTTTAGGCCAATTTGTATTCTGCTACATATTTTTGGTAAAAAAAGAATCCCAATTAGCGCATATTGATTGGTTTGCGCAATTGTACATGGGGTAAAAAATTCAACTTTTAAGGCCAGATTCACGTACATCGGTGCATATATAGACAGGCGTAGCGCATCTCCTTTACGTTAGACCGGCTCAATTTAGAGCCGCAAGTGCCGTATCCACAGAGTATTTGAGCCCAAATTTGCACCGGCGCAACTTAAATTCCGAGGCCTAAGGTGGTGTAATTCAAAGTGGGAAGGACGTGGGCGTGTTCCATTGAAATGAGCCGTGACCCCATGCAAATGAAGGGCCGGCCAGACTGGGCATGTGCATGACACTGACTATGGTCAGAGCCTCTCTGCACATGCTTACTACTCGGCCCGGAGCAATAAGTGAGATAGGAACTAGGCCCGGCAGACTTAGTGAGATAAGCCCAGTGCATAAATAGGCCCAGACATACGCCCTTCCATTGCAAAAGTACATCCATTTTTTTCCCTCCCTGAAGCAAGGTGCTTTTGTTCCCTTGTCTGTTGCTGTTTGTAAGTTTGTGTCGTGTCGGTGTGTTCCATTATTTTAAGGGCCATAACCCAATTTATATACACACATACATATATATATATATTTGATTTTTTTTTTTAAATAATAAAAAAATATAATTATAATAATATTTAAAATATTAAATATATATTAGATATAAAATTATATATTTATTATATTAACTAATTTAAAATATATGAAAAAGGGGGGAGGGTTTTTTGGGACTTTAAATGCGGCAATGGGTTAGGCAAGTTAGGCCGGTCGGGAATAGCCTACGGACCAGATTCCAAAGACTTGCGCTGGGAGTATATCGATATGCGCCGCGTAACTGTAAAGATGCGCCGTTGTATCTACACGGCCGTATATCCCACCAAACTAGA